>CM033472.1:153602905-154294084 GCA_019447015.1 Hymenochirus boettgeri
AAATAGATCAAAATATTCATTTAGGGGACGTGGACTAATAGAACCGAGATTTCATAGGATTTCTTTTATTTTTAACATTCTTGACTTTATTTTATTTTTTTGTACAAATCCCTAAATTTTATAGTAGTGTGTATAAAGATTTATATAGTCTGTACACATATGGCTAAACATACACCCACATATTTCCCACTGCGCTCCAACGGGCACCACTTTGCTAGTATATATGTATATGTATATATATATAAGTAGAAAATATATATATATAGTATAGCGGAGATTGTGGTCGGCACTCCTCTCATCTGTAACTGCCCGCGGTGCTGTCCATGAGGATATATGGAGCCGTAGTATGGAGGACGCACTCACAGGTCTTTCTTCATTTAAACTTTATTTGTGCATAGTTGACATGTTTCACCCGACTCGCGGGCCGTCTTTTGAACATCTGAAGATAGGTACGTAACTTCCTAAAAAGGGAACTCTAACACACCCCTAGTGTGACATGTGAAGTGGGCGTATTGCAGTAAAGGTGTATCAGAGACCCCCCAAAACGAGGGTGACGTGTGGTGGGGACACACCCCCTGTGTGGAGAAAATAAGATACACTGCTTCTAGTGTATAGGAAATGTGCCACATGTGCCGTGACTACCTTTGCCAATGCTTGATCCAGACATAAAGTGCTGTTGTGTAGGGGTAGGTAACGCATAATTACATTAACAACCGTACTTCAATTAAACTGAAAAACTAAGTGTAATTTATTAGTTAAGATACTCTTTAAATCTAAGGGACCTTCAAAAGAGGGCACGGCTAAAATGTTGGTTCACCATGTCCATAATAACTTTTCAGGATTCTCTCCCTTGGAAATCCTGCATTTGCCCCTGCTTCCATGTATTTTCTTATGCATTCACAGCTATATGCTATAGTTTTTCTTTTCTAGCACAAATCTAATGCACAGTTCACAGTTGTTTCTTGTAGAGAGAATATTTTTTTAAATGATATTAATATAAATTTTTTTGCATTTAATAGTAATCATTTAATTGTCATCCTGGACAGATTGTGCGCGAATTCTCTTCTTTCGATGTAACTATACTGCAGTAGCAGTTTCATACTGGACGATGATTTTCACCGGCACTTCTATGGGAGTATCCGTCATGCCAAGTATCCTCTGTCTGTGCAGAAGGAGTTCAATGAATATCAAGGTCATGCAAAGCCATCACCAGAGTAAGACCCCAATGCCTCCATCAACTAATGTTTACATTAAAAGGCATCATAGTGGGAAAAAACTTTTTCCCCCCCTTCCATGTCTTCAATAATTCCCCACAGAGTACATTACTTTCCTCAGATCTCTCCCTGTCCCGAGATATACAAGTTAATACAACTGAAATTACAATACACTCTGCCTGCTTTGTGCTGTCAATCAACTAATCACATACCGGGCACTGCTAATACTCTCACCTTGCTCTGTTCATCTTCAGCAATACAAGATAAGAACAGAAGCAGAGAGAGGGAGGGAGCTGGGAAGTAAAGATAAGTCTGCATTGATCCTCCTCCTGTGATTTAAGCTAGGTACACACTGTACAGATTTCTGAAAGATGACAGACAGGATCTGCAAGACTGGCCTGATGTCAGCTTGTAAAGACATAATCAGACGCCTGAGTGGCTTGCTTTACCAGACGGGATTTCCAGGATGGGGGAGAGGACAGAGAAGAGAGGGGAGAGGGCAGATCGCTAGTTGCAAGTCTCGCAGAAATACCACAGATAAAGGTTGGAGAAAGGCAGTGTGTATAATTGAATTTAGTGTTGCATGAAGGGAATTTAATACTTTCACTATAGATGCCCTTTAAATGTTTCTGTTTTATTAAACTGTGCATAATATGAGGTTATGTAGATAAGTTTTCTGTATGTACAGTGTAAGGTATAAAATACAAAGGGCTCATTTATTGGGAGGCGGTGTGCTCATTTATTAGTTAAAGTCACAGACAACCGATTCAATATTAGTTACCTTGACCTTAACTCCTTTATTGCGTCGGCTGCTCCCAGGGGGATTTAAATGCTTTTGCACTAGGTTTAGTGTGAGATTTAACATTAGTTATAAGCTGACTTTAAAGCACGTGTTGTGCGAAAATCCCTTTTGGCATTTTAGTCCGCCGCAAACCCAATATTAATTCGGAGGGGAAATATAACTGAGTTGTGCAACTTTCATTCGTTGATTAATCACAATGTTTACATTCCTATTTTGGCAGTTGGTTGTGACATGATGACCAGTATCTCATCTCAGTCTCTGAGGATGATGTCTGATGTTATGGAAATCTCAGATAAGAAAGTCCGTGGGCTCAACCGGAAAAGACATAGGGTAATGCCGAGGAGGTTTCTGGTTACTAAATTAGATCTTGAAGAAAAAGTAAGTGACAAATTCTATGGGACTGTTTTTTAATAAACCTGCATGAATGACAAATTATGTTTGCCCTAAAAAGGTATAGATTCTAACCAGATTAAATACTCTAACCTGATTCTGTTACATTGATCGTTCAGTTTTTGGACCTGTAAATATTATTCATATACATGCTGCACCTGTCCTTCTTTGGTTCCTTTATGTTTTTTTAGTTATTAGGATTCCTCTGATATCTTCTTGCATTGCGAGTCAGCTGTATATGTAACATAAGGCCCTCTACTACAGTTATTGTGTGATCCGCCCCTTACATAACTTTAGCTCTTTAGCTACAATGGTATTTGTTTACATGGCAAAGACCATACACTGAACAACCACGGGGAGACTGTTTACTATTCAGTGAAGTTAATAGAGAACCAGCACTAAGTTTTCAGACTTTATGTCCTTCCTCGGTGCATCAAGGACTCCTAATATGCTGGTTCTCTTGATTAAACTTCACTGAACTGTTAACTGTGCTGTTCATAATTAGACTTTGTATAGGTTATAGGTGATTATGTGGAGTTATCATTTCAGTCTATGCAAGCACAGCATGTGTCAATTGTACAGAAGAATAGGGTTTTTTTACATTGTAACATTGTTCTTACAGAACCAGTGTGCTGAGCTCTTAAGACACGGTAAAGAGCTAAAATGAGAATGAATATCAGTTCGACTGAAGGATATGAAACTATAATGAGGAAGGAGCTCACTGAGAAGTTTTTCAGAAGTAGAAGACTAAAAGCTCAAACCAGGTAACCAGGGGAAGACTGTCAATGACATAAAAATGGCATATGTAAATAATTAATGTTGTGCTTGTTTTAATACATTATCTTAGTTCTGGCAAGTATAGCAGGTTTCTGTTAAAGTGTTAATTCGCATATGGTTGTTATTTCGTTTCAGGTTAGTGTAGAGTTTTCCAAATCTTATCACCACTTATCGGACAGACTTTCATGAGCATAGTATTGATTTCCTCATTTAGTGCTTGGTTGGTTTATATAGGTTAATGCTGTTTGTGACATTTTTTTTGGTGCTTCTCCTTTTAGCTGTTACTTTTTTTTCAGCGCTCTAACCTGAGGGTTATGTTTTTTTATTGTTAGTTTACTATTACACTGTCGATAAGTTTTTTTTGTGGTTATGATTGGTGAGATATGCTAGAAAAAGACCCCTGGTAACGATGATGCATCATACTCAAGATTTTGCCAGGTACGCTAGGTCCAGCAAGCACTGTAGGCGTCTGAATTGCCAGCCAGGAATTTAGCAGGAAATCTGGCAAAAACCTGGTCTTCTCTGTCCTCTGGCATGTGTGTGTGTGGGGGGGGGGGGGGGGGGGTTTGTGCTCTTTTTCAAAGCTCACATTTTGTTAAGGATTTTTTGGGGATAAGCACACAAACTGTGTTATTTTTATATACAATCTTTGGTAGCATTATGGATTGCCATACTTGAGTTTAGTTTAGATTATTTGGTGATATGCATACCACAGGTATTTAAATTCGGTATTGCGATATAGAGGGGAACGGTTATCTAATTTGGCTAATTAATGCATAGACTGATACGAGCCATATCCATGTTATTTTCATAGACTGCCGTAAAAGTAGGTATTTATCAAGGTATTAAGATACGGTCATCAGAGTACATCCCATTAATTCTCTGTAAAGACCCATTTGTAGGTTTTTAACACGAGGGTAGCCCCCCAATCCCTATGGCCAGGGTTTTTGATGGCAAATAGCAAAAAAATATGATTACAGGGACACACTTTTGGTGTGCCTCTATGGAGGTGAATAGTTGGTGAAAGTTGTTGCTGATCAAATTTGTGCTACAGGAGCTGTATTCATCTACAAAGCGATGGCCAAATCCAAATCTCCGTAAGCATCCCACAGATATCACCAATCGACGAGTTGAAAACCTTACAAGGGTCTACTTAAAATATTAATCTCTGGAATTAACATTTTGGCTAGGTGTTATAAGGATTGTTTAAGGCTAAATTGTCGCAACCGATTGTGCGTCCATAGGAAGACCAGATGATTTGCCCCCATGATTTTGTGGGGTATTTTTGGGTTTTAGTAGAGCCCACATACTAGAGAGGGCATGTGCGTTTCACGCTTTTTAGAGAAACATGCTTTGAAAGGCTACAAAAAGTGATCAAGGGAGAAAGTAAAGTCTCAGACAACATGTACCCAATGACAGAGAGCACATCACAAAACATCAAACAAGCGTGTCTCACCTTCCCTTGTGCGGGCCATGGTGTGATTTGCTGAAAAACCTGTGAGTACTAGGGGGTTCCCAAGCTTCCCCACAATCCAATCTTAGCTGGAGTAAACCCCCAGCAAGGTCTGTGTACAGGCACAGCTCTTTAGGTGCTCAACAGATCAAAACAGCAAGTTGACAGAACTTCTTCCTAGAAGCTGACAGCCAACTCACAATTACATCACGAGATCCTCCCTTCCCTGACCAGACAGAGATTCAGTTGTTTGTTTTCAAATACATTCACTGCTCCGTCCTATAACAAATGATTAACATCTTTACTATACAAAAAAACAGTAATCTTCTACAGGTATTTCAAGATGCGGGCATGTAAGCAAATGGCATGACTCAACATTCCCAGCCACCAAAACTAAGTCTGGGGCAATCGCACCGGCCACCATGCAACGGCAGAGCTCGTACTTCTCAGGCAACCGGCACACTGCCAGCTCATTACTTCATAGGACTACTAGGATAATCTTCTGAGTGATGGACATGGCGCAATCTTTCGACTAGACACATAATGGGGAAACTATGGGGTTGAACTTGCCAGACCTGTGAGGTCTGTGTGTTTCTGCACTGGCCTTACACAGGTGCAGCCGATGATGATGTAAGAAGATGAACACTTTGGACTTTAAGGGCGACTCACTCTTTTGCGGTTGGACATAGAGAAACAAGAAAACAAAACAGAGTCTGTGGTCTTGACTTGTGACCTTCTTGAATTTTATGTATTATTAAACTGAAGACCTACCCAATGCGCCACCAAAACAAGCAAAGACTCTGGTACATTTGGAAGATTTTTTTTTTTTTTGCCTAAAAGATTCCTAAGGAAAATGGGATATGGAAGGCCTGCGATAGGGACTTTGAAAGCGTCTTGTTACCCGGCAGTTTATTTTCTCAGAAAGTCACACTGAATGGTCTAATAGAATATGGTAATAATCAGCTTTCAAAAGGTTTGTCCTGGACTTCAATATTGGTGTATAAAATCTGTATAGACAACACTCTGTCCCTAAGAGACATGAACGCTGTATTCACCTCCCTTCTCCCTTCCTCCCCCCCTCCTCTTTCGGCGTCTTGTGTCCGATCTGGTCTCGGGCGTGGTTCCCCCTTCCGCCTCCTTCCTATGACTTCATGGGCTGTGGGTTGTACTGGGCAAAACATGGAAGCCCTTCTTATTTAAAGAATATCTATTTCTCCATGTATAAATGCAACTTACGAGAAGAAAGAAGCTTACAATGTTATAGGGGTTCTGGGGAAGAAAAAACGGTCACATTGAGGTTTTGTGTGAAAATTGTTAAGGTTAGGTCTCTTAAAAGATGGGCAGGATATATGACGATTAGGAGACCATATGGGCATGAATATAAAGATAGAAAATAGTATAGGTGACGGATAGGAGTTTTACTAAGTTACTTAACAGGGTAGGACCCACAGCCCTGCTATAAGACCATACAAAAAACAAACAAAATATATTAATATACTCTCCCGCATGGCACTATTCAGGGACTGTATAAATCTTATAAATAGTCTTTATTACAACTTTAAAAACAAACTGGTAATAAAGGACTTTTTATTAGATAAATTATAAGTTCTGGAGAGTGCCATCCTGGAAGAGTGAGAAATGTGCACCGGGCGGTGAGATTAGAAAGTGAGAATATGCCTTTGTGAAGGGAAGATGAAAAATAAATATAAATAAATATATAGAACTAAAACCTAACCCTTTTATAACTAATAGTGTGGGTCCGTAATCTACAGTTATGGTAACGAATGTTTAATTCGAACCTTTATAAACTATCAGTTGATGGGTCCGTAATCTACATTTAGTAAACGATTGTAATTTAACCCTTTATAACATCAGTGAATGGTCCGTAATCAACATTATGGTAAAGAGTGTTAATTTAACCTTTTTATAACGCTCAGTGACGGTCCGTAATCTAAATTTATGGTAAGACTTGTAATTTAACCACGTTTATAAACTATCAGTGAAGGTCGTTATATCTACATGTATGGTAAACGATTGTTAATTTCACCCTTTATAAACTATCAGTGACGGTCCGTACTCTACATTTATGGTAACGATGGTTAATTTAACCCTAGAAACTATCAGTGAGGTCCGTAATATTACCTTTATGGTAACGATGGTTAATTTCCCTTATAACTATCAGAGGGCGGTCAGTACATGTACAGTTATAGTACCGGATTGTTAATTTAACCCGTTATAACTATAGTGATGGTACGTAATCTACATTTTGTAACGATTGTTTAATTTAACCCTTTATAACTATCAGTGATGGTCCGTAATCTACATTTATCGGTAAAACAATTGTAAGTTAACCCTTTAAAACAGTTCCGTGAGGGTTCCGTCTAATCTACATTTATGGTAAACGATTGTTAATTTAACCCTTTATAACTATCAGTGCGGTCATAAAATCTACATGTATGTGTAACGAGGTTAATTACCCTTTATAACGATCAGTACGGTCCGAATCTACATTATGGTTAACGGAGGTTAATCTTAACCTTTATAAAACTAAAGGACGGTCCGTTAATGTACATTTATAGTAACGATTGTTACAAGTTTAACCCTTTATAACTATCAGTGTGGTCCGTAATCTACTATTATGGGTAACGTTTGTTAATTTTTAAAACCCTTTATAACATCAGTGATGGTCAGTAATCTACATTAGTGGTAACGATTGTTAATTTACCCTTTTTTATAACTCAGTGATGGTCAGGAAGTCTTACCTTTCTGGTAACGATTGTTAATTTAACCCTTTATAACTATCAGGGAGGGTCCGTAATAGGACATTGATGGTAGCGAAGGTAATTTAACCCTTATAACTATCAGTGATGGTTCCGTAAAAATCTACTTTATGGTAATGATTGAATTTAAACCATGTTATAACTATCAGCAGCGGTCCGTAATGTACATTTAAGGTAACGGATGGTTAATTTAACCTTTAAACTATCCGGATGGTCCGTACTGTACATTTAATTGTAACGATTGGTTAAATTTAAACCCTTTATAAACTAGCAAGTGACAGTCCGTAATCTTACATTTACTGGTAATGATTGTTAATATAACCCTTTATAACTATCAGTGATGGTCGTAAGGTAACATTTATGGTAAACATGGTTATTTAACCCTTTATAATATCAGTGACGGTCCGTAATCTACATTGATGGTAACGGGGGTTAATTAACCCTTTATAACTATCAGTGATTGGTGCCGTTATTGAAGTGGTCTACATTTATGGTCGTAACAATTGTTAATTTAACCCGTTATAACTATCAGTGACGGTCCGTAATCTACATTTATGGGTAAACAATTGTTAATTTAAAACCCTTATAACTAGTCAGTGACGGGTCCGTAATCTACATGTATGGTAACAATTGTTAATTTAACCCTTGGATAACTATCAGGACGGTCCGTAATCTAATTATGGTTAACACAATTGTTAATTTAAACCATTTTATAACTATCAGTTGACGGTGACAGTAAATCTACATTTATAGTAATGTATGGTATTTAACCTTTATAAACTATCAGTGTCGGTCAGTATAATATATAAAGGATAGTAGTATCCCGGTGGTTAATATAAACCCGTATAAACTATCAGTTGCTGGTCCGTAATTCTACAGTTATTGGTAACGATTGGTTAATTTAATTAACCCTTATAACTATCAGTGTGGGCCGTAAGTCTACATTACCGGTAACACTGGTTAATTTAAACCCTTTTATAACTATCAAGTGACGGCCCGTAATCTACATTATAGTAACGATTGTTTAATTTAACCTTATAAAACTATACAGTGAATGTCCGTAATCTACATTTATGGTTAACTGATTGTTAATTAACCATTTATAACTATCAGTGGATGGTCAGAATCTACATTTATGGAATGGTTGTTAATGTAACCCTTATACCATCAGGACGGTTCGAACTACATTTATAGTTAAAAATGGTAATTAACCCTGTATATATATCAGGGACGGTACGTAAGGTAAATTGATATGGGAAACAATTGTTTGAATTTAACCCTTTATAACTATTCAGAGACGGTCCGTAATGTACGATTTATGGTAACCAAGTGTTAATTAAAACCCTTATAAAACTAATCAGTGACGGTCGTTAATGTACATTTACGGTAACAATTGTTAATTTAAAACTTTATAAAGATCAGTGACGGTCCGTAAGCTACTTTACGGGTAAACGGTTGTTAATGGAACCCTTTTAACTATCATGTAAACGGTCCGAATCTACATTAGAGTAAAATGGTTAATTTAACCCTTGATAACTATACAGTGACGGTTCCGTAATGTAACATTATGGTAACAATGTGTTATTAACCCTTTATAAACTATCAAGGACGGTCCGTAATGTTACATTTACGGTAACAATTGTTAAAAAAAATTTTTTTTTAAACCCGTTATAACGCTCATGTGACAGTCCGTAATGTAAATTACTGTTAAACAATTGTTATTTAACCCTTTTTTTATAAACTATCAGGACGGTCGTAAGTACATTTATGGTAACAATGTTAATTTCACCCTTTATAACTATTCCAAGTGACGGTCCGTAATCTCACATACGGTACGATGGTTAATGTAACCCTTTATAACTATCAGTGACGGTCCGTAATCTGACATTTATAGTTAATGATGGGTTAATTTAACCCTTTATAACTATCAGTGTCGGTCCGTAATCTACAATTTAATGAGGAACGGTGGTTAATATAACCATTATAAACTATCAGTGATGAGTCGTAATCACATTTTGGTAACGAGGGTAATTAAACCCTTTATAAAAACTATCAGTGATGGTCCGTAATCTGACATGTACGGGGTAAACAATGGGTTAATTTAACATGGTATAACTATCAGTGTACGGTCCGTAATATACATTTATAGTAACGATTGTTAATTAACCTTTTATAAACTATCAGTGAATGGTCCGTACCGACATTATGGTAATGATTGTTAATTTAACGCGCTTTTAGACTATCAGTGATGGTAAGTAATCTACATTATGGTAAAAATGGTTGTAAAATTTAACCCTTTATAACTATCAGTGACGGCCGTAATCTACATTGATAGTAAAAAGGGTTAATTTAACCCTTTTTATAAACTATTTCAGTGCGGTCCGTAATGTTACATTTATGGTAACAACTGGTTAAATGAACCCTTTTATAACTATCAGGACGGTCAGTAATGTAACATTATGGTAATCAATTGTTAATTTAACCCTTGATAAACTATCCGGTTACGGTCCGTAATGTACATTTACGGTTACAATTGTTAATTTAACCCTATTTACTAACTATCGTGACGGTCCGTCGTCATGTACATTTATGGTAACAAATTGTTATTAACCCCCTTATAACATCAGTGACGGTCCGTAATACATTTACGGTAACGATGGTTAATTTCTAACCCTTTATAACTATCAGTGACGGTCCGTAATCCACCATGTATAGTAAACGATTGTTAATTTAACCCCTTTATAAATATCAGTGGACGGGTTGTAATTGCATTACATTAAAATTGTTAGATTTAAACCCTTTTATTAACATCAGTGACCGGTTCCGTATCAGCTAATACATTTATGGTACGATTGTTGATTTAACCTTGTATAACTTCAGTAACGGTCCGTAATCTACATTTTATAGTAAAAATGGTTTAATTTAACCCTTTATAACTATAAGGACGGTCCGTAATCTACATTTGACGGAAAGCCGGTAATTTAAACCCGTGTATGGACTATCAGTGATGGTCCGATCTACATTTAGGGTAATGATTGGTAATTTTAACCATTATAAAACTATTCAGTGCATGGTCCGTAATGACATTTATGGGTAATCGGTGGGTTAATTTAACCCTTTATAACTATCAGTGATGTCCGAATCTACATTTATGGTCCCCAATGATTTGGTTAATTAACCTTTATAAATACGTGAAGTCAGGTATCTAAAAACATGTATGGTAACTGATTGTTCATTTAACCTTTATAAACTATCAGGATGGTCCATATCTACATTTATGAGAACGAGTGGTTAATTTAAACCCTTTATAACTACAGTGAAGGTCCGTATAATCACATTTATCAGGTAACGATGGTTAATTTAACCCCCTTTATCACTATCAGTGACGGTTTCTGTATCTACATTATTGGTAACGATGTTAATGTAACCTTTATAACTATCCAGTGACGGTCCGTAATCGACATGATGGTTAACGATTGTTAATTTAACCTTTATAACTACCAGTGATGGTCGTAATCAACATTTATGGAACGATGGTTAATGTAACCTTTATAACTAGCAGTGGACAATCCGTAATCTACATTTATGGTGGGGTAACGATGGTTAATTTAACCCTTTATAACTATCAGTGACAAATCCTAATCTACATTTATGGTAACGATGGTTAATTTAAAACCATTTATAAACTATCAGTGACGGTCCGTTAATCTACATTATAGTAAACGATGGTTAATTTACCATTTATAAATATTCAGTGAGGTCCGTAATGTACCGTTGACGGTAACAATGTTAATTTAACCCTTTATAACTATCAAGTGAAGTCCGTAATGTACATTTACGGTAACCCATGTTAATTAAAACACTTTTTATAACTATACAGTGATGGTCCTTAATCTACATATAGTAATGATGGTAATTAACCCTTTTATATACTTATCAGTGACGTCCGTAATGGGAACACCCAATTGATGGTAACAATTGTTAAATTGAACCTTTATAACTATCAGTGCGGTCCGTAAATTGTACATTGTATGGCACAATTGTTAATTAACCCTTTAAAACTATCAGTGACAGTCCGTAATGTTACATTTACGGAACAATTGTTATTTAAACCCTTTATACTATCAGTGACGGTCCGTTAATGTACATTTATGTAACCCAAATTGTATTAATTGACCCTTATAACTATCAGTGACGGTCCGTAATCTACATTTACTGTTAACGATGGTAATTTAACCCTTTATAATATCAGTGACGGTCTTCCGTAATCCAAAGTGTATAGGTAACGTTGTTAATTTAACCCTCTATAACTATCAGTGACGGTCTGTATCTACATTTCCATTAACAATTGTTAATTTAACCCTTAGAACTATCAGTTGACGGTCCGTAATCGACAATATTATGGTAACGATTGTTGATTTAACCCTTTATAACGATCGAACGGTCCGAATCATACATTTATAGTAAAAAATGGTTAATTAACCACTTTATAACTAAGTGACGGTCCGTTAATATACATTTACGGATAAAGACGGTTAATTTACCCTTTATGACTATCAGTGTGGTCCGTTAATCTACATTTAGTGGTAATGATTGTTAATTTAACCTTCTAACTAGCAGTGCTGGGTCCGTTAATGTACATTATGGTAATAACGGTGGTTAATTTAACCCTTTATAAACTATCAGTGATGGTCCCGTAATCTACATTTATGGGAATGATTGTTAATTTAACCCCTCTTCAACTATCAGGACGGTACGTAATCTACATGTATGGTAAGGATTGTTTCAGTTAACCCTGTTATAACTATCAGTGATGGTCCATACTCTACATTTATGATAACGATGGTAAGTTAAACCCTTTAATAATATCGATTGAAGGTCGTACTCTACATGTATGGTAACGATGGTTAATTTAACCCTTTAAAACGATCAGTGCGGTCCGTAATCCTACATTGATGGTAACGATGTTAATTTAACCCTTTATAACTATCAGTGACGGTCCGTAATCTACATATATGGTAAACGATGTTAATTTAACCATTGCTAATAATACCAGTGAGGGTCCGTAATCTACTGATGGTAACGATGGTTAATTTAACCCTTTATTAACATATCAGTGACAAGTCCGTAATTCTACATTTATGGTAACGATGGTTAATTTAACCCTTTATAAACTCTCAGGAACAATCAGTAAATCATTTATGGTAACGATGGTGAATTTTAACCCTTTATAACTATCAGTGACGGGTCCGTCATCTAAAATTTTTATTAGTAACGATGGTTAATTAACCCTTATAACTATCAGTGATGTCCCTTTAATATACATTGATAGTAATGATGCGTAAATTTAACCCTTATAAAACTATCAGTGACCAGTCCTAATGTACCATTTAGGTAATGATTGTTAATTGAACCCTTTATATACTATCAGTGATGGTCCGTATTCCGTAATCTTACATTTATGGTAATGATTGTTATTTAACCTTAAATTAACTCTCAGTGACGGTCCGAATCTACATTATAGTAACAATGGTTCATTTAACCATTTTATAACACAGGGACGGTTACTGTAATCTACATTTATAGTAACAATTGTTAATTTCCCTTTATAACTACTCAGTGACGGTTCGTAAATCTAAATGTATAGTAACAATGGTTAATTAACCCTTTATAAAATCTATCAGTGACGGTCCGTAATCTCATTTTATGGTAATGATTGTTAATTTACCCTTAAAGTATAGGACGGGCCGTAATCTGACCTTTATTAGTACACAATGGTTAATTTAACCCTTTATAATCTCAGTGACGGTCCGTTAGATCTACATTTATATAACAATGGTTAATTTAACCCTTTAGAACTATCAGGTGATGGTCCGTAATCTGACTTTATAGTAAACGATTGTAAGTAACCCGTTTAATATCAGTGACGGTCCGTTAAAGTAATTTATGTAACAATGGTTATTTACCCTTTATAACTATCAGTGACGGTACGTTCAATCTACATTTACTTGTAAAACAATTGTTTAGATTTAACCTGATAAACTATTCAGGTGCCGGTACCGTAATCTACATTTACCGGTAACGATGGTTAATTTAACCCTTTATAAACTATCAGTGGACGGTCTGTAATCTACATTAAGTAACGATTGTCATTTAACCCTTTAAACATCAGTGCGGGCGTAATCTACATTATAGTAACGACTTGTTACTTTAACCTTTTATAACTATCAGTGATGGTCAGTAATCTACATTTATAGTATTCAACTGGTTCTAACTTTAACCCTTATAACTATTCAGGACGGTCCGTAATAAAGCATTTAGGTAACAAGTTTTATTTAACCCTTTATAAACTATCAGTGTCTGGTCCGTAATCTACATTTATCGGTAACAATGTTACATTTAACCCTTTTAGTAACGATCAGTGACGTCCGTAATATACATTACGGGTAACAATTGTTCATTTTAACACTTTTATAACTATCAGTGACGGTCCGTAATCTACATACAGTAAACAATGGTTAATTTAACCCTTTTATAACTATCGTGACTGTCCGTAATTCTACATTTATAGTAACGATTGTTTAAATTTAACCTATATTAACTACTAGTGACGGTCAGTAATTACATTGTATGGTAACGGGGTTAATTTAACCCTTTATAACTATCAAGTGAAGGCCGTAATCTACATTTATGGGACGTTGTTAATTTAACCCTTTATAACGATCAGTGAAGGTCCGTATATCTACATTTCGGTAAAAAGTGTGTAATTTAACCCTTTTATAAACTATCAGTGACGGTCTGTAATCTACATTTCGTTCTTAACAATTGTTAATTTGAACCCTTTATAACTATCAAGGATGGTCTTGTAATCTACATTCGTTAACAATTGTAATTTAAACATTTATAACATTCAGTGGACGGGCTGTAATCACATTTATAGTAATTGATGGAATTTAACCCCTTTATAAACTATCAGGACGGTCCGTAATCTCATTTATGGTTAACGATTGTTTAATTGAAACCTTTTATAACTATCAGGTACGGGTCCGTAATCTACATTTATGGTAACGTTTGTTAAGTTAACACTTCGAAAATCATTAGTGAAAGTGTAAATCCTACATTTCAGTAATGCAGGTCGCCCATCAAAAATTGGAAAATACTCACAAGTCTTTTGCTACTATGATGAATAGATGATAGATAGCTAGAGAGATAGTAGATAGGTAGGTAGGTCGATACATAGATAGATAGATAGAGATAGAAAGATGATAGATAGAAGATAGAAGATAGATTAATAGTGATTAGATAGAGAGAGAGAGAGATAGATAGATAGATAGGTCTTTCTTCATTTAAACTTTATTTGTGCATAGTTGACATGTTTCCACCCGACTCGCGGGCCGTCTTTTGAACATCTGAAGATAGGTACGTAACTTCCTAAAAAGGGAACCTCTAACACACCCCTAGTGTGACATGTGAAGTGGGCGTATTGCAGGTAAAGCGTGTATCAGAGACACCCCCCAAAACGGGAGGGTGACGTGTGGTGGGGACACACCCCCATGTGTGGAGAAAATAAGATACACTGCCTTCTAGTGTATAGGAAATAGTGCCACATGTGCCGTGACTAACCTGTGCCAATGCTGATACTCAGACATAAAGTGCTGTTGTGTAGGGGTAGGTAACGCATAATTACATTAACAACCGTACTTCAATTAAACTGAAAAAAGCTAAGTGTAATTTATTAGTTAAGATACTCTTTAACATCTAAGGGACCTTCAAAAGAGGGCACGGCTAAAATGTTGGTTCACCACTGTCCATAATAACCTTTTCAGGATTCTCTCCCTTGGAAATCCTGCATTTGCCCCTGCTTCCTATGTATTTTCTTATGCATTCACAGCTATATGCTAATAGTTTTTCTTTTCTAGCAAGCAATCTAATGCACAGTTCACAGTTTGTTTCTTGTAGAGAGAATATTTCTTTTTAATGATATTAATATAAATTTTATTTGCATTTAATAGTAATCATTATAATTGTCATCCTGGACAGATTGTGCGCGAATTCTCTTCTTTCGATGTAACATATACTGCAGTAGCAGTTTCTCATACTGGACGAATGATTTTCACCGGCACTTCTAATGGGAGTATCCGCTCCATGAAGTATCCTCTGTCTGTGCAGAAGGAGTTCAATGAATATCAAGGTCATGCAAAGCCTATCACCAGAGTAAGACCCCAATGCCTTCATCAACTAATGTTTACATTAAAAGGCATCTATAGTGGGAAAAAACTTTTTCCCCCCCTTTCCATGTCTTCAATAATTCCCCACAGAGTACATTTACTTTCCTCAGATTCCTCCCCTGTCCCGAGATATACAAGTTAATACAAACTGAAATTACAATACACTCTGCCTGCTTGTGCTGTCAATCAAACTAATCAGCATACCGGCACTGCTAAATACTCTCACCTTGCTCTGTTACATCTTCAGCAATAAAGATAAGAACAGAAGCAGAGAGAGGGAGGGAGCTTGGGAAGTAAAGATAAGTCTGCATTGATCCTCCTCCTAGTGATTTAAGCTAGGTACACACTGTACAGATTTCTGAAAGATGACAGACAGGATCTGCAAGATCTGGCCTGATGTCAGCTTGTAAAGACATAAATCAGTACGCATGAGTGGCTTGCTTTACAGACGGATTTCAGGCATGGGGGAGAGGACAGAGAAGAGAGGGGGAGAGGGCAGACCTCTAGTGAAGTCTGCGAAAACCACAGAATAAAGGTTGGAGAAAGGCAGTGTGTATTAATTGAATTTAGTGTTGCATTGAAGGAATTTAATACTTTCACTATAGATGCCCTTTAAATGTTTGTCTGTTTTATTAAACTGTGCATAATATGAGGTTATGTAGATAAGTTATCTGTATGTACAGTGTAAGGTATAAAATACAAAGGGGCTCATTTATTGGGAGGCGGTGTGCTCATTTTATTAGTTAAAGTCACAGACACCGATTCAATATTAGTTACCTTGACCTTAACTCCTTTATTGCGTCGGCTGCTCCCAGGGGGATTTAAATTTGCGTTTGCACTAGGTTTAGTGTGAGATTTTAACATTAGTTAATAGCTGACTTAAAGCACGTGTTGTGCGAAAATCCCTTTTGGCATTTAGTCACGCACGCAAACCCAATATTAAATTCGGGAGGGGAAATATAACCTGAGTTGTGCAAACTTTCATTCAGTTATGATTAAATCAAAATGTTTTCATTCCTATTTTGGCAGTTGGTTGTGACATTTGATGACCAGTATCTCATCTCAGTCTCTGAGGATGGATGTCTGATGTTATGGAAAATCTCAGATAAGGAAAGTCGTGGGCTCAAACGAGATAAAGACATAGGGTATGCAGAGGAGGTTCTGGTTACTAAATTAGATCTTGAAGAAAAAGTAAGTGACAAATTCTATGGGACTGTTTTTAATAAACTGCATGAATGACAAATTATGTTGCACTAAAAAGGTATAGATTCTAACCAGATTAAATACTCTAAACCTGATTCTGTTACATTGATCGCTTCAGTTTTTGGGACATGTAAATATTATTCATATACATGCTGCACCTGTCCTTCTTTGGTTCCTTTATTGTTTTTTATTTATTAGGATTACTCCATGATATCTTCTTTATTGCGAGTCAGCTGTATATGTAACATAAGCGCTCTACTCCTTTATTGTGTGATCACCCCTTAACATAACTTTAGCTCTTTAGCTACAATGGTATTTGTTTAATGGCAAAGACCATACATGAACAACACTGGGGGAGACTGTTTACTATTCAGTGAAGTTAATTAGAGAACCAGCACTAAATGTTTCAGACTTTATGTCCTTCCTCGGGTGCATCAGAGGACTCCTAATATGCTGGTTCTCTTGATAAACTTCACTGAACTGTTAACTGTGCTGTTCATAATTAGACTTTGTATAAAGGTTATAGGTTGATTATGTTGGAGTTATCATTTCAGTCTATGCAATGCACAGCATGTGTCAATTGTACAGAAGAATAGGGTTTTTTTACATTGTAACATTGTTCTTTACAGAACCAGGTGATGCTGGAGCTTAAGACACGGGTAAAAGAGCTGAAAATGGAGAATGAATATCAGTTACGACTGAAGGATATGAACTATAATGAGAAGCTGAAGGAGCTCACTGAGAAGTTTATTCAGGAAGTAGAAGTACTAAAAGCTACAAACCAGGTAACCAGGGGAAGACCTTGTCAATGACATAAAAATGGCATATGTAAATAATTAATGTTGTGCTTGTTTTTAAATACATTATCTTATTCTGGCAAGTATAGCAGGTTTCTGTTTAAAGTGTTAATTGCCGCAATGGTTTAATTCTCAGAGATTCCAAAAATCTAGGCAAGCTGACAGATTGAGTAGCAAGTAATTTCTCCATATTGGAGTTTCATAGGGAAGCCTTTGTACATTTATCTCCTCCAACACCTTCAAGGCCCAACTGAGAAGTACCTACCCTCATAATTGTGTTGGTTATGATGTGTGTGAGATATGCTAGAAAAAGACCCCTGGTAAAGTATGATGGCATCATATCCAATGATTTTGCCAGGTACGCTAGGTCCAGCAAGCACTGTAGGCGTCTGAATTGCCCAGCCAGGTAATTTAGCAGGAAATCTGGCAAAACCTGGTCTTCTCTGTCCTCTGGCGTGTGTGTGTGTGGGGGGGGGGGGGTTTGTGCTCTTTTCAAAGCTCCACAGTTTTGTTAAGGATTTTTTGGGGATATAGCACACAACTGTGTTATTTTTATATACAATCTTTGGTAGCATTATGGATTGCCATACTTGAAGTTTAGTTTAGATTATTTGGTGATATGCATACCCAGGTATTTAAATTCGGTATTGCGATATAGAGGGGAACGGTTATCTAATTTGGCCTAATTAATGCATAGACCTGAATACGAGCCATATTCCATGTTATTTTCATAGACTGCCTGTAAAGTAGTGTATTTATCAAGGTATAAGATCAGGTCATCAGAGTACATCCCCATTAATTCTCTGTAAAGACCCATTTGTAGGTTTTTAACAGAGGTAGCCCCCCTAATCCCTATGGCCAGGGTTTTGATGGCAATAGCAAAAAAATATGATTACAGGGGACACACTTTTTGTGTGCCTCTATGGAGGTGAATAGTTGGTGAAAGTTGTCTGCTGATCATAATTTGTGCTACAGGAGCTGTATTCATCTTACAAAGCGATGGCCAAATCCAAACTTCCGTAAGCATTCCCACAGATATCACCAGTCTACTGAGTTGAAAACCTTACAAGCGTCTACTTAAAATATAATCTCTGGAATTAACATTTTGGCTAGGTGTTTATAATGATTGTTTAAGGCTAAAAGTTGTCGCAACCGATTTTGCTGTCCATAGGAGACCAGATGATTGCCCATGATTTTGTGGGGTCTTTTCTGGTTTTAGTAGAGCCACATATAGAGAGGCATGTGCTGTTTCAACGTTTTTTAGAAACATGCTATTGAAAGGCTACAAAATGTGCTCAAAGGAGAACTAAAGTCTCCAGACAACATTGTCCCAATAGACAGAGCACATTCACAAACATACAACAAGCTGTGTCTCACCTCTCCCTTTGCTGTGGCCATTGGGTGATTTATGAAAACAACCTGTGAGTACTAGGGGTCAGCTCCCACAATCACCCTTAGCTGGGTAACCCCCAGCTACGTGTCGTGTACAGGCACATTGCTCTGTAGTGCTCAACAGACAAAACAAGCAAGTTAAGACTTGCTTCCTAGAAGCTGACAGCCAATACAATACATCACAGAGATCCTCCCTCTCCCTGACACAGAACAGAGATTTCAGTTGTTTGTTTTCAATCACATTCAATGCTCCTGTCCTAACAATGATTTAACTCTTTACATACAAAAAAAAGTAATCTTTACAGTGTATTTCATAGATAGCATGGATGTAAGAATGGAATACTAACATTCAGCACAACAATAACAAATCGGGGAATGAACCGGCAACCTGCAACCTGCAGAGCTCTTACTTCTAGGCAACCGGCAACCTGCAGAGATTTCAGAGCTTACTTCAGGCTAAGAGATAATTTATCTAGATAGCTGGTACATGTAGAATCTTTTAACTATGACATAATGGAAACTATGGGGATTAGAACTTGCAAACCTTTGGTACTGTGTGTTTCATAATGGCATCTTACAAGGTGAGCCATGACTGAGTAAGATGAACACTTTGGTACATTAGGGCTCATCTTTTGCTTGGGAAATAATAGAAACAAGAAAAAAAAAAGAAGTCTGGGGTATTGGAACTGTGACCTTCTGAATTGTATATTAACCTGAAGACTTACCCAATGGCCAACTAAAAAGCAAATACTTGACATTGGAGATTTTGTTTTTTTTTGCTAAACGATTCCTAAGAAAAATGAATAGGAAGGCCTGATAAGACTTTGAAAGCTGCTTGTTACCCTGCAGTTTTTTTCCAGAAAGTCAACACTGAATGGTTAATGATATGGTACAATCAGCTTTCAAAGTCTTGTCAGGGATTCCATATTGGGGATTAAAACATCTGTATAGAAAACACTCGTCCATAGAGACAGTGATATACTTGGGGTAGGGGGCGTGGTTCTTTGATGACTTCAGGGGCTGTGGGTGTACTGCGCAACAACATGGAGCCTCTTATTACAAGAATCTATTTCTCACATGTACTAAATGCAACTTACTAGAGAAGAATCTTACAATGTATAGGTGTTCTGGGGAGAAAAACTTTCACATTAGGTTTTAAAAATTTCAAGTTTAGTTCTCCTTTAAAATATTTCTTATATATTAAGATTAGGAGAACATTAGGGCCTGAATATAAGTATAGATAAATAGATATAGGTGACAGTATAGGAGTTTACTAAGTCTCCTTACAGGAGGACCCACACGCCCTGCTTAATAAGACCATAAAAAAAAAAAAAAAATATATATATACTCTCTCCAGCATGGCACTCTCAGGACTTTATAAATTTAAATAGTCTTTATTACAACTTTAAAAACAAAATTGTAATAAAGACTTTTTAAATTAGATAAATTATAAGTCCTGAGAGTGCCATCCTGGAGAATGTGCACCCGGGCGGTTGAGATCGAAAGTGAGAATGCCTTTGTGAAGATTAAAAATAAATAAATAAATATATATAATATAATAAACATGGAGCCGCACACCAGTTTCTTGCAATAGAAAAAAGGCTTTATGAGTTAAATATAAATGCCTGCCCACATATTATGGGACGTTTCGGGAGACACTGCTCCCTTTCTCAAGATATGGGCAGCAATGAAACACCATCAATACATTATGTTTTATACAGTTTCAAACAGGAAGTGATGATACACCAGTCCACCTACATATATGTGCTTATATGTCCCTGTAGTCTCCTGTATATAGGGGAGACAACTCAGAAAGTGAAAGCCAGGATATCGCAGCATAAATCCTCCATCAATTTACAACAGGTGGCTTTGCCAGTACTGCGTTACTTTGTTGACGCAGGGTATACTGCAGATGACCTTAAAGGACAACTAAAGCCACAGAACAACACTGAACCAGAAGGCAGAACACCTTGATATAAAGCCAGTAATCTGTGTCTTACCTCTCATTTTCATATGGGCGCTGGGAAATTTACCTAAATAACATATGGTTTGTGCTTAACATCACAGCATTCTAATATCACACAGTCTGGTCAACGACCATTATGTTCTGCCCTATGGCAGAAACCTGTTACAGTTGGTCACACCCATTAATAATCTCTAGCCATCCTTTTTACAGGACAGTTAAGCAGGAAGCAGTGACTGAGGTCAGGAGGTGTAGTCTGACACTGCACATACACACAGATTGCTTAATATTCAGTTCTTAACAGGCTTACATTTATTTTAATACAATTTACTGAAGTCATATTATGTAGCTTATTGGTATTTTTAGGGGGGTTGTTTTCAGATTCTGGAGTATAAAAAATGGATTTAGTTCTTGAAGGATTTATGGTTCTTGAAGTCATACCTGAAAAAGGACATGGTGATAGGGAGGATAGATTAAAGAGAAACGAAGTTTGGTGGGTTGAAAAATGAGAAACTTTGGCCCCTAGGGGACTTAACAGGGTTAAGTGATTTGTTTTTGTTTCTCTAATGTTTGTAATTATTGATATGTGACTAACATTGTTTGCCTTTGTTATATAGCCCCCTTGCCCTTTATTCCTCTTGGTGTAGGATATCCTGTATTTATAGGGTTTTGTAGGTGGACTGGTGTATCATCACTTTCTGTTTGAAACTGTATAAAACCTACAGGGTTATTTAATAAAAGTTCTTATAGTTTAAAATGGTCCTAATTTTGCCCCAACCAATCAGATCTTATTTAACATTTGAAAGCTAACATCTGTTTGGTTGGGGCAAAATTAGCCCCATTTTAAACGATAAGAGCTTTTATTGAATCTCCCTGATAATGTATTGATGGTGTTTCATTGCTGCCCATATCTTGAGAAAGGGAGCAGTGTCTCCCGAAACGTCGCATAATATGTGGGCAGGCATTTATATTTAACTCATAAAGCCTTTTTTCTATTGCAAGAAACTTGTGTGCGGCTCCATGTTTATCCTATTGTATGTGCATTATGGGTTTGAACGGAGGACCCTGCTGCTATTTGTTATATGGTTCTAAATATATATATTTATATATATAACAATCCTCCCGGTGTCCCGCACTCTCGCTTTACAATCCCAATGCCCCGGTGCGTTCCTGCTAATTTCATACAGAGAATATCCGAAAAGGAGGCACTTGCATGTGGACTTGTTTGCAAATATCGTGATGATCTTTATTGTCTGTATCTACGCGTTCGGCAGAATGTTGGCCCGTCCCTCAGGATACAAACATTCAACACTCTGTGGCAGTGATAAAACAAAACCCTCGGTGACACACCCCTGTGCTAGACACTCCCATTTTAAATTTTAACCCCTAACAAGTGAAATCCAGACAAAAACCCTCAAGGGGGGTATAAAAAGTGATATAATGCTTCTAGAAAAATATCTTTTGGTTGGTCCAAGTTTAAAGTGATAATGCTATATAATCCCTCCCTCTAAAATTGTTGTTATTAAAAGGTGAACCGAATATTAAAAATATTAACTTAAAAGTAGTATAAGAACATTAAGACCTTTAAAGTAGTGATAAAAATATGATAATAGACTCTCTAAAACTATACTAATGGTTAAATAATAAACTCTAATCGCTGTCCCTAATTAACAGAACTGATATATCATAAAATAACCTCTGATCTCTCTACGCTAAAATGCTGTACGAGTACACTATATTCAGCCTGCCCTGACTGGAGATGTACAATAAATATTACTAACTAGGTCAGAGCCATAGCTGGGAGATCATTCATAAGTAAAGTTACAAAACACTGTATCATAGGGGAGAGATGTAGAGAGAAGTCCTGTTAGACAAAAAAGAGCTAAAAAACAACTGGTAATCCCATACGTAAAAAAACCTGCTAACCCCATGCTAGATAACTAAATGAACTTCACACATAATACGCGCTCGTCGTGAATCCCTAATGGATGGGGGGAGGCTGCAAAAAGACAACATGTTATAACGGATACGTGTAGGGGTCCTTAGGCCACCTATTAAAGAAACGTCCTATTTAGGGCGTCCTATAAAAAACAGGTAATGATAACTGTTCGTTTCATTCTTCCCTTTGGTGCCAGGGTGCCCAATTTCTTTATCCAGAATATCTCTCGCGTGAATAGCCGACGTCCTTTTTCGTCACATTGGATAATGCTCTACTTTATCTATGGCCATCCATTTTAGAGTCGCGAAGGTGGTGCCTCTCTCCTTGACATGTCTAGGCAACCGATGTTCGTCCGTATTTTTGTTCCCTCAATAATTGCTGATCGGGGCTTTTATAGCGCTTTCTCTAGAGGCCAGTGCCATTTCGTATTGACGTCCGATGGTTGGCCATTCTGTCCCTCAGGGATGGTGGTGGTCCTTCCCAACATAATCTGTCCGCCAGGGGCATGTTCTGAAGGTAATATGGATCCGTGCTAATGCATGATAGTTTTATGCCGTATTTTAAATCTGCGGCCGTATGGGGATGTGGAAAATCCGTTCCCTCTATCATATAGCTGCAAAAGCTTGGCAGCCCTGTCATTATGGCAGCCATTTACTCTTTTTGTAATCCAGCCATATTAATTTTGGCTCGGTCTGAATTGCAAGATGGGTTGACTATGTTCCAACGGTAAATTCCTTTTCCCGCCACTGAGGATAATCCAATGTTTTCTAACACTGCCTTATATGTCCTTGCTTTTGCAGAATATTGCATAACATACCGGATTCGGTTAGTAGTTTGATCGTTACATTACTCATGTTTAGCATTGGACTTGTTTAAAACTTCCGGATAGCTTTTCAACGTTGTTTAGCCAACTAGACAAGGGTGATATCCTCGTTCAATAAATTTGTTTAGCCATCTCTTGTAATTAGCTGATTAGAGTGGTTTTTTCATCATGTTGTTGGTACGGACCTACTAAAAACTGGGAGATGAAGTACTTTTCCCTTTTTTTGATGAACGGATGGTAACTTGAAGTCATGGAGGGAAGTATTCCTATCTGTGGGCTTCGTAATAGGCTAGTTTTGAAAACCTTAAGAAGTTTTTTTAATTCTCAAGTCAGATAGTCGACTGTCGTTTCATGGCTACCATGGTCAAATTTTACCTCGGTCCTTACGTGTTGAGAAGCCACTTAGAAATTTCTCACATTCAACCTGAGGGCCATCCCCATAGATGAACAAATCATTATATATCGCCGAAAGATGAGTATTTAGACCAAATTCCGGAATATGAATCTTGTTAAATCCCTCCATATAGAGGTTTGCGAAGGAGGGCCCTACATTGGACCCCATGGCGGTCCCTGCTATTTGATTATAGAAAATTCTCCAAACTGGAAATATTTGTTTTTTCTCATGCAAATAATAGCAGTTCCATTAGACCTCTATGGGGGTCTGTGTGTGCCCCCACGCATTCTAAAGCTTGTCGGCAAACCTCCACTCCCTCTAGTTGGTGGATTATTGTGTATGTAGACTTTTTATTTTACTTTGCCTGGGGGGCAACGTCTAAAGTCATAAGAAGTTGTGTTGTTAAAGGGCCGTATACTAGCCCAGTAATTTCAATACTGCCGGCTATCGGTAATAATGTTTGCATACTCAGGTAACTAAGGCTGAGAAAATGATCCACAAAATAGCCACAGGTTCAATATAGAACCTCGATGAGGACCCTATTGGTCGACCCCTGGTGGAGGTGCCGTTAATGATTTATGTACCTTAGGTACGTATGATATTGGTCTTAGGAATATGCCGTGGTAAGGAACTTAGCCTCTTATCACACTGAGGCCAACCGCTCTAACTGCCATGGTGATAATTTCATCCATTTTTATTTTTAGGGTCAACGTGGGATCTTTTGCTAGCTTGATGTACGTTTTGGGATCCGCCAACTGTGTAGTGAGTCCATCATTAATAGTGGGCCCCGGCCCCAATTGACGACCGATCCGCCTTTATCAGCTGGTCGAATAACTACATTTTGGGCTTTTACGTCGTGGTGGACGTAGCACCCGGGCTATCGATGGTTCGTGATGCCACTATAAGATTGTTAGCTATATATAATTGAGTGCCTGGCATACTGCAAGATTATATATTACATATATATATATTACTAATATATATATATAGTTATCAAACGGTGCACTAAAGTGGAGTTCTTTGTAACACACTTTTTTTGTTGTGGAAAGATCCAACCTTGGTGGCCCGCCATATAAACAGGGACCTCACCATTTAAAGTGTCCTAGGCATAGCAGCAGGGCATCTGGAAATATTTTGTAGAATAAGTAGATTTGCTAGCTGAGGTTATGTATAGCCACCCAAAACCAGCAGCTGATGCATAATTTCAGCTGCCAGGCCAATAAATCTGCCCTGGGGGGTCTGTTAACTGTTTGATTATACAGTAATTGTAGGGCTTTCTTGACTAAAACAGTCATTTCTTAAGAGTAAGATGTATGCCAGCTTTGGGCTAACCACACTACTGAGTGCCTCTCTGTATATTGGGCAGTCTGTGATTCTTCTGAAGACACACTATATCCGGGCTGTATCTGGCCAAGAAGTCAATATCTGTATGCATTTAAAATGACTGTTCATACCTCTCATGTTCCACAACATAATTGTGAGACAAGTAATCTACCTATAGTTCTACATGACCTCACATTTATAAAATACCATTTAAGCTGTACACCAGGCATAAAAATTTTAAAAGAGTATGTTAGTAGCAACATCACCTGTAAATTGCATAGTATACTTGTTTAATTACGTGTGTAATTATATGAACAATATAGCACTGTATATTATACATTTGGGTGTCATACTGGAGTTTGAGCATGTGTAAGCCGTGTTCTGAGTGGGCTCTCCAGAATACAGCGAAGCTACGAACACAGAAAGTGACACTGACAGCCACTAATGTAAAAACCAGACTATTATGTAACGAGAACACTGAACACACCTCAAATGTAGTGAAACTAAAATCTAATTCTACACCCAGCCGCGGGGCCAGGACCCCTGTGTTGCACAGCACGACACCTGCGTTGGGGAACCAAGAACCTTAAACAAATTTACCTATTGCGAGCGATTTAACACTGCTTCGCTATACCTGTTATAACCTTATCAAAAGGGGAATGATTGTGTGTAGTGGTGGGCACTGGCTGGCCTGCGGTACAACACAGCAGCTTACAATCTTAACAGACTATGCAGTTACTTTTCCCTTCCCCGTTCCCGAAACTTATAATTTGGCACGTGCTTGATAATTACTTCTGAGCAATATGCTGGATGATTGGAGATTATGGTAAAGTCTTGTTTCCTCTACGGAGTGAATCACACTTTATCTGTTAGTCTTTTGTGCGAATAAACAACAATCTTTGCAGCCTGCAATACTAACTAACTATCTAACAGCAGGCCTAGACGAGCTCTAGTATTTTAGGCGCCAAAACAATTCTAAGATTCTGCACAAATTGTCTCTTACCGACCCGGTCTTCTGTCTCCAGCTCTCCACTGATGGCCTGAATCGAAGGAAGTCTTTCACAACAGACATGTGGTACCACAGACGAAGTGATCTACTCCTCAGTTCCTCCTCAAAACTCCTGGCAGATGTACTATCCCCTGTCAGCACTGGTCTCTGGAACGATCAACTCCCCTCCGACTCCTAGGGTCACAGTTCTAGTTGCGAAGAATCACTTGAACCCAGGAACAAATCTACCCCTGTTCCTTTTCTACTCCTTCCCAGAACATCCAGATCTTTTACTTCCCCCTCCTTGACGTCTGTTGCAGTTTAAGTGTTGTCTCCTGGAAACAGCGGCATCTTGTGGCCAAACAGCAAAATAACATGTTTTATGCAATAAGAATTGTTTCTAACTCTCACACATGCAATGCCTGAGTTCAGGTAATATTATGCAGTGTCAATGTAGTATCAATATGACCACAAAAACTAACTACTCTAAAGAGCAATTGTAGTCTCTGAACACGATATGATTAAATTAAAGCCATGCAGTCCTAAATCTCTCTCTCTGGCTGCAGCCAGTTGAGAAATGATATTGCGGAGAAAGTAAAAGGGGAAAACGAAAACAAGGTGACCCCTAGGGCTTGTTCACACTAGGTCCATTTTTTAAAACCGGGGCAGCAGTAATTGGTCACAGATTGGTCCAGTTTCTTTAAAAAAAAACAAAAAAAACCCTCATTGCTCAACACATTTTTGTGGCTTTGCCAGTACTGCGTTACTTTGTTGACGCGAGGGTATACTGCAGATGACCTTAAGGACAACTAAAGCCACAGAACAACACTGAACCAGAAGGAGAACACCTTGATATAAAGCCTAGTAATCTGTGTCTTACCTCTCATTTCATATGGGCGCTGGGAAATTTACCTAAATAACATATGGTTTGTGCTTAACATCACAGCATTCTAAATCCACACAGCTGGTCAACGACCATTATGTTCTGCCCATGCTCAGTCCTTAGCTATGGCAGAAACTTGTACAGTTGGTACACCCATTAATAATCTTAGCCAATCCTTTTACAGGACAGTTAAAGCAAGGAAGCATGTGACTGAGGTCAGGAGTGTAGTCTGACACTGCACATACACACAGATCTTAATTCAGTTCTTAACAGGCTTACATTTATTTTAATACAATTTACTGAAGTCATATTATGTAGCTTATTGGTATTTTTGGGGGGTTGTTTTCAGATTCTGGAGTATAAAAAAATGGATTTAGTTTCTTAATTTATGGTTCTTGAAGTCATACCTGAAAAAGGACAGGGTGATAGGGAGGATAGATTAAAGAGAAACGAAGTTTGGTGGGTTGAAAAATGAGAAACTTTGGCCCCTAGGGGACTTAACAGGGATTATGTTGTTTTTGTTTCTCTAATGTTTTGTAATTATTGATATGTGACTAACATTGTTTGCCTTTGTATATAGCCCCTTGCCCTTTATTCCTCTGGTGTAGGATATCCTGTATTTATAGGGTTTTGTAGGTGATGGTGTATCATCACTTTCTGTTTGAAACTGTATAAACCTACAGGGTATTTAATAAAAGTTCTTATAGTTTAAAATGGTCCTAATTTTGCCCAACCAATCAGATCTTATTTAACATTTGAAAGCTAACATCTGTTGGTTGGGCAAATTAGCCCCATTTTAAACGATAAGAAATTTTATTGAATCTCCTGATAATGTATTGATGGTGTTTCATTGCTGCCCATATCTTGAGAAAGGGAGCAGTTCTCCCGAAAGTCGTAATATGTGGGCAGGCATTTATATTTAACTCATAAAGCCTTTTTTCTATTGCAAGAAACTTGTGTGCGGCTCCATGTTTATCCTATTGTTGTGCATTATGGGTTTGAACGGAGGACCCTGCTGCTATTTGTTATATGGTTCTAAATAATATATTTTATATATATAACAATCCCCCGGTTGTCCCGCACTCTCGCTTACAATCCAATGCCCCGGGTCCTGCTAATTTCATACAGAGAATATCCGAAAAAGGAGCACTCATGGGACTGTTGCAAATATCGTGATGATTTTATTGTAAGTACTACGCGTTTCGGCCTAGATGTTGGCCGTCTCAGGATACAAACATTCAACAATCTGTGCAGTGATATTAAACCTCGGGGACACACCCCCTGTGCTAAGACACTCCCAGTTAAAATTTAACCCTAGACCAGTGAAACCAGACAAAAACCCCTCAAGGGGGTATAAAGTGATATAATGCAATTCTAGAAAAAGCTTGGTTGGTCCAAGTTAAAGTGATAAGTGCTATAAATAATCCCTCCTCTAAAAGTGTTGTTATTAAAGGTGAAACGAATATTAAAAATATTAAACATTAAAAGTAGTATAAGAACATTAAGACCTTTAAAGTAGTGATAAAAATATATTATAATAGACTCTCTAAACTATACTAAGTGTTAATATAATAACTAGAATCAGCTGTCTAATTACAGAACTGATATATCATAAAATAACCTCTGATCTCTCTACCTAATGCTGTACGATACACTATATATCAGCTGCCTGACTGGGAGATAGTACAATTAAATAAAGTTACTAGGTTAGCCCTAGCTGGGAGATATTCAATAAGTAAAGTTACAAAACATGTATCGAGGGGAGAGATGTAGAGCGAAGTCCTGTGAGACAAAAGAGCTAGAAAAACAACTGTATAACCAATACGTAAAAAAACCTGCCTACCCATGCTAGATAACTAATGAACTTCACACAATAATACACCTCGTCGTGAATCTCCTACTGGATGGGGGGAGGCTGCAAATAAAAGACAACATGTTATACAGGATACAGTGTTAGGGGTCTTAGGGCCACCTATTAAAGAACGTCCTATTTAGGGCGTCCTATAAAAAACAGGGTAATGAGAACTGTTGTTCATTCCCTTTGTGCCAGGGGTGCCCAATTCTTATCCAGAATATTCGCGTTGAAGTAGCGACGTCCTTTTTCGTCACATTGGATAATGCTTCTACTTTATCTATGGCCATCCATTTTTAGAGTCGCTAAGGTGTGGCCTCTCTTCCCTTGAAATGTACTAGCAACATTTTCGCCGTATTTTTGTCCTCTGTGGATCGGTGCTTTTGCGGCTTCTTAGAGGCCAGTGCCATCGTATTGACGTCCGATGGTTGGCCCTTTGTCCCTCAGGGATGTGGTGGTCTTCCCAACATAATACTTGCCGCAGGGGCAGTTATTGAAGTATATGGATCCGTGCTAAGCATGATATTTATGCCGTATTTTAATTGCGGCCCGTAGGGGATGTGGAAAATCCGTTCCCGTATCTATAGCTGCAAGCTTGGACACCCTGTGCATTTATGGCAGCCATCTTTTTTGTAATCCAGCCATATTAATTTCTGGCTCGTCTGAAGGCAAAGATGGGTTGACTATGTTCAAACGGTAAAGTCCTGTCTGCACTGAGGAGATCCAATGTTTTCTAAACAACTGCTTTTAATGTCCTTGCTTTTTGCAGAATATTGCATAACCATTACGGGATTCGGTTAGTAGTTTGATCGGTACATATTACTCATGTTAGCATTGACTGTTTTAAACTTCCGGATAGCCATTTCAACGTTGTTAGCCCACTAGACTAGGGTGATATCCTCGTTCAATAATTTGTTAGCCATCTTTGTAATTGCTGATATAGTGGTTTTTCATCATTGTTGTTGGTAAGGACCCCTACTAAACTGGAGATGAGTACCCTTTTTTTGATGAAACGGCATGGTAACTTGAAGCATGGAGGAGAGTATTCCTATTGTGGGCTTCGTGAATAGGCTAGTTTGAAAACTGAAGAAGTTTTTTTAATTCTCAAGTCAGATAGTCGACTGTCGTTTCATGGGCACCATGGTAAATTTACCTCGGTAACCTTACTGTTGAGAGCCACTAGAAATTTCTCACATTCAACATGAGGGGCCATCCCATAGGATGAACAAATCATCTATAAACGACGAAAGATGAGTAGTTTATGACCAAATCGGAAGAATGAATTCTTGTTTCAAAATCCTCCAATAGAGGTTTGCGAAGGAGGGCCCTACATTGGACCCCATGGCGGCCCTGCTATTTGATATAGAAAGAATTCTCCAACTGGAAATAGTTGTTTTCTAATGACAATAATAGCATTCCATTAGAAGCTCTATGGGGGGCTGTGTGTGCCCACCACGCACTAAAGTTGTCGGCAAACCTCCACTCCCTTAGTTGGGGGATTATTGTGTATAGACTTTGCACGTCTAAAAGTCATAAGAGTTGGTTGTTTAAAGGGCCGGTATACTGAGCCAGTATTTCCAATAACTGCCGGCTACGCGTAAGGTATGTTGGCATACTAGTAACTAAGGGCTGAAGAAAATGATCCACCAAAAATAGCCACAGGTTGCAATAGAGAACCTCTAGAGGACATTATGGTCGACCTGAGGTGCCGTAATGATTTATGTACCTTAGGTACCGTATAGATATTGGGTAATTAGGATATGCCGTGGTAAGGAACTTAGCCTCTGTATCACTGAGCAACCGGCTCTAACTGCCATGGTGATAATTTCATCCGTTTGATTTTTGGGTCAACGTGGGATCTTTTGCTAGCTTGATGTACGTTTGGGATCCGCCAACTGTAGTAGGATTCCATCATGTAATAGTGGCGGCCCATAATAGACCGATCCGCCTTATCAGCTGGTCGAATAACTACATTGGGGGTCATCCCTAAGGGTTTTTAAAGCCGTTCTTTCTCCTTTCGTAAGGTTATCATGCTGTGTGTTAGTTCTAGAGACTTTTCAATGTCCTTTTTACCAGTTTGAAAACACTCGTATAGCTGGTGACAGTATTAGGTGGTTCAAACCTACTGGGTTTGCGGAATAGAGGACTTGTAGTGTTGGTTATGGCGAAAATGGTCTTTGATTAAGGATCTTTGGAACTGTATAGGTCTACTTCATCATCAAGCGGATTATATTTAGGCGGGGTATGAAAGTTAACCCTTACTCACAAAGGCTATACTCGTCTTGTGTCAAAATATGGGGCTAAGATTATGACTAAACCGGTTGTGGGGTCGCCGCAGTCGCGGTGGTTTGCCTGCGGTTCTTTTGACCTCCCCTCCTAATTGTCTCTGCTGCCTCTCGATTTCTCTGGAACGGGTGCTTACCCAAAAAAGAGGATTGTACTGTTATGTGAGGCTTATTTTCTGTAGTGCCTGTGCGCTTGGGTTATCAGTATCAGAGGGTGAGTCTTCCGAGCTATCATGTTCGATAGGAGTGCCGTCTTCGGCGTCTATGATTAGCTGTGTAGAGTTACCGGTAAGCCAACTATAGACAACGCTTATTAGTATAGTCGTCGTCAACCTTAGTGAGCTTATCTCTTTTGAAGGTAAGTAAATCATCCCTATATCGGTTGACTTGTGACTCAATCTTACTGAGCCATTCACCTGTGTTATCAGCCTTAAGGGTTCAGCGTGGCTGTTGCAGTGCTACTATGTCCGCTCGTACAGTACTTAATTCCTTCGATCATGCTCAATCACACATCGCATCAAGTCGAATGAACATTTATTAAGAATTCCGCACCATTTCGTGCAAAATTCCTTATCTAATCGGCCCAGTGTAGGGGTTGTTCCTTAACCCTGAAAACCCCGAGGAATTTTTCTACTCTGTGGTAATCGGACAAAAAATACTCTGTAAGGCATATCTATCTTTCTTCCTTAGGCTTAATAATTTGCACGACACTTCTTTTAAACGTGGGACTAACTCGAGCGCCCCGTCGGCTCGAGAAGAGAATTCTCTGCGCGTCCTGCTGTGTAAAGTAAAAGTCCTATCAGTGTTGAATGATGCCGCTGGTGGTGATGTCGGCGTCTCCATGTTGTTAAGTAGTAAGCAGTGTGTGTCCGTATTGGAGTGCGATGTACTGGGGATGCTGTAATAAGGTAATTAATGACTACTCTCCAGGTGCTGGTGTCGGGATTGTCCGTAACATAACAATCCTCCGGTGTCCCGCACTCTCGCTTTACAATCCCAATGCCCCGGTGCTTCCTGCTAATTTCATACAGAGAATATCCGAAAGGAAGCACTCATGGGATTGTTGCAAATATCGTGATGATCTTTATTGTACTGTATCTACGCGTTTCGGCTAGATGTTGGCCGTCCTCAGGATACAAAAATTCAACAATCTGTGCAGTGTAAAACCTCGTGGGACACACCCCTGTGCTAAGACACTCCCAGTTAAATTTACCCTAGACAGTGAAACCAGACAAAAACCCTCAAGGGGGTATAAAGTGATATAATGCAATTCTAGAAAAATAGCTTTGGTTGGTCCAAGTTTAAAGTGATAAGTGCTATAAATATCCCTCCCTCTAAAAGTGTTGTTATTAAAAGGTGAACCGAATATTAAAAATATTAAAATTAAAAGTAGTATAAGAACATTAAGACCTTTAAAGTAGTGATAAAAATAATTATAATAGACTCTCTAAACTATACTAAGTGTTAAAGTGGGAGTGTCTTAGCACAGGGGGTGTGTCACCGAGGTTTTATCACTGCACAGATTGTTGAATGTTTGTATCCTGAGGACGGCCAACATCTAGGCCGAAACGCGTAGATACAGTACAATAAAGATCATCACGATATTTGCAACAAGTCCCATGAGTGCTCCTTTTCGGATATTCTCTGTATGAAATTAGCAGGAAGCACGGGGCATTGGGATTGTAAAGCGAGAGTGCGGGACACCGGGAGGATTGTTATGTTACAGACATTCCCAGCACCAGCACCTGGGAGTATCATTACCTTATTACAGCATCCCCAGTATCAGCACTCCAATACGGCACACACATGCTTACATTAAAACAACATGGAAGACGCCGACATCAGCCACGCGGCATCATTCAACACTGATACGGACTTTTACTTTACACAGCAGGACGCGCAGAGAATTCTCTTCTCGGAGCCGACGGTGGCGCTCGAGGTTAGTCCCACGTTAAAAGAAGTGTCGTGCAAATTATTAAGCCTAAGGAAGAAAGAAATAGATATGCACTTACATGGAGTATTTTTGTCCGATTACCACAGAAGTAGAAAAATTCCTGGGTTTCAGGGTTAGGAAACACCCCTACACGGGCAAGATAGATAAGGAATTTTGCACGAAATGGTGCGGAATTCTTAATAAATGTTCATTCGACTTGATGCTATTGGTGATTGAGCATGTATCGAAGGAATTAAGTACTGGACGAGCGGACATAGTAGCACTGCAACAGCAGCACGCTGAACTCCTTAAGGCTGATAACACAGGTGAATGGCTCAGTAAGATTGAGTCACAAGTCAACCGATATAGGGATGATTTACTTACCTTCAAAAAGAATAAGCTCACTAAGGTTGACGACGACTATACTAATAAGCGTGTCTATAGTTGGCTTACCGGTAACTCTACCACAGCTAATATAGACGCCGAGACGGCACTCCTTACGAACATGTGATAGCTCGGAAGACTCACCTCTGATACTGATAACCCTAAGCGCACAGGCACTACAGAAAATGAAGCTCACTAACAGTAACTCCTCTTTTTAGGGGTAAGCACCGTTCCAGAGGAAATCGAGAGGCAGCAGGAGACAAATTAGGAGGGGAGGTCAAAAGAACCGCAGGCAAACCACCGCGACTGCGGCGACCCCACAACCGATGTTTAGTCTATAATCTAGCCACCTATTTTGACACAAGACGAGTATAGCCTTTTTGAGTAAGGGATTAACTTTCATACCCACGCCTCTAAATAATCCGCTTGATGATGAAGTAGACCTATACAGGTTCCAAAGATCTTAAAACTCAAAGACCATTTTCGCCATACAACACTACAAGTCCTCTATTCGCAAACCCAGTAGGTTTGAACCACCAATACTGCACCAGCTATACGAGTGTTTTCAAAATGGTAAAAAAGGACATTGAAAAGTTCCTAGACTAACACACAGCATGATAACCTTACGAAAGGAGAAAGAACGGCTTTAAAAACCCTTAGGGATGACCCCAATGTAGTTATTCGACCAACTGATTAAGGCGGATCGGTCGTATTATTGGACCGCCACTATTACATGATGGAACTCACTACACAGTTGGCGGATCCCAAAACGTACATCAAGCTAGCAAAAGATCCCACGTTGACCCTAAAAATCAAACTGGATGAAATTATCACCATGGCAGTTAGAGCCGGTTGGCTCAGTGATACAGAGGCTAAGTTCCTTACCACGGCATATCCTAATGTACCCAATATCTATACGGTACCTAAGGTACATAAATCATTAACGGCACCTCCAGTCGACCAATAGTGTCCTCTAGGGTTCTCTATTGCAACCTGTGGCTATTTTTGTGGATCATTTTCTTCAGCCCTTAGTTACTAGTATGCAAACATACTTACGCGATAGCCGGCAGTTATTGGAAATACTGGCTCAGTATACCGGCCCTTTAAACAACACAACTCTTATGACTTTAGACGTGCAAAGTCTATACACAATAATCCCCCAACTAGAGGGAGTGGAGGTTTGCCGACAAGCTTTAGTGCGTGGTGGGCACACACAGCCCCCCATAGAGCTTCTAATGGAACTGCTATTATTTGCATTAGAAAACAACTATTTCCAGTTGGAGAATTCTTTCTATAATCAAATAGCAGGGACCGCCATGGGGTCCAATGTAGGGCCCTCCTTTGCAAACCTCTATATGGAGGATTTTGAAACAAGATTCATTCTTCCGGAATTTGGTCATAAACTACTCATCTTTCGTCGTTATATAGATGATTTGTTCATCCTATGGGATGGCCCTCCATTTTGAATGTGAGAAATTTCAGTGGCTCTCAACAGTAAGGTTACGAGGTTAAAATTTACCATGGTAGCCCATGAAACGACAGTCGACTATCTTGACTTGAGAATTAAAAAAACTTCTTCAGGTTTTCAAACTAGCCTATTCACGAAGCCCACAGATAGGAATACTCCTCCATGCTTGAGTTACCATCCGTTTCATCAAAAAAGGGAGTACTCATCTCCCAGGTTAGTAGGGTCCTTACCAACAACAATGATGAAAAAACCACTAATCAGCAATTACAAGAGATGGCTAAAAATTTATTGAACGAGGATATCACCCTAGTCTAGTGGCTAAACAACGTGAAATGGCTATCCGGAAGTTTAAACAAGTCAATGCTAACATGAGTAATAGTAACGATCAAACTACTAACCGAATCCCGTATGTATGCAATATTCTGCAAAAAGCAAGGACATTAAAAGCAGTGTTAGAAAACATTGGGATCTCCTCAGTGCAGACAGGACTTTACCGTTTGAACATAGTCAAATCTTTGCCTTCAGACGGGCCAGAAATCTTAGAAACATCTTGGTTAAAACCAAGATGTTGCAACCCCAACCCACACAAGGATTAATAGGTGGATTACAAAAAGATGGTGCCATAAATGCACAGGGTGCCAAGCTTGCAGCTATATGATAGCGGGAACGGATTTTCCACATCCCCATACGGGCCGCAGATTTAAAATACGGCATAAACTATCATGCATTAGCACGGATGCCAATACTCATAACATGCCCCTGCGGCAAGTATTAGTTGGGAAGACCACCACATCCCTGAGGGACAGAATGGCCAACCATCGGAAGTCAATACGAATGGGCACTGGCTCTAGAGAAGCCGCTAAAAGCACCGATCCACAGAGGGAACAAAAATTGCGGAACATCGGTTGCTAGACATTTCAAGGAGAGAGGCCCACCTTAGCGACTCTAAAATGGATGGCCATAGATAAAGTAGAAGCATTATCCAATGTGACGGAAAAAGGACGTCGGCTACTTCAACGCGAGATATCTGGATAAAGAAATTGGGCACCCTGGCACCAAAGGGAATGAACGAACAGTTCTCATTATCCTGTTTTTATAGGACGCCCTAAATAGGAGTTCTTTAATAGGTGGCCCTAAGACCCCTAACACTGTATCCTGTATAACATGTTGTTTTTATTTGCAGCCTCCCCCCATCCAGTAGGAGATTCACGACGAGGGTATTATTGTGTGAAGTTCATTAGTTATCTAGCATGGGTAGCAGGTTTTTTACGTATTGTTATACCAGTTGTTTTTCTAGCTCTTTTGTCTCACAGGACTTCTCTCTACATTCTCCCCTCTGATACAGTGTTTTGTAACTTTACTTAATTGAATTATCTCCCAGCTGGGCTAACCTAGTAACTTTATTAATTGTACTATCTCCCCGTCAGGGCAGGCTGATATAGTGTATCGTACAGCATTAGGTAGAGAGATCAGAGGTTATTTATGATATATCAGTTCTGTAATTAGACAGCGTTCTAGTTTATTATATTAACATTAGTATAGTTTAGAGAGTCTATATAATATATTTTTATCACTACTTTAAAGGTCTTAATGTTCTTATACTACTTTAATGTTTAATATTTTTAATATTGGTTCACCTTTTAATAACAACACTTTTAGAGGGAGGGATTTATTTATAGACTTATCACTTTAAACTTGGACCAACCAAGCTATTTTTTAGAAGCATTATATCACTTTATACCCCCTTGAGGGGTTTTTGTCTGGTTTCACTGTCTAGGGTTAAATTTTAACTGGGAGTGTTTAGACACAGGGGGTGTGTCACCGAGGTTTTATCACTGCACAGATTGTGAATGTTTGTATTGAGGACGGCCAACATCTAGGCCGAAAAGGTAGATACATTACAATAAAGATCATCACGATATTTGCAACAAGTCCCATGAGTGCTCCTTTTCGGATATTCTCTGTATTTATATTATATATATATATATATATATATAGATAGATAGATAGATAGTAGAATAGATACAGATATCGAAAGCACTCCTAGGTCTTTGAACAAAAGGAAACTTTATTCAATATACATCAACGCGTTTCAACCACCCATCCGGCCCCGATGGGCGGTTGAAACGCGTTGATGTATATTGAATAAAGTTGCCAGTTTGTTACAAGACCTAGGAGTGCTTCCGATATCTGTTATCTGTTTACATCGTTGGTTGGATTTAGCACCCGGGCAATATCGAATGGTTACGTGAGTGCCACTTAAGATTGTTTGCTAATATATATGAATTGAGTGCTGGACTACTGCAAGATTATATATATACATTATATATATATATATATATATATATATATATATATATATATAATATATATATATATATATATATATATATATATATATAGAGCACTGGGAAAAGTGCACTCCTGCTCGCCAATCTTGAACGCCTGGTGTGCTACCCGATAAGTAACATGTAGAATTTCGGAAGAACGGCACTCCACAGGTCTTAGCAAGATAAAACTTAACTTTTATTCAAACGGTCTACGCATTTCGGCTGCTACCGAGCCGTCGTCGGGTGACGACGGTCCGGTAGCAGCCGAAATGCATAGACCGTTTGAATAAAAGTTAAGTTTTATCTTTGCTAAGACCTGTGGAGTGCCCCGTTTTCCGAAATTATATATATATATATATATAGTATCAATGGTGCACTAAAGTGGATTTCTTTGTAACACACTTTATTGTTGTGGAAAGATCAACAACTTGGTGGCCGCCATATAAAACAGGGAACCTCACCATTTAAAGTGTCCTAGGCATAGCAGCAGGGCATCTGGAAATATTTTGTAGATAAGTAGATTTGTAGCTGAGGTTATGTATAGCCACCCAAAACCAGAGCTGATGCATAATTTCAGCTGCCAGGCCAATAAATCTGCCCTGGGGGGTCTGTTAACTGTTTGATTAACAGTAATTGTAGGGCTTTCTTGACTAAAACAGTCATTTCTTAAGGTATGCCAGCTTTGGGCTAACGACACTACTGAGTGCCTCTCTGTTATTTGGGCAGTCTGTGATCTTCTGAAGACACACATATCACCGGGCTTTATCTGGCCAAGAAGTCAATATCTGTATGCATTTAAAATGACTGTTCATACCTCTCATGTTCCACAACATAATTGTGAGACAAGTAATCTACCTATAGTCTACATGACCTCACATTTATAAAATACCATTTAAGCTGTACACCAGGCATAAAAATTTTAAAAGAGTATGTTAGTAGCAACATCACTGTAAATTGCATAGTATACTTGTGTAATTACGTGTGTAATTATATGAACAATATAGCACTGTATATTATACATTTGGGTGTCATACTGGAGTTTGAGCATGCAATGCCTGAGTTCAGGTAATATTATGCAGTGTCAATGTAGTATCAATATGACCACAAAAACTAACAACTCTAAGAGCAATTGTAGTCTCTGAACACGATATGATTAATTAAAGCCATGCAGTCCTAAATCTCTCTCTCTGGCTGCAGCCAGTTGAGAAATGATTATTGCGGAGAAAGTAAAAGGAGAGAAAACAAAAAACAAGGTGACCCCCTAGGGCTTGTTCACACTAGGTCCATTTTTTAAAAACCGGGTCAGCAGTAATTGGTCACAGATTGGTCCAGTTTCTTTAAAAAAAAAAAAACCCTCATTGCTCAACACATTTTTCTCCGGAAATGGAACCGTATTTAACCTGGAGATAGAAAAAGGGGGGGGGGGGGGGTTCAGTTCTATGTCTTAAAGGCATTTACGGTTCTCCCTAATCCTACATACAGCAGTGTGCATTACTAATTCCCTACCCCATTGTTGTCACCGGTCATGTTCAATCCCACAAGAAATGTAAAGTGAATTCTGTGCTTGAACACATCATTTGTATATTTCAGATTTTGAAGACAGAAGCAGAGAGACAAGAACTGAAACGCCATGAAGAAATGGCTGAGTTGCTAGAAAAACAATCCAGAGAGTTGAATGACATGGGTAGGATGATATATGTGCAGCTTAAACCCCAGTTTAACTAGCCTTTCTCTTAAACTTTCTGTCACACATACTGTCTCACATATTCTCACAAATTCTATGGCAGACATACTCTCACACAAACATATTCTATCACATGCACCCACTGTCAGATATACTATCTCACACATATTATCTCACACATATGGGATCAAAAGCTGCTTATGCCCCAAGTGTGCTGATTTAATATATTGAGTTTTAAGTTTGCCTCAAACTTGATGGCTTCCTCCTCCTGGATAATGGCATCTGCAGCCTCACCATGACGAGATCTCCTGCTCCCTCCAGCTTCCTTATCTCCAAAGGTAATTTCCAGTTGCACCACACGTGCGCATGTGACATGACATCAATGCGCGCGCACACGTCGGTGTGACCATGCATGCGTGTGTGAAGTCATTGCCGCGTCCAAACATGGCACAGCGTGATGACATCATAAATTACCTTTGGAGGCCAAGGGAGCTGGAGGGAGCAGGAGATCTCGTCGGGGCGGAGCTGCAGATGCCATTATCCAGGAGGAGGAAGCCAGCAAGTTTGAAGCAATAAAGGTAAGCTCTGCCACTTAACTAATGTTTTTTTAAGGTGTACATATCCTTTAATTTCTGTTTATAAACTTTACATTCTTGTGTCTGCTAAAACTTTCTTCTGCTGCTTGCAGAAGGGCATTGCTATATGAATTCACTTTTAATGTGTTTAAATCATTTTTTTACTTGCCTTACAGAAACAGTTAATAATCAAAAATTGCTCCTGGAGTATGAGAAGTACCAGGAGCTGCAAGTTAAATCTCAGCGCATGCAAGAAGAATATGAAAAGCAACTGCACGAGTTGGAGGAGAGCAAGAACCAGGCCCTAGTGGATGTTACAGAACATTATGAAGCAAAATTACAAGAGAAAATATCTCAACTTCAGTTTGTAAGACTTAACATAATGATGTTTTTAGCACATGTTAACAGGCTGCTGCTGTCTACAAGTGAATGAAATGAACAGCATAAAAGCAGTCCTGTATTACATCACCCCTCATTTATTGAAGCAAACCTGTAAGGTGAAGGTTATCCTAAAACCTCAAATTGTTGCCCAGTGCCAATAAATATTATCTCAGAGAAAAATATTATTTTTAACTGCATAGTTTACAGTAAATGGGTCCTAGGGCATCATTCATTTCATCTGTGGAGCTTCTGTAAATACCTTTTTGGCGGGGTTTGATATTCTATCAACTGATAAAGGGTTTAGTCTAGATTGGTTACTATTTTTATCTTTCTATAATTATTAATCATTAGTATCATCATTACACCATCTTATGAGTTCTCTAAATCTTTAGGCTGAAGATGAAGCACGTCAGCACCTCAGAGAATTCGAAGAGACAAAGAAGCAAATGGAAGAAGATGGGGACAGTGAAATTCAAGCTGTGAAGGTAAAATATGAAAGACATCTGAGGGAGGAAAAGGAGACATCACTGCGATTTAAAGGCGAGGGTGGTGTTATGAGGGAAAAGGTACGTATAGATCTTCGTCTTTCTATTCAGTCATATTTACCATTTTTCTATGGGCGCGTCTGTAAGTGACTATTGTACTAAGTATCTTTTTATTTTCTGTTGCATCTAGTAGTAATATTGTTAAAGGTACTAGAAATATTTTTTACTATATGACACCTATTATAAAATATAAAAGTATAACAAACAAGATTAAAATGTTTTGTTGCTTTTGCTATTGTCAACCATGGAAGCTTTACTATGTGCAATGATGTACAGTTCTTTAGCTTCTGTATGTTTAATATGAATTGCGGGAATCCTTAAATATATTCTCAGTGTAACAAGTTGCTTGGCCTAAAATCCGTTCTAGACATTAACAGACCAATTTTTTTTAGCAGTAAAAGTTAAAGGGCATGTCCTCCATAAAACAAACAAAAAGAAATTGGTTAGACGTTGGTTACCTGACCCACAACCCTAACTGATAAATCCAGCACTTTATTAGATGTTTTACTATCCAGGTATTTACATTATTGCCTATATTCTGGCAGAGTAAGCTGGCTCTTCCCAAGGCTGTGACAGCTGACATTTCACCCAATGATTGACTGTTGTTTTCCCTGCTGCCTCCTCTGCACATGCTCAAGCTTATAAAAAGCTCTTTGAGCACAGAAAATATCTGGATAAAAATGCAATATACTGGTAAAAATAGCAGTTGGGGTTATGGGAATATAACTGACAAGTCACCAGTTTTTTATTTTAAGGGTAGATGCCCTTTAAGTTAAATCAGGGAAATGTTGTGTAAAAGCATTCTAATGTATTTAGATTTATCCTTAGTAAAATTCAGACAGTTCCTTTTAGAGACTCTGTTATGCACTAAAATGAGAAATTGTAGTGATCACCGTCAGTATTGCATTATTATTTAATGTTGCACTTAAAAATTATAATTGCTAAATGTTGACTTTAAATATAATAAAGGTTGAATATGTAAGCAGCATAACATATATAAAATACACAGGACTGTATCTATGCAAGTGCTGGTTTATTTAAAAAAACACACACATGGTTCAGAAATAATGTACTCTTTGCATTGCATTTCTTTATTATGTTTTTATTGTTCCTATTTGCCATTTTAATGAAAGTAGTTCAGTGACAGCTGGATGAATTTTTCTTTCTTTTAAGAAATCTGCCTCTTGTGTGTCATAGTGTCTTTACCTTCTATGATGCTGTTTTAGTTCAGTAGTTTGCAGAAGGAGATTGAGGAGCGTGCTACTGATATTGAAAAATTAAAGTTAGAACAGCAGAAACTGCAAGGCGTTATCAAATCCCTGGAAAAGGACATTTTGGGACTGAAGAGGGAGATTCAGGAAAGGGATGAGACCATACAAGACAAGGTGAGAGAAAAGGCAGAGTGATTTCCTGAAAACTGTTAAAGGAGAACTAAACCAAAATTGACATACTCCATAATTTGAAAGTACCCTCCTAAGAACACAAAAACACTGTAAATTGCCACCCCAGTAAATAGCATTAAAGTAAATGTAAACCCCATGAAGAACTGGATAAGATAACTGTGTGGATGTGCACTGTCTGGACACTCCTCCTGAACGTAGTCGCATGCCCCCCTGCCTAATATAGACCGTAAGAGGATTGTAAACTAAAAGTTACTTGCTAAACAGGTTCCTGCAGTAGTTTAGTATTTGGCTTCTGCAAAGAACACAATAGTCAATGACCACACTGTGTAATATGGGAATGCTGGAAAATAAAATACAGACCTCATGTTAGAAAGGTAAATTTCCCAGCAACCATATCAAAAAGAGTTGAGACACAGATTACTGCTTTTATATCGATATATTTAGTTGTCCTTTAAGAATAAGCAAGAGAGACACTCTTTCCTGTTCACCCAAAGGCAGCATACGTAGATATCCCCGCCCCCAAGGTAGGACTGACCCTTCTATAAATATTTGCCCCTCCCCTTACCTTCTCAGTGTTTTTCAGTCCTAACTTAGGTAAGGGCTTCCCTTTATTTTATTATTTTTAAGCCAGTTTCAATGGGCTGGTTATTGGCTGCAGGGTAGTCATAATTTCCTGTACCCCCTGGAGAGGATAGCAGTCTCCTCTTTTTGCCCGACGGTGGAGCGGTTCCTTCTATTAAGTGGCAAGAGTAATTACCGTCGGCTTGCAGGAGAGAAGCGCAGAGACTTCCGCATTCCATCACTAACAGCCACTTCCGCATTCCAGTCGCACGGAGGACATCATCGCGACGGGACTGGCGTTCCACGAGGTCTTTAAAGCAAACAGAAGTTTGCATTTTAGTCCTGCTAACTGGCTGGAGTTACCTGCTACCTCTAAGCTGATTGGGACCCTGACTGCTATCTGCAGGCCCTCTCCTGCTCTACTAACTGAGTAAGAATTAGAGTAAGCATTATATTGGATGGTTTATACCTATCGTATCTTTTGGTTATATTTATTATAGATGTCTGAACCATCTGAATTGCCATCCTAGGGAAACATCCTCAGAAATGCAAGAATTTGTTTCATTTTTTAAAGAAGCAATTTCTGCTTTTAAATCCAGAAATTATACTGCTAATTCATCCCCCATTAAAGGGCATGTCCACCCTTATAATAGTATGCCTTCCCCCAGCCCCAACCGCTATAAAATAATTTTAAGAAAGTGCCCAGATCTTTACTTACCTTCCCTCTCTCCTCCGATGCCCGGCCCGGCCTTCTGCTTGCAAGACAATGCAAGCAGGGGGCGGGACCGGCAGCCGCGTCGGTGACTCCTCCCGAAGGCGAGACAGGAGGCAGAGTCCTATATGGACTCTGCTATCCTCCTGGTGGTCAGTTTTTGGGACTTTGGGGGGGGGGGGGACTACAGGAGAACCATATGGAGCTGGGATGTGAGGTAAGGATTTTATTACACTACATGGTGGGGCCATTAGTGGGGGGGATTATAGTTTTGGGGGTGGACATGCCCTTTAATATGGAACCTGTTATTCTCCTGATCTAGATTTGGAACAACCTTTATTGGAAATACAAACTAATCCAGTTGCTGATGAGGTGCCAGGTCCCTCTGTTCCTAACACCAAACAGCACTCATCTTCTAAGATCAGCTGAATATTTATGTGATGCTTCTTTATCCAATGTACGTTTAGCAGCCAGATCAGCAGCTTATTCATCTGTTGCACATAGAGCAAAATGGTTAAAATCTTGGTCAGCTGATGCAGCATCAAAAAATAGACTGTGTAATTTACCTTTTGAAGCTGGCCAGTTATTCGGGTCACAGTTAGATCCTTTAGTTGATAAAACAGCAGAAGATAAATTTCGCCCTCTCCTTCAGGATAAGAGATCTTTTAGAAGATCTTTTCGGAATCCAATTACATTCAGAGGAAGGAGTGATTGGAAATCCTTTCATCCCTTCAGAGACAGAACAATGTTCTTTGCTAGATCTAGATATGCTAGAGGAAGAGGATGATCAGGTAGATTTTTTTTCCCAATGACGCCAGATGCATAGGAGGTCGGTTAAAAAATGTTGGCAAAAAATTGGCAAAAGGTAACAACAGACAAATGGGTACTGCAGACAATCAAACAAGGTTACAGTCTAGAACTTTTAATATTTTCACAGGAAAGATTTTTACTGTCCTCCAACCGTCAAAATCCAGTATATCAAAAAGCACTAATACAGGAAGTTCAAAAATTTGTAGAGTCCTGATATCTGTTCCCAAGGCTCAAGAGTTCTCAAGGCTCTAGTCAAATCTTTTTCTAGTCCCAAAGCCAGACAATTCTTTCAGGCCTATCATGGATTTAAGGTATCTAAACTACTTTCTAAAAAAACAACATTTTAAAATGGAGTCAGTAAGGTCTGCAGCAAATTTGATTCTTCCAGGTGACTTCCTTGCAACCCTGGATTTAAAAGACACCTGTTTACATGTTCCCATAAGAATTTGTCATCAAAAGTATTTAAGAATTGCAATAAAAAACCAAGATCTCATAAAACATTATCAGTTTGTAGCTCTACCCTTTGGCCTTTCTACTGCCCCCAGGGTATTCATACACCAAAAAAAACAATTTTCCTTCACAGATGGGACAGAAAGACGGAATCTTTAAAAAATTCCTGTTTACGTAAAGAAATCTCTCGACTGGTGGTTGTGTCAAGAACATCTAAAGAAAGGGCAGCCCCTTTACTCTCCTCAATCTATAATCATCACCACAGATGCCAGTTTGCTAGGTTGGGAGGCCCACTGCCTAGGTTGGTCAAAACAAGGCATTTGGTCAAAAAGAGAACAAACAGCTTCCTCAAATTTCAGAGAATTAAAGGCCATTTTTCTTGCTTCAGTTAATACAGAACAAGAGAGTAAAAATTCAAACAGAAAACACCTCAGCAGCTGCATACATAAATCATCAGTGAGGAACCAAAAGTCTAAGTCTACTAGCCTTATCGCAATCAATCTCAGCCTCCTATATAAAACGAACATCAAATCAACGGGCAGACCATTTAAAGCAGAAAATTCCTAGATCCCGAGGAATGGGGCCTGAACAAAGAAATTTTCAATTTAATTTGCAAAAGATGGGGTCAACCAGAGGTAGACTAAATGGCAAACTATCAAAACAAAAGACAAAAAACTTTTTTTCTCTAAACAGAGATCACAGGGCCTTGGGTCAGGATGCGCTAGTACATCTATGGAACTTAAAACTAGCTTATGTTTTTCCTCCAATTCTCCTTCTAACCAAAGTATTGAGGAAGATCCAACAGGAGAAGAACCTTGTGATTTTAATAGCACCAACTTGGGCCAGAAGAACTTGCTATGCAGATCTCATTTAATTGTCTACCAGACCGACTTGTCCCCTCCCGGTATGCCAGAACCACCTTCACCAAGGACAAACTCTTTATATCCACAAATAAAGAACTTTGTGCCTGGATTCTGAAAGGGAAATGATGGGTAATACAGGATTATCTTTACAGACAATCAACACCCTCATGTGTAGTAGAAAAGAGGTAACTTCAAAAGTCTATCAGAGGGTCTGGGATACTTTTCAAAAATGGTGCTCTTAGAATAACAAATCTTGTATATCTGTTAATATTCCTTCAATCCTGGACATTTTAGTACTAGGCCTACAAAAGGATCTTGCACCAAACACATTAAAAGTTCAAATCTCTGCTCTAGGAGCTATTTAGCAAACTAATCTGGCAAATCATCATCTCATACATAGATTTATGAAAGCAGCTAAGAAATTAAAACCCAAGTTAAGTTGGTTCCCAAATGGGATCCGGGATTAGTATTAAGAGCATTAAGTTCTTCACAATTTGAACCATTAGAAGAATCTAATCAAATGCCTTTTTCGTGGAAAACCGCCTTTTTATTTGCTGTTTCTTCAACCAGAAGGATTAATGAAATCCAGGCATTATCCTGTTAAGAACCCTTTTAAAGGGGGTATCGTTTTATCTCTTGATCCTACATTTATTCCTTAAGTATCTTACTTGTTTCATAGGCAACAAGACATTTTTTTCTACCTTCTTTTTACCTAGATCCAGCCAATGAAGAAGAAGAAAGAAACCACAGGGTTTATGTCAAGAGATTTGTTTTGGCTTATCTAGCCAGAGTTCAAGAGTTTAGAAAAGCGGACTCTTTATTTGTATGTTTCTCATGTATAAGAAAAGGTTTGTCCGCCTCTAAACAGACTTTAGTCAGATGGGTTTTAAAATGACAATAATCTCCTCTTACCAGACTGTGGATGTTCCTATAGTCTGGTAAGAGTGTCTACATCCTGGGCCAGTAAAGCAGGAGTTCCTCACGAACAAATATGCAGCGCAGCAACATGGTCCTTCCTTAATACTTTTGCTAATCATTCTAAACTTAACCTCATGCAAAAAGAGGAAGCAAGTTTTGGTGTTAAAGTTCTAGAGACTATTAATAAATAGTTTCAGCTAAATACTATATGAGTTTCCTCCCGCTTGGACTTTACAGCTTTGTTATATCTCTACGTATGCTGCCTTTGGGTGAACAGGAATTCTGGAGTTTATACTTAAATTACCTAACTTACGTATTTAACTTAAGTAAATTCCTTTTCCTGGAACACCGAAGGCAGCATGTCCAAGCGTCCCTTCCCAATAAATAGTTATTTTTTAGCAAGTAAATTTAGATGAGTATGTATATTATTTTCTTACCTAATGTATTGCTTTCTAAACACTGGGAAGGTAAGGGAAGGGGCAAATATTTATGGAAGGGTCAGTCCTACCTTGGGGGCGGGTATATCTACGTATGCTGCCTTTGGTGTTCCAGAAAAAGGAATTTACATAAGTATAAACTCCAGCAATGCACATTCCAAGGCACTGTCCATTATTAGTTTAATTTGTTTTAGATGATGATTTTTTATGATCCGAAACATTTAGACTTTTCTTCTGGCTGGCAGTTCCCTTTAATTGACTTGTGAGTTTCACTGTTATTTATAAGTAGGGAGGAGAATCCCAAACCAATGCCTGCATGATATCAATGAACTGGTTTGATTGGGGGTTATTTTACTACATGGAAGCTTGGCCTGTCTTCCTTTTCATGTAGACAAATTCTGGTTCATAACCCGGGCACTGGCTGTATATGGTAATATCTATATGGTAATATCTATATGTAGGAGAAGAGAATCTATGATCTCAAAAAGAAGAACCAAGAATTAGAGAAATTCAAATTTGTGCTGGATTATAAAATCAAAGAACTGAAGAAGCAAATTGAGCCAAGGGAAAATGAAATTAAAGAGATGAAAGAGCAGATCCAGGAGGTGAGGTTTAGTCATAGCATTCTGTTTATTGCCTCTATTGCACTGTCCCATTTCAATTTAATCAGTTTGCTAATTCCATTTGCTTAACCTATTCATTATATCATTATAATCAGCCATTTAGTATTAAAATTGTTCTTTTATAATTCAATATTTAAATTTTTTTTCCAGAAGGGTAATTTAATAGCTATAGACCAGCTATAGCTGTTACTTCTACAGAAACTGTACCAGTTATTACACAGCTTGTTGTTACTTTTACAGTACTATACAGTAACTATACCAGCTATTACACAGCATGCTGTTTATTCTACAGTAACTATACCAGCTATTACACAGCATGTTATTACCTGTACAGATAACTATACCAGCTATTACACAGCATGCTATTACTTCTACAGTATATATACCAGCTATTACACAGCATCCTGTTACTTCTACAGAAACTATATCGGCTATTGCACAGCGTGTTGTTACCTCTACAGTAACTATACCAGCTATTACACAGCATGCTGTTACTTCTACAGTAACTAGACCAGATATTACACAGCATGTTGTTACCTCTACAGTAACTATACCAGCTATTACACAGCATATTGTTACCTCTACAGTAACTATACAAGCTATCACACAGCATGTTGTTACTACTACAGTAACTATACCAGCTATTACACAGCATGTTGTTACCTCTACAGTAACTATACCAGCTATTACACAGCATGTTGTTACTTCTACAGTAACTATACCAGCTATTACACAGCATGTGTTTACTTCTACAGTAACTATACCAGGCTATTCACAGCATGTTGTTACCTCTACAGTAACTATACCAGCTATTACAAAGCGTGTTGTTACTTCTACAGTAACTATACCAGCTATTACACAGCATGCTGTTACTTATACAGTATATATACCAGCTATTACACAGCATTTTGTTACCTCTACAGGTAACTATACCAGCTATTACACAGCATCCTGTTACTTCTACAGAAACTATATCAACTAATGCACAGCGTGTTGTTACCTCTACAGTAACTATACCAGCTATTACACAGCATGCTGTTACTTCTACAGTAACTATACCAGCTATTACACAGCATATTGTTACCTCTACAGTAACTATACAAGCTATCACACAGCATGTTGTTACTACTACAGTAACTATACCAGCTATTACACAGCATGTTGTTACCTCTACAGTAACTATACCAGCTATTACACAGCATGTTGTTACCTCTACAATAACTATACCAGCTATTACAAAGCATGTTGTTACTTGTACAGTAACTATACCAGCTATTACACAGCATGCTGTTACTTTTACAGTAACTATACCAGCTATTACACAGCATGCTGTTACTTATACAGTAATTATACCAGCCATTACAGAGCATGGTGTTACCTCTACAGTAATTATTCCAGCTATTACACAGCATGTTGTTACTTCTACAGTAACTATTCCAGCTATTACACAGCATGTTGTTACTACTACAGTAACTATACCAGCTATTACACAGCATGTTGTTACCTCTACAGTAATTATACCAGCTTTTACACAGCATGTTGTTACTTTTACAGTAACTATACCAGCTATTCTGCAGCATGCTGTTACTTCTACAGTAACTATACCAGCTATTACACAGCATGTTGTTACCTCTACAGCAACTATACCAGCTATTACACAGCATGTTGTTACCTCTACAGTAACTATACCAGCTATTACACAGCACGTTGTTACCTTTACAGTAACTATACCAGCTATTACACAGCATGTTGTTACCTCTATAGTAACTATACCAGCTATTACACAGCATGTTGTTACCTCTACAGTAACTGTACCATCTATTACACAGCATGCTGTTACTAAAACAGTAACTATACCAGCTATTACACAGCACATTGTTACTTCAACAGTAACTATACCAGCTATTACACAGCATGTTGTTACTTATACAGTAATTATACCAGCTATTACACAGCATGGTGTTACCTCTACAGTATCTATTTGCCAGCTATTACACAGCATGGTGTAACCTCTACAGTATCTATATGCTAGCTATTATATAGCATGTTGTTACCTCTACAATAAAGGTGCATACACATGAGAGATTACGGGGGCCAACCCCCACAGGCATTTGGGCTGATAATCATGCCGTATAAGCACTTTCAGGCTTAAACGGTGGTTCAGTCAGGGCTTGTTGCCCGACCCGCCAAGCGGATCCCAACCGAATGACCATATCGACCGACAAAGTGCCCACACATGGCACAATTAACATCCGAAAAGGCCGTGCATACACATCGTGCGTCACAGGTCGCTAATAAACAGAATGTTGTTGCTTGAAGATTAAAAGGAAAATCAGACACTTTAGAATGTCGGAAAGTACAAATCCGCATATGGTCTCATGTAAATTTGTATTTTCTTTAAGGAATAGTTCACTCTCAAAGTCAAACTATTCCTTTAATGTATTGATTGATTAAGTATTGAAGCCTGGGAGGTTACGGAGCTATGCCTTAACTCCCTTCTTCAATCAATAGCGCGGCGGCCGCCGAACGATCGGGTCTGCCGCACGCTCGTTCGGGAAAGGCCGAAAATTTCCATCGGCCGCGTATACTCCCTATAGAGGAGTCTAGTGTGGCCGATGGAAACACACAGTCCCGAGCGTTCTCTATGGAGAACGCTCGGGACTGTGTGTAGCAGATCTTTGAAGATGGCAGACAGGATCTGGCAGATCCTGTCTGTCATCTTTCAGAAATCTGGACTGTGTGTACCTAGCTTTACACTTGCATTCATTGGGTTTTTGGGTTAAATTTAATTTTGTCTAGAATGTTTTAAAAATACCAAGAGTAGGTATTGGTCATCTCTATTAACATTTAAAGTGTTTTTACCTGTAAAATAGCACATCCAGTCATAAGAACTGATTGAACTCATTGTTGCTGAATATGACAGTCAGTCTTACAAAAATCAAGTTGCTTCAAAATATCTGTTAGTAAAAAATATTATTTGTATTTTTTCTTAAAATCTCACCTAACTCCAATGTGTTTCCTGTCTGATCCCAGATGGAGTTGGAGTTGGAGAGATTTTACAAGCAAAACTCACAAGGATTTAAACATCACGGAACTAAAACAAAAGCTTAAAGAACAGATCATGAAATGCGCAAAGAGAGACAAAAGGTTTGAATATCCTGACAATTCAGTGTAAAAGCTACATTCTGTCAACTAATGGTAGTTTAAGAACCTAATTAACCAGTATTTGACAGATTTTAAATTCTGATATCTAGATTATTGTTATGCATTAATAATACAGTAATGATATACTTACAGTACTAACAGTAATGATAAGTTACAATCAAGGCATATTTGTGTTCTCTCTGAGACATTTCTTTTACTTTATGCCATATATGGATATAATTTATTCAGTGTTAAGTAAACAATACTGCATATAAAATCTAATTATGTTTACAAATAGGTTATATTTATTCATTAAATGTTTATTGAATTTCAAATGAAAAAACTATCATAAAAAACATACAGGGAGATTCAATAAAAATTCTTATTGTTAAAAATGGTGCTAATTTTGCCCCAACCAATCAGATTTTATTTAACATTTAACATCTGATTGGTTGGGGCAAAATTAGCACCATTTTTAACGATAAGAACTTTTATTGAATAACCCTTTTAGGGTGTACAGCAGAAATAAATAAAATATGTGCTGGCATGAAAACTAATATAATTCAAGGTCTCACATGGAAACTTAAAGATAAAAATTTTTCATTGAACATTTACTTTTTTTTAACTTTAGGTCCATGATGTTGAAGCACGTGTAAAAAGGTTTAAGACTGACCTTCATAACTGTGTAGGCTTTATTCAAGAACCCAAGAAACTGAAACATACAATCCGTGAGCTGCACTCTAAATATGTCCAAGACAGTGATATTGTGAGTTCTAATGTCACTAGGGATTTCTGTATGGTTAAATGCAAACCTGACATCAACTTTTTCTTGACAAAATCAAAATGCTGTTGAATATCATCAAGCATTGTAGGGTCTATCTAGGATGAGGATCTAGCAGGTTATGCTGGCCATGCACTGGCTTGACATTACGAAAATTTAACCCTAGAACCCTAAACCGTTAAATCAATGGTTATGTAGATCATGGTATATAGAGTGGTGGTGCTGATGTTTCCATGATGTCCCTGGCCTGATCATAATGTGGTCCCAGCCTAAATGACTCTTATATAGTATAGTATTTGAGGTTGAATAAAGACATCCAGTCCAACCATCTAGCAATACCTCATTCTCTGCCTAACTGTTGATCCAGAGGAAAACAAAAAAAACCCACCAAATTATGAAGGATGAAATATTCCTTCCGTGGCAATCGGAAAATTCCCGGATCAACTCTACTTTATTTATCAATACCAGTAACATTGCAACATTCCTTGTTTGCAGAAACTTATCCAGCTTTTTTTTTTAAAAAAAACTATGGCAAGGAACCTGCCATAACAACGTCCACTGGAAGACCATAGCTTTACCTAGTCTTAGTCATGTCTTAGGGATCATGTTCAATTCATGCCGCAGATAACAACATTTGCAAAAAGTCAATATTTCTGTATATCTGGAATAATGCCATGCAATGCCATGTCTTAACTATGCACATTCCCTATTCTTACTACACTATTTCACTGTAAATGCCCTTTAAAACACACATTTCTTACCTCTTAGTTCCCAAATGTATTCTCTGTTAAACCTACAGTGTCCAAAGAAAAATTACCTACTTTAGAACAGGTTATTTTTGCTAAAGTTGTATTGTAGATGTTCACATTAATATGCATATTTGTCCTTATTAAAATTTACAGGAGCTGCCATATTTCTATGTTTTCTAAAATTAAAATGAAAATTTTATAGAATTAAAAGCAATAGGGCTTATTGTGGAGAAATTTTTAGGAAATAGTAAAATAAATGGTAAAATAATAGACTGATACATTTTGTACAAAACCATATTTTACACATGGCAGTGGTTATATTGTACATGACAGGGGCGTATCTAGGGTCTAAGAAGGTCAGGGGCACTTTCGGGCACTCCATGCGCCTCTCGCAGCGCGGCGAAAACATTTTAGGTCACGCCCCTTTCTCCGCCCCAATTAGGTCACACCCACTAAGTACTTAATAGAGATGGCCAAAAAGACACAGACAGACAGATAGATAACCACAAACATAGACACACGTTCCTTTTTACTATCCTTCCCAGAACATCCAGATCTTTTACTTCCCCCTCCTTGACAGTCTGTGCAGGTTAAGTGTTGTCCCTGGAAACAGCGGCAATTGTGGCCAAACAGCAAAATAACAGTGTTTATGCCATAAGAATGTTTTCTAACTCTCACACATGCAATGCGAGTTCAGGTAATATATGCAGTGTCCATGTAGTATCAAATAGACCACACAAACTAAACAACCTAAAGAGCAATTGTAGTACTCTGAAACGATATGATTAAATTAAAGCCATGCCGTCCTAAATCTCTCTCTCTGGTGCAGCCAGTTGAGAAATGATATTGCGGAGAAGTAAAAGGGAAAACGAAAACAAGGTGACCCCTAGGGCTTGTTCACACTAGGTCCATTTTTTAAAACCGGGGCAGCAGTAATGGTACAGATGGTCCAGTTTTTAAAAAAAAACAAAAAAAAACCTCATTGCTCAACACATTTTGTCCGGAAATGTGGAACCTATTTACCTGGAGATAGGAAAAATGGGGGGGGGGGGGGTTCAGTTCTATGTCTTAAAGGCATTTACGGTTTCCCAATCCTACATACAGCAGTGTGCATTAATAATTCCCACCCCATTGTTGTCACGGGTCATGTTCAATCCCACAAGAAGTGTAAAGTGATCTGTGCTTGAACACATCATTGTATATTTCAGATTTGAAGAAGACAGCAGAGAGACAAGAACTGAAACGCCATGAAAAAGGCTGAGTTGCTAGAAAAACCAATCCAGAGAGTGAATGACATGGGTAGGATGTATATGTGCAGTTAAACCCCAGTTTAATTAGCCTTTCTCTTTAACTTTCTGTCACACATACGTGTCACCTTATTCACACATTCTATGGCAGACATACTCTCAAACAAACATTTCTATCACATGCACCCACTGTCGATATCTATCATTACACATATTATCTCACACATTGGGATCAAAAGCTGCTTATGCCCCAAGTGTGCTGATTTAATATATTGAGTTTAAGTTTGCTCAAAATTGATGGCTTCCTCTCCGGATAATGGCATCTGCAGCCCACCATGACGAGATCTCCTGCCTCCCTCCAGCTTCCTTATCTCCAAAGGTAATTTCCAGTTGCACCACACGTGCGCATTGTGACATGACATCAATGCGGGCACACAGTCGTGTGTGACATGCACGCGTTGTGTGAAGTATTGCGCGTCCAAACATGGCACAGCGTGATGACATCATAATTACCTTTGGAGGCCAAGGGAGCTGGAGGGAGCAGGAGATCTCGTCGGGGCGGAGCTGCAGATGCCATTATCCAGGAGGAGGAAGCCAGCAAGTTTGAAGCAATAAAGGTAAGTCTGCCACTAAACTAATTGTTTTTTAAGGTTGTACATATCCTTAATTTCGTTTATAACTTTACATTCTGTGTGTTGCTAAAACTTTCTTCTGCTGTTGCAGAAGGGCATTGCATATGAATTCACTTTAATGTGTTTAAATCATTTTTTTACTTGCCTTACAGAAACCGTTAATAATCAAAAATTGCTCCTGGAGTATGAGACAGTACCAGGAGCTGCAAGTTAAATCTCAGCGCATGCAAGAAGAATATGAAAAGCAACTGCACAGTTGGAGGAGGAGCAAGAACCAGGCCCTGTGGATGTGTTACAGAACATATGAGCAAAATACAAGAGAAAATATCTCAACTTCAGTTTGTAAGACTTAACATAATGATGTTTTTAGCACATGTTAACAGGGCTGCTGTGTCTACAAGTGAATGAAATGAACAGCATAAAAGCAGTCCTGTATTACCTCACCCCTCATTTATGAAGCAAACCTGTAAGGTGAAGGTTTCCTAAAACTCAAATGTTTGCCCAGTGCCAATAAAATTATCTCAGAGAAAAATATTATTTTTAATGCATAGTTCAGAAAGTGTCTAGGGCATCATTCATTTCATCTGTGGAGCTTCTGTAAATACCTTTTTGGCGGGGTTTGATATTCTATCAACTGATAAAGGGTTTAGTCTAGATTGGGACTATTTTTATCTTCTATAATTATTAATCATTAGTATCATCATTACACCATCTTATGAGTTTCTCTAAATCTTTAGGCTGAAGATGAGCACGTCCGCACCTCAGAGACTTCGAAGAGACAAAGAAGCAAATGGAAGAAGAGGGGACAGTGAAATTCAAGCTGTGAAGGTAAAATATGAAGACACTGCTGGGAAGAAAGGAGACATCACTGCGATTTAAAGGCGAGGGTGGTGTTTGAGGGAAAAGGGACGTATAGATCTCGTCTTTCTATTCAGCATATTTACCATTTTTCTAGGGCGCGTCTGTAAGTGACTATGTACTAAGTATCTTTTTATTTTCTTGTTGCATCTAGGGAATATTGGTAAAGGTACTAGAATATTTTTTACTATATGACACCTATTATAATATAAAAAGTATAACAACAGTTAAAATGTTTTGTTTGCTTTTGCTATTGTCAACATGGAAGCTTTACTATGATGCAATGATGTACAGTTCTTTAGCTTCTGTATGTTTAATATGAATTGCGGGAATCCTTAAATATATTCTCAGTGTAACAAGTTGCTTGGCCTAAAATCCGTTCTAGACATACAGACCAATTTTTTTTAGCAGTAAAAGTTTAAGGGCATGTCCTCTAATAACAAACAAAAGAAATTGGTTTAGACGTTGGTTACTGACCACAACCCTAACTGATAATCCAGCACTTATTAGAGTTTTACTATCCAGGTATTTACATTATTGCCTATATTCTGGCAGAGTAGCTGGCTTTCCCAAGCGTGTGACAGCTGACATTTCACCCCCTGATTGACTGTTGTTTTCCTGCTGCCTCCTCTGCAACATGCTCAAGCTTTTATAAAAGTCTTGAGCCACAGAAAATATCTGGATAAAAATGCAATATAACTGGTAAAAATAGCAGTTGGGGTATGGGAAAATAACTGACAAGTCACCAGTTTTTTTAAGGGTAGATGCCCTTTAAGTAATCAGGGAAATGTTGTGTAAAAGATTCTTAATGTATTTAGATTTATCCTTAGTAAAATTCAGACCGTTCTTTTAGAGAATCTGTTATGCACTAAAATGAGAAATTGTAGTGATCACCGTCAGTATGCATTATATTTAATGTTTGCACTTAAAATTATAATGTAAATGTTGACTTTTAATATAATAAAGGTTGAATATGTAAGCAGCATAACTATATAAAAATACCAGGACTGTATCTATGCAAGTGCTGGTTATTAAAAAAACACACACATGGTTCAGAAATAAGTGACTCTTTGTTGCATTTCTTTATATGTTTTTATAGTTCCTATTGCCTTTTAAATGAAAGTAGTTCAGTGACAGCTGGATGATTTTTCTTCTTTTAAGAATCTGCTTTGTGTGTCATAGTGTCTTTACCTTCTATGATGTGTTTAGTTCAGTAGTTTGCAGAAGGAGATTGAGGAGCGTGCTACTGATATTGAAAATTAAAGTTAGAACAGCAGAAACTGCAAGGCGTTATCAAATCCTGGAAAGGACATTTTGGGACTGAAGAGGGAGATTCAGGAAAGGGATGAGACCATACAAGAAAAGGGATGAGAAAAGGGCAGAGGATTTCCGAAAACTGTGAAAGGAGAACTAACCCAATTGACATACCCATAATTTGAATACCCTCCTAAGAACCCAAAAACACTGTAAATTGCCACCCCAGTAAATAGCATTAAAGTAAATGTAAACCCCATGAGAACTGGATTAAATAACTGTGTGGATGTGCACTGTCTGGACACTCCTCCTGAACGAGTCGCATGCCCCCCTGCCTAATATTGAGACGTAAGAGATTGTAAACTATAAAGTTACTTGTAAAAACAGGGTCCTGCAGTAGTTTAGTATTTGGCTTCTGCAAAGAACACAATAGTCAGACCACACGTTGTAATATGGGAATTGCTGGAAAATAAAATACAGACCTCATGTTAGAAAGGTAAATTTCCAGCAACCACATCAAAAAGAGTTGAGACACAGATTACTGCTTTTATATCGTATATTTAGTTGTCCTTTAAGAATAAGCAAGAGAGACACTCTTTCCTGTTCACCCAAAGGCACAACTAGTAGATCCCGCCCCCAAGGTAGACTGACCCTTCTATAAATATTTGCCCTCCCCTTACCTTCTCAGTGTTTTTCAGTCCTAACTTAGTAAGGGTGTCCCTATTTTATTATTTTTAAGCCAGTTTCAATGGGGGGTTATTGGCTGCAGGGTATAGTCAAATTTCCCGTACCCCCTGGAGAGGATAGCGTCTCTCTTTTTGCCCGACGGTGGAGCGGTTCCTTCTATTAAGTGGCAAGAGTAATTACGTCGGTTGCCGGAGAGAAGCGCAGAGACTTCCGCCCATTCCATCACTAACAGCCACTTCCGCATTCCAGTCGCACGGAGGACATCATCGCGACGGGACTGGCGGTCCACGAGGTCTTTAAAGCAACAGAAGTTTGCATTTTAGTCTGCTTAACTGGTGGAGTTACCTGCTACCTCTAAGCTGATTGGGACCTGACTGCTATCTGCAGGCCCTCTCCTGCTCTACTAACTGAGTAAGAATTAGAGTAAGCATTATATTGGATGGTTATACCTATCGTATCTGTTTGGTTATATTTATTATAGATGTCTGAACCATCTGAATTGCCCATCTAGGGAAACATCCTCAGAAATGCAAGAATTTGTTTATTTTTTAAAGAAGCAATTCTGCTTTTAAATCCAGAAATTATACTGCTAATTCATCCCCCATTAAAGGGCTGTCACCCTTATAATAGTATGCCTTCCCCAGCCCCAACCGCTATAAATAATTTTAAGAAAGTGCCCAGATCTTTACTTACCTTCCCTCTCTCCTCCGATGCCCGGCCCGGCCTTTGCTGCAAGACAATGCAAGCAGGGGGCGGGACCGGCAGCCGCGTCTGTGACTCCTCCGAAGGCGAGACAGGAGGCAGAGTCCTATATGGACTCTGCTATCCTCCTGGTGGTCAGTTTTTGGGAATTGGGGGGGGGGGGGACTTACAGGAGAACCATATGGAGCTGGGATGTGAGGTAAGGATTTTATTACACTACATGGTGGGGCATTAGTGGGGGGGATTATATTTTGGGGGTGGACATGCCCTTTAATATGGAACCGTTATTCTCCTGATCTAGATTGGAACAAACCATTATTGGAAATACAAACTAATCCAGTTGCTGATGAGGGCCAGGTCCCTCTGTTTCCTAACACAAAACAGCACTCATCTTCTAAGATCAGCTGAATATTTATGTGATGCTTCTTTATCAATGTACGTTAGCAGCCAGATCAGCAGTTATTCATCTGTTGACATAGAGCAAAATGGTTTAAAATCTTGGTCAGCTGATGCAGCATCAAAAAATAGACTGTGTAATTTACCTTTTGAAGCTGGCCAGTTATTCGGGGTCACAGTTAGATCCTTAGTGATAAAAACAGCAGAAGATAAATTTCGCCCTCTCCTTCAGGATAAGAGATCTTTTAGAAGATCTTTTCGGAATCCAATTACATTCAGAGGAAGGAGTGATTGGAAATCCTTTCATCCCTCAGAGACAGAACAATGTTCTTTCTAGATCTAGATATGCTAGAGGAAGAGGATGATCAGGTAGATTTTTTTTCCAATGACGCCAGATGCATAGGAGGTCGGTTAAAAAATGTTGGCAAAAAATTGGCAAAAGGTAACAACAGACAAATGGGTACTGCAGACAATCAAACAAGGTTACAGTCTAGAACTTTTAATATTTTCACAGGAAAGATTTTTACTGTCCTCCAACCGTCAAAATCCAGTATATCAAAAAGCACTAATCAGGAAGTTCAAAAATTTGTAGAGTCCTGATATCTGTTCCCAAGGCTCAAGAGTTCTCAAGGCTCTAGTCAAATCTTTTTCTAGTCCCAAGCCAGACAATTCTTTCAGGCCTATCATGGATTTAAGGTATCTAAACACTTCTAAAAAAACAACATTTTTAAATGGAGTCAGTAAGGTCTGCAGCAAATTTGATTCTTCCAGGTGACTTCCTTGCAACCCTGGATTTAAAAGACACCTGTTTACATGTTTCCCATAAGAAGTTGTCATCAAAAGTATTTAAGAATTGCAATAAAAAACCAAAGATCTCATAAAACATTATCAGTTTGTAGCTCTACCCTTTGGCCTTTCTACTGCCCCCCGGTATTCATACAACAAAAAAAACAATTTTCCTCACAGATGGGACAGAAAGACGGAACTTTAAAAAATTCCTGTTTACGTAAAGAAATCTCTCGACTGGTGGTTGTGTCAAGAACATCTAAAGAAAGGGCAGCCCCTTTACTCTCTCAATCTATAATCATCACACAAGAGCCAGTTTGCTAGGTTGGGAGGCCCACTGCCTAGGTTGGTCAAAACAAGGCATTTGGTCAAAAAGAGAACAAACAGCTTCCTCAAATTCAGAGAATTAAAGGCCATTTTTCTTGCTTCAGTTAATACGAACAAGAGAGTAAAAATTCAAACAGAAAACACCTAGCAGTGCATACATAATCATCAGGGAGGAACCAAAAGTCTAAGTCTACTAGCCTTATCGCAATCATCTCAGCCTCCTATATTAAACGAACATCAAATCAACGGGCAGACCATTTAAAGCAGAAAATTCCTAGATCCCGAGGAATGGGGCCTGAACAAAGAAATTTTCAATTAATTTGCAAAAGATGGGGTCAACCAGAGGTAGACAAATGGCAAACTATCAAAACAAAAGACAAAAAACTTTTTTCTCTTAAACAGAGATCACAGGGCCTGGGTCAGGATGCGCTAGTACATCTATGGAATTACAAAACTAGCTTATGTTTTCCTCCATTTCCTTCTAACCAAAGTAATGAGGAAGATCCACAGGGAGAGAACCTTGTGATTTTAATAGCACACAACTTGGGCCAGAAGAACTGCTATGCAATTCATTTAATTGTCTACCAGACCGACTTGTCCCCTCCCGGTATGCCAGAACCACCTTCACCAAGGACAACTCCTTTATCCACAAATAAAGAACTTTGTGCCGGATTCTGAAAGGGAAGATGGGTAAACAGGATTATCTTTACAGACAATCAACACCCTCATGTGTAGTAGAAAAGAGGTAACTTCAAAAGTCTATCAGAGGGTTGGGATACTTTTCAAAAAATGGTGCTCTGAAAATAACAAATCGTATATCTGTTAATATTCCTTCAATCCTGGACATTTTAGTACTAGCGCTACAAAGGATCTTGCACCAAACACATTAAAAGTTCAAATCTCTGCTCTCTAGGAGCTATTAGCAAACTAATTGGCAAATCATCATCTCATACATAGATTTATGAAAGCAGCTAAGAAATTAAAACCCAAGTTAAGTTGGTTCCCAAATGGGATCGGGATTAGTATTAAGAGCATTAAGTTCTCACAATTTGAACCCATTAGAAGAATCTAATCAAAGCCTTTTTCGTGGAAAACCGCCTTTTTATTTGCTTTTCTTCAACCAGAAGGATTAATGAAATCCAGGCATTATCCTGTTAAGAACCCTTTTAAAGGGGGTATCGTTTATCTCTTGATCCTACATTTATCCTTAAGTATCTTACTTGTTTCATAGGCAACGACATTTTTTTCCTTTCTTTTTACCTAGATCCAGCCAATGAAGAAGAAGAAAGAAACCACAGGGTTTATGTCAAGAGATTTGTTTGGCTTATCTAGACAGAGTTCAAGAGTTTAGAAAAGCGGACTCTTTATTTGTATGTTCTCATGTATAAGAAAAGGTTTGTCCGCCTCTAAACAGACTTTGTCAGATGGGTTTTAAAATGACAATAATCTCCTTACCAGACTGTGGATGTTCCTATAGTCTGGTAAGAGTGTCTACCTCGGCCAGTAAAGCAGGAGTTCCTCACGAACAAATATGCAGGGCAGCAACATGGTCCTTCCTTAATACTTTGCTAATCATTCTAAACTTAACCTCATGCAAAAAGAGGAAGCAAGTTTTGTGTTAAAGTTCTAGAGACTATTAATAAATAGTTTCAGCTAAATACTATATGAGTTTCCTCCGCTTGGACTTACAGCTTTGTTATATCTCTCTACGTATGCTGCCTTTGGTGAACAGGAATTCTGGAGTATACTTAAATTACCTAACTTACGTATTAACTTAAGTAAATTCCTTTTCCTGGAACACGAAGGCAGCATGTCCAAGCGTCCCTTCCCAATAAATAGTTTTTTAGCAAGTAAATTTAGTGAGTAGTATATTATTTTCTTACCTAATGTATTGCTTTCTAAACACTGGGAAGGTAAGGGAAGGGGCAAATATTATGGAAGGGTCAGTCCTACCTTGGGGGCGGGTATATCTACGTATGCTGCCTTTGGTGTTCCAGAAAAAAGAATTTACATAAGTATAACTCCAGCAATGCACATCCAAGCACTGTCCATTATTAGTTTAATTGTTTTAGATGATGATTTTTATGATCCGAAACTTAGACTTTCTTCTGGTGGCAGTTCCCTTTAATTGACTTGTGAGTTTCACTGTTATTTATAAGTAGGGGGAGAATCCAAACCAATGCCTGCATGATATCAATGAACTGGTTGATTGGGGGTTATTTTACTACATGGAAGCTTGGCTGTCTTCCTTTCATGTAGACAAATTGGTTCATAACCCGGGCACTGGCTGTATATGTAATATCTATATGGTAATATCTATATGTAGGAGAAGAGAATCTATGATCTCAAAAGAAGAACCAAGAATAGAGAAATTCAAATTTGTGCTGGATTATAAAATCAAAAACGAAGAAGCAAATTGAGCCAAGGGGAAAATGAAATTAAGAGATGAAAGAGCAGAGATCCAGGAGGTGAGGTTTAGTCATAGCATTTGTTTATTGCCTCTATTGCACTGTCCCATTTCAATTTAATCAGTTTGCAACCATTTGCTAAACTATTCATTATATCATTAAATCGCCTAGTATTAAAATGTTCTTTATAATTTCAATATTTAAATTTTTTTTCCAGAAGGGTAATTAATAGCTATAGACCAGCTATAGCTGTTACTTCTACAGAAAACTGTACCAGTTATTACACAGTGTGTACTTTTACAGTATATAGAACTATCAGCTTCACAGCATGCTGTTTATTCTACAGTACACATACCGCTATTACAAAGCATGTATACCTAAGATAACTTACCACTATTACACAATGCTATTACTAGATATATACAGCTATACACAGCATCTGTACTTCACAGAAACTATATCGGCTATGCACAGCGTGTTGTTACCTCAGTAACTATAAAGCTATTACACAGCATGCGTTACTCTAAGTAAATATACAGCATTACACAGCATGTGTTACCTCTACAGTAACTATACCAGCTTTAACAGCATGTTGTTAACTCTACAGTAACTATACCAGGTATTACACAGCATATTGTACTTCTACAGTACTTACAACGCTATACACAGCATGTTGTTACTACTACGTAAACTATACCAGCTATACACAGCATGTTGCTTACCCAGTAACTATACCAGCTATTCACAGCATGTTGTTCCTCTACAGTAACTATACAGCTATACAGCGTGTTGTTACTTCTACAGTAACTATACCAGCTATTACCACAGCATGTGTTACTCTACAGTAACTATACCAGCTATTACACAGCATATTGTTTACCTCACAGTAACTATACAAGCTATCACACAGCATGTTGTTACTTACTACAGTAACTATACCAGCTATTACACAGCATGTTGACTCTACAGTAACTATATCAACTAGCACAGCGTGTTTGTTACCTCTACAGTAACTTATCCAGATATTACACAGCATGCTGTTACTTTATACAGTATATATACCAGCTATTACACAGCATCCTGTACTTCTACGAAACTATATCAACTAATGCAACAGCGTGTTGTTACCTCTACAGTAACTATACCAGCTATTACACGCATGTGTTATTTCTACAGTTAACTATACAAGCTATTACACAGCTATGTTACTCTACAGTAACTATACAAGCTATCACACGCATGTTTTACTCACAGTAACTATACCAGCTATTACACGCATGTTGTTACCTCTACAATAACTATACCAGCTATACAAAGCATGTTGTTACTTGTACAGAACTATACCAGCTATTACACAGCATGCTGTTACTTTACAGTAACTATACCAGCTATTACACAGCATGCTGTTACTTATCAGTAATTATCCAGCCATTACAGAGCATGGTGTTACTCTACAGTAATTATTCAGCTATTACACAGCATGTGTTACCTCTACAGTAACTATACCAGCTATACACAGCATGTTGTTACTACTACAGTAACTATACAGCTATACACAGCATGGTGTACTTCTCAGTAACTATCCAGCTATACACAGAATGTGTTACATACTACAGTAACTATACCAGCTATTACACAGCATGTTGTTACCTCTACAGTATATATACCAGCTTTTACACAGCATGTTGTTACTTTTACAGTAACTATACCAGCTATGCAGCATGCTGTTACTTCTACAGTAACATACCAGCTATACACAGCATGTTGTTACCTCACAGCACTATACCAGCTATTACACAGCATGTTTACCTCTACAGTAACTATACCAGCTATTACACAGCACGTTGTTACCTTACAGTAACTATACCAGCTATACACAGCATGTTGTTACCTCTATAGAACTATACCAGCTATTACACAGCATGTTGTTACCTTACAGTAACTGTACCATCTATTACACAGCATGTGTTACTAAAACAGTAACTTACCGCTATTACACAGCACATTGTTACTCAACAGTAACTATACCAGCTATTACACAGCATGTTGTTACTTATACAGTAATTATACCAGCTATACACAGCATGGTGTTACCTCTACAGTATCTATTTGCCAGCTATTACACAGCATGGTGAACCTCTACAGTATTCTATATGCTAGCTATTATATAGCATGTTGTTACCTCTACAATAAAGGTGCATACACATGAGAGATACGGGGCCAACCCCACACAGGCATTGGGCTGAAATCATGCCGTATAAGCACTTTCAGGCTTAAACGGGGTTCAGTCAGGGCTTGTTGCCCGACCCGCCAAGCGGATCCCAACCGAATGACCATATCGGACCGACAAAGTGGCCACACATGGCACAATAACATCCAAAAGGCCGGCATACAACATGTGCGTCACAGGTCGCTAATAAACAGAATGTTGTTGCTTGAGATTAAAAGGAAAATCAGACACTTTAGAAGTCGGAAAGTACAAATCCGCATATGGTCTATGTAAATTTGTATTTCTTTAAAGGAATAGTTCACTTCAAAGTCAAACTATTCCTTTAATGTATTGATTGATTAATGTATTGAAGCCTGGAGGTTACGGAGCTATGCCTTACCTCCCTTTCTTCAATCAAGCGCGCGGGCGCCGAACGATCGGGTCTGCCGCACGCTCGTTCGGGAAAGGCCGAAAATTTCCATCGGCGCGCTATACTCCCTATAGAGGAGTCTAGTGTGGCCGATGGAAACACACAGTCCCGAGCGTTCTCCTATGGAGAACGCTCGGGACTGTGTGTAGCAGATCTTTGAAAGATGGCAGACAGGATCTGGCAGATCCTGTCTGTCATCTTTCAGAAATCTGGACTGTGTGTACCTAGCTTTACACTGCATTCATTGGGTTTTTGGGTTAAATTTAATTTGTCGTAGAATGTTTTAAAAAACCAAGAGTAGGTATTGGTCCATACTCCATTAACATTTAAAGTGTTTTTACCTGTAAAATAGCACATCCAGTCATAAGAAACTGATTGAACTCATTGTGCTGAATATGACAGTCAGTCTTACAAAAATCAAGTTGCTTCAAAATTCTGTTAGTAAACAATATTATTTGTATTTTTCTTAACATCTCACATACTCCAATGCTGTTTCTGCTGATCCCAGATGGAGTTGGAGTTGGAGAGATTTTACAAGCAAAACTCACAACTGGATTTAAACATCACGGAACTAAAACAAAAAGCTAAAGCAAGATCATGAAATGCGCAAAGAGAGACAAAAGGTTTGAATATCCTGACAATTCGTGTAAAAAGCTACATTTCTGTCAACTAATGGTAGTTTAAGAAACTAATTAACAGTATTTGACAGATTTTAAATTCTGAATCTAGATTGTTAGCATTAATAATACAGTAATGATATACTTACAGTACTAACAGTAATGATAAGTTACAATCAAGGCATATTTGTGTTCTCTCTGAGGCATTCTTTTACTTTATGCCATTATGGATATAATTTATTTCAGTGTTAAGTAAACAATACGCATATAAAATCTATTAGTTTACAATAGGTATATTTTATTAATTAAATGTTATTGAATTTAATGAAAAAACTTATCATAAAAACATACAGGGAGATTCAATAAAATTCTTATTGTTAAAAATGGTGCTAATTTTGCCCCAACCAATCAGATTTTATTTAAATTTAACATCTGATTGTTGGGGCAAAATTAGCACCATTTTTAACGATAAGAACTTTTATTGAATTAACCCTTTTAGGGGTGTACAGCAGAAAAAATAAAATATGTGCTGGCATGAAAACTAATATAATTCAAGTCTCACATGGAAACTTAAAGATAAAAATTTTCATTGAACATTTACTTTTTTTAACTTTGGTCCATGATGTTGAAGCACGTGTAAAAAGGTTTAAGACTGACCTTCAAACGTGTAGGTTTATTCAAGAACCCAAGAAACTGATGAAACATACAATCCGTGAGCTGCACTCTAAATATGTCCAAGACGTGATATTGTGAGTTCTAATGTCACTAGGGATTTCTGTATGGTTAAATGCAAACCTGACATCAACTTTTTCTTGACAAAATCAAAATGCTGTGAATATCATCAAGCATTGTAGGGTCTATCTAGGATGAGGATCTAGCAGGTTATGCTGGCCATGCACTGGCTTGACATTACGAAAATTTAACCCTAGAACCTAAACCGTTAAATCAAGGTTATGTAGATCATGGTAATAGAGTGGTGGTGGTGATGTTTCCATGATGTCCCTGGCCTGATCATAATGTGTTTCCGCAGCCTAAATGACCTATATATAGTATAGTATTTGAGGTTGAATAAAGACATCCAGTCCAACCCATCTAGCAATACCTTCATTTCCTGCCTAACTGTTGATCCAGAGGAAAACAAAAAAAACCCACCAAATTTATGAAGGATGAAAATATTCCTTCCGTGGCAATCGGAAATTTCCCTGGATCAACTCTACTTTATATATCAATACCAGTAACTTGCAACATTCCTTGTTTGCAGAAACTTATCCAGCTTTTTTTTTTAAACTATGCAATGAACCTGCCATAACAACGTCCAATGGAAGACCATAGCTTACCTAGTCTTAGTATGTCTTAGGGTCATGTTCAATTATGCCGCAGATAACAACATTTGCAAAAAGTCAATATTTCTGTATATCTGGAATAATGCCATGCAATGCCATGTCTTAACTATGCACATTCCCTATTCTTACTACACTATTTCACTGTAAATGCCCTTTAAAACACAACATTTCTTACCTCTTAGTTCCCAAATGTATTCTCTGTTAAACCACAGTGTCCAAAGAAAAATTACCTACTTTAGAACAGGTTATTTTTGCTAAAGTTGTATTGTAGATGTTCACATTAATATGCATATTGTCCTTATTAAAAATTACAGGAGCTGCCATATTTCATGTTTTCTAAAATTAAAATGAAAAATTTTATAGAATTAAAAGCAATAGGGTATTGTGAGAAATTTTTAGGAAATAGTAAAATAAATGGTAAAATAATAGACTGATACATTTTGTACAAAACCATATTTTACACATGGCGTGGTTATATTGTACATGACAGGGGCGTATCTAGGTCTAAGAAGGTCAGGGGCACTTTCGGGCACTCCATGCGCCTCTCGCAGCGCGGCGAAAACATTTTAGGTCACGCCCCTTTCTCCGCCCCAATTAGGTCACACCCACTAAGTACCTTAATAGAGATGGCCAAAAAGACACAGACAGACAGATAGATAACCACAAACATAGACCACACCCCCGAAGTGATAAACAGACAGAAGACAGTGAAATAGACGACAGAGTAGAGAGCAGAGATTGGACGGAGACACAAATTAGCAAAGGCCCAGTAAACTGGCAATTTTATATACTGGTAGCAATTTGGTCATTTTAAATTACTGTTGTGTGTGTTGTAGTCAGATGCTGCCCACACTTTTGGCCAGAGAGACCTTCTTGTACCTTCTACATCGACCTCTGCCCCTATCTATCTCTATCTGTCCCTCTCTCTCTCTGTATATCTCTCTCTATCTATATATCTGCCTTGTTTATCATTTAACTATGTCTATCTCTTCTTGTCTATCTCTCTCTGTGTCGCTCTCTATCTATCTATCTAACTCTGTTATCTATTATTAATCTGCTTCTAATATCTAACTCTGCTATCTATCTAACTGCATCTATCTATCTATCTATCTACCTTTTGCTATCTATCTACCTTGCTACTATCTATCTATCATCTATCTATCTATCATCTAACTATCTATCTACTCTGCTATCTATCTATCTATCTATCTATCTATCTATGCTATCTAATCTATCGATCTATCTATCTAACTGCTATCTATCTATTATCTATCTATTACTCTATCTATCTATCTATTATCTATCTACTCTGCTATCTATCTAATCTATCTAACTCTGCTATCTATCTATCTATCTATCTATCTATCTATCTATCTATCTATCTATCTATCTATCTATCTATCTACTAATCTATCTATCTATCTATCTATCATCTATCTATCTATCATCTAACTCTGCTATCTATCTATCTATCTATCTATCTATCTATCTATCTATCTATCTATCTATCTAAATCCTCGCTATCTATCTATCTATCTTATCTATCTATCTATCTATCTATCTATCTATCTATCTACTATCTATCTATCTATCTATATCTATCTATCTATCTTATCTTATTATCTATCATCTATCTATCTATTATCTATCTAACTATGCGATCTATCTATCTATCTATCTATCTATCTATCTATCTATCTATCTAATCTATCTACTATCTATACTATCTATCTATCTATCTATCTATCTATCTATCTATCTTATAACTATCTATATATCATCTAACTTCTATCTATATATTATCTAACTTGTTGTATGTCTTCTATCTATATGCTGTCTGTCTATCTATCTAACTCTCTGCATCTATCTGTCTATCTATCTATCTATCTATCTATCTATCTATCTATCTATCTAATCTAGCTGCTTCTACTATCTAAATCTGCTAATATTACTACCTCTATATCTATCTAACTCTGACTATTACTATCTATCTATCATCTAACTTGCTATCTATCTATCTAACTCTGCTATCTATCTATCTATCTATCTAATCTAAACTCTTTATCTATCTAACTGCTATAATCTATCTACTCTCTATCTATCATTCTATTCTATATCTATCTATTAACCTATCTATCTATTCTAACTCTGCTATCTATCTATTCAACTCTGCTATACTATCTAATACTCTGCTATCTATCTCTCTCTGCTATCTATCTATCTCTGCATATCTATCTAACTTGCTATCTATCTATCTATCTATCTATATAACTATCTATCACTATGCAATATCTAAATGCTTATCTATCTAACTTGCTATATCTATTTAACTCTGCTATCGATACATCTAACTAATGCTATCTATCTACTCTCTATCTTCTATCTATCTATCTATTACTCTGTATCTATCTACTCTGTATCTATCTATCTATCTATCTATTAACTCTGCTATATCTATCTAACTCGCTATCTATATAATCTATCTAACTGCTATCGTCTGTCTGTCGTCGTTGTCTGTCTGTCTTATGATCATCTATCATAATCTATTATCTATATCTATCATAGATCTATCTATCTATCTAGCTATCTACTCTATCTATCGTATCTATCTACTATCATCTATCTAACTCTTCTATCTATCTATCTATCTATCTAACTCTGCTATCTATCTATATATCTATCTAACTCTGCTATCTGTCTGTCTGTCTGTCTGTCTGTCTGTCTGTCTGTCTATCTATCTATCTATCTATCTATATATCTATCTATATATCTATACTATACATCTATCTATCTATCTATCTATTATCTATGTTATCTACCTTTCTATCTATCTATCTATCTAACTCTGCTATCTATCTATCTAACTGCTATTCATACTAACTCTGCTGTCTCTATTAAATCTGCTCTCTATCTATCTAACTATGCTACTATATAATCTAATCTGTATATATCTAACTCTGCTATTATATCTATCTATCTATCTATCTATCTATCTCTGCTATATCTATCTAACTCTGCTATATCTATCTATCTATCTATCTAACTCTGCTATCTGTCTATCTAACTCTGCTATCTATCTACTTCTATCTATATATCTAACTCTGCTTATATATTACTGTATCTATCTATCACTGCTATCTATCGATCTATATATCCTGCTATCATCATCTCTGCTATATCTATCTAAACATATATCTATTTAACTCTGCTATCTATATAACTTGATATCTATGCAACTCTTGCTATCTATCTATCTATCTATCTATCTAACTCTGCTAGTCTATCTAACTCTCTGCATCTATCTATCTATCATTATTATCTAACTCTGCTATATCTATCTAATCTGCTATCATCTATATATCTATGCTAAACTCTCTGCTATCTGTCTGTTGTCTGTTCTGTCTGTCTGTCTATCTATCTATCTACTATCTATCATATATCTATCTATCTATCTATCTAATCTTCTATCTACTATCTATATATAAATTGCTATCTATCTATATCTAACTCTGCTCGATCTGTCTGTCTGTCTATCTATCTATCTATCTATCTATCTATCTATCTATCTATCTATCTATCTATCTAACTCTGTTATCTACCTGTCTATCTATCTATCCATCTAACTCTGCTATCTATCTATCTAACTGCTATTTCTATCTAACTGCTGTCTATCTATCTAACTCTGCTCTCTATCTATCTAACTCTGCTATATATATCTACTCTGCTAATATCTAACTCTGCTATATATCTATCTATCTATCTATCTCTGCTATATCTATCTACTCTGCTATATCTATCATCTATTATCTATCAACTCATGCTATCTATCTAACTCTGCTATATATAACTCTGCATCTATCATCTAACTTGCTATCTATCTATTATCTATTCTCTGCTATCAATCTATCTCTGCTATATCTATCTATCTATCTATCTATCTAAGTCTGCATCATCTTATCTATCTATCTATCTATCTATCTATCTATCTAACTATCCTATCATCTAGCATCTATCTATCTAACTCTGCTAAATCTAATCTAACTCTTGCTATCTATCATCTAACCTGCTACTCTATCTATCTCTCTAACTCTGCTATCTGTCTCTGCTATATTTATTAAACTTCTGCTGATGTCGTCTGACTATACATTAATCGCTGCATGGCATGAACTAGCTGAGCAGCTAGACTCCGCTAGCTATCTGATGCTATCTAGCACGATCTATCTAGCTGCTGATCTACATCTCTGCTATCTATCTAGCTATCTATCTATCTCTGCGATCGATTATTTAGACTATCGCTGCTATAGAGCTAAACTCAGCCGATCGATCCTAACTCTGATGCGAGCTATGTATTGGGATGGCGGGTTATATAAAGACATACGTCCATCTAGTCCAGCCTTTATACCCTACCCATAATGTCTGTATAACAGTTACAATAGTAACATAGTATTGGAGGTTGTATAAAGACATACGTCCATCTAGTCCAACTATTATATCCTACCCATAATGTCTGTTGAACAGCTACATAGTAAAATATGTTTGTATGTCTAAAATATATTGTAAAACATAATTATTAAATATTAAAATAATATTTTTCAGATACTAATGAAGTAAAAAAACACACACTCTTCTACAACCACACCTCTCTCACACACACACTCTCTCTTACACACACACCACACACACACACTCTCTTACACACCACACCCTCTTACACACACACACTCTCTCCTTACACACACACACACACACACTCTCTCTCTTACACACACACACTCTCTCTCTACACACACACACACACACTCTCTCTACACACACACACACTCTCTCTCACACACACACACACTCTCTCTCACACACACACACACACACACACACTCTCTCTCTTACACACACACACACTCTCTCTCTTACACACACACACACACTCTCTCTCTTACCACACACACACACACCCCCACACACACACACACACACACACACACACACACACTATTAAAATCATATTAAAAAAAACTAATCATCAAGCAAAAATAATGAATTTAACCAGCTATTTATGCAGAAAATAAAACAGTGGCTGTAGTTATTCCCTATCTTATAAAAACGCCCAAGATTTTGTTTAAAATCTCTGTATTTGGCACTGTCAGTGCTAACATACTGAGCACTGCAGGGAATTGGTTGCGAGCGCGACCGCGCGCTCACTATTACAGGTAGCCATGGGAAAATGATGCTAATGTTCCCATTGGCTGATGGCCCGAAGCAGGCAGGTCAATTTCTTCCGACTACGGAAGAGTTTTTCTGCGCATGCGCGAGAGTATTAACGCGCCTCGGTGGTTCTCATGGCGCGTGCCTAATATGACGCGGATCAGATGCCTGTAATGTGTACAGGCATCTAAGCTTAATATCTTCTTCTGCACTGCTCTGAGGAGGCTGCAATTTTGGGTAGGTGAATGAATTTATAACTATAGTATTTGAGGCAAAGTTGGTTTTATCAGTGGAGATACCCTTTAAGGTTACACAAAAAATCTTACTGTTTCTAAAAGCTCTGATACTCCCGAGTACAACGATACCAGATATATGTAGGTACCTGACTTTTCCTGTACAGGAGACCCCCCCAAACTAAAACTGCACCTTCAAGAATATTACACCAAATTGAAATGTATAACCACTACTGACAGTTAACATAGAATATCTACCAAATTAACTAAAATATCCCCACAAGTGAGATATTTTTAGAAACTACACACCCGCAGGATTTTACGGAGGTAAGTTTCGATCAAAATGCAGATACCCTGCATTTTCGTCCAATTGTAAGTTATTTATCAAATTTCCTTTTTTTCTTCAACTATAAAATCAGAGACAAAATCAAATGCGAATTTCAGCTAAAAACTGTGGAGGAAAGCTCAATGCATGGCTACCAACTAACCCAGAGCGTGACCAGTGATAATGTCAGTAGCAGCAAAAAAAATTCGCCAGTCTTGTATTTGAACAGTCTGCAGTTTTTCAAAAAAACACCCCCCCCCCAACTCAGAAATACCCCCACAAACTATATATTCCTGAAATCTACACACCTTCAGCTATGTAACACTGTAGTGTTCAGTCATACCATCAAGGTGTGGGGCAGTTCTCATAGATGATTTACAGATTTCAAAATGAACATACAACATTCAAAAGTGAATCATCCAAAAACTCAGATGTAAAGTACTAAATATCAATCTCCCAAATGTCCTGAATCAAACGGTATGCCATATGTGTGGTTACACACGTGGAACGTGGAAGCGAAAAGCCAACAAGTGAGACAATGCACGATGGCTCAGAAACGGCAAAAATATTTAGCCAACTCCGAATTTGGACAGTCTGCAGTTTTTTCACAAAACACCCCGTAACTTAGAAATAACCACAAAACTATATATTCCTGAAATTTACACACCTTCAGCTATGTAACACTGGTATTTTTAATTCGTACCATCAAGGTGTGGGCGCAGTTCTTCGTAGAAGTTTGCATTTGTCTTGAAAAATGAACAAAAAACAACTTCAAAAGGTAGAGATCATGCCAAAACCTATGGAATATAAAAAAAAGTTACTAAATATCAATCTCCCAAATGTCCTGAATCAAACGGTATGCCATATGTGTGGTTACACACGCGGACGTGGAAGCCAAAAGCCACGAAGTGAAACAATGCCAATGGCTCAAGAAACAGCAAAATATTCAGCCAAATCTGAATTTGAACAGTCTGCAATTTTCCCCACAAACAACCCCCACAACCATATATTTCTCGAATCCACACACCTTTATCTACGTAATTCTGTAGTTTGTTTATTCGTACCATCAATGGTGTGGGCGCAGTTCTTCGTAGAGAAGTTCGCAGTTTTAGCAGATTTTCTAAAAATTTTTAAAAAAAACACTCAAAGGTAGAAATCATGCCAAAATCCCAAGTAATATAAAAAAAAGTTACCAAATATCAATCTCCTAAATGTCCTGAATCAAACGGTGCCCTATGTATGGTTAACACCGCAAACGTGGAATCAACTAGCCACAAAGTGAGCCAATGAACAATGGCCTAATTAGAGCAACTTTTCAGATTTGTCAGACTAAACACCCCTCTATATTAGAAATACCCCCAAAACTATAATTCTTGGAATCTACACACCTTCAGCTACACAATGGTGTGATTCCTTTATGCATACCACCAAGGTGTAGGCTCAGTTTCATGTAAAAATTCGCTTTTTTACCAGATTTTCAGGAAAAATTTATAAAAATACAATTCAAAGTTAAAAATCATGGCAAATTTCCATGTCATGTAAAAAAAAACTTGTCAATTATCAATCTTCCCTGAATCAAACGGTATGCCACTATGCGTGGATGCACACAGGGACGTGGCCACCAACTAGCTCAAATGGGACGATGCACAAGTGGATAACAGGAAACAGTCCCGAAACATGGAAATTCCTCCCGCAAACTATATATTTTTGGAATCTTCACACCTTCAGCTACGTTACGGTGCCATGCTTTCATACATACATGAAGAATTCCAGACCCAGTAATCCAAAGAACTCCGTGTTTTTAGGGGTTTTGTGAAAAATAAAGTAAGATGAATTCAAGGGTTGAAATCCTACCTAAACCCACTTGACAAGCAAAAAACCCCACTAAATGTCAATCTCCCACATATCCTGCATCAAACGGTATGCCATATGCGTGGATGCACACAGAGACGTGGGCACCAACTAGCTCAAATGGGAACGCATGCACAAGTTCAATTACAAGAAAAAAATCTCTGTTTGCACCCGGGTAGCAAAGACTTAGAAAAAATCCTATTTGTGAATGGAACTTTGAGTTCCATTCACAAAATGTATAGTAAAGTGTCAGCATGACAGCTTTTACTATAATAGGTACTGCAGCGTGATCAGAATGGAGATCACAGTGCAGTACCTAACTAGACCACCAGGGGCATCCTACCACTCTTAGGGAAGACCCCGGTGAAGGAGGAAGTTCATTGATGTCACCGGGGTCTCCCTTATCCCTGAACTTCCTTCTGCTCTCTCTCTGCGCGGTAAGAACTTCAAAGGGTGCTATCTTCCCATCCCCCCCTCGGATTTTCATGAAATCGGTGGGGGATCGAGGGGGCTAGGGGGGCACCTGAATACTGCCCCCGATTGCCCATACCACTTAAGGAATTTTTTTTTTTTAAAGGGGAAGCCACAGAATGTGAATACACGTTTATGGCAGTTTAAGCCTTTTCAATGGAGAACGTGTATTCACGTTCTGTGGCACTGAAAGGGTTAAAGATTGCAATGTTGGTAAAATTTCAAATAATATTACATGACATATCAGACCCTATTTCCAGGAAGATTAATAGCTTCCCACAACTATAAGCAAGAAGGAAATTCCAAACACCCTTTTATTTTCATACTTCAGATACGCCCCATAGCCTCCACCCTTACACAAACTCATCTTTCCCCTACCTTCACATTTGGACAAATATACTTCAGGGGACCCTTACAGAAAGGCCTACCGTATATACTCGAGTACAAACCAATTTTTTTTCCCTTTAAAATCATCTTGAAAGTCTCCCCTCTGTTTATTCTCGGGTCTGTCGATTGGGATGCTGCTGGCCAAAATCACATAGCCCTGGGAAAACAAAAGCTGTACCCTGTAACAGAGAATCCTCTTGATTCAGTGGGTTAGGCAATTGTTGTCCTGCTCACTCAGATCAGCCCAGGACGCAAGGCAAATGGGAAAAAAATATCTTTAAGTGTTCAGGCTGCACAGAAAGGTATACAGGGACCACACTGTGTATGGGACTTTCTATGGGGCTGGTGTACGGGACTTTCTATAGGACCGTCTGTGGAACTATCTATGGGGCTGCCTATTGGAGAAAGTCAACCCTCAGTTTATACTCAGTCAAGCAGTTTTCTAGTTTATCAGTTAAAAGTACCTTGGTTTATATTCGGGACAGTGTATATCGAGTATATACGGTTATATCTTCTATCTATAAATGCCTTCTATCCAAACACACTTGTACATGGAAAAAAATCCTTGAATAGATTAATATCTAGAGAAGAATGGGAGACTATCAGGGAACAGGCAAGAAGGCGCACACCGATCTGCACCACCAACAAGGAAAATGCCTACAAAATCATGTTGCACTGGTACTAAACTCCTGAAAAATTGCACACCATATGGTCTTCATACACAGAGATGCTGAAGAGTTTGTGGATGAAAGGGTACTCGCTGCACATAATTTGGGACTGCCCCTTTATATGCGCCTTATGGAAACCAGCCCAACAAATCATTAGAGAACTATTTTCAATAATTCTAATTGATTTCCATTGTGCTAGCTCTTTCATTTATTGCTTTGTGGCCCATCAACCCACCTATGCTCTCATATATGGAAACAAAGAGGGACCCCTACCCTCTCAGACCTTTTACATAGAACTAGGAAAGGTCGAAATTTAGAATATCTAACTGCCCTAGTTAATAACACTGTTAAAAACTTTGTAAAAAATATGGGGCCCTTTAGATTTACTAATGGGTTTGGCATGCGTGAAGGAAATACCAGGTTAGTTCAGTTTATGTGAAGTTAGTATGGGGGGGGGGGGGGGGGAGAGTGAGAATCGCATGCGTAATAGTAAATTTCTAATATATTTGATCATATGTCCCTGTGGACTAAAATATGTTGAGGAGACCACCCAAATAGTTAAGGGGAGGATTTGTCAACATAAATCTGACATTAGATTGAAAAATACTGAATACCCAGTATCGGCCCACTTCTGTAAACTAGGACACACTGAAAAAGAGCTAAAATATTTAGAACAATTAGTACATGTACCCCCACTCAAATGGGGAGGAGATAGAGTTTTAAAAACAGGAAAAGAGAGGTGAGTTGGGTGAACAAACTGATCACATGGGCCCCTAAAGGCCTTAATAGGGACTATGACTTATCTTTTTCTATAACACCCATGTCTGTTGTCTAGTATTTTATGCAGTATCCCTGTTTTGGGGTTCTGAAATTGGGGATTAGGGTAGCCTGGTGAGGTAATTTCCTGTCCATATGATTAATACGTGAAAGTGTGTACCATTTTTTAGACTGTTTGTGCTGCTGGCTGACAAAGGCAGCTGATACCCTGTAATTAATAAATATCACTTTATTGAATTTGGGAGTGCTGTGTCTTTTGGACGTTGTATATTTCTTGGACAGAGTGGCACTTTCCTCACTTACAAATGCACCCCAAAGCTATAATCGCAATACCAGGAGGAGTGCGGTCACAATACTTTAGTGTTAAAATTAACAAATGAAGAGTCTTTCCTTATGTAACATTATAATAGTTATTTATGCACACTATTTGTTGTAAAATATCCTTTTATGTACTTTCCAAATGTCTTTACTATAGCAATGTTTGTATATTATGTACTACTATGGCAATTGTTAATAAAAATGATTGTATCAAAACGTGGGTAACTGTGGTGCCACACAAGTGCGCTCTATTAAAGGGCATGTCCACTCTGAAAATGATGTTTGGGCACCCCCAACTGCCAAATATTTCTTCAAAAAAATGTTTAGGTGGCGACTTACAGTTCCTTCTCTCCCACGTTGTGTCTGAACCAACTCCTGCTTGCGAAGTTGCAAGCGGGACCGGACGGCAGCCTCGTCTGTGGTTGGCTGAGAGGCAGACAATCACAAACCACCTCCCGCGCATATCACTTGCCTTGACTGAGGTTAGGGAAGCAGCACGGACCGGATGACTCACTGACAGCTTCTACTCTTTACTTCTTCTGCAGGAGAACCATAAGGAGTAGATATGTAAGGTAAGGATTTTTTTTTAAAAACACTGTGGGGCCAGTATGGGATTACATTTTAGTTTTGGGGTGGACGTGCCCTTTAAAAAAAGTGCACTCCTACCTTAAAATGAATCCAGAATCATGCTTTCTGCTTACATGGTGAGCTGTGACACCAGCAACAGCTTCAGAATAGATCGATTTTGGGGGGTGGGCCTTATGACAATGCTTATAACATATGCCAGTCAAAGAGACAGTGTAGAGTAGGAAGAGGAACTTACAAGCCAGTAACATTGGATTAACAACAGCTACAGATGTCATCCTAGCTTGTATTTAGACCACAGTTCCACTTTTATAGAGAAATGGAAGTAAAAAATTAAAAATAAGTATGGAAAATACACACAGCTATTGTGGTGTATCCTAAGAAAATGTCACGATTTTATGTACATATCATATCATTGACTCTTTCCCCATCACACATATATAACAAATAGGACTTAATCTCAACTCGTCAAAAAGTATGTGCATGGAGTAAATCTAGCACTACAACCATCATTGAATGAATGCAGGTTAAAGCACAAGGATGCTTGGGTAGGGCACAACATGGACTAGTCATAAGTGCTTCATCTCTTCAGGGACTTTTTCAATTGCCCTTTAAGAACTGGACAACAGTAAGGGTTATAGGCACATTAGTTTTCTGGCTGCCTGTTTTGACACTATTAATCTAAAATGACTTAGGGGCATATTTATAAGGTTTGCATATTTGTGGTTTTGCTATTGCAGCACATTGCCATTGCAAAGATGGTTATGTCCGCTGCTGTAGTTATAAAACTGATCTTTAAGAACTAACTTAAGTCCAGTTGATCTAACTGAATACAACAGAATATTAAGCCGATTGTTTTTGTGGCAAAAGTCGCAGTTATATATGTGACAATTTTCTCTTTTTGCCACTATACTGTTCTTAACACAATGAATACAGCGATATCAAGCGGGGGCGATAAGTGAAACAGTTAACGCACCTTTATAAATATGCCCTTAGTGTTTGATCCTGTTGTGCGCATGTGGGGAACAAAGACTGTGAGCACCGTCCTCTTCATGGGTTGTTGCCTCCTTCTCTTAAAAATGTATGAGCATTGTTCTAGCTCACAAATGCACCGAGGATGTGACCCAGTCAGCAACAATCATTCATTGGCTGAGACGTCATCTGTTATGACTGTGATTGACTGTTGCGCTGTTAAGAAAGAGGACGACCAGCAATGAAGGTTGGTAATGTAGGCTGAATATCTGACTTCAGGAAGACCAGGAAGTTAAGCCACTACTGGGTTTTTGTAGGGAAGGATGAAATTTTGTGGTAGGGGTGGACATGGCCCTTTATATCCAGTCAAGCTTGGACACCTTGGTTTGGTGCAAAGTAAGCACTATTTCTTCAGTAAATAAGATAATTGACATTTTGTGTACACTGGTTAAATAAATGTAAAAATGTATAAAATAAAATAAAGCCATAAGCTTGCCTAAATAGGGAAGCCACTTAACCCTCCACATGGGAAGTAGCATTTTGCAAGGAAGAGGTTCTAAAACTGGCAAGCCATCTCACACTCTAGCAACAATGATATAAATCTATTCACAATATACTTAACAGTTTAAACAAATGCACAGGGCTCTAACTGACATGACAGAATAAAGCAAAGTGCCAAAGAAAGGTGACAACTTTTTAGGGAATCAACATATCAATACATATGATAATAAATTTGTGGTTACTGTAGCTCTAGAATAGAAAGGTACAATGAGTTTACCTCTAAATTGTAAAGAACCCTGAAGGTAGACATGCCTGGAGCAGATGATCGGAACAAAACTCTCCAGGATAGAGCTGGCACTTGGTTGGTGGTGCTGCTTTGAGGACAAAGATGGTGATTTTGATGACTGCGATGCTTGGGATTCTGAAGTAGTGTCTTCTGGTTGAAAAAATGAAAACCCCATAGCAAAACAAGTACAATGATATAGCTATTATAATTATTTGTTTATAAAGAAATCAGAAAATTAAAACATGCTGTGCATTTTAGTAGCATGTTTACCATGCATATAGCAAAAAAATCCTTCAATGGTGCATGGAAATTACTATATCAACTGAAATGCTGTGTGTTAAAGGGTAACTGTGGTCCAAAAATGACTTTAGGTAAATTGACAGGAATTGCTTTCTGGGATTTTTGCAATTTACTTTACTTATTTATTTTACATTGTTTTGAAGATATTTACATTTATATGTTTGATATGATTGCAGCATCACCAGATCCCCTGCACTTCCTGCTTCCTGCACTGAAACCATGTGACAGTCCCTCTTCTGTGTTTCCTCCTCCTTGTGGGCCTCCATGGCCCCTTGTGCCTTTGCCTTGCACCTACTGTGGCCCTCACTCATGGCTGGGCCCCTCCCAGTTTGGCCCTCCCCATGGGCCCCCCACTCTTGCAGGCTCTGGGGCCCCTCACACTCAGGGACCCTCACTCTTGCAGGCTATGGGGCCCCTCCCATTGTAGGCCCCCAATCATGGGTCCCCTCCCTCTTGCAGGCTCCGGGGCCCCTCCCACTTGCAGGCCCCAGGGTCCCTCCCACTCTGAGGCCCCAGGGTCCCTCCCACTCTGAGGCCCCACCACTCATGGGCCCCCTCCCTCTTGCGGGCCCCTCTACTCAAAGGGCCCCTCCCACTCATGGGCCCCCTTCTTCTTGTGGGCCCGGGACCCTCCTTTGGGGCCCCGGGGGACCCTCCCACTTGCCCGAGGTAAGTGGGGGAGGTGTGCAGAGCCAGAGTCCGTGTGAGTGGGAGGGGCCACAGGGGGCTGCAAGGTTAGGGGACACAGGCCCACTATTGGCAAGGGCCAGCAAGTGGGAGGCATTAAAAAAAAGCAGTGCTGTGGGCTGTGCTGTTCTCCCCACCCCCTCCTACCCTTCAGTCATGACACTGAGCATGTGCCAACTGCAGATTAGAAGAGGAAATGTATTTCTGACCGCAGATTCAGAACCCACCCCCAACTTTCTGATCAGTGATTTCTTCATATTTTGGCTGTGCTGAACGTAGAGAGGTGGTTGATGGCTCATTTTAAAAAGGCATGAACCTGGCCTTTTCATTTAAAGGGCATCTATAGTGGGAAAATGAACTTTTTTTTCTTTCTTTCCTGTGTGTTCTATAATTCCCTACAACCCCCAGAGTGTCTTCACTTTTTTCAGATTCCCTCTCTGTCCTGAGATAAACCAGTTAGAAGAATACGTGATTGCATTCCTCTACTCCTACTTGGACTGTCAATCAAATCCCTGTGACTTAATCCCCCTCCCTGCTCTGTAATAAACATAGCGATAACAGCATTAGAGGGGGGAGAAAGGTAGCTTTGATGTTAGATATAAGGCTGCACTTGACCCCCCTTCTTAATAGCTTTCACTGATTGATGATGGGTCACAAAAGTGAGAGATCGTAAACTGTACTGATCTCCTTCTTCCGTGTTCCAGGACAGCTTGCTTTCTATTGGCCACTGTGCGTGGGTGTGTTTTTCAGGATGTTGAACTTTTAAACCCTACTGCACATAAAAAGCTTGTCGGTAGCCGGAGCTGAGACATGGAGGAGGTAACAGAGGGGAGGGAGAAGGGGGGAGTGCTGCATAGATTGAACCGTGGTTAAACAGAGTCAGTGACAGATATAGGATTAAGGCAGCACAGAGTACATGAATTTAACTTTGCAAAGGGGCAATGTGTTTTTTCACACTATAGATGCCCTTAAAATAATCTTTGGAGGCCGCAGTTCCCCTTTAAGTGTTTCTGTGCACAAGTTAAAACAAAACGCAAGCTAATTTGGAACAATTATGAAACCATATGGTTTTAACATTTGACTGTGTATTAACATTCTCTCCCAACATAACAAATACCAACTGACTATACCACCAAATAGTGCCCCTTGACACAGTTGAAAATTGTAGGGATGTGAACAAAGAGCATTTTAAACTTGCAAATTTGTATTAATGTTTTACACAACACTATATCTGTTTTTGATCACAAAGGATGAACCTACCTTCCTCCCAAGAGAGTCTAAATGATCAAGAGCTTCCTGCACAGCTGGGTCAGTTGGCACCAGTAACAAAAGTTTACGCACTCTCACAGTTATCCTACAAATAAAATGCTTAGTGTCAAACTATACACATAAAGAAAGACACAATACAAATGCTGTTACAGAGACAAATATAACATTTGAGGAAACTATCCAGTGTTTAAAGGGTATCTCACGCTCTAGATCGTTTTTTAATAAAATGTAGGGCATCCCTTCCACCCCCAACCGCTATTTTAGAGTGTTAAAAAGAAGCAGAACTATACTTACAGCCCCCGCTACTGCAGTGCTCTGTCTGATCGCCCCTGTTTGCCGGAACGTGCAAACAGGGGGGAGAACCGGCAGCCACTCCTGTGCCTGGCTGAAAGGCAGCCAATCAAAGCCGCGGCTGCGGCAATAGAAAACGCCGCGAGGAAAGGGCTATAACAATAAAATGGAGAAAGATGCACAGCTTCTTTAACTCCTGTGGATCACTTGATTAAAATGGTGCTCCAGGGGAGAAAAAAATACTACAAAACAACCAAAGAAAAATGGTATCTAAGGAATCCCCTACATAACCAGATCCCCCAAAAAGGCACTACCCCATAGGGAGTATCTATTTAAAATGGCCAGTTTATTGGAATCACATCAAACACTATAAAATACCCACCCCAGCCACAAAAAAATACAACACACCAACCCCACTGGGCACCCCGGTTTTAAAATTGAGCATTTCTCACTAAACAGTCTCCCCAAGAGCAGCATATCCATGACAAGTTTCAGTGACACCCGGGACTTGCCGTAAGAAGCCAAGGCCGACTCAGAGCCACAATACTTATCTTCACAGACGGCCACACTCTTCAAGGTTCCGCGTTTTTGCAGAGTGAGCGCGTTGTGTAAAGTTCCAAACAGGGAGTGGTCCGGGAGCTGATCCAACTACACACAAATGAGAACTGCCAAAGCTGGTCTTAAAACAGGGGGGTTGGTGTTTTAGATTTTGTACTGGGGGGGTGTGGGTATATTTTTATAGTGTGTGTGATGGTGTTTCAATAAACCAGCATTTTGAATAGCATACTCCCCTTTGGTAACACTTTTTGGGGATGTGGGTATTGAGGGGATTCCTTAGATACCTTTTTTCTCTGGTTGTTTTGAAAAGAACGAAGTATATTTCACATTTTTTTTAGCAATCTGATATAGCGGTTGGGGGTGGAAAGGGATGCCCTTTCATTTAAAAAAAAAAATTATATAGAGGGTAGAGATACCCTTTAAACATTGGATACCACACACAAAAATATAAACTATGAGATAACGTTGAGGGCTTAAATAAATTGAATAATGACCTGTGGGTGTATATACCCGGACCCATCGCTGGATCATGTTTAGACACTCACCAAAGAATCAGTGCGTCCTGGGTGCTGCAGGCCCCAAGTTTGTCACTTGGGGTAACTACAATATTGGAGAACACCAATAGAATTGGCTGCACAAATCATCATAAAACTCCAGTGTTACAGTAGTAGGTTAAAATATCTTTATTAGAACATCACAGAGAAAATAAGATTCAGCGTTGATAAATTAATAAAATTGATTAAAATTAATAATTTTAAAGGAAAGTTATTTTTAGGCGGACTTGCCTTTAAGTTATAGGCTTGTAAGTTTACACATTCCCAGACTACCCTGTCTCTGTGTCCCTGTGACAGGCATGTAATTAAGCTGCATTATAAGCCCCCACCCAAAATTCTTTTTTTTTCTGAAGACCTGCAACACATTTTCTGTCATTTCCTACACCTACCTTAGAAGAGATGAAAAAAAAATAGGCTTCTAGCTTTCTTTAAAATTAAAGTGTGTGGTGGCAGGGCTGATGATGCTCTGTCCAGCAGTGGGCATGCTCCAGCCTAAAAACTTGGGGGGAAAAGAACATTCTACAAATCATGATTTAACATACCTAGGTTCCTCTAGATTGGCAAGCTGGTAGAGCATATCAAAGACATTACAAATGAGTGCCATGACTACTCCTGGCAAGGATTCTCCTAAAAAAAAAAAAAAATATGATATTATATATATTTATATATACATATATACACACCAAGATAAAAAATATGCAGCTCAAACCTTAATTCATAATAACTTTAAGTGCGGTTGCAAATGAGATTTAAACAATACACAGAAGTCTCCATCATTCAACTACACAATAGTCAAAAATGAATAGATGTAAAAGTTAAAAATATCTGCAAGCAATGAAGGGTAATCACTACACTGAGGCTAAAATGGATACCTTTAGTTACATTGTTTGTACAAAATGCGTTAGCTGATGCGCCACACCAAGGCAGTATCCAGCACAGCCAACCAAAAAACCGGGGAGAAAGACCAAGCACAATCCAACATGCAATGACTACACCAAAGGAGATAGAACCAACACATGTTGATATGTTTACCTATAAGATCTGGAGACTAGAAGAGTGGAGAGGAAGAGAAAAAGGGAGATATATGATATAATATATATGATATATATATATATATATATATACACACATACATACATATATTATACAAGTGTGAATGTTTATTTTGAGAGCAACGGTGTTTATTATTGTTATAAAACACACAAGACTATGAATTACAATGGGAGACAACAGTAGAATGCATCCTAACGTAGCGTGATTTTTATAAGATATATTTCACTTGCTCACATTGTAAACCCACTGCCTTTTCCTTTCTAAGCTAACATACAAAATGGTTTCTTAGGCACATGAACAGTTAAGTATACTGACAGGACATGGAAACTTTAATAGAAGCAAAGGTGTTCCATTCATTGTACACCGCACTATGGGAGTATACAGAATACAGGCTGTATTCACGTGAGAGGAAACTGTATACATTGCTTTTGACAACTATTGGACATACATACAGTTTCCTCTGTATAAAACAGCAGCTACTGCATTCTCCATAGTAGTCTGCACGATAGTCATGCCCAAAATGTCAGCTGTTGTGATTTTTTCCTCAACCAATGTTCTTATGAAGGTTCTCATTCATCCAGGTCATGGTATATCTGTTGTATTCAGTTAGATCAACTGGACTTAAAGTTTAGTAAATTTCTTCTGCTTTTTTTTACTAATCTAACTTGGCTGTTGGGGGTGGGCAGGGGTGCCCTACAATATATTAAATCCTTATATTATATAAATATATTAATTTTATAGGAGATTGCATTGAGTTTTAAGAGCTACCATGTGGTAGGGGGGTATAGGATATTACATATAGGAAAGGTGTATATGTATGTGTGTACTATCTCACTATTACCATTTAAATGACCATCAGTAAATGTATATAAAGTATAGCACTGACTTATATTAGGTACAAAACTAAAATATACAAAAAATACATAAACTTACTTAAAGAGCTGAGATCCCTATTTCAAAATGGAAGGGTCAAATGGCAGCTTAAACCACACCCCGTGTGTCTGCCTCCATATGAAAGGAAGTGTTATCCCCAAAAAAAATTCTGTCTGCTAAACAGGATGTGATGTGTATTGTAGATGGACATATACACCAAGGCTCCTTATATACCACCTCCACCTCCTGCAGATGGTGTCAGTGAGAGTAATAGAGACAAGACATCCCTGCTCTCTATGGTAGGAGGACAGAAAGTGAAAGTAGATTGTGGTGTGTGCTTTGGAGAGATATTGAATGTAACACAAGATCCTGTGTTATAAGATCCTGTTACCACCTGTTGGGAGGACAGATCATTGGACAGACAAGTTATTTATTGGATACAAACTCTGAGTCAGCAGATAAGTGTACACCAACTAACAAGGACACACAATATACAGGCTTGGTCAATATTCAAAAGTGGGGCACCATAGGCAGGGACACCGATTACTGCGCATGTTATGTGGGGAAAACTGTTTATGTGCACTGTCTGCTTTGTGCCAGACCACCAGAGTAACCCACTGTGTGCCACGCTACCCATAATCCTTCATAAAGCAGTGATCTGGTGGCAGCGGTGCTGGTTAATACCATTTATTCTCCGTTCCTCTGGTATGTTGTTCTCGTGTTAAGCTATGGAGGCTGTAATTATGAGTATTGATTTAAATCCTCCTGCCTGGTACCTGCAGATGAAATGCCCCAGTTAGACTCTGTAGCTCTACCAGGCCAATTGCCAAACCTATTTTAAACCGGATCCATTTGATAGGGTAACTAGGGAGTGAACTGGTTGGCTAGAACAATTTGAATTGGCAGCTGCTATTAAAGGGTATGTCCACCCTTAAAATGAATTTGTTATATTAATTCCCCTGTCCCCCCAGCTCCAACCGCTATATTTATTTCATTAGAAAGTTCCCCAAACTTACTTACCTCCCCTCTTTCCTCCGCCGCGCTGCCAGCCTCTGCTTGCGAGAAAAAATGCAAGCAGAGGGGCGGGACCGGCAGTCGCGTCTGTGATTGGTGAGTGGCAGCCAATCACGGACGCGGGCTGCCGGTCATTCAGTGCGGGGAGGAAGAGGGGAGGGGAGTAAGTAAATGTTTGGGGAGTTTCTTAATCAAATAAACATAGCGGGTTGGGTGGGGGGACAGGGGATTGGTTTAGCAAAAGGGATTTACACTAGGGGGAGGGGAATCCTAAGAGGGAGGGGAGAAGGGCCTGCAGTACACATGCCAAACTTCTCCGGAGGCCAGGTAGGAGGCAGAGTCCTATATGGACTCTGCTATCCTCCTGGTGGGCAGTTTTTGGGACTTTGGGGGGGGGGGACTACAGGAGAGAACCAGATGGAGCTGGGATGTGAGGTAAGGATTAAGCTACACTACATGAGGGGCCAGTAGTGGGGGGATTATAGTTTTGGGGGTGGACATGCCCTTTAATGGTTGGGATGAAGGTGCTCGCTGCAAGTCCTTAGCCTTTGCTTAGTGGTAAAGCCAGGCAGGTATACCAAGGGATTTACTGTAATATTGAAATAAAAAGCAGTTATCAGTTATTAAAAATTGCTCTGAAGCAATTTTAAATAGAGCTGTATAAAAGCGTATATAAGGATAAATCCATTTTTTAGGTAAACTGGGAATGAGAAATGTTTGTTTATACGTTAGTATAGGGCAATGCTATTATAAAACATGACGGCTGTGAGGTACCTTTGTTTATAATATATAAGGTACCAGCACCAATTGCTGTGGCGAATACTAATAAATATTAACCTAGCATGTTGCTTCAACCAACAGTGTAGCAGGATTGACTGGGTCTACTCTCAGACCTGCAGGTATCCTATTTGGTTCCTCTGGAAGCTTGTGACTGATCTGAGTAACAGTTTAAATATACCTGTGTAAAGATTCTATATCCACATAGCAAAACATACACACATAATTTCCATTTTGCACCAACGAGTGATTAAACTGAATCCAACAGATATACTCAACCATGTTATTCTAATAAAGCCAAATCTTAAAGGACATTTTGTTTCCAAGTTTGAATACCATTCACAAAGAAATTTTTTTATGTATAAATACAAGACTTAAACAAGCCTTTAACTTTTTTTTTTTTTTTTTTTTAAAGGTATCACTTTTGGGGTTATGCTTACCTGTTCGTAACATAGGAAATGAAGACAACCACTACCCGTGTTTGATTTGAAAGCTGCCTCAGTAGAACTCGATGATGGAGTCCCACTTCCCAAGTCTTTACAGTAAGAGCTTGTTCGTCAGAAAAAACACAACTGATAAAGTAACTTCTGGTCTTTATTTGAAGTAGTAACTAAAAATACAAAATGCATTAAAGATACTGATCATATATCAAAATGCACAAAAAGCAACAACAAAAAAAAATAATAAAACCTGAAAGCAGAATCTAACAGTTAGGTTAAGCATGCATTTTAATGTATGCATGTGTAAGTAAAACTTGTACACCACAATTTTAGAATTACAATTTCCCTTACTTACCAAGTTTTCATTGCATGCAATATCTGTACATATCAACAGGGCAATTCAAATGTCTTGCAATTTCAGCGAACATCCCTACTGTTCATTGCTGTGGCCTGTAAGTAGCATAATCAAACCAAGATTAGATTTTTTTCGACAGTAGCAAAAGTTCCTAAATTATTCTGGCAGTTCCCTATACTCATTTTAGGACAAACCACTCTGGATTGTGTGAGTCACATTTTAGCAGATTACAGCACACATTGTAAAAATCCGTCTGATCTACTCAAGATCTGTACAGATGTCTGTGTGCTTTAAAGCAATATTTTTTTTTAAAGGGTATCTCCACTTTAAAAATGACATTGGCTATTATAGCAGTTTATAGCTAAAACTAAGTCATACTGGAAAATCTTAGGTTACTGTGTTTCCTTATGTGCTCGATCTGCTGCCATTGCTGCTTTACACTGTACAGCTAGCAAGATTCTCTGCTGACATGCCCGCCTGCCCCTATTCTGCCAACGCGCGCGCTCCCGCTTCTATTGCCGACAGCCAATGGGAACGTAGACGTCACGTTCCCATGGCAACAGAGGTATCGGCACTTAATTTCAGCTTGGTAGCATAGTGGAAACAGATGGGAAAAGAGTGAGAAGTTCAGGGGGAACACGAAACGCATTGCAAAGAAACAGATGAAATATGAAAGAGAAACAACACAATTTCCGTTGCCTGCTGGTTAATAACTTTCTCCTTCGAGAGAGCTGCGCTTGGCACTTGGTGAATAGTTTATTGCTGGATCTGAGATGAGGCTTTGCCGTTTCTGGCTTTATACCTTCCCTTCTTTAGACTCCACCTTAACGCAACACCTGGGGGTCTTTACAGCTGGAAGTGGTTCAATCTGATCCTGCCTCCGTGGAATACTGTAAGGAGGAAATTAATGTGATGAATACTTGGCCAATGAGTTAACGTGAGAGGCTGATTCAAATTTAATCCCAGGTTTCATTTGTTATGTTAACTCGTGCCAGATACAAAAACATGTTAATATTCATCTAGAAGTTTTCAGCTGTTTTGTCCCTTTTTTTTTTTCCCCCCACTCGCAGCGGGGAGGGGGGATCGGAGGGTCAGTATAATAGCTGTCAGTGAAGTTGCTCTGTTGCTATGCTATCATATTTCATGTCTACTGACATCTGATATGGCTATGGCTTCTGCCTCTGGGTCCTGACTGAGAGAGACTCGTCCTGTTGTGGCCTGCTGCTGGTTGTCAAACCATTAGCAGAATAATTATGGGACTTTGTTTGTTTTAAACCTCACAGTCTATTGGTGCAAAGGTTGCAGGTAATTGGTATTGTCTATTGGATAGTGATAGATAGATAGGTACTCGATAGAAAGAGAGACAGATAGAGATCGATGGCAGGGAAATAGATTAGATAGACAGACAGGGATAGATAGATTAGATAGACACAGTAAAATAGATAGATAGATAGATTTAGATAGACATAGATAGATAGATTGATGCATAGATGATGATAGATAGATCGATAGATACATAGATAGATGATAGATAGATAGATAGGTAGGTAGATAGAAAGAGATACAGATAGAGATAGATAGGAAGGGATAGATAGATTAGATAGACACAGATAAATAGATAGATTAGATAGATGATAGATAGATAGATAGATAGAGAGATAGATAGATAGACACAGATAGATGGACAGGGACGATAGAACAGGATAGGAACAGAGAGGGTTGGGCTAGAGTACTGTTCTTGTATTTTGTGCAGGTACACACAGGAGGAATTCCTTGCTTGCATGTACCTAATGTACGATGTTCATGTGAGTGAGTGAGTCAGTGAGCTGAGGATGGTAGGCACGTGCCACACTTCACTTCTTACTAGAGGTCAAAAGTGTGCAAGAGATAGACAGACAGACCAAAGGCCCCCTAATACAGCTGTGACCTCCAGCATCCCCTCTGAAATACACCATCTTTCCCCAGCCATCCCGCAATACAGTAGAGTGACACCCCGAATGCACACTCTGAAAGACACCATCTGTCACCAACATGCCCCCTGCAATACAGCTAGTGACACTCCCAGCATCCCCTATGAAATAGAGTTTCGTTCCCAGCACTCCCATGCAATACAGATAGTGACACTCCCAGCATACCCTCTGAAAACACCATCTGTCCCAGCACTCCCCTGCAATACAGCTAGTGACACTCCCCAGCTCCCCTCTGAAATAGAGCTTCTGTTCCCTTACAAACCACAAACACTCCCCCCCCCCCCGATTTAATTCCTAGAAATCTATACTTTGCAATTGTTAAAAAAAGTTTCCTTACATAAAGGGTGTGGCTGAACCTTATAACTTCCCCCCTCTGTCTCTCCCTGCACTATCAGATGTGAATAGATTGTGCAGACAGGTAGTTAGAAAGGCTTTGTTACATCGGCGCATCACTGGGGTCAAGGGTTGTGGTGTGGCAGAAATATGAATATTCACGATGTGATGATGCACATTGACTGACAAGCAGCCTCCCACCTAGCAGTACGACGGAGAGAACAACAAACAGAACTTCCCCGGGCTACTGCAAACAAACGAGGACTCTTTTTGAGATATAAAAGGTAGGAGGGGGGTGGGGAAGGGTTGTACATAAGATAGATTAAAAAAAAAAAAAACGTTTTCCATCAGTGGAGATACCCCTTTAAAGAAAATAATTTTTCAAAAATGTAAGGATACTTTATACGATGTTACTATGAACACTAATACATAGAGCCATTGTTACAGTATTTCATTCTGTGACCAAAAGCCCATTTTCTAGCTGAGCCATCATAAAGTTATGACTAGTCAATTAGACTGGTTATAGTGCTGGGAGGCATGGGCAGTTAACATATTTAGATCTGAAAATTTAGATAAAATGGTATGAAGTTCGAAGGATGCACTGCAATAACTTGTGAAACTCCCAGCATCCCCTGTAAAATACACCTTTTGTGGCACTCCCAGCAAGTACTGCAATACAGCTTGTGAAACTCCCAGCATCCCCTTTATTGCAGTGCATCCTTCGAACTTCATACATTTGTATCTAAATTTTCAATCTAAATATGGTTAACTGCCCATGCCTCCCAGAGCTATATAACCAGTCTAATTGACTAGATTCATACTTTATGATGCTCAGCTAGAATTGGGCTTTTGGTCACAGTAATAAAGAAAAAATACTGTAACACATGGCTCTATGGTATTAGTGTTCATAGTATACATACGTATAAAGTATCCTTACATTTTTGAAAAATTATTTTCTTTAAAGGGGTATCTCCACTGATGAAAACGTTTTTTTTTTTTTTAATCTATCTTATGTACAACCCTTCCCCACCCCCCTCCTACCTTTTATATCTCAAAAAGAGTCCTCGTTTGTTTGCAGTAGCCCGGGGAAGTTCTGTTTGTTGTTCTCTCCGTCGTACTGCTAGGTGGGAGGCTGCTTGTCAGTCAATGTGCATCATCACATCGTGAATATTCATATTTCTGCCACACCACAACCCTTGACCCCAGTGATGCGCCGATGTAACAAAGCCTTTCTAACTACCTGTCTGCACAATCTATTCACATCTGATAGTGCAGGGAGAGACAGAGGGGGGAAGTTATAAGGTTCAGCCACACCCTTTATGTAAGGAAACTTTTTTTAACAATTGCAAAGTATAGATTTCTAGGAATTAAATCGGGGGGGGGGGGAGTGTTTGTGGTTTGTAAGGGAACAGAAGCTCTATTTCAGAGGGGAGCTGGGTAGTGTCACTAGCTGTATTGCAGGGGAGTGCTGGGACAGATGGTGTTTTCAGAGGGTATGCTGGGAGTGTCACTATCTGTATTGCATGGGAGTGCTGGGAACGAAACTCTATTTCATAGGGGATGCTGGGAGTGTCACTAGCTGTATTGCAGGGGGCTGTTGGTGACAGATGGTGTATTTCAGAGTGTGATTCGGGGTGTCACTCTACTGTATTGCGGGATGGCTGGGGAAAGATGGTGTATTTCAGAGGGGATGCTGGAGGTCACAGCTGTATTAGGGGGCCTTTGGTCTGTCTGTCTATCTCTTGCACACTTTTGACCTCTAGTAAGAAGTGAAGTGTGGCACGTGCCTACCATCCTCAGCTCACTGACTCACTCACTCACATGAACATCGTACATTAGGTACATGCAAGCAAGGAATTCCTCCTGTGTGTACCTGCACAAAATACAAGAACAGTACTCTAGCCCAACCCTCTCTGTTCCTATCCTGTTCTATCGTCGCTGTCCATCTATCTGTGTCTATCTATCTATCTCTCTATCTATCTATCTATCTATCATCTATCTAATCTATCTATTTATCTGTGTCTATCTAATCTATCTATCCCTTCCTATCTATCTCTATCTGTATCTCTTTCTATCTACCTACCTATCTATCTATCTATCATCTATCTATGTATCTATCGATCTATCTATCATCATCTATGCATCAATCTATCTATCTATGTCTATCTAAATCTATCTATCTATCTATTTTACTGTGTCTATCTAATCTATCTATCCCTGTCTGTCTATCTAATCTATTTCCCTGCCATCGATCTCTATCTGTCTCTCTTTCTATCGAGTACCTATCTATCTATCACTATCCAATAGACAATACCAATTACCTGCAACCTTTGCACCAATAGACTGTGAGGTTTAAAACAAACAAAGTCCCATAATTATTCTGCTAATGGTTTGACAACCAGCAGCAGGCCACAACAGGACGAGTCTCTCTCAGTCAGGACCCAGAGGCAGAAGCCATAGCCATATCAGATGTCAGTAGACATGAAATATGATAGCATAGCAACAGAGCAACTTCACTGACAGCTATTATACTGACCCTCCGATCCCCCCTCCCCGCTGCGAGTGGGGGGAAAAAAAAAAAGGGACAAAACAGCTGAAAACTTCTAGATGAATATTAACATGTTTTTGTATCTGGCACGAGTTAACATAACAAATGAAACCTGGGATTAAATTTGAATCAGCCTCTCACGTTAACTCATTGGCCAAGTATTCATCACATTAATTTCCTCCTTACAGTATTCCACGGAGGCAGGATCAGATTGAACCACTTCCAGCTGTAAAGACCCCCAGGTGTTGCGTTAAGGTGGAGTCTAAAGAAGGGAAGGTATAAAGCCAGAAACGGCAAAGCCTCATCTCAGATCCAGCAATAAACTATTCACCAAGTGCCAAGCGCAGCTCTCTGAAGGAGAAAGTTATTAACCATGCAGGCAACGGAAATTGTGTTGTTTCTCTTTCATATTTCATCTGTTTCTTTGCAATGCGTTTCGTGTTCCCCCCGAACTTCTCACTCTTTTCCCATCTGTTTCCACTATGCTACCAAGCTGAAATTAAGTGCCGATACCTCTTGTTGCCATTGGGAACGTGACGTCTACGTTCCCATTGGCTGTCGGCAATAGAAGCGGGAGCGCGCGCGTTGGCAGAATAGGGGCAGGCGGGCATGTCAGCAGAGTAATCTTGCTACTGTACAGTGTAAAGCAGCAGATGGCAGCAGATCGGAGCACATAAGGAACACAGTAACCTAGATTCCAGTATGACTTAGTTTAGCTATAAACTGCTATAATAGCCAATGTCATTTTTATAAGTGAGATACCCTTTAAAAAAAAAATATTGCTTTAAAGCACACAGACATCTGTACAGATCTTGAGTAATCAGAACGGATTTTTACAAATGTGTGCTGTAATCTGCTAAAGATGTGACTACACACAATCCAGAGTGGTTTTCCTAAAATGAGTATAGGGAACTGCCAGAATAATTTAGGAACTTTTGCTACTGTCGAAAAAAATCTAATCTTGGTTTGATTATGCTACTTACAGGCCACAGCAATGAACAGTAGGGATGTTCGCTGAAATTGCAAGACATTTGAATTGCCCTGTTGATATGTACAGATATTGCATGCAATGAAAACTTGGTAAGTAAGGGAAATTGTAATTCTAAAATTGTGGTGTACAAGTTTTACTTACACATGCATACATTAAAAATGCTGCTTAACCTAACTGTTAGATTCTGCTTTCAGGTTTTATTATTTTTTTTTGTTGTTGCTTTTTGTGCATTTTGATATATGATCAGTATCTTTAATGCATTTTGTATTTTTAGTTACTACTTCAAATAAAGACCAGAAGTTACTTTATCAGTTGTGTTTTTTCTGACGAACAAGCTCTTACTGTAAAGACTTGGGAAGTGGGACTCCATCATCGAGTTCTACTGAGGCAGCTTTCAAATCAAACACGGGTAGTGGTTGTCTTCATTTCCTATGTTACGAACAGGTAAGCATAACCCCAAAAGTGATACCTTTAAAAAAAAAAAAAAAAAAAAGTTAAAGGCTTGTTTAAGTCTTGTATTTATACATAAAAAAATTTCTTTGTGAATGGTATTCAAACTTGGAAACAAAATGTCCTTTAAGATTTGGCTTTATTAGAATAACATGGTTGAGTATATCTGTTGGATTCAGTTTAATCACTCGTTGGTGCAAAATGGAAATTATGTGTGTATGTTTTGCTGATGTGGATATAGAATCTTTACACAGGTATATTTAAACTGTTACTCAGATCAGTCACAAGCTTCCAGAGGAACCAAATAGGATACCTGCAGGTCTGAGAGTAGACCCAGTCAATCCTGCTACACTGTTGGTTGAAGCTAACATGCTAGGTTAATATTTATTAGTATTCGCCACAGCAATTGGTGCTGGTACCTTATATATTATAAACAAAGGTACCTCACAGCCGTCATGTTTTATAATAGCATTGCCCTATACTAACGTATAAACAAACATTTCTCATTCCCAGTTTACCTAAAGAAATGGATTTATCCTTATATACGCTTTTATACAGCTCTATTTAAAATTGCTTCAGAGCAATTTTTAATAACTGATAACTGCTTTTTATTTCAATATTACAGTAAATCCCTTGGTATACCTGCCTGGCTTTACCACTAAGCAAAAGGCTAAGGACTTGCAGCAGAGCACCTTCATCCCAACCATTAAAGGGCATGTCCACCCCCAAAACTATAATCCCCCCACTAGGCCCCTCATGTAGTGTAGCTTAATCCTTACCTCACATCCCAGCTCCATCTGGTTCTCTCCTGTAGTCCCCCCCCCACCAAAGTCCCAAAAACTGCCCACCAGGAGGATAGCAGAGTCCATATAGGACTCTGCCTCCTACCTGGCCTCCGGAGAAGTTTGGCATGTGTACTGCAGCCCTTCTCCCCTCCCTCTTAGGATTCCCCTCCCCCTAGTGTAAATCCCTTTTGCTAAACCAATCCCCTGTCCCCCCAGCCCCAACCACGCTATGTTTATTTGATTAGAAACTCCCCAAACATTTACTTACTCCCCTCCCCTCTTTCCTCCCCGCACTGAATGACCGGCAGCCCGCGTCCGTGATTGGCTGCCACTCAGCCAATCACAGACGCGACTGCCGGTCCCGCCCCTCTGCTTGCATTTTTTCTCGCAAGCAGGGCTGGCAGCGCGGCGGAGGAAAGAGGGGAGGTAAGTAAGTTTGGGGAACTTTCTAATGAAATAAATATAGCGGTTTGGAGCTGGGGGGGACAGGGGAGATTAATAACAAATTCATTTTAAGGGTGGACATACCCTTTAATAGCAGCTGCCAATTCAAATTGTTCTAGCCAACCAGTTCACTCCCTAGTTACCCTATCAAATGGATCCGGTTTAAAATAGGTTTGGCAATTGGCCTGGTAGAGCTACAGAGTCTAACTGGGGCATTTCATCTGCAGGTACCAGGACAGGAGGATTTAAATCAATACTCATAATTACAGCCTCCATAGCTTAACACAGAGAACAACATACAGAGGAAACAGGAGAATAAATGGTATTACCAGCACCGCTGCCACCAGATCACTGCTTTATGAAGGATTATGGGTAGCGTGGCACACAGTGGGTTACTCTGGTGGTCTGGCACAAAGCAGACAGTGCACATAAACAGTTTTCCCCACATAACATGCGCAGTAATCGGTGTCCCTGCCTATGGTGCCCCACTTTTGAATATTGACCAAGCCTGTATATTGTGTGTCCTTGTTAGTTGGTGTACACTTATCTGCTGACTCAGAGTTTGTATCCAATAAATAACTTGTCTGTCCAATGATCTGTCCTCCCAACAGGTGGTAACAGGATCTTATAACACAGGATCTTGTGTTACATTCAATATCTCTCCAAAGCACACACCACAATCTACTTTCACTTTCTGTCCTCCTACCATAGAGAGCAGGGATGTCTTGTCTCTATTACTCTCACTGACACCATCTGCAGGAGGTGGAGGTGGTATATAAGGAGCCTTGGTGTATATGTCCATCTACAATACACATCACATCCTGTTTAGCAGACAGAATTTTTTTTGGGGATAACACTTCCTTTCATATGGAGGCAGACACACGGGGTGTGGTTTAAGCTGCCATTTGACCCTTCCATTTTGAAATAGGGATCTCAGCTCTTTAAGTAAGTTTATGTATTTTTTGTATATTTTAGTTTTGTACCTAATATAAGTCAGTGCTATACTTTATATACATTTACTGATGGTCATTTAAATGGTAATAGTGAGATAGTACACACATACATATACACCTTTCCTATATGTAATATCCTATACCCCCCTACCACATGGTAGCTCTTAAAACTCAATGCAATCTCCTATAAAATTAATATATTTATATAATATAAGGATTTAATATATTGTAGGGCACCCCTGCCCACCCCCAACAGCCAAGTTAGATTAGTAAAAAAAAGCAGAAGAAATTTACTAAACTTTAGTCCAGTTGATCTAACTGAATACAACAGATATACCATGACCTGGATGAAGAGAACCTTCATAAGAACATTGGTTGAGGAAAAAATCACAACAGCTGACATTTTGGGCATGACTATCGTGCAGACTACTATGGAGAATGCAGTAGCTGCTGTTTTATACAGAGGAAACTGTATGTATGTCCAATAGTTGTCAAAAGCAATGTATACAGTTTCCTCTCACGGAATACAGCCTGTATTCTGTATACTCCCATAGTGCGGTGTACAATGAATGGAACACCTTTGCTTCTATTAAAGTTTTCCATGTCCTGTCAGTATACTTAACTGTTCATGTGCCTAAGAAACCATTTTGTATGTTAGCTTAGAAAGGAAAAGGCAGTGGGTTTACAATGTGAGCAAGTGAAATATATTCTTATAAAAATCACGCTACGTTAGGATGCATTCTACTGTTGTTCTCCCATTGTAATTCATAGTCTTGTGTGTTTTATAACAATAATAACACACCGTTGCTCTCAAAATAAACATTCACACTTGTATAATATATGTATGTATGTGTGTATATATATATATATATATATATCATATATATTATATCTATATATCTCCCTCTTTTTCTTCTTTTCCCTCTCTTAGTCTCCAGATCTCTATAGGTTTAAAGCATATCAACATGTGTTGGTTTATCCCTGCTTGGTGTAGTCAGTGCATTTGTTGGGTATTGGTGCGTTGTCTTCTCCGGTCTTTTTTGGTTGGCTGATGCTGGATACTGCCTTGGTGTGGCGCATCAGCTAACGCATTTTGTACAAACAATGTAACTAAAGGTATCCATTTTAGCCTCAGTGTAGGTGATTACCCTTCATTGCTTGCAGATATTTTTAACTTTACATCTATTCATTTTTGACTATTGTGTAGTTGAATGATGGAGACTTCTGTGTATTGTTTAAATCTCATTTGCAACCGCACTTAAAGTTATTATGAATTAAGGTTTGAGCTGCATATTTTTTATCTTGGTGTGTATATATGTATATATAAATATATATAATATCATATTTTTTTTTTTTTTTAGGAGAATCCTTGCCAGGAGTAGTCATGGCACTCATTTGTAATGTCTTTGATATGCTCTACCAGCTTGCCAATCTAGAGGAACCTAGGTATGTTAAATCATGATTTGTAGAATGTTCTTTTCCCCCCAAGTTTTTAGGCTGGAGCATGCCCACTGCTGGAACAGAGCATCATCAGCCCTGCCACCACACACTTTAATTTTAAAGAAAGCTAGAAGCCTATTTTTTTTTCATCTCTTCTAAGGTAGGTGTAGGAAATGACAGAAAATGTGTTGCAGGTCTTCAGAAAAAAAAAGAATTTTGGGGGGGGCTTATAATGCAGCTTAATTACATGCCTGTCACAGGGACACAGAGACAGGGTAGTCTGGGAATGTGTAAACTTACAAGCCTATAACTTAAAGGCAAGTCCGCCTAAAAATAACTTTCCTTTAAAATTATTAATTTTAATCATTTTATTAATTTATCACACGCTGAATCTTATTTTCTCTGTGATGTTTAATAAAGATATTTTAACCTACTACTGTAACACTGGAGTTTTATGATGATTTGTGCAGCCAATTCTATTGTGTTCTCCAATATTGTAGTTACCCCAAGTGACAAACTTGGGGCCTGCAGCACCCCAGGACGCACTGATTCTTTGGTGAGTGTCTAAACAGATCCAGCGATGGGTCCGGGTATATACACCCACAGTCATTATTCAATTTATTTAAGCCCTCAAACGTTATCTCATAGTTTATATTTTTGTGTGTGGTATCCAATGTTTAAAGGGTATCTCTACCCTCTATATAATTTTTTTTTTTAAAATGAAAGGGCATCCCTTTCCACCCCCAACCGCTATATCAGATTGCTAAAAAAAATGTGAAATATACTTCGTTCTTTTCAAAACAACCAGAGAAAAAAGGTATCTAAGGAATCCCCTCAATACCCACATCCCCAAAAAAGTGTTACCAAAGGGGAGTATGCTATTCAAAATGCTGGTTTATTGAAACACCATCACACACACTATAAAAATATACCCACACCCCCCCAGTACAAAATCTAAAACACCAACCCCCCGTTTAAGACCAGCTTTGGCAGTTCTCATTTGTGTGTAGTTGGATCAGCTCCCGGACCACTCCCTGTTTGGAACTTTACACAACGCGCTCACTCTGCAAAAACGCGGAACCTTGAAGAGTGTGGCCGTCTGTGAAGATAAGTATTGTGGCTCTGAGTCGGCCTTGGCTTCTTACGGCAAGTCCCGGGTGTCACTGAAACTTGTCATGATATGCTGCTCTTGGGGAGACTGTTTAGTGAGAAATGCTCAATTTTAAAACCGGGGTGCCCAGTGGGGTTGGTGTTTGTATTTTTTTTGTGACTGGGGTGGGTATTTTATAGTGTTGTGATGTGATTCCAATAAACTGGCCATTTTAAATAGCATACTCCCTATGGGGTAGTGCCTTTTTGGGGGATCTGGTTATGTAGGGGATTCCTTAGATACCATTTTTTCTTTGGTTGTTTTGTAGTATTTTTTTCTCCCCTGGAGCACCATTTTAATCAAGTGATCCACAGGAGTTAAGAAGCTGTGCATCTTTCTCCATTTTATTGTTATAGCCCTTTCCTCGCGGCGTTTTCTATTGCCGGCAGCCGCGGCTTTGATTGGCTGCCTTTCAGCCAGGCACAGGAGTGGCTGCCGGTTCTCCCCCCTGTTTGCACGTTCCGGCAAACAGGGGCGTCAGAGCAGAGCACTGCAGTAGCGAGGGGCTGTAAGTATAGTTCTGCTTCTTTTTAACACTCTAAAATAGCGGTTGGGGGTGGGAAGGGATGCCCTACATTTTATTAAAAAACGATCTAGAGCGTGAGATACCCTTTAAACACTGGATAGTTTCCTCAAATGTTATATTTGTCTCTGTAAGCAGCATTTGTATTGTGTCTTTCTTTATGTGTATAGTTTGACACTAAGCATTTTATTTGTAGGATAACTGTGAGAGTGCGTAAACTTTTGTTACTGGTGCCAACTGACCCAGCTGTGCAGGAAGCTCTTGATCATTTAGACTCTCTTGGGAGGAAGGTAGGTTCATCCTTTGTGATCAAAAACAGATATAGTGTTGTGTAAAACATTAATACAAATTTGCAAGTTTAAAATGCTCTTTGTTCACATCCCTACAATTTTCAACTGTGTCAAAGGGGCACTATTTGGTGGTATAGTCAGTTGGTATTTGTTATGTTGGGAGAGAATGTTAATACACAGTCAAATGTTAAAACCATATGGTTCATAATTGTTCCAAATTAGCTTGCGTTTTGTTTTAACTTGTGCACAGAAACACTTAAAGGGGAACTGCGGCCTCCAAAGATTATTTTAAGGGCATCTATAGTGTGAAAAAACACATTGCCCCTTTGCAAAGTTAAATTCATGTACTCTGTGCTGCCTTAATCCTATATCTGTCACTGACTCTGTTTAACCACGGTTCAATCTATGCAGCACTCCCCCCTTCTCCCTCCCCTCTGTTACCTCCTCCATGTCTCAGCTCCGGCTACCGACAAGCTTTTTATGTGCAGTAGGGTTTAAAAGTTCAACATCCTGAAAAACACACCCACGCACAGTGGCCAATAGAAAGCAAGCTGTCCTGGAGACACGGAAGAAGGAGATCAGTACAGTTTACGATCTCTCACTTTTGTGACCCATCATCAATCAGTGAAAGCTATTAAGAAGGGGGGTCAAGTGCAGCCTTATATCTAACATCAAAGCTACCTTTCTCCCCCCTCTAATGCTGTTATCGCTATGTTTATTACAGAGCAGGGAGGGGGATTAAGTCACAGGGATTTGATTGACAGTCCAAGTAGGAGTAGAGGATGCAATCACGTATTCTTCTAACTGGTTTATCTCAGGACAGAGAGGGAATCTGAAAAAAGTGAAGACACTCTGGGGGTTGTAGGGAATTATAGAACACACAGGAAAGAAAGAAAAAAAAGTTCATTTTCCCACTATAGATGCCCTTTAAATGAAAAGGCCAGGTTCATGCCTTTTTAAAATGAGCCATCAACCACCTCTCTACGTTCAGCACAGCCAAAATATGAAGAAATCACTGATCAGAAAGTTGGGGGTGGGTTCTGAATCTGCGGTCAGAAATACATTTCCTCTTCTAATCTGCAGTTGGCACATGCTCAGTGTCATGACTGAAGGGTAGGAGGGGGTGGGGAGAACAGCACAGCCCACAGCACTGCTTTTTTTTAATGCCTCCCACTTGCTGGCCCTTGCCAATAGTGGGCCTGTGTCCCCTAACCTTGCAGCCCCCTGTGGCCCCTCCCACTCACACGGACTCTGGCTCTGCACACCTCCCCCACTTACCTCGGGCAAGTGGGAGGGTCCCCCGGGGCCCCAAAGGAGGGTCCCGGGCCCACAAGAAGAAGGGGGCCCATGAGTGGGAGGGGCCCTTTGAGTAGAGGGGCCCGCAAGAGGGAGGGGGCCCATGAGTGGTGGGGCCTCAGAGTGGGAGGGACCCTGGGGCCTCAGAGTGGGAGGGACCCTGGGGCCTGCAAGTGGGAGGGGCCCCGGAGCCTGCAAGAGGGAGGGGACCCATGATTGGGGGCCTACAATGGGAGGGGCCCCATAGCCTGCAAGAGTGAGGGTCCCTGAGTGTGAGGGCCCCAGAGCCTGCAAGAGTGGGGGGCCCATGGGGAGGGCCAAACTGGGAGGGGCCCAGCCATGAGTGAGGGCCACAGTAGGTGCAAGGCAAAGGCACAAGGGGCCATGGAGGCCCACAAGGAGGAGGAAACACAGAAGAGGGACTGTCACATGGTTTCAGTGCAGGAAGCAGGAAGTGCAGGGGATCTGGTGATGCTGCAATCATATCAAACATATAAATGTAAATATCTTCAAAACAATGTAAAATAATAAGTAAAGTAAATTGCAAAATCCCAGGAAAGCAATTCCTGTCAATTTACCTAAAGTCATTTTTGGACCACAGTTACCCTTTAACACACAGCATTTCAGTTGATATAGTAATTTCCATGCACCATTGAAGGATTTTTTTGCTATAGTGCATGGTAAACATGCTACTAAAATGCACAGCATGTTTTAATTTTCTGATTTCTTTATAAACAAATAATTATAATAGCTATATCATTGTACTTGTTTTGCTATGGGGTTTTCATTTTTTCAACCAGAAGACACTACTTCAGAATCCCAAGCATCGCAGTCATCAAAATCACCATCTTTGTCCTCAAAGCAGCACCACCAACCAAGTGCCAGCTCTATCCTGGAGAGTTTTGTTCCGATCATCTGCTCCAGGCATGTCTACCTTCAGGGTTCTTTACAATTTAGAGGTAAACTCATTGTACCTTTCTATTCTAGAGCATACAGTAACCACAAATTTATTATCATATGTATGATATGTTGATTCCCTAAAAAGTTGTCACCTTTCTTTGGCACTTTGCTTTATTCTGTCATGTCAGTTAGAGCCCTGTGCATTTGTTTAAACTGTTAAGTATATTGTGAATAGATTTATATCATTGTTGCTAGAGTGTGAGATGGCTTGCCAGTTTTAGAACCTCTTCCTTGCAAAATGCTACTTCCCATGTGGAGGGTTAAGTGGCTTCCCTATTTAGGCAAGCTTATGGCTTTATTTTATTTTATACATTTTTACATTTATTTAACCAGTGTACACAAAATGTCAATTATCTTATTTACTGAAGAAATAGTGCTTACTTTGCACCAAACCAAGGTGTCCAAGCTTGACTGGATATAAAGGGCCATGTCCACCCCTACCACAAAATTTCATCCTTCCCTACAAAAACCCAGTAGTGGCTTAACTTCCTGGTCTTCCTGAAGTCAGATATTCAGCCTACATTACCAACCTTCATTGCTGGTCGTCCTCTTTCTTAACAGCGCAACAGTCAATCACAGTCATAACAGATGACGTCTCAGCCAATGAATGATTGTTGCTGACTGGGTCACATCCTCGGTGCATTTGTGAGCTAGAACAATGCTCATACATTTTTAAGAGAAGGAGGCAACAACCCATGAAGAGGACGGTGCTCACAAGTCTTTGTTCCCCACATGCGCACAACAGGATCAAACACTAAGGGCATATTTATAAAGGTGCGTTAACTGTTTCACTTATCGCCCCCGCTTGATATCGCTGTATTCATTGTGTTAAGAACAGTATAGTGGCAAAAAGAGAAAATTGTCACATATATAACTGCGACTTTTGCCACAAAAACAATCGGCTTAATATTCTGTTGTATTCAGTTAGATCAACTGGACTTAAGTTAGTTCTTAAAGATCAGTTTTATAACTACAGCAGCGGACATAACCATCTTTGCAATGGCAATGTGCTGCAATAGCAAAACCACAATATGCAAACCTTATAAATATGCCCCTAAGTCATTTTAGATTAATAGTGTCAAAACAGGCAGCCAGAAAACTAATGTGCCTATAACCCTTACTGTTGTCCAGTTCTTAAAGGGCAATTGAAAAAGTCCCTGAAGAGATGAAGCACTTATGACTAGTCCATGTTGTGCCTACCCAAGCATCCTTGTGCTTTAACCTGCATTCATTCAATGATGGTTGTAGTGCTAGATTTACTCCATGCACATACTTTTTGACGAGTTGAGATTAAGTCCTATTTGTTATATATGTGTGATGGGGAAAGAGTCAATGATATGATATGTACATAAATCGTGACATTTTCTTAGGATACACCACAATAGCTGTGTGTATTTTCCATACTTATTTTTAATTTTTTACTTCCATTTCTCTATAAAAGTGGAACTGTGGTCTAAATACAAGCTAGGATGACATCTGTAGCTGTTGTTAATCCAATGTTACTGGCTTGTAAGTTCCTCTTCCTACTCTACACTGTCTCTTTGACTGGCATATGTTATAAGCATTGTCATAAGGCCCACCCCCCAAAATCGATCTATTCTGAAGCTGTTGCTGGTGTCACAGCTCACCATGTAAGCAGAAAGCATGATTCTGGATTCATTTTAAGGTAGGAGTGCACTTTTTTTAAAGGGCACGTCCACCCCAAAACTAAAATGTAATCCCATACTGGCCCCACAGTGTTTTTAAAAAAAAATCCTTACCTTACATATCTACTCCTTATGGTTCTCCTGCAGAAGAAGTAAAGAGTAGAAGCTGTCAGTGAGTCATCCGGTCCGTGCTGCTTCCCTAACCTCAGTCAAGGCAAGTGATATGCGCGGGAGGTGTTTTGTGATTGTCTGCCTCTCAGCCAACCACAGACGAGGCTGCCGTCCGGTCCCGCTTGCAACTTCGCAAGCAGGAGTTGGTTCAGACACAACGTGGGAGAGAAGGAACTGTAAGTCGCCACCTAAACATTTTTTTGAAGAAATATTTGGCAGTTGGGGGTGCCCAAACATCATTTTCAGAGTGGACATGCCCTTTAATAGAGCGCACTTGTGTGGCACCACAGTTACCCACGTTTTGATACAATCATTTTTATTAACAATTGCCATAGTAGTACATAATATACAAACATTGCTATAGTAAAGACATTTGGAAAGTACATAAAAGGATATTTTACAACAAATAGTGTGCATAAATAACTATTATAATGTTACATAAGGAAAGACTCTTCATTTGTTAATTTTAACACTAAAGTATTGTGACCGCACTCCTCCTGGTATTGCGATTATAGCTTTGGGGTGCATTTGTAAGTGAGGAAAGTGCCACTCTGTCCAAGAAATATACAACGTCCAAAAGACACAGCACTCCCAAATTCAATAAAGTGATATTTATTAATTACAGGGTATCAGCTGCCTTTGTCAGCCAGCAGCACAAACAGTCTAAAAAATGGTACACACTTTCACGTATTAATCATATGGACAGGAAATTACCTCACCAGGCTACCCTAATCCCCAATTTCAGAACCCCAAAACAGGGATACTGCATAAAATACTAGACAACAGACATGGGTGTTATAGAAAAAGATAAGTCATAGTCCCTATTAAGGCCTTTAGGGGCCCATGTGATCAGTTTGTTCACCCAACTCACCTCTCTTTTCCTGTTTTTAAAACTCTATCTCCTCCCCATTTGAGTGGGGGTACATGTACTAATTGTTCTAAATATTTTAGCTCTTTTTCAGTGTGTCCTAGTTTACAGAAGTGGGCCGATACTGGGTATTCAGTATTTTTCAATCTAATGTCAGATTTATGTTGACAAATCCTCCCCTTAACTATTTGGGTGGTCTCCTCAACATATTTTAGTCCACAGGGACATATGATCAAATATATTAGAAATTTACTATTACGCATGCGATTCTCACTCTCCCCCCCCCCCCCCCCCATACTAACTTCACATAAACTGAACTAACCTGGTATTTCCTTCACGCATGCCAAACCCATTAGTAAATCTAAAGGGCCCCATATTTTTTACAAAGTTTTTAACAGTGTTATTAACTAGGGCAGTTAGATATTCTAAATTTCGACCTTTCCTAGTTCTATGTAAAAGGTCTGAGAGGGTAGGGGTCCCTCTTTGTTTCCATATATGAGAGCATAGGTGGGTTGATGGGCCACAAAGCAATAAATGAAAGAGCTAGCACAATGGAAATCAATTAGAATTATTGAAAATAGTTCTCTAATGATTTGTTGGGCTGGTTTCCATAAGGCGCATATAAAGGGGCAGTCCCAAATTATGTGCAGCGAGTACCCTTTCATCCACAAACTCTTCAGCATCTCTGTGTATGAAGACCATATGGTGTGCAATTTTTCAGGAGTTTAGTACCAGTGCAACATGATTTTGTAGGCATTTTCCTTGTTGGTGGTGCAGATCGGTGTGCGCCTTCTTGCCTGTTCCCTGATAGTCTCCCATTCTTCTCTAGATATTAATCTATTCAAGGATTTTTTTCCATGTACAAGTGTGTTTGGATAGAAGGCATTTATAGATAGAAGATATAACCGTATATACTCGAGTATACACTGTCCCGAATATAAACCAAGGTACTTTTAACTGATAAACTAGAAAACTGCTTGACTGAGTATAAACTGAGGGTTGACTTTCTCCAATAGGCAGCCCCATAGATAGTTCCACAGACGGTCCTATAGAAAGTCCCGTACACCAGCCCCATAGAAAGTCCCATACACAGTGTGGTCCCTGTATACCTTTCTGTGCAGCCTGAACACTTAAAGATATTTTTTTCCCATTTGCCTTGCGTCCTGGGCTGATCTGAGTGAGCAGGACAACAATTGCCTAACCCACTGAATCAAGAGGATTCTCTGTTACAGGGTACAGCTTTTGTTTTCCCAGGGCTATGTGATTTTGGCCAGCAGCATCCCAATCGACAGACCCGAGAATAAACAGAGGGGAGACTTTCAAGATGATTTTAAAGGGAAAAAAAATTGGTTTGTACTCGAGTATATACGGTAGGCCTTTCTGTAAGGGTCCCCTGAAGTATATTTGTCCAAATGTGAAGGTAGGGGAAAGATGAGTTTGTGTAAGGGTGGAGGCTATGGGGCGTATCTGAAGTATGAAAATAAAAGGGTGTTTGGAATTTCCTTCTTGCTTATAGTTGTGGGAACTATTAATCTTCCTGGAAATAGGGTCTGATATGTCATGTAATATTATTTGAAATTTTACCAACATTGCAATCTTTAACCCTTTCAGTGCCACAGAACGTGAATACACGTTCTCCATTGAAAAGGCTTAAACTGCCATAAACGTGTATTCACATTCTGTGGCTTCCCCTTTAAAAAAAAAAAATTCCTTAAGTGGTATGGGCAATCGGGGGCAGTATTCAGGTGCCCCCCTAGCCCCCTCGATCCCCCACCGTTTCATGAAAATCCGAGGGGGGGATGGGAAGATAGCACCCTTTGAAGTTCTTACCGCGCAGAGAGAGAGCAGAAGGAAGTTCAGGGATAAGGGAGACCCCGGTGACATCAATGAACTTCCTCCTTCACCGGGGTCTTCCCTAAGAGTGGTAGGATGCCCCTGGTGGTCTAGTTAGGTACTGCACTGTGATCTCCATTCTGATCACGCTGCAGTACCTATTATAGTAAAAGCTGTCATGCTGACACTTTACTATACATTTTGTGAATGGAACTCAAAGTTCCATTCACAAATAGGATTTTTTCTAAGTCTTTGCTACCCGGGTGCAAACAGAGATTTTTTTCTTGTAATTGAACTTGTGCATGCGTTCCCATTTGAGCTAGTTGGTGCCCACGTCTCTGTGTGCATCCACGCATATGGCATACCGTTTGATGCAGGATATGTGGGAGATTGACATTTAGTGGGGTTTTTTGCTTGTCAAGTGGGTTTAGGTAGGATTTCAACCCTTGAATTCATCTTACTTTATTTTTCACAAAACCCCTAAAAACACGGAGTTCTTTGGATTACTGGGTCTGGAATTCTTCATGTATGTATGAAAGCATGGCACCGTAACGTAGCTGAAGGTGTGAAGATTCCAAAAATATATAGTTTGCGGGAGGAATTTCCATGTTTCGGGACTGTTTCCTGTTATCCACTTGTGCATCGTCCCATTTGAGCTAGTTGGTGGCCACGTCCCTGTGTGCATCCACGCATAGTGGCATACCGTTTGATTCAGGGAAGATTGATAATTGACAAGTTTTTTTTTACATGACATGGAAATTTGCCATGATTTTTAACTTTGAATTGTATTTTTATAAATTTTTCCTGAAAATCTGGTAAAAAAGCGAATTTTTACATGAAACTGAGCCTACACCTTGGTGGTATGCATAAAGGAATCACACCATTGTGTAGCTGAAGGTGTGTAGATTCCAAGAATTATAGTTTTGGGGGTATTTCTAATATAGAGGGGTGTTTAGTCTGACAAATCTGAAAAGTTGCTCTAATTAGGCCATTGTTCATTGGCTCACTTTGTGGCTAGTTGATTCCACGTTTGCGGTGTTAACCATACATAGGGCACCGTTTGATTCAGGACATTTAGGAGATTGATATTTGGTAACTTTTTTTTATATTACTTGGGATTTTGGCATGATTTCTACCTTTGAGTGTTTTTTTTAAAAATTTTTAGAAAATCTGCTAAAACTGCGAACTTCTCTACGAAGAACTGCGCCCACACCATTGATGGTACGAATAAACAAACTACAGAATTACGTAGATAAAGGTGTGTGGATTCGAGAAATATATGGTTGTGGGGGTTGTTTGTGGGGAAAATTGCAGACTGTTCAAATTCAGATTTGGCTGAATATTTTGCTGTTTCTTGAGCCATTGGCATTGTTTCACTTCGTGGCTTTTGGCTTCCACGTCCGCGTGTGTAACCACACATATGGCATACCGTTTGATTCAGGACATTTGGGAGATTGATATTTAGTAACTTTTTTTTATATTCCATGAGGTTTTGGCATGATCTCTACCTTTTGAAGTTGTTTTTTGTTCATTTTTCAAGACAAATGCAAACTTCTACGAAGAACTGCGCCCACACCTTGATGGTACGAATTAAAAATACCAGTGTTACATAGCTGAAGGTGTGTAAATTTCAGGAATATATAGTTTTGTGGTTATTTCTAAGTTACGGGGTGTTTTGTGAAAAAACTGCAGACTGTCCAAATTCGGAGTTGGCTAAATATTTTTGCCGTTTCTGAGCCATCGTGCATTGTCTCACTTGTGTGGCTTTTCGCTTCCACGTTCACACGTGTGTAACCACACATATGGCATACCGTTTGATTCAGGACATTTGGGAGATTGATATTTAGTACTTACATCATGAGTTTGGATGATTCACTTGAATGTTGATGCATTTTGAAACTGAATGCAATCTATGAGACTGCCCCACACCATTGATGGTATGACTGAACACTACAGTGTTACATAGCTGAAGGTGTGTAGATTTCAGGAATATATAGTTTGTGGGGGTATTTCTGAGTTGGGGGGGGGGTGTTTTTTTGAAAAACTGCAGACTGTTCAAATACAAGACTGGCGAATTTTTTTTGCTGCTACTGACATTATCACTGGTCACGCTCTGGGTTAGTTGGTAGCCATGCATTGAGCTTTCCTCCACAGTTTTTAGCTGAAATTCGCATTTGATTTTGTCTCTGATTTTATAGTTGAAGAAAAAAAGGAAATTTGATAAATAACTTACAATTGGACGAAAATGCAGGGTATCTGCATTTTGATCGAAACTTACCTCCGTAAAATCCTGCGGGTGTGTAGTTTCTAAAAATATCTCACTTGTGGGGATATTTTAGTTAATTTGGTAGATATTCTATGTTACTGTCAGTAGTGGTTATACATTTCAATTTGGTGTAATATTCTTGAAGGTGCAGTTTTAGTTTGGGGGGGTCTCCTGTACAGGAAAAGTCAGGTACCTACATATATCTGGTATCGTTGTACTCGGGAGTATCAGAGCTTTTAGAAACAGTAAGATTTTTTGTGTAACCTTAAAGGGTATCTCCACTGATAAAACCAACTTTGCCTCAAATACTATAGTTATAAATTCATTCACCTACCCAAAATTGCAGCCTCCTCAGAGCAGTGCAGAAGAAGATATTAAGCTTAGATGCCTGTACACATTACAGGCATCTGATCCGCGTCATATTAGGCACGCGCCATGAGAACCACCGAGGCGCGTTAATACTCTCGCGCATGCGCAGAAAAACTCTTCCGTAGTCGGAAGAAATTGACCTGCCTGCTTCGGGCCATCAGCCAATGGGAACATTAGCATCATTTTCCCATGGCTACCTGTAATAGTGAGCGCGCGGTCGCGCTCGCAACCAATTCCCTGCAGTGCTCAGTATGTTAGCACTGACAGTGCCAAATACAGAGATTTTAAACAAAATCTTGGGCGTTTTTATAAGATAGGGAATAACTACAGCCACTGTTTTATTTTCTGCATAAATAGCTGGTTAAATTCATTATTTTTGCTTGATGATTAGTTTTTTTTAATATGATTTTAATAGTGTGTGTGTGGTGTGTGTGTGTGTGTGTGTGTGTGGGGGTGTGTGTGTGTGTGGTAAGAGAGAGAGTGTGTGTGTGTGTGTAAGAGAGAGAGTGTGTGTGTGTGTAAGAGAGAGGTGTGTGTGTGTGGTGGTGTGTGTGTATGAGAGAGAGTGTTGTGTGTGTAGAGAGAGAGTGTGTGTGTGTGTAGAGAGAGTGTGTGTGTGTGTGTGTAGAGAGAGAGTGTGTGTGTGTAAGAGAGAGAGTGTGGTGTGTGTGTGTAGGAGAGAGTGTGGTGTGTGTGGGGTGTGGTGTGTAAGAGGTGTGTGTGTGTGGTGTGTGTGAAGAGAGAGTGTGTGTGTGAGAGAGGGTGTGGTTGTAGAAGAGTGTGTGTTTTTTTACTTCATTAGTATCTGAAAAATATTATTTTAATATTTAATACTTATGTTTTACAATATATTTTAGACATACAACATATTTTACTATGTAGCTGTTCAACAGACATTATGGGTAGGATATAATAGTTGGACTAGATGGACGTATGTCTTTATACAACCTCCAATACTATGTTACTATTGTAACTGTTTATACAGACATTATGGGTAGGGTATAAAGGCTGGACTAGATGGACGTATGTCTTTATATAACCGCCATCCAATACACTCCCAACAAGCACTGCAATACAACTTGTGAAACTCCCAGCATCCCCTGTAAAATACACCTTTTGTGGCACTCCCAGCAAGTACTTGCAATACAGCTTGTGAAACTCCCAGCATCCTATCAAGCCTCCAACAACGTAGAAAACGAAGGGAGAAGCGGAATAAATACCCGATCAGAGTAATTGATCTGAACACAGCTCAACACTCACAAACATGAAGTGTAAAAACAGTAGCAAACAGTAAAAAATGTAACAAATGATAGCAAGTTAAGAATGGGACCTACATGAAGCTCAACAGATGAAAACACAGGTCTCAAACAAGGAAGTACACAGCGATGCAGTAAATAACAGGGAACTACCCCCATAAAAGAATGGCTCGGGTTGCAAACCAAGGCCCCAGCCCTTCACTAGACCGTTGAGGCATACAAAACAATCCAGTCAGTTTTTTTACGGGTGCCCGGCTCCTTATTCTGGACAGAAGGGAGAAGCCCTGCTTTCTAATGAGAGGTTTCAAACTCCCCCATTAAAATGAGAGCGGAAATCCTGATGGAAGAAGAATCCTGATGGGTCTTGAGAAGGTGGTCTCAAGAAGAGGTAGTTTCCAGGGCTCCTCGACTGTCAGTGTGAGAAGGTCCAAAAAACCAAGCTCTTCTCAGCCACCGAGGAGCTATGAGGAAAAGCAGTAGCCCATCCCTTTTTATCTTCTTTAATAGCTGTGGAATCAAGGCTAAAGAGCGACACCAGTTGGAAGGCCTAAGGTGCCAATAGGGAATCCACTAAGTTTGCCATGACATCTATATCTGGCATCCCTCACCTGAGGGACAGTGTCTTGAACTTGCTAGATCACAGGGAATGCTGGCTGAGGAAGTCTGTTCCTCGCTCAGCACACCCTGGAATGTAAATTACGAAATGCCTGGCAAAAAGTGTGTTACCCGTGTAGGAATTCGTGTGAGTCTCTGCCATGGTCATTTGGCTTGAGTGCCTCCGTGATGGTTGAGGAAGGCCACAGAGATGGAATTGCCTGACTGGATGTGGACACTCTTGCCTGTCAGAAGGATGGTCAAAGGGACAGAGCTGGAAAAATAGGCTGCAGTTCTAGACGTTTCAGGAGGGTGATTCCTCCCGAGACCAAAGTAACTGGGTGCTTGTTACGGGTGTCGTAGACAATTCCCCGGCCTGTCAGATGGCATCTGTGGACACCTGATATCAGAGGGAGATAGAGGGTTCTGCCAACTGAAGGTCGTTTCCCTGGTACTACCCAGTGTAGGGGAACCGCCGGAGAATTCAAGGCACCCTAGCAGGTGGAAAATGCAGGGGACGGAGATTAAACACCCATAAGGGTTTGCATCTGTTGCCGATATCCTTTGCCAACCAGACACACAGTTGTCAATGGAAACATGGGAGGCATTGATAGTTTAAGTGCCATCAGTGTGTGAGGTGGTACCTTCTCAGAATAAGAAGGATCTCAGCAACCAGCTAGATACTATGCCCAAAAATGGCCATGGTGAGGGAAGTGGTGAATGACTGGAAGGTTGGATTGATGATCAAACTAAATTGTGTCAGGATGTGAGAGCACTGGGATACATGTTGCCAAACTAGCTCGTTGGATGTGTGTGCGATTAGAAGGTCATCCAGATACGGGAGAAAAAAAGATTGCTAGAAAGCTGAAGCTTGGTAAAGACACTGGGCTTAAATTGGAAATGTAGAGCCACACCGCAAATCTGAGGAAGGTGGTGGTGCTGGCTGAAACGTAAGTAGGCATTTTGTATATCCAGGGACTCTAGGAAAACTCCAGGTTCTCGATGGCCCATATATGGATCTAATTACTCTTGAAACGAACCTTCCCAACATGTAAGTTGAGTGCCCTGAGATCCAACACCGGACGGAAGGATCTGTCCTTTTTGGGGACCAAGAAAAGCGTAGAAAGAAAACCAATAAAAGAACCTTGGTGGGTGGGTGTGGTACTGAGGAAAATCACCTGGGAGTGAAGTAGAGCTTGGATAGTCCGTTTAGAGTTTGCAGCATAGATGACATCTGGGGAGTCTGAAGGGGAAGTACGAGCTGGAAAAAGAGAGACAAACTATACCAGTAACCGGGATACCCCCATTAAAAACCCAGGCACAGTGGAGGATTTTGCCACGCCTCCTAAGAAATAGAAAATGTCCCACCACAAAAGACAAAAGGGCTCCTCTTCTGCCCCGACTAGGATGTAAATGTAGCAGTCTCTGATAAGAGGATAGTAGTAGCCTTGGATAGGCGAGCCACTGGAGGACCAAACATAGGAGGGGCGACCATCATTCAACATCCTGCTTAGAGAAGGGAAACTTGATTTGGAATTGGATTGTTGAAAAAATGCCGTTCGGGGATGGCAATTTCTGAAGGAAAATTTTGTCCAATTGACGTGGACAGAAATGAAGAAGCAGTTTGTTAAGAAACGTAAGAATAAGGACTTGGTGGGTCCTCGGAGCCTCTGGGCCCTGAGATTAAGCACTGACGTATAAAGCATCAACAGATTCGGTTGGTGTGAATGTTGTCTGCGTTTTTTGTTGCAGAATTTCTGATTCCCGTTCCCCTTTCATAAAGAAAATTCCTCAGCTGGAGAGGTAATGTCCTCCAGATGTGGTCTAGAAGGTTGCTGAAGTCCTGTCCATTGTATTAAACAGACCAGATAGTAGGATCTGTGAAAAAGAGGCAGATAACACAGCTCTTTGGAAGGGTTCTATGAGCAAAATAATTGTAATGCTGACCTGCTTGAGGATTCTTGAAAGAATCAAAGGATTCCCACAGGGTTCTCCCAGTCGGGTTCCTGATCGGTCGTGACAGTAGTCAGGGGGGCGATGGGCAGGCACCCGCATGAGGGAACATTCAGCCAGACTGACAGGTGGGTAACTCTTCCTGGCAAGCACACATGAGGATGCTATAGAGGTAATTTTATGCCCTGGAGTGGGTGCGGAGGTGACCCCTTGCTGGACAAGGTCAAAAGCAGTAAGAGAAAGAAGAACAACACACAAGTTTTTTGTTTTTTTTGAAAACTTACATGGAAGAAAAAAAAAAAGAAAAGAAAAAAAGAAAGGGATAAGGAAACAATTCCCTCAGGAAGGATAGGGGGACACCCCATACAAAGGAGGTATACAGAAAAAGCACAATCTATATATAAGATACATGATGTGCGGCCCCCCGCAGCATGAGAAGGGGACTAGGTCCGCTTGCGACCTTCCACAAAGGGCAAAGTGCTGGGAGCAGAACGCCGAAGAGGCACATGCTTACCTGAATGTGGATGGGAGGTTTGCACATTTTAGCCTAAGATTATGTATGTGCGGGCCCCCCGCGGCATGAAAAGGGGACTAGGTCCACTCTGCATGCCTCCCACCCACGAAGAGAGCAGCGAACTGAGGCAGGCTTCTTGTGCTATAATGTATAAGGCAGTAGGGAGGAGCACCAGAGCCTGAACTTTAAGTGTATGCTCCTGTAGTAGGCTACTGTAACCGCTGAAGTGACCTGGGTCCCCTGTGATGTGAAAGAGAAAACTTCACTTTGGTATTTGGGTGTCAATCTTACCCCATCCAACCCAACCAAACTTTCCACACTAAATAACCACCAACAGAATCTGTCCCCATCCCTCTACAATACACAGTGTCGCCAAAGAGAAATTTAAGATTTTATATGCAAAAGTGAAAGCTCCACAGACTTAAAGGGGAACTGTGGTTTCCAAACAAGTTAAGTTTAAATGAAAGGCCAGTTTCCTACCTTTAAAACGAGCCATCAACCACCTTCTATGTGCTCCACAGCCCAAGAAATACAGAAATGACTGACCAGAAAGTTAATTGGGTGGGAGGCTAACGTGACATTCCTGAGGCTTCTCCGACAGTGCCGCCGGTGAGCATAGCCTCAGGCTCCCTCAGTGTGTGAGGGAGACAGGAAGTCCCTCCTTCTCGCTGTGTAAAGTCCGACAGAGAAGGGCTCTACAGCCCTTCTCTTTCACTGTGTGAAAAAAGCCTTTTCAGAGTTCTCACTCTGCCTGAAAAGGCTGATTCCACAGTGTTTTCTGTAAGGGGGGTGGGTCTGAGTAACCCACGGCACCAGTGAGTGGGGTGGCTTAGACATCCGCCAGTGGGCGGGGCTACACGGGGCTGTAAGATAATGGGCCATGGGGGGCCTGCAAATGGAGGGACCATGGGGTCCATGAGTGGGAGGGACCAGTGGGGCTGCAAAGGGGAGGAGGAGACACAGGACAAATTGACTGACAGTTTCAGAGCAGGAAGTGCAGGGGACATGGTGATGCTGCTGCCATATCACGCACAAAAATGTAAATATCTTCAAAACTATGCAAAATAAACAATGGAAATAAATTGCAAAAAATTCTCAGGGGAGCATTCCATCAATCTACCTCAATTTACCTAAAGTCATTTGGCACAGTTCCCCTTAAACAAAAACTGCTCCATACACACAGACCAGTCGACTATCAGTCCCAGGCATGATTAAATATTACTTAGTGGTTCAATTGAGACATACTGGTTTACATCCTTACCTTCTGCCAGATGGGTAGACTTGGATGTGACTGGCTCAGACTACACAACCCTACCACAACCAATAACTCCTTGTAAAGAAGTAACCACCAAACATGCAGGGTGCAATTCTGGAACCCATGGCACTTACAAAACAGCTATGTCATTGCCGTTATAAGAATTATGTATTGTTCTCCAAGCCCCAACTGCTCTCTAAATGCTGCTTCATGGGGATTACTGAGCATGCTTGCCCTTACAGAGAGTCAGATAGTCTGGCAGGGGGCTGAGCTGGATCGAAGTCATGCAGCAACACAAACACATCAGAGTAAGTGCTGCTTACATGTATTCATTATAGACTGAAAGAGGCAAAGTCATTTTTCAGTGGACAATCTCTTTAACCCTTTCAGTGCCAGAAGAATTTCAAATTTTTTGCGTTAACTGCCAGAAGAATTTTCAGGATTTTGCCCTTAATCGCTTTAGACTAATTTTACAGTAGGAAACCTTGCAGTAAATCAGGAATATTATACATTGTTTTTTCAGCACAAAGTGTACTTTAACATGGTAACAGAATTTTGTAACTTTTCCGGAAATTTACTGGAATTATGGGTAAAAATGTTAAAAAAATGAAAAAAAATTTCATGGATTTTCCCCATTTTACTTATAGTTATCTTAAGGGTATCTCCACTGATGGAAAAACGTTTTTTTTTTTTTTTTTAATCTATCTAGATTAGACACCTTCCCCCAACCCCCTCCTACCTTTATTATCTCTAAAAAGTCTTTGTTGTTTGCAGCAGCACCAGGGAAGTTCTGTTGTGTTTCTGCTACTGTGCTGGGCAGGCTGTCAGTCAATGCGCATCATCACAATGTATATCATGATTTCTGCCACTCCCACTTGACCCCAGTGAAGCCTGCTGTAAACAAAGCCTTTTACCTGTCTCTGAATGATCTATTCACATCTGATAGTGCAGGGAGAGACACAGGAAAGATAGAAGCTTGTAACACACTGATATAGAAGGCTGGGGGAGACTTGTGTGTTTTTCAATTGTTTAAATATATATTTATAAAGTCAAAAGTTAATAAGCTTTATGAAACCATATTGGGGGATAGATGGAAGATATTTGATTTATATCAGAGGGGATGCTGGGAGTTCACAAGCTGTATTGCAGTACTTGCTGGGAGTGCCACAAAAGGTGTATTTTACAGGGGATGCTGGGAGTTTCACAAGTTGTATGCAGTTGTTGGGAGTGTATTGGATGGCGGTATATAAAGACTACGTCCCTCTAGTCCAGCCTTTATACCCTACCCATAATGTCTGTATAACAGTTACATAGTAACATAGTATGGAGGTTGTTATAAAGACATACGTCCATCTAGTCCAACTATATATCTACCCTAAATGTCTGTGACAGCTACATAGTAAAATATGATTTGTATGTCTAAAATATATTGTAAAACATAATATAAATTTAAAATAATATTTTTCAGATACTAATGAAGTTAAAATAACACACCACACTCTCTCTCACACACTCACACTCTCTCTCACACACACACACACATCTCTCTCTACACCACACACACACACCACACACACACACTCTCTTACACACACACACACTCTCAACTTACACACACACACTCTCTCTCTTACACACACACACACACTCTCTCTCTTAACACACCACACACTCTCTCTCTTATTACAACACACACACACTCTCTCTCCCACACACCCCACTCTCTCTCTTACACACACACACACTCTCTCTCTTACCACCCACCACACCCCACCAACACCACACACTCTCTCTGTAACACCACACACCACACACAACACTCTCTTATTCTTACAACTAGATGGACGTATGTCTTTATACAACCTCCAATACTATGTTACTATGTAACTGTTATACAGACATTATGGGTAGGGTATAAAGGCTGGACTAGATGGACGTATGTCTTTATATAACTACAACTACAGCGCCAACTACAGCGCCAACTACAGCCCAGGCTGTAGTTGGCGCTCTTGTTTTGCATTTAGCTTGTGGAATGCTGTAAAAGTTTTTTTAAAGATATAGCATTCCTAAGAGCTTCCATTGAAACATGGTCAATTCCCAGAAGTTTTTTTTCCTTATTTGCTTATTACAGTATTGTAAGTGAACTTACATCAGTGTTTCATGCCATGGACATCGAGTATGGAGCGCATTAGATTCTGTTTTAATGTTGTTTTTCACTGGGTCACGTCTGCACAGAACTTTGTGTAGTAGTTCATTTTGTACCTATATTGTGTTAATTTCTCTGTCGATTGTGGGTATTGGAACCAGGTGTTCAAAGAAAGTGATGTGTATACGAACCTCAGCCTATCATTAAAGGTAGAGATTCACCTGAAATGCACCAGGCGTCTCTTTCAAACCTGGCTGAGAGTTTTTTAATGGAATGGTAATAAAACATTGGTCTCTCATTTTTCCTGATGTTTGACTGGACCTTCCTGGATCTGTTACTTTTGCTTTGTACTGCTTTAAGTATTTCTATCATGGGCTATTCTCAAAAAAAAGTCAAATGCCCAAACTAATTTTTTTTTTTGGAAAACACTGGAAAACACATTTGGATGAACTTTGTAATAATTATGGTCTAGAACCAGATCAGTCAAGCTCCGATCCAGACCGTAATTAAATGTTAATACGATTGGAAACGTTCATTACTCTAATAGTTATTGTAAACGTGTTACAGATGGCCAAGTATCGACTCATAAGACATGATGGTAAGTATAAAACATTCCACTGCAGTGAAGGACCAGTGCAAAAAGCTGCCCGATGCAGCCATAGAGAGACATGGGTTGTCCCATCATTGAGTAAGGGCACAGAGTAAGTTTGTGTAGCGACACTGGTAGAAGGAAAATGTCAGTTGACTGAACAGTGGCAAAGGAAATATACATGGGATTGTGGAGAGATGTTGGCTCTCAGAAACAAACAATGATTCAAGAGGTTACTAATTATATTATAATGTATAGAATAAGTAGAAATGAGAAACCAAATATCGTTAGGGTTATGAGGAACCTGGAATCCCTACTAGAATGATGTCTGTGATTCTGGTTGATGTTCATATCTACAAACATTACCATAACTTACGGTTCAAACTGCAGGTACCACCCCCGAAAGTGATAAACAGACAGAAAGACAGTGAAATAGACAGACAGAGATAGAGATCAGAGAGTTGGACAGAGAGACACAAATTATGACACAAAGGCACAGTAAACTGGCAATTTCATTATATACTGGTAGCAATTTGGTCATTTTAAACTTACTGTGTGTTCAGTTGTAGTCAGATGCTTGCCACACCTTTTGGCCAGAGAGACCTTCTTGTACCTTCTACAATCGACCTCTGCCCCTATCTATCTCTATCTGCCCTCTCTCTCTCTGTATATCTCTCTCTATCTATATATCTGCCTCTTGTTTATCTATTTAACTAGTCTATCTGCTTCTTGGCTATCTCTCTCGTGTCCTCAACACACACAACTCGCTATCTACTACGATCTAACTGCTGCTATCTATTCTATCTAAAACTCTGCTATCGAGCGAACGCGGATAGCGAGCGAGGCGATCGAGCGACCGGGGCGAGCTAGGACCGGGGCGAGCGAGCGAGCGAGCGAGCGAGCGAGCGAGCAGCGAGCAGCGAGCGAACGAGGCGAGCGAGGAGCGAGCGAGCGGGAGCTAGCGAGCGAGCGAGCGAGCGAGGACGAGCGAGGAGAACGCGGCGAGCGAGCGAGCGAGCGAGCGAGCGAGCGAGCGAGCGAGAGCGAGCGAGCGTAGCGAAGCGGACGAGGCGAGCGATCGACGCGGCGAGCGAGAGCGAGCGAGGCGATCGAGCGAGCGAGGCGAGCCGAGCGGCGGAGCGAGCGAGCGAGCGAGAGAGCGAGGCGAGCGAGGAGCGAGCGAGCGAGCGAGGAGCGAGTCTATCTATCTATCTATTCTAATCTATAGAGACACCACACACCAGACAGTCAGTGTAGGGGAAGGCCGGGAGCGCAGAGGCCATCTGTAACGCTCTCTTTTGTCGTCATTTTTTTATTGACGTCACGCGCGCGTGACGTCAATAAAAAAAATGACAATATGTTGGATATTTTACTAACAACTCTTCCACGTCAACTCATTCCACGTTACTTTTATATTAAACCTTAATTGAAGAATGGTAGGTAAAGGAGATTATCACATTCTTCAATTAACCCAACGGGAGATAAACTTTCCTGCTTCTCCGCTGCTTCCTCTGAACAGCCCGACTACATCCATGCTCTTTATACTCAAGCTTGCATAGTACTCAAGCTTTGTCAGTGGAGATACCCTTTAATATGCAGCAACTCATCCAATGTTACTTTTTTACTGGTCTTCTACAGTTAAAAAAAAAATTTGATAACTAATGTGATTAGTTAATTCAGTTTAAAGGGAATGTCCACCCCCCCAGGCTAAAATTTTATATGTTGCAGGAAATGGCCATAAACCTTGACCGACTGGCATCCGCTCCTGTGATTGACTAAAGGTGGCCATACATCTATGAGATATTACTTACCCGACCGAGCGCTCACGCGATGTTCCTTCGATCCTGCCAGAACCGCGATCGCATGTCGGTCAAATATACGATCGGGAGAAGTGGTTCCAGCAGCATCGATGAACATTGCGTGAGCGCTCGTTCGGGTAAGTAATATCTCATAGATGTATGGCCACCTTAAGACATTGCGTCTTACCCAATCGCAGGAGCGATTGCCGGTCGAGCCCTTCTGCTTGTCTTCCGTGCATGGAAGGCTAGTAAGTACATTTGGGGACAGATTTGAGTTCTATAAACCTTGCAAGGTTTATGGCCATTTCCTGCAACATATAAAATTTTAGTTTGGGGGGTGGACATACCCTTTAAAAGCACAGGCAACATTTTTATTAAATAAGCCAATACATCTGCAAAGTTAAGGCTAAGCATTTGTTATATTTATACCATATTTGGTATTCTAAAAGATAGACAAGGTTATCCAATAAAAGTTCTTATCTTTAAAAATGGTGCTAATTCTGCCCCAATCAATCAGATGTTGGCTTTCAAATGTTAAATAATATCTAATTGGTTGGGGTAAAATTAGCACCATTTTTAACTATAAGAACTTTTATTAAATCTCCCTGAGAGTTATTATTTGATGATTTACTATAAAATAGTATATTTAGTTGTTATTCACTGAATTGTAGGCAGAAATAGTTGGTGTTGATGCAGATATACAGCGCGAATATGCAAGACAAAGGGAACACTTGGAACGCAGTCTAAGCGCCTTACAGAAAAAGCTCCTGAAGGACAAAGAGATTCATCGTTCTGACAATGTTCGAGTCATGCAGGTATCTAATAAATGCACTGTGAGAGTGAATTGTGTCTATACTCTTTGTACATCCTTTTGCAGCAGGAACACTCCCTTCTGCAGAACACAGTGAGTTTAATAAAAGTGAAGTTGATGTCATAAAATCTGGCAAAAATGGGTTTCTTTCAGCTTGCCTGACTGCCAGATTCTTAATCTTAACACAATCCGTTTAACTGAGTTTATCATTCTTGGCCTGATCGGGAAAGTTGAAACATTACTGGCTGATAGGGTGTGGAGCCAGCAGCAGGGGATTGACAACTGCACATTATGTACTGCGCTAAACAGTACAAGGTATACCTCAATCAATAAAGTGTAAATAAACTTGTGTACTAGATGCCATTTTTTTCACACAGGAAAATGTCACCTTAATTAAAGAGATTAATGAATTGCGCCGGGAACTTAAAGTCAGTCGCACAAAAGTTCATGACCTTGAGACTGCTCTGGGCTTAAACAACAAAACTCGCAAGACTAATCTAGCTGACCTCAGAGGTAAATTTGGATTTTATAGTCTTTTCATTTATAGTTCTTTCAGCATGCATCTAAACTCTGTATCTCATCATACATTATACATTTGTTTACATAAAGCAATACTTAAAGTTAAATTGACCTACAAAATAAATTAAATTACTTTACTACTAAATTACTTTAAAGGGCATGTCCACCCCTTTTTTGAACTTTTTATATATTATACATATTGATCCCCCAGCCCCAGCCGCCGTAATAAAATTCTTAGAAAGTGCCCCGATAGGTACTTACCTTTCCCTCTATCCTCCACGGCACTCTCCAGGCCCTCTGCTTGCACGGAAATGCAAGCAGGAGGCGGGACCAGCAGCCGCGTCCCTGATTGGCTGAGAAGCAGCCAATCAGGGACGCGGCTGCCGGCTGCTCAGAAAGAATTAATATGGTGGTAATTATCTAACAGATTTAATGCGTCTGTCAGAAAAAGGACTAAAAAACAGGCCACACTGATACACATTTACCAACATATACTGGACGTCCCCTTCAAAATAACCCTCAAAGCCTATGGTTTGCACCCATAAAACCCTGACCTGCAGTAAAACTAGGCAAAATAAATAGAAGTTTCCAATTGCATAATATTAAAAGAATATAAAAAGAATCCGTCAGAAGGTCAGCATGGAAATGCTTTTATAGTTCAAATTAAAGACAACCATAATCATATAAATCACCCCCTCTGGGCTCTCCCATTAAATCTTCCCCCACAGGTACAGTCTCTTACCAAATATTCCCTCTGCAGTCATACTCCTCCCCTCTGAATGTCAGTTCCAATCTAATGGGTAGACACACACTCTAAGAGGTGTGTTTTCCCATTGACCAGATTACGGACAACCTCAGATGCAGTACTAGGCAGGACCAGTGAGGGAATCCTTAATTTTAAAGCTTTTCTCCCCCAAACATCTCTATACATTGTAAGATACTTCTCTATTGTTGTTGTATTTAGTAAGAATCTGTAACATGATTCCATGTTGTTTCCTGTACAATCACAGCCCATGCATATGTCTCTATGTACCAGTCAGATTTACTTAAAGGGAAGTTCAGTGCAAATACATGTACTTTTAAGATAAAGAGCAGTTTTTTTTCATCCCATGACCTTAATCTGTCCATTCAGTATGAATCTGTGTATAATAAATGCAACCGAAATACTGATTTCTTTGTTTGCAGGACCCCTAGTACAGACCGTTTGTCTTGCCCATGACCCAGCGCCTGGTTTATTCAGTTGCTCAGTAGAGATCTGAGCACTTTGACCCATCCACAGCCAATCAGTAGAATTGTTAGGAACTTCCAAGGATGTGGTGCATCCTGGAAAAAGAAGGACTGTTAGAACCTGAAATGTCAGCTCCCTAATGTCAACAGCAGGAACACAAAAGGTATGAAATCAACTATTTTCAAAACGGGAGAGAATATGTAGAATATCTAAGAAGGCATTACACAAACTAACAATTTAACAAATATTAATATTTTACTGACCTGTCCCTTTAATATTATCTTGTTATCAATAAAAGCTAAACCAGAGTGTTTTTCTAACAATGTCTCCACACCAACATGACAGAGGTGGAGTTTGAAGCTTCCGGGGGTGTGGCGCCTGGTAAGGACATTCCAGGGGCGCAGGTTGCCGGTCCTTGCGGTTGGGGGGGTTTGGGTGGGACTCCTGTGACTGCTGGGAGGGATGGGGTACTTAATTAAAAACACACATGGGGTTTTGTTGTTTGTATGAAATGTGTGGGGGGGGGGGGGAGAATGTTTTAAAAATTGAACTGAGTTAATCTCTTTTCTATTCCTCAGAGAGGCAGGATTTGCTGTAACATGATCTGTCCTTAAAGGAATTCCACTCTGCTAAAATATGATTGCCTGTCAGCTTCCAGGGGCAAGGCTACTGCTTACTTGTTTTGATCTGCTGTACACTAGAGAGCATGTGTCCACTTACCCCCGGATCCTGCAATGTTCTAAAAACGTCTGGCCTGATCCATACTGGTTAAATTTTGATGCATACAGTGTTCATGTCGGTTCAAAAGCTAAATGTCAAACCATTGTATGACCAGCATTAGAGAGTCAGACTGCATACATAAATGATGGACAACATTTATGTGCCCGTTTGAAATACCTGAAAATGTCCCCTATGCTTTGCATTTACTATTGTGCAAGTGTGTAGCCAGTGTTACAGTCTAGCAGCACAGGGCTGGGGAAGTGAATTTCAGCGCTGTGTGCTGAAATCCAATCTCCCCCTGGCCCACTACAGGGACTGTTTCTGCTGTATCCCAGCCAGTGTTCCCTCTAAGCTGTGCCTTGTGGGCACGCACACAACTCTGCAGCCTGCGCACACAGATTAAAGTGGTTGCGCACCAAAAAATCTTCTGAATGAGCGTACAAATTAAATTTGTATGTACACAGAAAATATATTTTGCGTACACAGCCAATTGAGGTTAGAGGGAACATTGATACCAGCTTCCTTGTGTTGCCTTATTTTCCTTAAAAGTTAAGATTTTTGGTTAGTTCTCCTTTAACCCTTTGGCAAGTGTCCTACTGGAGAACTTAGACAGTCGGTATCTTGAAAACCAGATAAACTATAAAGGCAAGTGATACACGGTTTGGAAAGGTAAACATGAAAATAAACTAGAGAAATCCTTAACTTCTTTGAAACCTAGTTGTATAGAGTAGGAAATGAAAATGAACACCGGATTTATACTGGACTGATCATCTCTTGTAAAAGTAAATAACAATAAAAATAATAATACCTCTAATTATTTTTAAAATGCCTAAAGCTGGGTACACACCTTCGATTTTTCCTCCTGACCGACCGTTTCGATACTTTCGAACGGTCGGCCAGGAGGAAGGACTGTCGTCGCGGCAAAAGCAGCCGCGTCCGATAGTCACCCGCACGATCGTGCGGTCCATAGAGGACCGCACGATCGGACGAGGTTTTCCCCCTGTCCGATCGTCCTTTCGTCCGATTCGGACGACATAGGCACTTTCGGATGCGATAATTTCGGTCCGATCGACCGATACACTGAACATCAGTCGATCGGACCGAAATATCTCATTGTGTGTACCCAGCTTAAGTATTTATACAATAATAAAATAGAATGAGATGTCAAACAATTAAATATAAGGCGCATGTAAGCAGCACAACTGAGGCACAGTAATCTGGTATCTAGAATGAACTTTGTTCTTTTGTGGGTAATAAATGACTCGGGCCACTCCTATCACAGACCTATGCACTGATCTCTGTACTACTTATGATATTTCATACAGTTTTTCCAATCATTTATAAACAATCCATTGTAGTTTATCAAAGCTTCTTAAAGTTTGGTCACACACACACATATATAGAAACATGCACATGCTTTCATTATAAGATGCTATGTCTAGGCCTTGGCACATTGCACATTAAAATAATAAAATACAATTTGCTCAAACTGATTTATTTTCCAGTTTATTGCAGGCTCTTCCAACACCTCACAGTTAAATAATGGGGGTGTGGAAAGAGTTAAAGAGATAGCAGCGCTAAACATTGCTGATGACAGACTGCGTAGTAGCATAAAGGAGGCAAAAGTCTCATCTTACCTGTGTAACGTGTATCTGGCCCAGTGACTAGACTTCTTTGTGAATGCAACCAAAACGAGAACCCAGATCAGTGAAACAGACAATATCCCACCTTTAGACACCCTGTTCCTTCTTTCTGATTGTCAGTGCTTGTTTTTCTGACAGTCCCACAGGTGGAAATTCTATCTCTTCCTCTTTTGGACCTTTTGTCACTGATTGGCTGCTGACTGTGCTGTCACAGGGATGGGACATTCCTAGCAGTTGAGTGTGCCGCTCTACCTGCACGCCTACAACATACCAAGGCCACATCTAATTTGTGCACTGAAGTTTTTTTTTTATCCTTGCCCACCCCCCTAATTTGTATTTACTCAGTAATGTGTAATCTTTCTTTTTTCTGCTTGTATAACTTGCATTTATATTATTCTAAACAAATGTGTTTTTTTTCAAGTACTTCCTCATAGCCCTAAAGGCATTGTATTAGAGAGCAAGGGGTGGACATATTACATAAGAAATAACAAACCCAGTAATAACAGAGAATGGAGACAGTACTTTCTCCTCCACGGTGAGAACTGTTGCTCCTCTGATTGTCTTGTGCCCATGTGTGACAGATTTCACAAAGAAAATGACAACACAAAGAGGTGCTGATGTATCACATTGGACTAAAGCTAGGACCAAACTAACAATCTTCCTGCTGACCGACCTTTCGAGCTTCCGACCGTCTGCCAGGAGGAAGGACTGTCAGGCGGGCAAATGTGAGTCTGACAGTTAGGCGTGACCGATCGTGTGGTCCAAGAGGACTGCACAATCGTTTGTGATTTTCCAGACCTGTTCGATCGTTCGTTCATCTGATTTGGACACATGAACGGTCGGTGATCATCCAGATGTAAAAGGCGCCATACAATAAAAGGCGCCGAATTATTGTATCTGTGTACTTAGCTTAAAGGGCAAGTCCAGCCCCAAATGAAACTTATATACAGGTAATCTCCCCGCAAACTCTAAACGGTAATAGTTTGAAATCTAAAATATATAAGTCTAACCTGAAATCCTGCAAAATGTCCTGTTTCCCCTGTTTCTGCTTCCGGTTCTTCCAGTTAGTAACTGTCAGTTATGGATTTGACAGTTGACATCACAGCCAATGACTGAATGTTAATCCCCTATCTGCCTCTTCTGAGCATGCCCGGCTCAGTATAGGCTCAGTACAGGTTTCTAAATTGCTCAGTTTCCATGACACATCCGAAGCATAGCAGGCATACAGACATGAATTCATAGGACAAACTACACTGACCCGATGTGTATACTCAGATTCGCTGACAGGTTGCTAAGGGTTTCTCAAGAAATACTGACAGATAACTGGGCAGGTCTTTTCTAATCATAAATGATTAATAATATAAGATTGCTGAACAAACTTTCACAGGATGCAAAGAAATCTGTCTTGTTTGGAGCAGATTCACCAAGTTTTTTTGGTAGTATGTTGTAATCACTGGTTCTGAGCTAATGGAATAAGAGTAAAATGCAGCTGCACCAAATAGCACACACACAAATACCCTAAATATGGCTCATTGTCTAGTTATTGCCATTTGCCACAAATGGAAGGAAAGTGGCATCAATGTACAAGACAATATATTTTTTTGTGACCAGTGTTGGACTGGACATGGGGCCCACTTGGATGAATGTAGGCCCACTTATTTTCCTATCTCTATTATCACCCATTTACATATGTATCTTACTCCTACTGACTCCTATTGTTTATTAAAATGCATTTCTATATGGTTAGTACACACCCTCACTATGGTCCCGATGCCGACGGCTACATGCGACGAACAGCCGTTTCGGCCAGAATCATCCGTGTTGCCATTGTATGGTTCGGTCAGGGGCTGTTCGTTGATCCGACCAAACGGCCATTTGTCACGTGTACCATTGGGGGTCGCGGGTCGGGACACATCATGCGTGCGTACGAGCCTTTAATGCCTCTTTGGCTCTGTTTCAATTTTAGGCGTTTTCTCTGTTTCCTTGAGTGAATGGGCTGTGGGCCCACCGGGGGATTCCCCTGTAAACTCTGAGGGCCAGTCCGCACACTGTTTGTGACAATATTTACCAAATACAATTTTAAGGTTCGTACACACCTAGCGATGTTCACCCAAGTGCCGCGCCCCGACCGACCCCCCTGTCTGTCATCTTTCTGGCATGTGCGTTCTCAGCTTTAGATATTTATTTTATTTACTACAGTACATTGTCCAAACCTTTTCCCCTCCAAGTACACATCTTACTTGCATTTAAACAAACAAAACAAGCATGAGTGTTTGCAAACATTCTACACCAATTCAGTATTTGCTTGACACCATCTGGACCCATTACTCATTGTTTCTGTAGTGTTGCAGTATAGAAATGTCTCAATGCTAATTGCTGTTTGTGTCTCACTATAAAAGCATAATGAGTGACATGAGTGATTTAGATATAATAGATTGTGTGATTTTCAGGAACTTTTAGCTCACTTTAGCAATTTTTTGTCATTAAACGGTATATTTGGTGTATAATACGGGCGTGCACCATTAACCAGAGGGAAAGTGAGTTTGGTTCAAGAGATTTTTATTTGTTGTGACATACGGGTACTTCCCAACATGTCCTTTAAACTCATTCAGGTGTGTTTTCTCTGGTTTGTTAATATGTTAACACTATGTGATTTCCATCAATATCAGTTTCAGCCTAGTAATATTAAGGCTGGGTACACACGAATGCACTATTGTTCTGTCGATGCTGCAATAGTGGCCGCAGGCTGAAAGTTCAAACAGTCCCATAGGGAACTGCAGATCGAACGGATTTACCGACATGTCCGATCGTCCATTGTCCAATCCAGATGAACCTGAAGTGCTGTTGCGGATCGTTGCCGAAATATCGTGCTGGTGTGTATCCAGCCAACAGGGTAACCCCCCACAAGATTTTTCACAATAGTCATACAATAGCACTTTCCATGTACAAAGTACAATTGATAGGTCATATCCCCCTCAATTCATTTTTAGAACTTTGCAAAATTATTTTCAAAAATTTTTTGGTGAAAAAAATTACTTTTAGTGCTTTAGGCTGCGGCCACAATATAAATGCGTGTGAAAAGCACAATCACAATGCTTTGTGTTTCCACATGTTACTGTGCATTTCCCTGCGATTTCCCAGTTTTCTGTTATCAGAGCACATGTGATTGTGTGATACATGCACTCCGTTAATAGATATGAGTGCAGCACATACATTGTGGCCTACTACATTGCTTGTGATTCTCACAACCCAGGGTTAGGCTACACCACACGAGTTTTCACCTTGAAACCTTTAGCGCATAGAGTGAGAATGGCCACATTGTATGCGTTTTGTTACAATCCGTTTTGGGAGCACCGTAATCAATTTTTTTGGCGGATTGCAGTGCAAATAGATTGTAATGCATGTAAAACGCGGCTTGTCATCTGTCATAGTGTTGTCTCATTCAAATGGATCACAAACATGAACTCACCAGTGTGTCTAGCCCTTGTTCTTGGTTTTCGCCATAAAGTGTCGCAATGCAAAATAGGTCTGGCGAAGTACAGAGAAAAAAGTCTTTCAGGGAATTCAATAAAAGTTTTATCGTTTAAAATGGTGCTAATTTTGCCCCAACCAATCAGATCTTATTTAACATTTGAAAGCTACATTGATTGTTTGGGGCAAAATTAGCACCATTTTAAACGATAAGAACTTTTATTGAATACCCTGTTGTTTCTTTATAAATAACTTTAGACAAAACTACAGGAAAAAATTGCAATGAAATTACTTCACCAACTTTAAGGAATTCACTGGAATTAGGGCTAGGCCACACTAGCAGGTTTTTCATGTGTTTGCACCCGTGATTTTTGCTAAAATAAATCAAAGGAACGCGAAAATTCACACGATTTACGATGCCCATGCAATTGCGTGTCCGTTCGCGTTTTGGTAATGCATGCATTCACCATTTTGGTGCATTAATGCATGGGTTTCCATAACAGAAAACAGTGAAATCGGACAAGAATCGCACACACACATCGCGTGTGATAACGCTCGCGATTTTGTCGCGATTCCTGTGGGTTTACGATTTTATGCAAAATATGCCAAATTCCAAATGCTAAAGATGCACCAGGTGCCTTGTGTACACGTACAAAAAAGTGTATGTGCACTTGTGAGGCCCCTCCTTAAAGCAACATTCTCTATTTCTTTAATCAATTCTATATTTCACTCAGAAGGTAGGATAGATTACACCTACCTCCTTTTCTGTACTGTAACAGAAATAGCAAGTGTCAATAAGATGCTTGTGTAGAAACTGAAACTCGTCCCATGTCGCACCCCTATTGATGGGAATCTGTTGCACAAGCAACTCTTTGACATCTGAATGGAATTCTGTTAAAACGCAGAATGGAATTTCAAATGACTTTTTTGTATGTGTGTACTAGGCTTTAGGTTCATTAATATAGAGCACGTTGTATCATTAATTGTAAATGGCACAACTATTCCAGAGAAGGCATTGAGAATCAGGGACCACTTATATACATAAATTCATTCCTATAACACATATTTTATTCATTCATCTGTTAATAAACGTAAAATACCAATCAGATCTGATATATTACACCCTGAAAATCCTTAATTCATTGAACATGTATATTAAAAATGAATTGAATAGGAATAGGTCCTTATTTCCAAATCAAGGGGTAAAATTCATATACATCAATATTCAGCAAGTTCATGTCCCAGGGCCATAAAAAAAGATGTAAAATCAATAGTTCATATGTATCAAAAAATATATTAGTTTATATAGACATGGTCAGGATGGCCAATCATATACAGAATTCATTCTGGAGTTTTCAGTACTCAAACACATAACAAGTGGCTCAATGGGAGATAATAAAGTACCTGTGCGTGGCAGGTAAAACTGTATATTCCTACGCCCTCTTCAGAGGGGAGCTGTGGCCAGGTTATATTGTAACCAAAAATAAAGCTGATCAATTTGCAGTTAATACCTTTATGGGTCCCTCTGGGCGAACTTTATGTGGACTCTATTAGGCTAAGCTAGGTACAAATTGGTCAATATTTCAACCTGATCAACTGCCCGTTACAATACTTTTGTTTGTGGGGTTTAACTATGGATAAAAATGTTTGCCTTAAGAACCTTATGTCAAAATCAGACAAGAAATGGATTGGATATGCCAGTAATTTCTGCCAATTGTTTGGTGAACAATAGGCTACACGTTGAGTCAAATTAACGGTGTTTTAAAGGCGCATTTTTACTACGTAAAACCCTGGTAACACACGCAGCGCATGGCAAAAGCACAGAGAAACACACATAGCTTTTTTTGTGCGTTGTATTGTGGCCACAGCTTTACTGGTTATTTCACAGCCATCCTCAGCACATTTATTAGTCTCTGTGGGGTTTTTTTTTACCACTTATGTGTGTGGGGCACTAATATTACATTATCGGTCAGGGGAACATTTTGCTTATGATTCTGTGTGTGGGGTACTTATTTTACAATTATCTGTGTTGGGGGCACTTATATACATTTCACTGTGTGGGGTACTAATATTACAATTTCTGTTGGGGGAACTTATATTCAATTCACGTGTGTGGGGCACTTATATTACATTTCTCTGTGTGGGGTACTTATCTTACAATTAATTGTGTGTGGGGTACTTATATTACAATTCTTTGTGTTGGGGAGCACTTTTATTACATTTCACTGTGTGTGGGGTACTTATTACAATTCTCTGTGTGTGGGGTACTTATATTACAATTCACTGTGTGTGGGGCACTTATATTACATTCTCTGTGTGGGGTACTTATCTTACAATTAATTGTGTTGGGTACTTATATACAATTCTTTGTGTTGGGGAGCACTTTTATTACATTTCACTCGGTGTGTGGGGTACTTATTACAATTCACTGTGTGTGGGGCACTTATATTACATTTCTCTGTGTGGGTACTTATCTTACAATTAATTGTGTGTGGGGTACTTATATTACAATTCTTTGTGTTGGGAGCACCTTTTATTACAATCTCTGTGGTGGGGTTTATTACAATTCTGTGTGTGGGGTACTTATTACATTTCTCTGTGTGGGGTACTTATTACAATTCTCTGTGTGTGGGGTACTTATTACAATTCTCTGTGTGTGGGGTACTTATTACAATTCTCTGTGTGTGGGGTACTTATTACAATTCTCTGTGTGTGGGGTACTTATATTACAATTCCCTGTATTAGGGGGCACTTATATTACATTTCATTGTGTGTGGGGTACAATATTGCAATTGTCTGTATTGGGGTACTTATATTACAATCTGTGTTGGGGGGCACTTATATTGCATTTCACGTGTGTGGGGTACTTATATTACAAGTTCTGTATTGGGGGCACTTATTTACAATTCACTGTTGTGGGGTACTTATATGACAATTCACTGTGTGTGGGGTACTTATATGACAATTCTCTGTGTGTGGGGTACTTATATGACAATTCTGTGTTGGAGGGCACTATAATACATTCTCTGTGTTGTGGGAACTCAGAATACATTTTTCTGTGTGTGTGGGAATACATTTCTGCGTGGACACTTTTTTTTTACTTTCCCAGTTATTCACCTTGTCACTTTGACTCTATCCTCAAGTGTCATTTTAAAGGCAGGTCCACCCCCAGGACAACTTTTGGGGTAAGGTAGGTAACCCCCTCCCCCCCCAATATTCTTTAAAAAGTGTCTACTACACTGCTCTCTCTCGTGGCGTCCGATCCGGCCTCCCTTGCAAGCAGTGGCCGGACCTCAGCTGCGTCTGTGATTGGCTGAGATGTTGAGAAAGCTCCTGGATAGATGTTGGAAAACTCCTGAATAGTGGCAAGGAGCGAAACGTGTCTCTTCAGCCTTCCCTTTTCCCTGCAAGCAACCATCCTTAGCATAACATGACTTCTCTGGATGATTCCTTGTAGCTACCATGGACATTTCGTGACTGAATGACTTATAGGACTGGTAGATATACTGCCTTATTTACTTTTGCACTATTGTGTCTTTGAAGCTTTATGGTATTTACCTTATTATTATTATTGTTGTACCTTACAAATGTTATGCACTTTAGGATTACACTGCTGTGTTTTTTAATCTGAGTCCCTAAGCTATAAAGGATTTTAGATTTTTTACACTATCTATAGAGTTGTCAACCCTTCCTTTTTTCTTCTATCTTTATATTGTATTTAATAAAAGTTTCTTGCACCTCTGCCCTATTTAGGGTTGTACCCTCTCTTGGAGCACAGTGCCCTAGTACCTTCTATATTTATTGTGATTGGCTGAGAGCAGCCAATCACGACGCGGCTGACATCACTAGAATCGCCGCAGGGAAAGAAGGCTCTGTAGGGCTAGGCCACACTAGTGCGTTATTCGCGGCTTTGCGCACGCTTTTCGCGCTCGCGATTTTCGCTAAAATGGAATCGCGGAAACGCAAAAATTCCCGCGATTTCCGATGCGCATGCGATTGCGGGCCGTTCGCGTTTGGTAACGCATGCGTTCACCATTTTTGTGGCTTAACGCATGCTTGTCCATAACGCGAAAAGGCAAAACACATGCCAAAACGCAAACGCGCAAGAATCGCGCACACAATCATGTGCGATAACGCTCGCGATTTTGTGCGCATTCCTGTGCGTTGCAGTGTGGCCTCACCCTAGTAGGGATCTAGGTGTTTTTTTTTTTTTGAAAAATTGCAGCGGTTAGGGGTGGGCAGGGGTTACCTAACTTACCTCCAAAGGAATTGAAGATGGTGGGGGGGGGGTCATTAATGAGCATGGACAGAGGCTCCAGACAGCTTGGAGCTTCAGCTGGACTTTGAAGAGGAATAGCAGTGAATATAAGGACCATGGATGTAAGGCAAGTTTATTTTAAGTACTAAGTGGGGCCAGTGAGGGTTAAATTATGGATTTGGGGGTGGATATGCCCTTTAACTGCATCCACCAGTATCACTTTGATTGCTATCCCAGTTTCACTTTGATTGCTATCCACCAATATCATTTTTCCAGTTATCTACCAGTGTCACTTTGACTACAATCCACTACTGCCATTATATTCCATTTTCTGCTTGTGGGGGTACATATATTATCATCCTCTGTGACACTTATATTTCTTCTTTATTTTTCCAGTTATCCACCTGTCCCTTTGACATGGAAATATCGGTCACTAGGCCCAAAATATCTTTTGTGTGTACCCAGCCCAAGTGGAGATTCTAAATTCATGTCACAGACACAGGGCCGGATTATGGACAAGGCACCCAAGGCAAGTGCCTGGCCCGGATGCCAGGGGGGCCCTTCGGGAGACGTCCATGCCCCAGTATCTGTTTACAAATTTCGGGCATTTACCTTTAAATAGGACGGAGTCCTGTGTGGGACCTGGCCCTGACATCCAATCAGGAGTCGGCAGACACGGCACTGTTAGAATTCAATCATTGGTGGTTCCTCACGTCGGCGGCAGCGCATCACTTGCTGTGCGCCTGCGTGAGTGATCACATGGGGGAGCATAGCGCAGGAGAGGAGACGGACAGCATTGGCTTAGTTCCATCTGCTTGCTAGACAGCCACTAAGCCACAGCCTCACACCGGTACCCAATATAATAATATTCTGCAAAGTTAATGTTGTTTGCCGGGGGGGTGGGGGTGCTTTGTTATGCTGCAGACAGTCAGTGTGCATAAACAAAATGGTGCCAGGGCTCAGGGGGACTCGGGGAGGGGAAGGAGGATATGAGGGTGGTGTCAGGTTGGTGTGCTGTGGCCAGGGGTTGTGTGCTGTTGGTGCCAGAGGGAATCATTCCCCCGCACATTCCCCTCGCACCACCAGTGCTGGTGGTGCGTGGGGGGGTGTTATGCCAGACAGTGTGCATAAACAAAATGTGTGGTGCCAGGCCCAGGGGACTCAGGGAGGGGGATGTGCTGGTGGTCCAGGGCCCAGGGTGTGTTGTGTTCTGTGGTGCCAGGGGAGATGTGCTGGTGGTGCCAGGGAGATGTGCTGGTGATATATATTTATTTAATGGCGTTAAGGGGCCCCCAAAATCTGACTTGTGCCTTGGGCCCCATTTGTTCTTAATCCGGCTCTGCACAGACAGAAAAACACTAGGTAGATTTTAATTTTTTAATGTATGTCAGACAGAACTGCAAACAACTTTAGATTATACATAAACTAGAAGTCATAGATTGGATAAAAAAAGGCTTTTAATAAATTTATTACGTTAGCCTTCCTTATCATAGTCAAGTGTTTAGTGCAGGTAGTCTGCTCACAGAGGATGGCCTGACACCTTGTGTGAGCTCATGTGATTGCAGTAAATCTCTTAAATGTTTTATTTCCATCCTCTGCATGTCAATTATCCTGGCATTTCCTTCCTCTATGTTCAAACGTAAAAACCCAGTAGGGTGATGTGCTTCACCGAAGACACTGAAGAAATAAGCAAAGAAAATAAAAAAAACTTGAAGAAATATAATAATGCATATGTACATTAACTATTTTATATATGTACATTTAAAGTGAATTAGGGCATGTCCACCCCAAAACTCAAATTTAACCCCATACTGGCCCCACTCTGTAGTGTACAAAAATCCTTACCTTACATCCAGCTCCTTATGGTTGCCAGGCTGTGCCCCTCCAAAGTCAGGAAAGTGTAGTGTAGAAGGTCTGGGTGACCCATCCTGCGCCTGTCTCAGCCTCAACCTCGACAAAGTCTGAGGCAGGCGCAGGAGAGTCCTCTCCCCCTCCCTCTCCCCCCGTTTTTCTCTCCCTCCCCTAGTGTAAATTCCCCAGTATATATTAATATATGATCCCCCAGCCCCATGCCATAACAGAATTATTAAAAAGTACCCAGATATTTTACTTACCTTCCCTCTATCCTCCCAGCCGTGGAGGATAGAGTGAAAGGTAAGTACCTATCGGGGCACTTTCTAAGATTTTAATTACGGCGGCTGGGGCTGGGGGATCATACGTATATATAATAAAAAGTTCAAAAATCTCCAGGCCCTCTGCTTGCACGGAAATGCAAGCAGGAGGCGGGACCAGCAGCCGCGTCCCTGATTGGCTGAGAAGCAGCCAATCAGGGACGCGGCTGCCGGCTGCTCAGAATGCCGGAGGATAGAGGGAAGGTAAGTAACTATCTGGGTACTTTTTAATAATTCTGTTATGGCAGTTGGGGCTGGGGGATCAATATATATAATATATACTGGGGAATTTACACTAGGGGGAGGGAGAAGAAAACGGGAGGGAGAGGGAGGGGGAGAGGACTCTCCTGCGCATGCCTCAGACTTTGTCGAGGTTGAGGCTGAGACAGGCGCAGGATGGGTCACCCAGACCTTCTACACTACACTTTCCTGGACTTTGGAGGGGCACAGCATGGCAACCATAAGGAGCTGGGATGTAAGGTAAGGATTTTTGTACACTACAGAGTGGGGCCAGTATGGGGTTAAATTTGAGTTTTGGGGGTGGACATGCCCTTTAATCACTTTAAATGTACATATATAAAGTAGTTAAATGTACATATGCATCTTTATTATATTTCTTCAAGTTTTTTTTATTTACTTTGCTTATTTCTTCAGTGTCTTCGGCTGAAGCACATCACCCTACTGGGTTTTTACGTTTGAACATAGAGGAAGAAAATGCCAGGATAATTGACATGCAGAGGATGGAAATAAAACATTTAAGAGATTTACTGCAATCACATGAGCTCACACAAGGTGTCAGGCCATCCTCTGTGAGCAGACTACCTGCACTAACCACTTGACTATGATAAGGAAGGCTAACGTAATAAATTATATTAAAAGCCTTTTTTTATCCAATCTATGACTTCTAGTTTATGTATAATCTAAAGTTGTTTGCAGTTCTGTCTGAACATTACATTAAAAAAATTAAAATCTACCTAGTGTTTTTCTGTCTGTGCAGAGCCGGATTAAGAACAAATGGGGCCCAAGGCACAAGTCAGATTTTTGGGGGCCCCTTAACGTCCCATTAAATAAATATATATCACCAGCACATCTCCCCTGGCACCACCAGCACATCTCCCCTGGCACCACCAGCACACACACACCCTGGGCCCTGGCACCACCAGCACATCCCCCTCCCTGAGTCCCCCTGGGCCCTGGCACCACACATTTTGTTTATGCACACTGTCTGGCATAACACCCCCCCCCCACGCACCACCAGCACTGGTGGTGCGAGGGGAATGTGCTGGGGGAATGATTCCCTCTGGCACCACCAGCACACACACCCCTGGCCACCAGCACATCCACCTGACACCACCATCATATCCTCCTTCCCCCTCCCCGAGTCCCCCTGAGCCCTGGCACCATTTTGTTTATTGCACACTGACTGTCTGCAGCATTACACAGCACCCCCACCCCCACCCCCCGGCATACAACATTAACTTTTGCAGAATATTATTATATTTGGGTACCGGTCTATCCTTGTAGATTGCTGGCCAGTGTATGGTTAAATCTACTGGGTCCAGAGCCGGATTAAGAACAAATGGGGCCCAAGGCACAAGTCAGATTTTTGGGGGCCCCTTAACGTCCCATTAAATAAATATATATCACCAGCACATCTCCCCTGGCACCACCAGCACATCTCCCCTGGCACCACCAGCACACACACACCCTGGGCCCTGGCACCACCAGCACATCCCCCTCCCTGAGTCCCCCTGGGCCCTGGCACCACACATTTTGTTTATGCACACTGTCTGGCATAACACCCCCCCCCACGCACCACCAGCACTGGTGGTGCGAGGGGAATGTGCTGGGGGAATGATTCCCTCTGGCACCAACAGCACACACACCCCTGGCCACCAGCACATCCACCTGACACCACCATCATATCCTCCTTCCCCCTCCCCGAGTCCCCCTGAGCCCTGGCACCATTTTGTTTATTGCACACTGACTGTCTGCAGCATAACACAGCACCCCCACCCCCACCCCCCCCCGGCATACAACATTAACTTTTGCAGAATATTATTATATTTGGGTACCGGTATGAGGCTGTGGCTTAGTGGCTGTCTAGCAAGCAGATGGAACTAAGCCAATGCTGTCCGTCTCCTCTCCTGCGCTATGCTCCCCCATGTGATCACTCACGCAGGCGCACAGCATAGTGATGCGCTGCGCGCCGACGTCTGAGGAACCACCAATGATTGAATTCTACCAGTGCCGTGTCTGCCGACTCCTGATTGGATGTCAAGGCCAGGTCCCCCACAGGACTCCGTCCTATTTAAAGGTAAATGCCCGAAATTTGTAACATAGATACTGGGGCCCATGGACGTCTCCCGAAGGGCCCCCCTGGCATCCGGGCCCCAGGCACTTGCCTCGGGTGCCTTGTCCATAATCCGGCCCTGTGTCTGTGACATGAATTTAGAATCTCCACTTGGGCTGGGTACACACAAAAAGATATTTTGGGCCTAGTGACCGATATTTCCATGTCAAAGGGACAGGTGGATAACTGGAAAAATAAAGAAGAAATATAAGTGTCACAGAGGATGATAATATATGTACCCCCACACAGAGAAATGGAATATAATTGGCAGTAGTGGATTGTAGTCAAAGTGACACTGGTAGATAACTGGAAAAATGATATTGGTGGATAGCAATCAAAGTGACACTGGTGGATAGCAATCAAAGTGATACTGGTGGATAGCAGTTAAAGGGCATATCCACCCCCAAATCCATAATTTAACCCCATACTGGCCCCACTTAGTACTTTAAAATAAACCTTGCCTTACATCACTGGTCCTTATATTCACCTGCTATTCCTCTTCAAAGTCCAGGAAGCTGAAGACTCCAAGCTGTCTGTGAGCCGTCTGTTCCATGCTCATTAATGACCCCCCCCCCACCATCTCAATTCCTTTGGAGGTAGTTAGGTAAACCTGACCACCCCTCTAACCGCGCAATTTCATTAAAAAAAAAAAAAAACACCTAGATCCATACTAAGGGTGAGGCCACACTGCAACGCACAGGAATCGCGCACAAAATCGCGAGCGTTATCGCACATGATTGTGTGCGCGATTCTTGCGCGTTTCGCGTTTGCGTTTTGCGCATGTGTTTTTGCCTTTTCGCGTTATGGACACGCATGCGTTAACGCACCAAAAATGGTGAACGCATGCGTTACCAAAACGCGAACGGACCCGCAATCGCATGCGCATCGGAAATCGCGGGAATTTTTGCGTTCCCGCGATTTCCATTTTAGCGAAAATCGCGAGCGCGAAACGCGTGCGCAAACGCGCGAATAACGCACTAGTGTGGCCTAGCCCTTACAGAGCCTTCTTTCCCTGCGGCGATTCTAGTGATGTCAGCCGCGTCTGTGATTGGCTGCCTCTCAGCCAATCACAATAAATATAGAAGGTACTAGGGCACTGTGCTCAAAGAGAAGGGTACAAACCCTAAATAGGGCAGAGGTGCAAGAACTCTTGATTAAATACAATATAAATGATAGAAGAAAAAAGGAAGGGTTGCACAACTCTATAGATAGTGTAAAAAATCTAAAAATCCTTTATTAGCTTAGGGACTCAGATTAAAAACAGCAAGCAGTGTAATCCTAAAGTGCATAACATTTGTAAGGTACAACAATAATAATAATAAGGTAATACCATAAAGCTTCAAAGACACAATAGTGCAAAAGTAAATAAGGCAGTATATCTACCAGTCCTATAAGTCATTCAGTCACAGAAATGTCCATGGTAGCTACCAAGGAATCATCCAGAGAAGTCATGTTATGCTAAGGATGGTTGCTTGCAGGGGAAAAGGAAGGCTGAAGAGACACGTTTCGCTCCTTGCCACTATTCAGGAGTTTTCTCAACCATCTATCCAGGAGCTTTCTCAACATCTCAGCCAATCACAGACGCAGCTGAGGTCCGGCCACTGCTTGCAAGCAGGAGGCCGGATCGGATCGCCACGGGAGAGAAGGCAGTGTAAGTAGAAACCTTTTTTAAAGAAATATTGGGGGGGGAGGGGTTACCTACCTTACCCCAAAAGTTTGTCCTGGGGGTGGACATGCCCTTTAAAATGACACTTGAGGATAGCAGTCAAAGTGACAGGTGAATAACTGGGAAAGTAAAGAAAAAAGTGTCCCACGCAGAAATGTATTCCCACACACACAGAAAAATGTATTCTGAGTTCCCACACACACAGAGAAATGTATTATAAGTGCCCTCCAACACAGAATTGTCATATAAGTACCCCACACACAGAGAATTGTCATATAAGTACCCCACACACAGTGAATTGTCATATAAGTACCCCACACACAGTGAATTGTAATATAAGTGCCCCCCAATACAGACAATTGTAATATAAGTACCCCACACACAGTGAAATGCAATATAAGTGCCCCCCAACACAGAATTGTAATATAAGTACCCCAATACAGACAATTGCAATATTAGTACCCCACACACAATGAAATGTAATATAAGTGCCCCCTAATACAGGGAATTGTAATATAAGTACCCCACACACAGAGAATTGTAATAAGTACCCACCAACCAACAGAGAATGGTACAATAAACCCGTTACCCCACCACACAGAGAATTGTAATAAGTACCCCACACACAGAGAATTGTAATAAGTACCCCACACACAGAGAATTGTAATAAGTACCCCACACACAGAGAATTGTAATAAGTACCCCACACACAGAGAATTGTAATAAGGACCCCACCACAGAATTGTAATAAAAGGCTCCCAACACAAAGAATTGTAATATAAGTACCCCACACACATTAATTGTAAGATAAGTACCCACACAGAGAAATGTAATATAAGTGCCCCACACACAGTGAATTGTAATATAAGTACCCCACACACAGTGAAATGTAATAAAAGTGCTCCCCAACACAAAGAATTGTAATATAAGTACCCCACACACAATTAATTGTAAGATAAGTACCCCACACAGAGAAATGTAATATAAGTGCCCCACACACAGTGAATTGTAATATAAGTACCCCACACACAGAGAATTGTAATAAGTACCCCACACACAGTGAAATGTAATAAAAGTGCTCCCAACACAAAGAATTGTAATATAAGTACCCCACACACAATTAATTGTAAGATAAGTACCCCACACAGAGAAATGTAATATAAGTGCCCCACACACAGTGAATTGTAATATAAGTACCCCACACACAGAGAATTGTAATATTAGTACCCCACACAGTGAAATGTAATATAAGTGCCCCCCAACACAGATAATTGTAAAATAAGTACCCCACACACAGAATCATAAGCAAAATGTTCCCCTGACCGATAATGTAATATTAGTGCCCCACACACATAAAGTGGTAAAAAAAAAAACCCCACAGAGACTAATAAAATGTGCTGAGGATGGCTGCTGAAATAACCAGTAAAGCTGTGGCCACACTACAACGCACAAAAAAAGCTATGTGTGTTTCTCTGTGCTTTTGCCATGCGCTTGCGTGTTTACCAGGGTTTTATCGGTAAAAATGCGCCTTTAAAACACCGTTAATTTGACTCAACGTGTAGCCTATTGTTCACCAAACAATTGGCAGAAATTACTGGCATATCCAATCCATTTTCTTGTCTGATTTTGACATAAAGGTTTCTTAAGGCAAACATTTTTATCAATAGTTAAACCCCACAAACAAAAGTATTGTAACGGGCAGTTGATCAGGTTGAAATATTGACCAATTTGTACCTAGCTTAAAGCCTAATAGAGTCCACATAAAGTTCGCCCAGAAGGGGACCCATAAAGAGTATTAACTGCAAATTGATCAGCTTTATTTTTGGTTACAATATAACCTGGCCACAGCTCCCCTCTGAAGAGTGGGCGTAGGAATATACAGTTTTACCTGCCACGCACAGGTTACTTTATTATCTCCCATTGAGCCACTTATGTTATGTGTTTGAGTACTGAAAACTCCAGAATGAATTCTGTATATGATTGGCCATCCTGACCATGTCTATATAAACTAAATATATTTTTTGATACATATGAACTATTGATTTTTACATCTTTTTTTATGGCCCTGGGACATGAACTTGCCTGAAATATTGATGTATATGAATTTTACCCCTTGATTTGGAAATAAGGACCTATTCCTATTCAATTCATTTTTAATATACATGTTCAATGAATTAAGGATTTTCAGGGTGTAATATATCAGATCTGATTGGTATTTTACGTTTATTAACAGATGAATGAATAAAATATGTGTATAGGAATGAATTATTGTTATATAAGTGGTCCCTGATTCTCAATTGCCTTCTCTGGAATAGTTGTGCCATTTACAATTAATTGATACAACGTGCTCTATATTAATGAACCTAAAGCCTAGTACACACATTACAAAAAAGTCATTTGAAATTCCATTCTGCGTTGTTAACAGAATTCCATTCAGATGTCAAAGAGTTGCTTGTGCAACAGATTTCCCATCTCAAATAGGGGTGCACATGGGGACGAGTTTCAGTTTCTACACAAGCATCTTATTGACACCTTGCTATTTCTGTTACAGTACAGAAAAGGAGGTAGGTGTAATCTATCCTACCTTCTGAGTGAAATATAGAATTGATTAAAGAAATAGAGAATTGTGCTTTAAGGCAGGGGCCTCACAAGTGCACATACACTTTTTTGTACGTGTACACAAGGCACCTGGTGCATCTTTAGCATTTGGAATTTGGCATATTTTGCATAAAATCTTGTAACCCACAGGAATCGCGCACAAAATCGCGAGCGTTATCACACGCGATTGTGTGTGCGATTCTTGTCCGATTTCACTGTTTTCTGTTATGGAAACCCATGCATTAATGCACCAAAAATGGTGAATGTATGCATTACCAAAACGCGAACGGACACGCAATTGCATGTGCATCGTAAATCGTGTGAATTTTCGCGTTCCTTTGATTTCCATTTTAGCAAAAATCACGGGTGCAAACACATGAAAAACCTGCTAGTGTGGCCTAGCCCTAATTCCAGTGATATTCCTTAAAGTGGTGAAGTAATTTCATTGCAATTTTTTCCTGTAGTTTTGTCTAAAGTTATTTATAAAGAAACAAACAGGGTTATTCAATAAAAGTTCTTATCGTTTAAAATGGTGCTAATTTTGCCCCAAACAATCAAATGTTAGCTTTCAAATGTTAAATAAGATCTGATTGGTTGGCGCAAAATTAGCACCATTTTAAACGATAAGAACTTTTATTGAGTCTCCCTGAAAGACTTTTTTCTCTGTACTTCGCCAGACCTATTTTGCATTGCGACACTTTATGGCGAAAACCAAGAACAAGGGCTAGACCACACTGGTGAGATTCATGTTTTGTGATCCATTTGAATGAGACAACACTATGACAGATGACAAGCCGCGTTTCACATGCATTACAATCTATTTGCACTGCAATCCGCAAAAAAATTGATTACGTGTGCTCCCAAAACGGATTGTAACACAACGCATACAATGTGGCCATTCTCACTCTCATGCGCTAAAGGTTTGCAAGGTGAAACATCGTGCTGGTGTAGCCTAACCCTTGGTTTGTGAGAATCACATGCAATGTAGTAGGCCACAATGTATGTGCTGCACTCATATCTATTAACGGAGTGCATGCTATCACCACATCACATGTGCTCTGATAACAGAAAACTGGGAAATCGCAGGGAAAATGCACAGTAACATGTGGGAAACACAATGCATTGTGATTGTGCTTTTCACACGCATTTATATTGTGGCCGCAGCCTAAAGCACTAAAAAGTAATTTTTTTCACCAAAAAATTTTTGAAAATAATTTTGCAAAGTTCTAAAAAAAAAAAAAAAAAAAAAAAAAAAAAAAATTTGTACTTTGTACATGGAAAGTGCTATTAGTATGACTATTGCTGAAAAATCTTTGTGGTGGGTTACCCTGTTAGGCTGGATACACACCAGCAGATATTTTCGGCCAACCGATCCGCAGCACCTTCAGGTTCATCTGGATTGGACGAATGGACGATCGGACATGTCGGTAAATCCCGTTCGATCATGCAGTTCCCTATGGGACTGTTTGAACTTTCAGCCTGCGGCCACTATTGCAGCAATCGACAGACAAATAGTGCATTCGTGTGTACCCAGCCTTAATATTACTAGGCTGAAACTGATATTTGATGGAAATCAGCAATAGTGTTAACATATTAACAAACCGGAGAAAACACACCTGAATGAGTTTAAAGGACATGTTGGGAAGTACCGTATGTCACAACAAAATAAAAATCTCTTGAACCAACACTCACTTTCCCTCTGGTTAATGGTGCACGCACGTATATATACACCAAATATACCGTTTAATGACAAAAAATTGCTAAAGTGAGCTAAAAGTTCCTGAAAATCACACATCTATTAATATCTAAATCACTCATGTCACTCATTATGCTTCTTATAGTGAGACACAAACAGCAATTAGCATTGAGACATTTCTATACTGCAACACTACAGAAACAATGAGTAATGTGTCCAGCATGGTGTCAAGCAAATACTGAATTGTGTAGACTTGTTTGCAAACACTCACTGCTTTGTTTTGTGTTTAAATGCAAAGTAAGATGTGTACAACTTGGAGGGAAAAGGTGTTTGGACAATGTACTGTAGTAAAAGGTTTTTAAATATCTAAAGCTGAGAACGCACATGCCAGAAAGATGACAGACAGGGGGGTCGGTCGGGGCTCGGCACTTGGGTGAACATCGCTAGGTGTGTACGAACCTTAAAATTGTATTTGGTAAATATTGTCACAAACAGTGTCGGACTGGCCCTCAGAGTTACAGGGGAATCCCCCGGTGGGCCCACAGCCCATTCACTCAAGGAAACAGAGAAAACCGCTAAAATTTGAATACAGAGCCAAAGAGGCATTAAAGGCTCGTACGCACGCATGATGTACGTCCCGACCCGCGACCCCCAATGGCTACACGTGACAAATGGCCGTTTGGTCGGATCAACGAACGACCCCTGACCGAACACATACACATGGCAACACGGATGATTCTTGGCCGAAACGGCTGTTCGTCGCATGTAGCCGTCGGCATCGGGACCATAGTGAGGGTGTGTACTAACCATAAGAAATGCATTTTAATAAACAATAGGAGTCAGTAGGAGTAAGATACATATGTAAATGGGTGATAATAGAGATAGGAAATATAAAGTGGGCCCCTACATTCATCCAAGTGGGCCCCATGTCCAGTCCAACACTGGTCACAAAAACTATATTGTCTTGTACATTGATGCCACTTTCCTTCCATTTGTGGCAAATGGCAATAACTAGACAATGAGCCATATTTAGAGGTATTTGTGTGTGTGCTATTTGGTGCAGCTGCATTTTACTCTTATTCCATTAGCTCAGAACCAGTGATTAACACTACTATCCAAAAAAACTTGGTGAATCTGCTCCAAACAAGACAGATTTTCTTTGCATCCTGTGAAAGTTTGTTCAGCAATCTTATATCTATTAATCATTTATGATTAGAAAAGACCTGCACAGTTATCTGTCAGTATCTCTTGAGAAACCCTTAGCAACCTGTCAGCGAATCTGAGTATACACATCGGGTCAGTGTAGTTTGTCCTATGAATTCATGTCTGTATGCCTGCTATGCTTCTGGATGTGTCATGGAAACTGAGCAATTTAGAAACCTGTACTGAGCCTATACTGAGCCTGGGCATGCTCAGAAGAGGCAGATAGGGGATTAACATTCAGTCATTGGCTGTGATGTCAACTGTCAAATCCATAACTGACAGTTACTAACTGGAAGAACCAGGAAGCAGAAACAGGGGAAACAGGACATTGTGCAGGATTTCAGGTTAGACTTATATATTTCAGATTTCAAACTATTACCGTTTAGAGTTTTGCGGGGAGATTTACCTGTATATAAGTTTTCATTTTGGGGCTGGACTTGCCCTTTAAGCTAAGTACACACGATACAATAATTCGGCGCCTTTTTATTGTATGGCGCCTTTTTACATCTGTGACTGATCACCGACCGTTCATGTGTCCAAATCAGATGAACGAACGATCGAACAGGTCTGGAAAATCACAACCGATTGTGCAGTCCTCTATGGACCACACGATCGGTCACGCCTAACTGTCAGACTCAACATTTGCCCGCCTGACAGTCCTTCCTCCTGGCAGACCGGTCGGAAGCCTCGAAAGGTCGGTCAGCAGGAAGGATTGTATAGTTTGGTCCTAGCTTTAGTCCAATGTGATACATCTCAGCACCTCTTTGTGATTGTCATTTTCTTTGTGAAATCTGTCACACATGGGCACAAGACAATCAGAGTGAGCAAACAGTTCTCACCGTGGAGGAGAAAGTACTGTCCTCCATTCTCTGTTTATTTACTGGGTTTGTTATTTCTTATGTTAATATGTCCAACCCTCTGCTCTCTAATACAATGCCCTTTAGGGCTATGAGGAAGTACTTTAGAAAAAAAACACATTTGTTTAGAATAAATATTAAATGCAAGTTATACAAGCAGAAAAAAGAAAGATTACACATATACTGAGTAAATACAAATTAGGAGGGGTGGGCAAGGATAAAAAAAAAAACTTCAGTGCACAAAATCTAGCATGTGGCCTTGGTATGTTGTAGGCGTGCAGGTAGAGCAGGCACATCACCTTGCTAGGAATGTCCCATCCCCCTGTGACAGCACAGTCAGCAGCCAATCAGTGACAAAAGGCTTCACCAAAGAGGAAGAGATAGAATTTCCACCTGTGGGACTGTCAGAATAAACAAGCACTGACAATCAGAAAAGAAGGAACAGGGTGTCTAAAGGTGGGATATTGTCTGTTTCACTGATCTGGGTTCTCGTTTTGGTGCAGTTCACAAAGAAGTCTAGTCCATGGGCCAGATACACGTTACACAGGTAAGATGAGACTTTTGCCTCCTTTATGCTACTACGCAGTCTGTCATCAGCAATGTTTAGCCGCTGCTATCTCTTTAACTCTTTCCACGCTACCCACATTATTTAACTGTGAGGTGTTGGAAGAGCCTGCAATAAACTGGAAAATAAATCAGTTTGAGCAAATTGTATTTTATTATTTTTAATGTGCAATGTGCCAAGGCCTAGACATAGCATCTTATAATGAAAGCATGTGCATGTTTCTATATATGTGTGTGTGTGACCAAACTTTAAGAAGCTTTGAATAAACATACAATGGATTGTTATAAACTGATTGGAAAACTGTATGAATATCATAAGTAGTACAGAGATCAGTGCATAGGTCTGTGATTAGGAGTGGCCCCGAGTCATATTATTACCCACAAAAGAACAAAGTTCTATTCTAGATACCAGATTACCTGTGCCTCAGTTGTGCTGCTTACATGCGCCTTATATTTAATTGTTTGACATCTCATTCTATTTTTTATTGTATAACATACTAAAGCTGGGTACACACAATGAGATATTTCGGTCCGATCGACTGATAGTTCAGTGTATCGGTCGATCGGACCGAAATTATCGCATCCGAAAGTGCCTATGTCGTCCGAATCGGACGAAAGGACGATCGGACAGGGTGGAAAACCTCGTCCGATCGTGCGGTCCTCTATGGACCGCACGATCGGTCGCGGTGACTATCGGACGCGGCTGCTTTTGCCGCGACCGACAGTCCTTCCTCCTGGCCGACCGTTCGAAAGTATCGAACGGTCGGTCAGGAGGAAAAATCGATAGGTGTGTACCCAGCTTTAGGCATTTTAAAAATAATTAGAGCTTATTATTATTTTTATTGTTATTTACTTTTACAAGAGATGATCAGTCCAGTATAAATCCGGTGTTTACATTTTTCATTTCCTACTTCTATACACTAGGTTTCAAAGAAGTTAAGGATTTCTCTATGTTTATTTTTCATGTTTACCTTTCTCAAACAGTGTATCACTTGCCTTTATAGTTTATCTGGTTTTCAAGATACAGACTGTCTAAGTTCTCCAGTAGGAGCACTTGCCAAAGGGTTAAAGGAGAACTAAACCAAAAATCTTAACTTTTAAGGAAAATAAGGCAACACAAGGAAGCTGGTATCAATGTTCCCTCTAACCTCAAATTGGCTGTGTACGCAGAAATATATTTTCTGTGTACATACAAAATTTAATTTTGTACGCTCATTCCAGAAGATTTTTGTGTGCGCACCACTTTAATCTGTGTGCGCAGGCCTGCAGAGTTGTGTGCGTGCGCCCACAAGCGCACAGCTTAGAGGGAACACTGGCTGGTATACAGCTAGAACCAGTCCCTGTAGCTGGGCCAGGGGGAGATTGGATTTCAGCACACAGCGCTGAAATTCACTTCCCCAGCCCTGTGCTGCTAGACTGTAACACTGGCTACACACTTGCACAATAGTAAATGCAAAGCATAGGGGACATTTTCAGGTATTTCCAAACGGGCACATAAATGTTGTCCATTCATTTATGTATGCAGTCTGACTTCTCTAATGCTGGTCATACAATGGTTTGACATTTAGCTTTTGAACCGACATGAACACTGTATCGATCAAAATTTTAACCAGTATGGATCAGGCCAGACGTTTTTTAGAACATTGCAGGATCAGGGGGTAAGTGGACACATGCTCTCTAGTGTACAGCAGATCAAAACAAGTAAGCAGTAGCCTTGCCCCTGGAAGCTGACAGGCAATCATATTTTAGCAGAGTGGAATTCCTTTAAGCACAGATCATGTTACAGAAAATCCTGCCTTCTGAGGATAGAAAAGAGATTTAACTCAGTTCAATTTTTTAAAACATTCTCCCCCCCCCCCCCACACATTTATACAAACACAAAAACCCCATTGTGTGTTTTTTAATTAAGCTACCCCATCCCTCCCAGCAGTCACAGGAGTCCACCCCAAACCCCCCCCAACCGCAAGGACCGGCAACCTGCGCCCCTGGAATGTCCCTTACCAGGCGCCACACCCCCGGAAAGCTTCAAACTCCACCTCTGTCATGTTGGTGTGGAGACATCTGTTTAGAAAACACTCTGGTTATAGCTTTTATTGATCTATAACAGATAATATTAAAGGGACAGTTCAGTAAAAATTATTAATATTTGTTAAATTGTTAGTTTGTGTAATGCCTTCTTAGATATTCTACATATTCTCTCCCGTTTTGAAAAATCAGTTGATTTCATACCTTTTGCTGTTCCCTGCTGTTGACATTAGGGAGCTGACATTTCAGGTTCTAACAGTCCTTCTTTTTTCCAGGATGCACCACATCGGAATGTTCCTAACAATTTCTACTGATTGGCTGTTGGATGGGTCAAAGATGCTCAGATCTCTACTGAGCAACTGAATCAACCCAGGCGCTGGGTCATGGGCAAGACCATAACGGTCTGTACTAGGGGTCCTGCAAACAAGAAATCAGTATTTCGGTTGCATTTATTTATACACAGATTCAATACTGAATGGACAGATTAAGGTCATTGGGATGAAAAAATACTGCTCTTTTATCTTAAAAGTACATGTATTTGCACTGAACTTCCCCTTTAAGTAACATCTGACTGGTACATAGAGACATACTGCATGGGCTGTGATTTGTACAGGAAACAACATGGAATCATGTTACAGATTCTACTTACATAAATACAACATACTAGAGAAGTATCTTACAATGTATAGAGATGTTCTGGGGAGAAAAGCTTTAAAATTAAGGATTCCCTCACTGGTCCTGCCTAGTACTGCATCTGACGGTTGTCCGTAATCTGGTCAATGGGAAAACACACCTCTTAGAGTGTGTCTACCCATTAGACTTGTAACTGACATTCAGAGGGGAGGAGTTAGACTGCAGAGGGAATATTTTGGTAAGAGACTGTACCTGTGGGGGAAGACTTTTAATGGGAGAGCCCAGAGGGGGTGATTTATATGATTATGGTTGTCCTTTAATTTGGAACTATAAAAGCATTTCCACTGCTCTGACCTTCTGACGGATTCTTTTTTATATTCTTTTAATATTCTGAAATTGGAAACTTCTATTTATTTTGCCTAGTTTTACTGCAGGGCAGGGTTTTATGGGGGTGCAAACCATAGGCTTTGAGCGGTATTTTGAAGGGGACCGTCAGTATATGTTGGTAAATGTGTATCAGTGTGTGCCTGTTATAATTAGTCCTTTTTCTGACAGACGCATTAAATCTGTTAGATAATTAATCCACCATATTAATTCTCACACTAAATAAGTACAATTATGTTCAGCTGGAGCTCAGTACAGTTTTATTTGTTGCTATATAGAGCCTTGGAAAGAGAACACAGGGTTACAGGCAGCTCCGCCCACCCTTTGTCAAACTAGAGACAGAGAAACTTGGTGACAGGGAAACCAGTTGGTGACAAGAGTCAGACATAGTGACAGCATCAATAACACAGAGGCTGTGTGGTTTATGTGCTGTGCTGGCCCACACCACACAGGCTGCTATTGATGCGTACAGTACAGATAAAGGTCTGGGACTGAGACTTAATGTTTTTCACAACTGTACCAGAGGGAGGGAAGTAAGGAGGTGAGCAGCAATTCCACTGCTTGACAGGTCAGATCTCACATACTGGCTGCAGCATTGTGATTGGTTGATATCAGTCAATAGCACAGTACACTTCGGTAAGTGTGGTTACTGCCGGTTTGACTATGTACAGCACTTCCTTGTTCTGTTTGGGGACTTTCTGCTTTTGTTACCTTTTTTATTTTTTTAAGCACAAAACTGAAAATGTATAAAATAAAAATAGTGCAAACAGAAATGTAACTTGAAAAAATACATGTACATTTGTATTTAATGACAGACCCCAGCATGCATTGCATACTGTTTGTATTGTCTGTTACCTGCATAGAGATAAGTAATTTCCTAAATGTGTTGTATATTTTGTACAGTTAGGCTAGGTACACACCAGCCAATATTTTTAGCCGATCGTCCGATTCACGGCACTTGGTTGATTGGCCGAAAATATTGGCTGGTGTGGGGCGGGCAGCCGTGACCGTCCTCGATTGTCCGGATCGGACGTGTCGGGAAATCACGATCGATCGTGCGGTTCTCTATGGAGCCGCACGGTCGATCGTTCACAAATTCAGCCGTGGCTCGTAGCGAGCGCTCAGTGGGGACAAATTGTCCCTCCATGTGTACCCAGCCTTAGTATTTGCATTGTGTATACATTTTTTTAATGAAGTGTTATAAAGGAAATGGTGTTTTTATTTTCCTCTATGTATTTGTTACTTAATTGTTACTTACTTGTTAATATTTTGGCTAAAAGGTACTAAAATTTGTAGTAAAAAAGTATACAATGTACTAATGAATTTATTCACTTTATCTCTAGGTGAAACCTGATTATAAATAAGTCACAGAAACTCCCAAGCTTGTAGTGAGTAAACACTACAGGAAAAATAAAAAGGAAATGCAAAGGCCTGTGATCTTGTGACGCTAAAGCTTTGTACTCTTCCTATCCATGGGATGTGTCTTCCTGTCACTGTGTCTAGGAACTATGTCAGTTTGCCTGTGTTTCTCAGCTAAACTGGATCAGCACAAGGATGTGTAAATTATGGATTTACCACAACATACTCTTTTAGATGTGTCCTCATCAGGCTGTGTCATGGAATACACATCAGAAATAGTGGGATGTACTGGATTACCAAAGAAAAACTAGGTTAAAACTTCCTGTGTGTCTTACAATGAACCCTATTGTCTTTGCTCTACATGTAAACCGTTAATATTATTTTACTGGAAATTTAAAATCCTCTGACCTTAAAAATGGAACAGGACTCCTCAAGGAATCCTCCTGACCCAAGAAGGATGCAGAATGATGTCCTTGAAGAGCACACAGAGCTGTGGTGGTCCAGGGAGCCTGTCAAGTCAATACTTTGTTACACTCTGGCTGTACTTCTCATTCTGGCTTGCGGTGTTGGAGGTATTGTCCTCTTGTCTACCACTACTAGTCGCTCTGGGGAATGGAGGCTGGCAATAGGCGCAACGTTATGCATTCTAGCCCTGTTAGTCTTACTGAAGCAACTAATGAGCTCTGCTGTGCAGGACATGCATTGTGTGCAAAGACGTGAGCACATTGACATGCTTAAAAGCGGTGGTTTATCAGACATTTTGGTTTTTCTTACCAGTGCAATTATTATTCTTGTATGTGGTGTGGTTCTTCTTATACTGTCTTTTTCTGGAGAATCTCCTGGCTCCTCTACGGTACTGATCACCATGCACACTGTTGGTGTCACACTGATAATTGTGGGGGTTGTAATGCTATTTGTCATAGTAATATATGTGATAATAATACTGTTTAAGTATTGTGTCCCTAGTCACTTTCACCCAAGGAACATAACTGTGTCATTTATCTCTGGACCATTCAATGGAATGCATCACCAGAGTACAACCTCTAGTATGGCCAATCTTATTTAAACGCAATATAGCAAAGCAAAGAACACATTGGACCTCCCAAAACTGTTTGAGCCAAACTGGATATTAGACTGTGGAAAAAGGTTGATATATATATAAACACTGTTAAAGGATGTATACAAAGCGATGAATCCTTCATTGTTATTTACAAAAGTGATTCATCAATTTATCAGTGACATGTAAAAGACTTTTTGTGGTGAATATTTTTTGTCAATTCACCTTCTTAAATGATTTCTTTGTTGGAGCCTCATATCTTGTCTTTCTTGGTGTACTCTTTTTACATAGCTAGTATGGAGCCTAAACTACGGAGCACAAAATACTGTTAGTAAAATAAGTCTTAGGGCTCATACACACGCACGATTTGCGTTGCAACCTTCAACGGCAACGAACGACCCCCCCCGACCAAACGCATATACACATGTCCGATTCTCGTTCGAAAAAGCCGTTCGCCGTGAGTAGCCATCGGGGGTTGCAGGTAGTGAGAATATTGAGCATGTTTACAAACCTTTAGGGTCACAGCCTCTTAACATCACAATATTTATTTGTCCAATTTATTTTGCCCAGTGGTGTCACAAAATGTGGCTGCAGAACTAATCAAAACATAAGTAACACAACCCTGCTCAACTAAGGTAAAAGGTAACAACACTCATATAGATTTGAGAAACTTAATAAAACAATACTTTGGAGGCTCTCATCTCATCTTAATTGTTTTTTTTTTCCACATTTAAAGGGGAAGTAAAGTCTCCAGACAACATTGCCCCAATAGACATAGAGCAGAAAAAAACTACTGGGTCTCACCCCTCTCTTTGCTGTAGCTTCTGAGTAAGTTATGAAATTAACCCGTGGGTACTAGGGGTCAGCTCCCATAATTCACCTTAGATGGATGACACCCAGATACACTTCACAGGAAGCTGCAGCCTTGCTTCCTAGAAGCTGTCAGCCAATCATATCTGGGGAATAGAAACTGCAATTTCCTGTTCTCTATCTTGCTAAAACCAAAGCTTTATACGACTACTCCCAATTAAGCTATTATACTGATTCATAAGTAAGCCAGGGGCTGTTTATAAAATAGATCTGGACATGCAACTAAAGTTATGAAACTATAATTAGCAGTGGCATAAACAATGACCCCTGCAAGGAGGGGGACCCAGAGACTGGACACCCAGGTACTGCAAATCAGCTATTTTTAAACAGCTGATCACGCGTACGCTAGAAAAGGTGTGAGCTGTTTTAAAATACTGCCTGTCCGGTACCAGTGTTTTAAAATCATTCACTCTATCATGACAGTGTGACACGCCTGAAAATGTTTAGTGTGGTGAAATAGAATTTCTTAAGAAAGATTATTCAATGAAAGCTAATTTTGCCCCAACCAATCAGATGTTAGCTTTCAAATGTTAAATAAGATCTGATTGGTTGGGGCAAAATTAGCTCCATTTTTAACAATAAGAACTTTTATTGAATCTCCCTGTTAATCTTTTCTTGGGGAACAATGAGCCTTATATTTCCCAATTAGACTAGTGTCACACTGCATCATAAAATGACCCAAATCCAATTTCTTCCCAGAAATCTGACCCAGGGCTGTTAATTAAAAACTGTATGAACAAGCCAAATCCGATCTGAATCTGATCATAGTAAGTAACAGTTTGCATTTTTTGTTTAATTCATTTCAGGCTAGGCCACACAAACGTGTTTGCGCTCACGGCTTCACTTGTGATTGCGCATGTGATTTTAAATAGCATGTAAATCGCAGGAGCGCAAAAATTCCAGCAATTTCCAATTCACATGCGAGTGTTTTGGTAAAGCATATGATCACCACTTTTTTTGTACAACCGCATGCGTTTCCATAAAGGAAAGTAGCAAAATCGCATCAACAACGAGCCCAAATTGCACTTGCAATTGTGTGCGTAAATGTACGCTCTGCGTGTGCGATTCTGCTTTATTGTAGTGGGGCCTCAGCCTTAATGTGTATGTGTTTTCAATTACATTTCATGCATAATTCAGTTCTTGGCTGACTTGGATGATTTCCCTATGTCTAATTGCAGTGGGGGGCAAAAGGGATATTTGGATAGAATATTTATAGTATTTGCTGCTTTACATTGGTAATGCTAATAATTTCATTTAGAGCAAAATATTTTTGTACCAATAAAATTGTTTATATTGACACTATCTAAATCTACTTTTAATTATATTTTATATAGGGGGCAATAAATTATTGTGGTATCTTTCTGCATAGTTCTAAGAACTGTAGTTGCTGCACACCCTGGTAATAGAATGTGCTGTATAGTTCCCTGTTGTGCTTTAAGGGGAAGTTCAGTGCAAATACATATGCTTTTCAGAAAAAAGAGCAGTATTTTTTCATCCCAATGACCTTAATCTGCCAATTCAGCATTTTGTCTGTGTAAAAATAAATGCAACCGAAATACTGACTTCCTGTTTGCAGGACCCCTAGTAGAGACCGTTATGGTCTTGCCCTTGACCCAGCGCCTGGGTTGATTCAAGTGCTCAGTAGAGATCTGAGCATCTTTGACCCATCCAACAGCCAATCAGTAGAAATTACTGTTAGGAACATTCCAAGGATGTGGTGCATCCTGGGAAGTAGAAGGACCATTAGAACCTGAAATGTCAGCTCACTAATGTCAACAGCAGGGAACAGCAAATGGGAGAGGATATGTAGAATAACTAAGAAGGCATTACACAAACTAACAATTTAATGAATATTGATAATTTCCACTGGACTGTGCCTTTAAGCTTGGAACACGCAGTTTAGATTTATAGCAGAGGTCAGACAGATTCAATTGACAGCTGTCTATCATCAGCTATAAAAAAAGCCCTACACACATTGGCCACTACTTTGTATAATAACATTGTTCTTGCAGCCAGAGGCCGCTTATTGGTCTGGCCCCGCTGGTCCCTCTAGCGATTTAATCTGCTTATCGGAGCACATGCAATCACAATTTTTTAGTGCGATTTGCATGCGCTCCAATACTCGAATATTACAGTGATCGCAGCACAAGCGGACATCAATGTTCATGTTCAGTGTTGCTGCAACCTTTATCCTTAAGCTGGGTACACACAGTAACGATAAAGCCCCGATACCGGTGGATCCGACGGTATCGGGGCTTTATCGTTACTGTGTGTACGTTCGTTTCCTCCTATAGATCCTGTCTGTCATCTTTCAGAAATCTGTACAGTGTGTACCTAGCTTTACTCTGGGCGTTCCTATAACACCTCTTAGCCACTATCTAATCACACCCTTAACACCTGGCTGTGATATGCTAATTGGGATTTTCCAGGGTACATAATTGCCACAGATTCTTGTACAAGTCATTCTGAATTGAGAAAGCCAGTCGGATGACTAGCGAAACGTCTTCAAGAACTACATTTCAAGTCCAGTTGATCTAATTGAATACAACAGATATACCTATTACAGGGTATTTATCGGCTACACACAAAGTTGAAATGTGTTAAACATGCTTGTGAAGGTTCTCATTCATCCAGGTCATGGTATATCTGTTGTATTCAATTATATCAACTGGACTTGATACATTTCAAGTCCAGTTGATATAATTGAATACAACAGATACATGTGTTAAACATATTCTCATGCCCTGCAATAGGGCATGAGAAAGCATCTCAGATCTTTTCTATCCCACAGGTGGTTGGTCTTTTGCATTTTCATACAGATTAGTGTGACTGTTTACACATAATCAAATGACCTCACACATGCCCCGACAGGCAGCACAGCAAATCATTGCCTGCTGCATGGAGTTATGTAGGGTTAAACAAATAGCAAAGTGAACAATGTCGGTGAACGGCAGGATGCATCTGCATGTTTAATTAAAATATCTTAGGCTTCTAGCACATAAAGCAGTGGTGTAACTAGGAATCACTGGGCCCCCCACCAAAACTGTGATGGAGCCCCCTTTCCTTTCATCCACAATGGTTTTCTGGGGGGAGGCTGTCTATAATAGGAAAAGTAAGAAAATGAGGCCCCTCTAACTCCCGGGTCCCCTTACAGTCGCAGGGGCTGCTCCCCTGGTACTTACAGCCCTGACATGAAGCATTCATTAGAAGTGCCACCATATACTGCAAGAGTGGTCAGGCATGTTCAGGGAAAAAGGTAACTGTGCATTAACAATTATGCAAACTGACAATTACCAAGTACACAAAACTACCATCCCACAGCGAACTGGCAGGAATTGGGAAGGAATCGTTTTTGTAATTTAAATACAAATATACCCATAAAGATGGGGTAGCAATTGGGACAAAGAAAAGCACTAAATATAGTAAAGCAAACTATATCACAATTTAAACCATTTTATGACTTTCTTACATTTACACCTTTACAATACCTAAAAGAGCTTATGTGAGCTTAAGGGCTAGGACCCACTAGGAAGCATGCAGGAATCTCATGACGCAGTGAAATCGCAACGTTGCGCGATTCATGGGCGCTACCCTGCGCTTCCGCTGCCATTGCTTTGATGTACCCCTATAACAGCGCATGCAATGCACACCAAAACAGGTGATCGCATGCACTGCGATCACCAGTTTATTGGACGTTGAAGAAATTTTAACTTTATTTGTAACAATTTGGATATAACTGTTTATTATGTGACTATATTGTACATTTTTATAATAACTTTGAATGGAACATTCCTATATTCAATTATATTGTGTTATCCCTGCTATTTATTATTACACACACCTACTAACCTACCCTTCCATTTCCATGGCAGCCATACTTAAAGAGTAACTATAGTCAAAAAACTAATTTTGATCAATCATAACAAAAAGTTATGTTTATGAGTATAAATGCCAGTCATACCTCCCAACCTGACACAGGTACACACAGCTACTGAACTACCCTTTCATTCCCATGGCAGCCATACTTAAATGGTAACTATAGCCAAAAAACAAATTTTGATCAATCATCAAAAAAAGTTAGTTTTATGGTAATACATACAAATATATACCCTCCAACACACCTGATGACCCTCCAACACACACCTAATGACCTATCCTTTCATTACCTGACCTTACCTTCCATTTTTGTGCCAGCCATACTTAAATAGACACAGGTACACACACACCTACTGTGTTTACAGTTGCCCTTTAAAAGTAAGTGAAAAGGTGAAGAGGGGGTGGCAGAGTTGGACCCAGGTTCATTGGGGGTTGAGTTTACAGCAAACTTTCCTTGTTGGTCCAGTTCAGCAAATTTTGGGAATGTTTTAGCCATGACACTTAATTACTTGTGTGCAGCAACAAGAGGCAGTTGTTTGGAGGTGTCAAGGGTTTTGAGCTTTTATGATTCACTCAATCATAAGTAAACATTAACCCATCCGTAAAAACAAATTATGCAAACATAACAAACTAATACAAGTAATTGGCATATGACTTCTCCCTTAAGTGGTGCATCCACTAGTAAGTATTTGAACTATGAGCTGTACTCCCAGGGATGAGAACACAATGTTTTAATTTCCTGGCTATTCTCAGGCAGCACTAATGGGTTAACTTCCCGTCAGGAGACAGAAGAAAACAGACACTCCCACCTTTTAAGTAGCTCCCCCTACCCTCTTACCAGTAGTCTGTTTTCTTTTGTCTATGACAGAAGTTTCGCACCCGCGAAAATTTTAAATTGGAAGCTGCAGACTGTACTGAATTACATAGTGGATGCGCATTCGCAAAAAATTTCAAATTGACTCTGCAGACTGTGCTGGATTACCTAGTAGACGCCTGTAAGGTGTTACCAGGGATCTTTACCCCTAGCTGTTTGGTGTGCCGGTAACCATGGAGCAAGCTTTAGAGGGGAGGTGGCAAGTGAAGTTTCTACAGCTGCAGGAAAGTTGCAGACAGGAGGATTTCTATTATCAAAAACCAGGAAGCCTACACCAGCTGAAGAACGGGGATATCCTGTGATGGATTACTCAGGCTGTTGCTCAGGGTTTTAAAGATGTAGTGCCTCAACCTCAGCATGGTCCTTCTACTTCAGCGGAGCAACATGATACGGAAGCAGCTGAAGATTCGAATGTAGTCTCAGCAGATGACACTGAACAAGAGGAGACTATGTTGGATACTAAGCAGATTGAGTCTCTTATCAAATCAGTAAGAGAGACTTTGGTGATTCAAGACAAGGATCAACCAACTACCTCAGCTTTATTTCCTAGGAAAAAGAGAATATATTTTCCAGTTCATGAGGACATAGAAGCAATGATTAAAACTGAATGGATGGGATTTCCTAGACGAATTCCCGTGAAAAAGAAATTTGAGATATTGTACCCCTTTCCTGCAGATAAAACAGAGTCCTGGGATAGACCTCCTGGGGTAGACGCTCCATTAGCAGGAATTTCTAAGCGTACTACCTTGTCCATTGACAACGTCTCGGCTCTGCGACACCCCATGGATAGAAAGATAGAGTCGGAGGCTAAGAGAGCCTTCATTACCGCAGGTGCAGGATGCAAAGCTGCAGTAGCTATGGTATCAATAAACAAGAGCGTATCCTTATGGTTGGACAAGTTGGAGAAAAACCTGAAACAGGGAGTTGAAAGGAAAGACATCATAGCATTGTAAAAAATTTTTAGATTAGCCGTGGATTTCGGACTAGAAACCTCGGCCAACTTAGTTAAGTTACAAGTCAGACAGATGGCTTTGTCAGTGGCCGTAAGACGACCCCTCTGGTTAAGAAACTGGTGTGCAGATACAACATCTAAGGCTACATTGTGAAAGCTTACTTTCGAGGGTAGAAAATTATTTGGTAAGACCTTAGAAGATATGATTGCTAAGTCTACCGGAGGGAAAAGTAGCCTCCTACATCAAGGGAACAAGCGATTTCGTGAGAACCAGAGAAGACAGCAGGAAGGTTTCTTACCACGGAAAAGAGAAGAAGTAAGGGGTTACAGACCAAAGATGCTCAGATCTCTACTGAGCAACTGAATCAGCCCAGGCACTGGGTCAAGGGCAAGACCATAACGGTCTCTATTAGGGGTCCTGCAAAGAGGAAGTCAGTATTTCTGAAGCTTTTATTTATACACAGACACAATGCTGAATGGGAAGGCTGAAGTCATTAGGACTTTTCTAGTCCATAACTTTCCTTTTCTAGTTAACTTCTGTTCTTCTATAAGAACTATATGGAATATGCTACAATATTTAAGTTTTAGGTTGTACTCTTCACACTTATGCGTGAAAAAATGTTTACTGTGTAGGAATTGTTTTACTAATCTAAGAAAATTATCTCTCCCTTATCACTTCCTGCAATTTCATCTTTGTGATAAGAGGGGACAATCTACATTAAAATAACCGTTCAAAACACAAGTTGTTTATTTAGATGTAAAAATATCAACTTTGAGCTGTTACACATAGGTTATTACTTTGTCTGCCTGTGTGCCTGTCTGCCTGTGTGAACTAGGCCTTAGTTATATACTACCTTATTTTCCTGGTCTTATACATAAAAAGCAATATGCACTTTACAAATGCTCTTTATATAAAAATACATTTGTAATCTGTACTCAACATTTACCAAATAATTAGAACTGTTATCAAACATGTTTTGCTTATTCATTTAATTAAAAATAGCTTTAATTGGAACATGGCTTATTTTTAAACTTTTTCCACACCCGTGCTTCCAGTTTAAAGGAGAACTAAAGTCTCCAGACAACATTGTCCCAATAGACAGAGCACATTCACAAACATACAACAAGCTGTGTCTCACCTCTCCCTTTGCTGTGGCCATTGGGTGATTTATGAAAACAGGTGACTATAGAGAACCTTTATTGTATTTACGAATATTTGAAACCCATTCACAAGGCATACATCTAATTACCTTATCATCGCGTTTGTGATTTGTGTTTGGTGACCATTTTGTCCTGCGTACACACGCTGGCGGCTATTTATTTCAATGCCATTGCTTGGCGTTAACGACCAACTGCTGGCATGGCAGTGCGTTGTTAAAATTGCACTACATCGCAGGAGTGCATGTGAACAGAGCCATTCACTAACATTGCACACTGCGTTTTGGTGCCGATGGACATTACAACCAAACGCATTCATGCGCTTAGAGGTGAGGAAAGAGAACAATCAGCACTTAGAATACTAAAATGAATTTTAGGTTTCCCATCCTAATATGGATATTTGTTCAAAGTAAAAAAATAAAAAAAAAATTGTTTTTTTCCTATTAGCACACGGTGCAATGAACTCCCGGGCAGCGCGTCTTGATTGCGTGATGCTGCAGTCAGTTTTCTCGCAAGCAGAGGGCCTGGCCAGCGCGGTCGGAGCGGAAGAAGGAGGTAAGTTTAAGAGTTGGTGGCATTTTCTAATAAAATAATAGAGCGTGGGGCTGGGGGGACAGGGGGAAGACATATAAAAAAATTATTTCAAGGTGGGACATACCTTTAAGGGGGAAACGTAGGTCCAAAAATGACTTTAGGTAAATTGATAGGATTGCTCTCACTTCAGAATTTTTCAATTTATTTTCATTGTTTATTTGCCTAGATTTGAAGATATTAATACATTTTTATGTGTGATATGTGCAGGCAGCATCACCAGTTCCCCTACACTTCCTGATTCCTGCTTGAAACCATTCAGTCAATTGCCCTGGTCTGCTCCTCTCCTTGTGCAGCCAACCTGTCCTTGCCCTGCCCTCTTGGAGCCCCAGGCCGTGCCCCTCCACTGTGGACCGCCTCGTCAAGTGCTGGGTGCAACCTGCCCAACGTCGTGAGGCTCTAGCTAGGTACGACGCTGAGCCTCCCCCTGTGGGCTGCAGACGTATAGCCCTGACCTCTCTGGTACAAAGCCAGCCCACTCATGTATGCCTGCCACCTGTGGTCAGCCTGCACACACTCATGGTCCTTGGGTACGACACCATCCACCCGAGCTTATGATTGGACCCTAAGAGAACTCTGTGGAAAACAGCCTTTTCAGGCAGTGAGAACCAAGTGGAGAACTCTGCCTGAAAAGGTGTTTTCACATAGTGGAAAGAAGGGCTGTAGATTCTCCTTACCTCTCCTGTCAGGACTTCACGAACGAGAGAGGAGGAGGGACTTCCTCTCATTCACACATGAGGGAGTTCTGAGATCGTGCTCGCCGTAGGTGCACCTGTGACGATCGACACTCGAAGCCCAATCTAGCGAAGCTTAGGTACATCACAGTAAGACAGTTCTGAAGATGACAAGACAAGATCTGCAGATCTCTGTCTGCCATCTTTCAAAGATCTGCATAACACACAGTCCCAATCATTCCTCCTATGAACATATAGGGGAGAACGTTCAGGACTGTGTTTTTCTTCGCCTGGCTAGACTCCTCGTAAGAGTTAGGTCGTGGCCGAGTGACAATTTTCGGTTCTTTCCAGAATGAGGTTCGGCAGCCCACGCTCGTGCGGCGAAACGAAAGTAATCACATAATGTACCCACACAGCCTCCCACCTATACTCTGGTCGTTATTCCTTTATATCTTGGCTTGTGGAAAACATAGAGAGGTGGTTGAGGCTCGTTCAAAGGTATGAAACTGGCCTCTCATTTAAACTCAACTTGTCGCGGAGCCACCATTCCCCATTACATATAAATGAATACACACTTCCAAAAGAAATTTGCATTATACAATACTTCTGCCAAACTTCTAAAGCTAGTTCACACCGAAAGATCTTTGAAACATGACAGACAGGATCTGCAAGCTCCTGTCTGTCATTTTTCAAACGCGTCGGTACATGACAACGCCGGTGACTGCGCTGCGAGGGAATTTCCTCTTTTCCCGAAACAGTGTTCGGCCGATCATAATTGTTCGGTCGTCCTCGAAGACCTATGTTTGGAAAGTAAGTACAGGTCCACACAGTACAATAGAAGTCCCCTATACTGTGATCTGACGGTTATAGAAGGCTTATATGGTATGTAATGTATCCAGCTTTAGTCATTAAATTTGCACCTGTTGTTGCTAATAGGAAAAAAACAAATATTTTTTTTAACTTTTACAACATATCCATTTTAATGGAAACAAAATTAATTTTAGGTATTTACTAGTGGCTGATCTGTTCTTCTTTCCTCCTCTAAGGCTATGATGGGTTTTTGGTGTAATGGTCTCAGCACCAAAACGCTTGTGCAATTTTTATGTTGAAGACTCTGTTCACATTGCAACTGGCGCGATGTAGTGGGCATTTTTAACGAACGCACTGCAGGCAGACGTTTTGGTCGTTACACAACAACGCAAATGCATCCAAAATAGAATGGCCCGCCGCCAGGTGTTAACGCAGGATGGACAGTCAAAACAAAAAAATACACAAACGCGCATTAAAAAAATACTCAGTTGTGAACGTAGCTTACTCATTTACATTTGTGATCGAACAGTACTTCAAGATATTTATTAGCACTGACTGCATGCTTACATTGTATTTTATTGGCCAACAACTTTATGGTTTAACAAGCAGCCCCCACTTATTTTACACAGACATGTAAAGGAGACACTAACTTAAAATTTTAAAAAACTTAATGTGGAAGTTTTTCTCCCCAGAAACACCTATACATGTAAGATTCTTTCTCGTAGTAAGTTGCATTTTAGACAATGTGAGGAAAGAATTCTGTAAATTAAGAAGGCTTCCATGTTTGATTGCCAGGATACACCCACAGCCCATGAAGTCATACAAAGAACCGCGCCCCTGATCCCCAGTCATTACTGGTCTCTATGGACAGAGTGTTTTCTATACAGATGTTTATACACACATATGGAAGTCCCTGACAAGAACTTTGAAAGCTGATTGTTACCTAACTATTAACCTGTCAGTGTGATTTCTGGAAAATAACTTCAGGGTAAACAAGCAGCTTTCAAAGTTCTTTCAGGGACTTCCATATTCCATTTTTTTAGGAATCGTTGCAAAAAAAAAAAAAAAGCTTCCAAAATGAACAGGAGTACTTTGCTTGTTCATATGGGGCGGCACTCGGGTAAGGCTCCAGGTTAATAATACACATTTCAGAGGCTCATCAGTTCAATACCCCAACTTCGTTTTTGTTTGTTTCTATTTGTCCGGCAAGCAAATGATGAAGCTCGCAAATGTACCAAATATTCCAACGTTACTCAGTCTGGCTTACCTTGAAGATGCCCACTTGTAGAAACTCACCAGTCTCAGAAGGTTGCAAGTTTCTAATCCCAATAGTTTCCTTTATTTTGTTCCATTTATGTTCATAGTAAAAAGATTCACATGTACCAGCCATCTATAAAATTATGCTAAGAGCTCTGCTTTTAGCAGACCGAGGTAATGTTACAGGTTGCAGGTTCTAATTCCCCAGACTTACATTATTTTTTTTTATTTTTGTCCAGAAATGTTAGTGATTCTCCGTTCTACATCCATGCTATGCTATGAATACAACTGTAAAGATTACTTTTATTTTTGTAGATGCTTATATCATTGTTAGGACAGGAGCCTTGATGTGTTTGAAAACAAACAATCATGACTCTCTGTCTGCACAGGGAGAGGAGGATTCTGTGATAGTACTGTGGATTGACTGGAGCTTCTAGGAAGCAAGGCTGGCAATTCCTTGCTGGTTTTGATCTGTTGAAGCACTACAGAGACATGGTGCTGTACACAGACACTTAGCTGGGGGTTTCAGCCTAGCTACAGTGGATTGTAGGAGCTGACCCCCTAGTACTCACAGGTTGTTTTTCCATACTAGGTGTTCTGGGGAGAAAAACTTTCACATTAGGTTTTAAAAATTTTAAGTTTAGTTCTCCTTTAATGTCTGTGTAAAATAAGTGGGCTGCTTGTTAACCATAAAGTTTTGGCCAATAATAATAAGAATGTAAGATGCTCAGCTGCTTAATAAATTATCTTGAAGTACTGTTCAGCATAAAATGTAAATAAGTAAGGCTACGTTCACACTATGAGTATTTTTTTAATCGCGTTTGTGATTTTTGTTTGTGACATGTTGCACTGCGTTAACACACTGCGGCGGCCATTAATTTTAATGCATTTGCTTTGTGTTAACGCACCAAACTGCTGCATGCAGTGCGTTGTTAAAATGCACTACATCGCAGCAGTGCAATGTGAACAGAGTCATTCACTAACATTGCACATGCGTTTTGGTGCGATGACATTACACCAAAACGCATCATAGCCTTAGAGGAGGAAAGAAGAACAGATCAGCCACTAGAATACCTAAAATTAATTTTGTTTCCCATCTAAATATGGATATTTGTCAAAGTTAAAAAAAATATTTGTTTTTCCTATTAGCAACAGGTGCAAATTGTAATGACTAAAGCTGGATACATACAGTACCAATAAAGCCCTGATACCGTCAGATCCGACAGTATCGGGGCTTTATTGTTACTGTGTGTACCTTACCTTTCCAAACAAGCTCGAGGACGCCGAACAATTATGCCGGCCGAACACTCGTTCGGGAAAAGAGGGAAAATTTCCCTCGGCCAGAGTCCCGAGCGTTGTATGTAGCACGATCGTTTGAAAAATGACAGACAGGATCTTGCAGATCCTGTCTGTCAAAGCGATGAATCCTTCATTGTTATTTACAAAAAGATTCATCAATTTATCAGTGACATGTAAAAGACTTTTGTGGTGAATTTTTTGTCAATTCCCTTCTTAAATGATTTCTTTGTTGGAGCCTCATATCTTGTCTTTCTTGGTGTACTCTTTTTACATAAGCTAGTATGGAGCCTAAACTACGGAGCACAAATATGTTAGTAAAAAAAGTCTTAGGGCTCATACACACGCACGATTTGCGTTGCAACCTTCAACGGCAACGAACGACCCCCCCCGACCAACGCATAAACATGTCCGATTCTCGTTCGAAAGCGCGTTCGCGTGAGTAGCCATCGGGGGTTGCAGGTAGTGAGAATATTGAGCATGTTTACGAAACCTAGGGTCACAGCCTCTTAACATACAAATATTTTTTGTCCAATTTATTTTGCCCAGTGGTGTCCACAAATGTGGCTGCAGAACTAATCAAAACATAAGTAACACAACCCTGTAACTAAGGTAAAAGGTAACAACACTCATATAGATTTGAGGAAACTATAAAAACAATACTTTGGAGGCTCTCATCTCATCTTAATTGTTTTTTTTTTCCACATTTAAGGGAAGTAAAGTCTCCAGACAACATTGCCCCAATAGACATAGAGAGAAAAAAAAACTACTGGGTCTCACCCCTTCTTTGCTGTAGCTTCGAGTAAGTTATGAAAAACCGTGGGTAATAGGGGTCAGCTCCCATAATCACCTTAGATGGATTGACACCAGATACACTTACAGGAAGCTGCAGCCTTGTTCCTAGAGCTGTCAGCCAATCATATCTGGGGAATAGAAACTGCAATTTCCTGTTCTATCTTGCTAAAACCAAGCTTTATACGACTACTCCCAATTAAGCTATTATACTGATTCATAAGTAAGCCAGGGGTTGTTAAAAATAGATCTGGACATGAAATAAGTTATGAAACTATAATTAGCAGTGGCATAAACAATGACCCCTGCAAGGAGGGGACCCAGAGACTGGACACCAGGTACTGCAAATCAGTATTTTTAAACAGTGATCACGCGTACGCTAGAAAGGTGTGAGCTGTTTTAAAATAATGCCGTCCGGTACCAGTGTTTTAAAATCATTCACTCTATCATGACAGTGTGACACGCCTGAAAATGTTTAGTGTGGGTGAAATAGAATTTCTAAGAAAGATTATTCAATGAAAGCTAATTTTGCCCCAACCAATCAGATGTTAGCTTTCAATGTTAAATAATCTGATTGGTTGGGCAAAATTAGCTCATTTTTAACAATAAGAACTTTTATTGAATCTCCCTGTTAATCTTTTCTTGGGGAACAATGAGCCTTAATTTCCCAATTAGACTAGTGTCACACTGATCTAAATGACCCAAATCCAATTTCTTCCCAGAAATCTGACCCAGGGGTAATTAAAAACTGTATGAACAAGCAAATCGATCTGAATCTGATCATAGTAAGTAACAGTTTGCATTTTTGTTTAATTCATTTCGGCTAGGCCACCAAACGTGTTTGCGGCTCACGGTTTCAATTGTGATTGCGCATGTGATTTTAAATAGCATGTAAATCGCAGGAGCGCAAAATTCCAGCAATTTCAATTCACATGCGAGTGTTTGGTAAAGCTATGATCACCACTTTTTTTGTACAACCGCATGCGTTTCCATAAAGGAAAGTAGCAAATCGCATCAACAACGAGCCCAAATTGCACTTGCAATTGTGTGCGTAAATGTACGCTCTGCGTGTGCGATTCTGTTTATTGGAGTGGGGCCTCCAGCCTTAATGTTAGTATGTTTTAATACAATTTCATGCATAATTCAGTTCTTGGCTGACTTGGAGATTTCCCTATGTCTAATTGCAGTGGGGGCAAAAGGGATATTTGGATAGAATTTATAGTATTGCTGCTTTACATTGGTAATGCTAATAATTTCATTTAGAGCAAAATATTTTTGTACCAATAAAATGTTTATATGACACTATCTAAATCTACTTTTAATTATATTTTATATAGGGGGCAATAAATTATTGTGGTATCTTTCTGCCAGTTCTAGAAACTGTAGTTGCTGCACACCCTGGTAATAGAATGTGCTGTATAGTTCCCTGTTGTGCTTTAAGGGGAGTTCAGTGCAAATACATATGCTTTTCAGAAAAAAGAGCAGTATTTTTTCATCCAATGACCTTAATCTGCCAATTCAGCATTTGTCTGTGTAAAAAATAATGCAACCGAAATACTGACTTCCTGTTTGCAGGACCTAGTAGAGACCATTATGGTCTTGCCCTTGAACAGCGCCTGGGTTGATTCAAGTGCTCAGTAGAGATCTGAGCATCTTGACCCATCCAACAGCCAATCAGTAGAAATTACTGTTAGGGAACATTCCAAGGATGTGGTGCATCCTGGGAAGTAGAAGGACCATTAGAACCGGAAATGTCAGCTCACTAATGTCAACAGCAGGGAACAGCAAATGGGAGAGGAATATGTAGAATAACTAAGAAGGCTTACACAAACTAACAATTTAACGAATATTGATAATTTCCACTGACTGTGCCTTTAAGCTTGGAACACGCAGTTAGATTTATAGCAGAGGTCAGACAGATTCAATTGACAGCTGTCATCATCAGCTATAAAAAAAGCCTACACACATTGGCCCTACTTTGTTAATAACATTGTTCTTGCAGCCAGAGGCCGCTATTGGTCTGGCCCCGCTGGTCCCTCTAGCGATTTATTGCTTATCGGAGCACATGCAATCCACATTTTTTAGTGCGATTCGCATGCGCTCCAATACTCGAATATTACAGTGATCGAGCACAAGCGGACCTCAATGTTCGTGTTCAGTGTTGCTGCAACCTTTATCCTTAGCTGGGTACACAGTAACGATAAAGCCCCGATACCGGTGGATCCCGGTATCGGGGCTTTATCGTACTGTGTGTACGTTCGTTTCCTCCTATAGATCCTGTCTGTCATCTTTCAGAATCTTGTACAGTGTGTACCTAGCTTACTCTGGGCGTTCCTATAACACCTCTTAGCCACTATCTAATCAAAACCCTTAACACCTGGCTGTGATAGTAATTGGGATTTCCAGGGTACATAATTACCACAGATTTTGTACAAGGCATTTGAATTGAGAAAGCCAGTCGGATGACTAGCGAAACGTCTTCAAGAACTACATTTCAAGTCCAGTTGATACTAATTGAATACAACAGATATACTATTACAGGGTATTTATCGGCTACACCAAAGTTGAAATGTGTTAAAAATGCTTGTGAAGGTTCTATTCATCCAGGTCATGGTAATCTGTTGTATTCAATTATATCAAAGGACTTGATACATTTTAAGTCCAGTTGATATAATTGAATACAACAGATAATGTGTTAAACATATTCTCATGCCCTGCAATAGGGCATGAGAAAGCATCTCAGATCTTTTCTATCCCACAGGTGGTTGGTTTTTTGCATTTTCATACAGAATGTGTGACTGTTTAACATAATCAAATGACCTCACACATGCCGACAGGCAGCACAGCAAATCATTGCCTGCTGCATGGAGTTATGTAGGGTTAAACAAATAGCAAATGAACATGTCGGTGAACGGCAGGATGATCTGCATGATTAATAAAATATCTTAGGCTCTAGCACATAAAGCAGTGGTGTAACTAGGAATCACTGGGCCCCCCACCAAACATGTGATGGAGCCCCCTTCCTTCATCCACAATGGTTTTCTGGGGGGAGGCTGTCATAATAGGAAAAGTAAGAAAATGGGCCCTCTAACTCCCGGGTCCCTACAGTCGCAGGGGCCTTCCCCTGGTACTTACAAGCCCTGACATGAAGCATTCATTAGAAAGTGCCACCATATACGCAAGAGTGGTCAGGCATGTTTAGGGAAAAAGGTAACTGTCATAACAATTATGCAAACTGACAATTACCAAGTACACAAAACTACCATCCCAAGCGAATGGCAGGAATTGGGAAGGAATCGTTTTTGTAATTTAAATCAAATATACCCATAAGATGGGGTAGCAATTGGGAAAAGAAAAAGCACTAAATATAGTAAAGCAAACTATATCACAATTTAAACAGTTTATGACTTTCTTACATTTACACACCTTTAACACTACCTAAAAGAGCTTATGTGAGCTTAAGGGCTAGGACCCACTAGGAAGCATGCAGGAATCTCGTGACGAGTGGAAATCGACACGTTGCGCGATTCATGGGCGCTACCCTGCGCTTCCGCTGCCATTGCTTTGATGTACCCTATAAACAGCGCATGCAATGCCACACCAACAGGTGATCGCAGCACTGCGATCACCAGTTTATTGGACGTTGAAGAAATTTTAACTTTATTTGTAACAATTTGGATAAACTGTTTATATGTGACTATATTTGACATTTTTATAAAACTTGAATGGAAACATTCCTATATTCAATTATATTGTTATCCCCTGTATTTATTATTACACAACACTACTAACTACCCTTCCATTTCCATGGCAGCGATACTTAAAGAGTAACTATAGTCAAAAAACTAATTTTGATCAATCATAACAAAAAGTATGTTATGAGTAAAATGCCAGTGCATACCTCCCACCTGACACAGGTACACACAGCTACTGACAACTACCCTTTCATCCATGGCAGCCATACTTAAATGGTAACTATAGCCAAAAAACAAATTTTGATCAATCATCAAAAAAAGTTAGTTTTATGGTAATAACATACAAATATATACCCTCCAACACACCTGATGACCCTCCAACACAACACTAATGACCTATCTTCATTACCTGACCTTACCTTCCATTTTTGTGCCGCCATACTTAAATGAAACAGGTACACACACACCTACTGTGTTTACAGTTGCCCTTTTAAAAGTAAGTTAAAAGGTGAAAGAGGGGGTGGCAGAGTTGGACCCAGGTTCATTGGGGTTGGGTTGAGTTTACAGCAAACTTTCCTTGTTGGTCCAGTTCAGCAATTTTGGGAATGTTTTAGCCATGACCACTTAATTACTTGTGTGCAGCAACAAGAGGCAGTTGTTTGGAGGTGTCAAGGGTTTGAGCTTTTATGATTCACTCAATCATAAGAAACATAACCCATCCGTAAAAACAAATATGCAAACATAACAAACTAATACAAGTGATTGGCATAGACTTCTCCTTAAGTGGGGCATCCTTTGAACTATGAGCTGTACTCCCCAGGGATGAGAACACAATGTTTTAATTTCCTGGCTATTCTCAGGCAGCACTAATGGGGGTAACTTCCCGTCAGCTGGACAGAAGAAAACAGACACTCCCACCTTTTAAGTAGCTCCCCCTACCCTCTTACCAGTGAGTCTGTTTTCTTTGTTCATGATAGAAGTTTCGCCCCGCGAAAATTTTAAATTGGAAGCTGCAGACTGGACTGAATTACATAGTGGATGCGCATTCGCAAAAAATTTTAAAATTGACTCTGCAGACTGTGCTGGATTACCTAGTAGACGCCTGTAAGGTGTTACCAGGGATCTTTACCCTAGCTGTTGGTGTGCCGGTAACCATGGAGCAGCTTTAGAGGGGAGGTGGCAAGTGAAGTTTCTAAGCTGCAGGAAAGTTGCAGACAGGAGGATTTCTATTATCAAAAACCAGGAAGCCTACACCAAGCTGAAGAACGGGGATATCCTGTGATGGATACTCAGGCTGTTGCTCAGGGTTTTAAAGATGTAGTGCTCAACCTCAGCTAGGTCCTTCTACTTCAGCGGAGCAACATGATACGGAAGCAGCTGAAGATTCGAATGTAGTCTCAGCAGATGACACTGAACAAGAGGAGACTATGTTGGATACTAAGCAGATTGAGTCTCTTATCAAATCAGTAAGAGAGACTTGGTGATTCAAGGCAAGGATCAACCAACTACCTCAGCTTTATTTCCTAGGAAAAGAAGAATATATTTTCCAGTTCATGAGGACATAGAAGCATGATTAAAACTGAATGGATGGGATTTCCTAGACGAATTCCCGTGAAAAAGAAATTTGAGATATTGTACCCCTTTCATGAGATAAAAAAGCAAGTCCTGGGATAGACCTCCTGCGGTAGACGTCAGCAGAGGAATTTCTAAGCGTAATACCTTGTCCATGACGACGTCTTGGCTCTTCGATACCCCATGGATAGAAAGATAGAGTCGGAGGCTAAGAGAGCCTTCATTACCGCAGGTGCAGGATGCAAAGCTGCAGTAGCTATGGTATCAATAAACAAAGAGCGTATCCTTATGGTGGACAAGTTGGAGAAAAAACCTGAAACAGGGAGTTGAAGGAAAGACATCATAGCATTGTAAAATTTTTTAGAATTAGCCGTGGATTTCGGACTGAAACCTCGGCCAACTTAGTTAAGTACAAGTCAGACAGATGGCTTTGTCAGTGGCCGTAAGAACCCCTCTGGTTAAGAAACTGGTGTGCAGATACAACATCTAAGGCTACATTGTGAAAGCTTACTTCGAGGGTAGAAAATTATTTGGTAAGACCGAGAGATATGATTGCTAAGTCTACCGGAGGGAAAGTAGCCTTACATCAAGGGAACAAGCGATTCGTGAGAACCAGAGAAGACAGCAGGAAGGTGTTCTTACCACGGAAAAGAGAAGAAGTAAGGGGTTACAGACCAAAGATGTCAGATCTCTACTGAGCAACTGAATCAGCCAGGACTGGTCAAGGCAAGACCATAACGGTCTCTATTAGGGGTCGCAAAGAGGAAGTTGTATTTCTGAAGTATTGTTGTATTCAATTAGATCAACTGGACTGAATGTAGTTTTGAAGACTTTCGCTAGTCATCGATGGCTTCTCAATTCAGAATGACTGTACAACGGATGATAGCGAAGTCTTCAAGAACTACATTCAAGTCAAGTTGATCTAATGAATACAACGATATACCATGACCTGATGAATGAGACTTACAACAGTATTTCTGAAGATTTTATTTATACACAGACACAATGCTGAATGGGAAGGTGAAGTCATTAGGACTTTTCTAGTCCATAACTTTCCTTTTCTAGTTAACTTCTGTTTCTATAAGAACTATAGGAATATGCTACAATATATTAAGTTTTAGGTTGTATCTTCACACTTTGCCGTGAAAAAATGTTTTTACTGTGTAGAATTGTTTACTAATCTAAGAAAATTATCCCCCTTTCACTTCCTGCAATTTCATCTTTGTGATAAGAGGGGGACAATCTACATTAAAATAACGTTCAAACACAAGTTGTTATTAGATGTAAAAATATCAACTTTGAGCTGTACACTAGGTTATTACTTTGTCTGCCTGTGCCTGTCTGCCTGTGTGAACTAGGCCTTGTTATATACTACCTTATTTCTGGGTCTTATACATAAAAAGCAATATGCACTTACAAATGCTCTTTATATAAAAATACATTTGTAATCGTACTCAACAGGAAGTTGCAGCCTTGCTTCCTAGAAGCTAACAGTCAATCACAGTACTCAGAGACTCCTCTCCCTGATGCAGAAACAGAGGATTTCAGTGGTTGTTTTTTCAACACATTCAATGCTCCTGTCTCAACAAGATTATAATCCTTTACAAAAAATAAAAAGTAATCTTACAGTGTATTCACTAGATAGCATGGATGTAAGAAACTGGAATACTAACATTTCTGCAAAAAAAAAAAATAAATGTAAGTCTGGGGAATAGAACCTGCAACCTGTACATTTACCGTCTTGCTAAAAGCAGAGCTCTTAGCATTAATTTATAGATAGCTGGTACATGTAGAATGTTTTACATGAACATAATGGAAACAAAATAAAGGAAACTAGGGGATTAGAAATTGCAACCTTCTGGAATGTGAGTTTTCTACTAATTGGCATCTACAAGGTAAGCCATGACTGAGTAAGCTGAAACTTTGGTACATTAGGAGCTTCAAACATTGCTTGGGACATAATAGAAACAAACAAAAAAGAAGCCGGGGTATTGAACTTATGACCTTCTGAATTGTGTATTTAAACCTGGAGCCTTACCCGATGCGCCACCATGAACAGCAAAGTACTCTGTTCCTTTGGAAGCTTTTTTTTTTTTTTGCTAACGATTCCTAAGAAAATGGAATATGGAAGTCCCTGATAAGACTTTGAAAGTGCTTGTGTAGCCTGCAGTTATTTTCCAGAAAGTCCCACTGAATGGTTAAAGATTATGGTAACAATCAGCTTTCAAAGTCTTGTCAGGGACTTCCAATTGGTGTATAAACATCTGTATAGAAAACACTCTGTCCATAGAGACAGGAAACTGGGGTCAGGGGGCGTGGTTCTTTGATGACTTCATGGGCTGTGGGTTGTACTGGCAACAACATGGAAGCCTTCTTTCTTTTTACAGAATCTATTTCTCACATGTACTAAATGCAACTTATAGAGAAGAATCTTACAATGTATAGGTGGTCTGGGGAGAAAAACTTTCACATTAGGTTTAAAAATTTTAAGTTAGTTCTCTTTAATGTCTGTGTAAAATAAGTGGGCTGCTTGTTAACCATTAAGTTTTGGCCAATAAATAAGAATGTAGATGCTCAGCTGCTTAATAAATATCTTGAAGTATGTTCGCATAAAATGTAAATAAGTAAGGCTACGTTCACACTTGAGTATTTTTTAATCGCGTTTGTGATTTTGTTTGTGACATGTTGCACTGCGTTAACACACTGCGGCGGCCATAATTTTTAGCATTTGCTTTGTGTGTAACGCACCAAACTGCTGCATGCAGTGCGTTGTATAAATGCACTACATCGCAGCAGTGCAATGTGAACAGAGTCATTCACTAAAATTACACATGCGTTTTGGTGCGATGACATTACACCAAAACGCATCATAGCCTTAGAGGAGGAGAGAAGAAGAACAGATCAGCCACTAGAAATACCTAAAATTAATTTTGTTTCCCATCTAAATATGGGATTTGTCAAAGTAAAAAAAATATTTGTTTTTCCTATTAGCAACAGGTGCAAATTGTTAATGACTAAAGCTGGATACATACCGTACCAATAAAGCCCTGATACCGTCAGATCGCACAGTATCGGGGCTTTATTGTTACTGTTGTGACCTTACCTTCCAAAAGAGCTCGGAGCGACGAACAATTATGCCGGCCGAACACTCGTTTCGGGAAAAGAGGGAAAATTTCCCTCGGCCAGAGGTCCCGAGCGTTGATGTAGCCGAGTCGTTTGAAAAATGACCGACAGGATCTTGCAGATTCCTGTCTGTCAGTTTCAAAGATCTTTTCAGCGTGTGACCTAGCTTTAGAAGTTTTGGCAGAGTATTGTATAAACTGCAAAGTTCTTTGGAAGTGTGTATTCATTATATTAATGGGGAATGGTGGCTCCGCACAAGTGAGTTTAAATGAAGGCCATTTCTACCTTTGAACAGCCATCAACCACCTCTCTATGTGTTTCCCACAGCCAAGATATAAAGGAATGATATGACCAGAAGTTATAGGTGGGAGCTGTGTGGGACATTAGTGATACCTTTCGTTTCGCCGCACGGCGTGGGCTGCCGAACCTCATTCTGGAAAGACCGAAAATTTCCTCGCCACGATTAACTCTCTACTAGAGGAGTCTAGCCGGCCGAAGGAAAACACAGTCCTGAGCGTTCTCCCTATGATGTTCATAGGAGGAATGTTGGGACTGTGTGTATGCAGATCTTTGAAAGATGGCAGACAGGATCTGCAGTCTGTCTGTCATCTTTCAGAAGTTTACTGTGTTGTTACCTAGCTTAAGGCTTCTCTCGTCACAGTGCCACCGCGAGCACGACTCAGACTCCCTCATTGTGTGAATGAGCAGGAAGTCCTCCTCCTCTCTGCGGTGTGTGAAGTCCTGACAGAGTAGGTAAGGAATCTACAGCCCTTCTTTCCCACTATGTGAAAACAGCCTTTTCAGGCAGAGTTCTCACTTGTTCTCACTCTGCCTGAAAGGCTGTTTCCACAGAGTCTTTCATCTAGGCTGTGGGTGTCGGTGTGTGTGTGGCACACATGGCGTAGTTCTTTCCAGAGAGGTGGGCTATAGTTGCAGCGACCAGGTCTACTGCACCCACGAGTGGGCAGGGCTTATGCACCATGGTGGGCAGGGCTTGTGCACACGAGAGGCAGGCTTTGCACCCACGAGTGGGAGGGGCCACGGCACCTAAGAGGAGGCCTCCAATGAGGGGCCATGGGGTCCATGAGTGGGAGGACAGGTTGGCTGCAAGAGAGGAGGGAACAGGGCAGATTGAATGACATGGTTTCAGAGCAGGAATCAGGAAGTGTAGGGGACCTGGTGATGCTGCTGCCATATCACACATAAAAATGTAAATATCTTCAAATCTAGCAAAATAACAAATGAAAATAAATTGCAAAAAATTCTAAGGAGAGCAATTCTATCAATTTACCTAAGTCATTTTTGGACCACAGTTCCCTTTAAAGGGTATGTCCACACTTGAAATAATTTTTTATATGTCATTCCCCCTGTCCCCCCAGCCCCAACGCTCTATTTATTTTATTAGAAAATGCCCCAAACTTTACTTACCTCCCTTCTTTCCGCCGCGCGCTGCCAGCCCTCTGCTTGCGAGAAAATGTGCGCTCTCCCAATCACAGACGCGGCTGCCGGGAGTTCATTGCACCGGTTGCTAATAGGAAAAACAATTTTTTTTTTAACTTTGACAAATATCCATATTAGATGGGAAACAAATTCATTTTAGGTATTCTAGTGGCTGATTGTTCTTTTCCCTCTAAGGCTATGATGCGTTTTGGTTGTAATGTCATCGCCCAAAACGCAGGTGCAATGTTAGTGAATGCTCTGTTCACATGCACTCCTGCGATGTAGTGCATTTTAACAACGCACTGCATGCAGCAGTTTGGTGCGTTAACGCAAAGCAATGGCATTGAAATAATGGAAGCCAGCCAGCGTGTAACGCAGTGAAAATGTCACAAACAAAATCACAAACGCGATGATAAGGTAATTAGATTGTATGCTCTTGTGAAGGGGTTAAATATTGTAAATACAAAAAAAGGTTCCTAATAGTCACCTGGGAAACACACAGTCCTGAGCGTTCTCCCTATGATGTTCATAGGGAGAATGCTTGGGACTGTGTGTATGCAGATCTTTGAAAGATGGCAGACAGGATCTTGCAGATCCTGTCTGTCATCTTTCAGAAATCTGTACTGTGTGTACCTAGCTTAAGGCTTCTCCTGCACAGTGCCACCGGCGAGCACAGACTCAGACTCCCTCATTGTGTGAATGAGACAGGAAGTCCCTCCTCCTCTCTGCGGTGTGAAGTCCTGACAGAGTAGGTAAGGGAATCTACAGCCCTTCTTTCCCACTATGTGAAAACAGCCTTTTCAGGCAGAGTTCTCACTTTGTTCTCACTCTGCCTGAAAAGGCTGTTTCCACAGAGTTTTCTCTAGGGGGTGTGTGTGTGGCCCATGGCACCCATGAGTGGGCAGGGCTTGTGCACCCACGAGTGGGCAGGGCTTATGCACCCATGAGTGGGCAGGGCTTGTGCACCCACGAGAGGGCAGGGCTTTTGCACCCACGAGTGGGAGGGGCCACGGCACCTCCAAGAGGAGGCCTCCAACTGGAGGGACCATGGGGTCCATGAGTGGGAGGGACCAGGTTGGCTGCAAAGGAGGAGACACAGGGCAGATTGACTGACATGGTTTCAGAGCAGGAATCAGGAAGTGTAGGGGACCTGGTGATGCTGCTGCCATATCACACATAAAAATGTAAATATCTTCAAATCTATGCAAAATAAACAATGAAAATAAATTGCAAAAATTCTAAGGAGAGCAATTCCTATCAATTTACCTAAAGTCATTTTTGGACCACAGTTCCCCTTTAAAGGGTATGTCCACCCTTTGAATAATTTTTTTATATGTCATTCCCCCGTTCCCCCAGCCCCAACGCTCTATTTATTTTATTAGAAAATGCCCCAAACTTTACTTACCTCCCTATTTCCTCCGCCGCGCTGCCAGCCCTCTGCTTGCGAGAAAATGCTGCCGCTCAGCCAATCACAGACGCGGGCTGCGGAGTTCATTGCACTGTTGCTATAGGAAAAACAATTTTTTTTTAACTTGACAAATATCCATATTTAGATGGGAAACAAAATTCATTTTAGGTATTCTAGGGCTGATCTGTTTTCTTTCCCCCTCTAAGGCTGATGAGTTTGGTTTGTTTGTAATGTCATCGCCCCAAAACAGCATGTGCAATGTTAGTGACAGACAGGATCTTGCCAGATAGAGGAGTCTAGCGGGCCGAAGGAAACACACAGTCCTGAGCGTTCTCCTATGAGGTTCATAGGGAGAATGCTTGGGACTGTGTGTATGCAGATCTTTGAAAGATGCAGACAGGATCTTGCAGATCTGTCTGTCATCTTTCAGAATCATGTACTGTGTGTGTGTACCTAGCTTAAGGCTCTCTGCACAGTGCCACCGGCGAGCACAGACTCAGACTCCTCATTGTGTGAATGAGACAGGAAGTCCTCCTCCTCTGCCGGTGTGAAGTCCTGACAGAGTAGGTAAGGAATCTACAGCCCTTCTTTCCCACATGTGAAAACAGCCTTTCAGGCAGAGTTCTCACTTTGTTCTCACTCTGCCTGAAAAGGCGTTTTCCACAGAGTTTTTCTCTAGGGGGTGTGTGTGTGGCCCATGGCACACCATGAGTGGGCAGGGCTTATGCACCCAAGAGTGGGCAGGGCTTATGCACCATGAGTGGGCAGGGCTTGTGCACCACGAGAGGGCAGGGCTTTTGCACACCACGACGTGGGAGGGGCCACGGCAACTCCAAGAGGAGGCCTCCAACTGGAGGGACCATGGGGTCCATGGTGGGAGGGACCAGGTTGGCTGCAAAGGAGGAGACACGGGCAGTTGACTGACATGGTTCAGAGCAGGAATCAGGAAGTGTTAGGGGACCTGGTGATGCTGCGCGCATATCACACATAAAAATGTAATATCTTCAAATCTATGCAAAATAAACAATGAAAATAAATTGCAAAAATTCTAAGGAGAGCAATTCCTATCAATTTACTAAAGTCATTTTTGGACCACAGTTCCCCTTTAAAGGGTATGTCCACCTTGAAATAATTTTTTTATATGTCATTCCCCCTGTCCCCCAGCCCCAACGCTCTATTATTTATTAGAAAATGCCCCCAACTTTACTTACCTCCCTTCTTTTCCTCCGCCCGCACTGCCAGCCCTTGCTTGCGAGAAAATGCTGCCGCTCAGCCAATCACAGACGCGGCTGCGGGAGTTCATTGCACCTGTTGCTAATAGGAAAAACAATTTTTTTTTTAACTTTGACAAATATCCATTTTAGATGGGAAACAAAATTCATATTTTGGTATTTAGTGGCTGATCTGTTCTTCTTTCCTCCTCTAAGGCTATGATGCGTTTTGTGTGTAATGTCATCGCCCAAAACGCATGTGCAATGTTAGTGAATGGCTCTGTTCACATTGCACTCCTGCGATGTAGTGCATTTTAACAACGCACTGCATGCAGCAGTTTGTGCGTTAACGCAAAGCAATGGCATTGAAATTAATGGCCACCGTCAGTGTGTTAACGCAGTGAAACATGTCACAAACAAAATCACAAACGCGTGATAAGGTAATAGATTGTATGCTCTTGTGAATGGGTTAAATATTGTAAATACAATAAAAGGTTACTCTAATAGTCACCGTTTGGACTATTTGGAAATGGTGTATGAACTGAAATGTCCTGCCCTCTACTTTAAAATATAAATTATGAGAAGTCACATTGATGTATTAAAAATGGAACATTCTCTTCCCTCCTCTCTGTATACATAACAACAATAAAAAGCACAGGTGGCAATGGAAAAAAGTAAAAGACAGGAAAGGGAAGGTTTAATCAATTAAATAACTGTTCATTTGAACAAGTGTGTGTATTGCCATTTCAAAGAAACAGAAGAACAAACAATTAAAAGCAAACACAGGAGGGGTAAAAATATGAAAAAGGAAAAAAGGGGTCTAGGCTTGTGACTACTTCGTTGCACTCCAACCCATCTCTCCTATTATGATAAAAAAATATATAAATATACACACACAACACCACCAACACACACATATGATATATATATATATATATTATATCTATATATATATATGGGGTATGGTTAGGCACTCACTTGACAAGTATTATGGCCTTGGTGCTACCGAAGAGAATTTCACATATATTTGATTGGAGTCAGTGCACACAAAAGGACTTCTTGAAATCTAAAAACACTTTTATTCACACATAATAGTGTGAATAAAAGTTGTATTTTAATTTCAAGAAGTCCTTTTGTGTGCACTGACTCCAATCAAATATATATATATATATATATATATATATTATATTATATATATATTGTCTTTGTTGAATGTTTTGAACTAGCCATTAGATTATATGCATGCTCGTGGAATAATCCTCTTCATCTCGATGATCCTCAGGTTGTATGTAATATCTTCATAAATCCATCCTCATCTTCAGGTTGGGGAAGTGGTACCCCTGGAAGTTCAGTATTGGACTGACCTTACCATTCATTCTGGCAAGGGTCTGTGACGGTAGCTGCGGAGGGAGGTATGATGGAATACATTGCACTTGGCAGCCAAGGCAATAAGAAGAGACAAACATATGGCTATCACAATGAATCCCACAAGGTATGGCCAACTTCTGCCAGTTGATTCAGCCTTGGAGGGTGCAGGAGAAGCTATTAAAACAAATATTTTATTACATCTTTCAAATTTAACTCTGATGGCAAAAATAGCAGTTTGTTTTTTTTTTTTGCAAAATAAATTATTACATTTAGAGGTGTAAAATGTCCCTTAAAGGGAAGTAATTGCTGCTAATTCAAATTTAAAAACAGTTAGTTTCTGCTAGCACGAGGAAGTAAGTGGCATTACGGTATGTTCCGTGATAAGGTGAAGGTAAAGGACTAGTGCTTTTAAATATTAACCTTCGTAGTCATACCATTAAAAATGAACCCTGGATCACATATTTAATTGTTAAAACTATTAATATTGGTACAAATTCCGGTATTGGATACAGTACGAACACGGCTCTGGGTAAATCTCCTTGGTAATGTCTTAATTGTCTTGCAGGTACTACTGTTTTTCAACACGCATGCGATTTCATGTGCAATTTTGTGCATTTGCGCAAGCGTTTTTTCATGAAGTATTGAAAAACGCATGCGATTGCGATTTAAAATGCGGAACACAAACTGCAATCGCAACGCACCCGAAAACGCACGTTTTCTGTGTGTTGCCCCGTTTTCAATGATCTGAAAAAAAGGCAAGCGCAAACGCAAAAAAAAAAACGCAGCAGTGTGGCCTAGCCCTAAGTTTTAAGTGAACATGTCAGGTGTCACTCTAGGAAGCTTGAACATTATTCACAATATAATTTCTCACAGGCTGCAGTTAGAGATGCGATCCAGGGCTCTTTTTAAAGGAGAACTATAGTGTGTAAAAAGTGTTTTTAAATAACATTTAAAATGAAAAGTACTTGGGACAGGGAAATAGGACTGATAATCTCTACCTCCCAGTATTGTTTATGTGAGGAGCACCAGCCAAAGGAAAACGGATTATGCCAGTCTCCTCCTGGCTCAGCACTATCTTAAAGGACAAGTAAGCAGTAAATCAAGTCGCACATGCGACATGATGTCAGCGCTTCCGTGGCCGTGTGCGTGGTGACGTCATGATTCGTGGAGCCCGATGAACATGCGTGTGCATGGAAAAAAAGGGCATAGCTTTTGAGGCTCAGCAGGAGGAAAGTGAGGAAATCTAAGCAAGTTTCAAGGCACAAGGTAGACTTGGAGGGGCATAGTGAAAAAAAAAAAATATGGCAACGATTCTTAAAGCTGAGCTTTCAAATGAACATAGCTTAATTTTACAGGTACTTATCTTTAATACAGGACTAGTCCAGGACTAACCTTGTAAATGAAAATTGTATGTGCTGTAGCTCGAACAAAACAATAATGTGAGGTAGGAATTATCAGCCCTACCTCCCTGCCCCAGTATAGTATATAGTTATGCCTCTCAGCCAATCACCAGACACAGCTGCCGGTCCGGCCTGTTTGAAATTCTGCAAACAGGGAGCTGCGAGGAGAGCACAACGGGAGTGAAAAGCTGTAAGTATGATTTGGATTCATTTTTTAAATAAACTAACATGGCGTTTGGGTCTGGCCTGGGGGGGGGGGGGGGACGACGACTACCTAATATTAAAGTTAATTTTTAGAGTGGACATGCCCTTAACATCCTTACTTATCGCTGCAAAAGGTTATGTTTTACCCTTTAAGTGTGTCACACTAAAAATAAATATCAGTAGCTTTGGTATTTGTGCAGTATATAATAAATATACTAATATACCTAAATTTATCCCCATTATGCATGTTTTCCAGAGTGCATTTTTACTCTGGATTTTGCTGGGGTTAAGGGATGGTCCTATGGCTGGCTGCACCTTCTATATACTGCAAGAGAGTGATTTCAGGTCTTGTACAGCAGTCCATGTTGTGGATAGGAAGATAGAAGCTGGAATATGCTATGTTACTAAAATACAGCATTTATAAAAAGATTGTCAGGTCATACTTTGATAAAAAAAAAATAACATTATAAATAAAAAAACTTCAATCAATTGAATTTTTAAGATTAAAAAAAGATTAAATTAAACTTTTCCAATTTAAAATCAAGAGAATCCTGGGCAGATTTACACTCAGGAGCCTGTAGGCAAAAGCCTGGTGCCCTTAACCCGACCTCTAAACATAGACCAAACCCCCAAACCACACTCATTTTCTCTTTTTAAGGAATAAAATAGACTATAAGGGTGAAGGGGAGATTGACAGTTGCCCCTCCAACCACAAGCACCCCTAGGCTCATGGCTAATGGTAAATCCGGGCCAGATTACAATAATGTATCAATTGCCTTTCCAGTCTCTAAAATTGATAAACCTGTATGAAGTCAAGCCCTCATTTATCCTCCGACCAAGGTTCAGGTATCCTCAGTGGACTTCACAGAAACGAGATGTCCAAATGAGATGTTATCTCAAAAAACTCCGGGGAGGCAGAGACCATTAGAGTAAAATACACACCAACATTCAAATCTGAAGATACATTAACTCTCAAAAAGCATAAAGCAGATTTTCCAGGGAAGTGGAAACCATCTCCTACCTCCTCATTTATCTTTTGTAGAGTTCTATGTGACTGATAGTTCTCACTCTTCCCCACCACCAACACAGCAACGCATCCATATCTCTGACATAGCTGGAAGTCAGGGGAAGGAGAGCCGTCAAAGCAGCACATCTTTAAAAAATATACTCTGGAATAAGAACGGAAGGTAGAAGAGCGATTTGCTGATATGTGCCTGTGCTTAACCTCCTAAAATTGTGACATGCAAAACATCATGTGTGGCAATGTTGTGTTGACTATAGATCAGGGCCGGTTTTTAGGCATGGCAACCTAGGCAAAAAACTAGGGTGCCTATGTTAAACCAGAGCACCCAGGGTTCTCCCTAGCATCTCCCTTCAGCTTTTACTTGCTGTGTTAGAAATGCACCTACACTGGGGCCAGTAGTGGGGGATTATAGTTTTGGGGGGGATATGCCCTTTAAAATACATTAACCGTGATCCTCTTTTGGTATTACATCCGTGTAGTTATAATTTGACTTTACTTCCTGTTTCTGTATAAGTTCAATATAGTTTTAAGGTCTTTGTTGTTAACTTCCTCTTTTATAAGCTGTAATTCTAAAATTAGTAAATTGTCAGTATAAAATGATGCCCTGCTAGGTGACTGCTGTTATTTCCTATGTTATATTATTATTGCAAAGATGCTTTGTAACTTATATAAGTTCTTGAGCAATAGCCAGTAAAAAGACTATGCTTTTGGAATGCTACCTTTAAGGTAGTGAGACAGAATCAGGGTAAATAATTTGTTAAAATATAATGACGTATATAATATATGAGATATAATGAATATTAACCAATGGTATAATGCAACATACTCCTACTGTGTGGCAAATGTTGTATGTTAGGATATAAAAAGAAGTACAAAAGGAAGGAAGTTAGAGAATTCTCTCACTGCATAGATCTGTTTCTGTGTAAGTGATTTTCAATAAAACTTCCATTCTATTTGAGCACAACTTTGAAAGTGTACCTGTAAATTATTTGGGGTTTATCCCCACTGGGAACCATGGTGGAGAGAGTTGGCTCTGTCAAATCATATGATCTTTTCAAATGAATACAGTATGTACCAGGTATGGTATGTGTAATAAAGATAGTTTTCATTTAATATTTTTCCACTGAACTTCCCCTTAAACTTAATCTCTTGTTCATCTTTTTTAGAGATCATGGCCTTGGCTGGCAATCGTTTTGCCCGTGATGTTACGGCTACACTCCAACACAACTTAAACTTTAGTAGGTCAAGTCTATATTATTTTTGTAGTAAATAAAGTTCTGTTAAAGTATTGCAATATGGAAGAAACCTTTATCAATCAGATGCAGTATTGTGATAAAATTCTTTAAATTGACCAGTAAATTCATCTGGTGTAAATCATTGTTAGCCTAAGCCTCATACACACGCATGATGTGCAACGACGTTCGTTGATCCGCCCGGCAGATCAGTTCATTTGCAACATTTTTCCAAGTAGAGTGAGCTGAGTTCAGGCTCTCACACACTACAATGTAGCAATTACAGAGAACAAGGAGAGCGGCATTTCTAACACAGCAAGTAAAAGCTGAAAGGGAGATGCTCGGGGAGAACCTGGGTGCTCTGGTTTAACATAGGCAACCCTAGGTTTTTTTTACCTAGGTTGCCTATGCCTATAAACGGAACGGCCCTGTCTATAGTCAACACAAACAGTTGCACACATGATGTTTTTGCATGTCACAATTTTTAGGAGGTCTAAAGCACAGGCACAATATCAGCAAATCGCTCTTCTACTTCCGTTTTATTCCAGAGTAATATTTTTTAAAGAGGTGCTGCTTGACGGCCTCTCCTTCCGACCTGCTCCAGCTATGGTCGAATCATGGATCGTTGCTGTGTTGGTGGTGGGGAAGAGTGGAGAACTATCAGTCACTAGAACTCTACATAAGATAAATGTAGGAGGTAGGAGATGGTTATCCACTCCCATGGAAAATCTGCCTTTAATGCTTTTTGAGAGTTAATGATCTTCAGATTTGAATGTTGGTGTATGTTTACTTCTAAAACGGGTCCCCCTGCCTCCCGCCGGTTTTTGACGATAACAATCATTGTGGACATCTCGTTTCTGTGAAGTCCACTGAGGATACTCTGAACCTTGTCGGAGGATAAATGAGGGCTTGACTTCATACCGGTTTAATCAATTTTAGAGACTGGAAAGGGGCAATTGATATCTATTGTAATCTGCACGGATTTACACATTAGCAGGAGCTAGGGGTGCTTGTGGTTGGAGGGGGCAAACTGTCAATCTCCCTTACACCTTAGTACGTCTATTTTATTCCTTAAAAAGAAGAAAATGAGTTGTGTTTGGGGGTTTTGGTCTATTGTTAAGGTCGGTGTAAGGGCACCAGTAAGCGTTGCTCTACAGGCTCTGATGTGTAATCTGCCCATGATTCTTCTTGATTTTAAATTGGCAAAAGTAAATTGTTTTAATCTTTTTTAATCTTAAAAATCAATTGATTGAATTTTTTATTTATAAGTTATTTTTTTTTATCAAAGTCATACATTACAATCCTTTTATAAATGCTGTATTTTCTGTAAACATAGCATATTCCAGCTCTATTTCTATCCACAACATGGATGCTGACAAGACCTGAAATCACTCACTTGCAGTACAATAGAAGCACTGCCAGCCAGCCAAGGAACCACCTCACCCCAGCAAAAATCCGAGTAAAAAGCGCACTCTGGAAACAGCATAGATGGGAATAATTGTAGGGTATATTAGTATCTTTATTATAACTGCACAAAATACCAAAGCTACTGATATTTATTTTAGGTGACACACACTTAAAGGGTTAAAAATAACCTTTGCAGCGATAGAGTAAGGATTTAAGGGCATGTCCACTCTAAAAATTAACTTTAACTATTAGGTAGTCGTCGTCCCCCCCCCCCCCCCAGCCAGACCCAAACGCCATGTTAGTTTATTTTAAAAATGAATCCAATCATACTTACAGCTTTTCACTCCCTTGTGCTCTCCTCGCAGCTCCCTGTCGCAGGAGTTGCAAACAGGCGGACCGCAGCTGTGTCTGGTGATTGGCTGAGAGGCATAACTTATAACTATACTGGGGCAGGAGGTAGGGCTGATAATTCCTCCTCACAATATTGTTTGTTCGAGCTACAGCAAATACAATTTTCATTTACAAGGTTAGTCCTGGACTAGTCCTGATTAAAGTGATAGTACGCTGTAAAATAAGCTATGTTCATTTGAAAACTGCAGCTTTAAGAACTGTTGCCATATTTTTTTTTTTTTTTCACTATGCCCCTCCAAGTCTACCTTGTGCCTTGAAAACTTGCTGTAGATTTCTTCTCCTTTTCCTCCTGCTTGAGCCTCAAAAGCTAATGCCCTTTTTTTCAGCACACGCATGTCATCGGGGCTCACGAATCATGACGTCACGCACGCACACGGCCACGGAAGCGCTGACATCATGTCGCATGTGCGACTTGATTTTACTGCTTACTTGTCCTTTAAAGATAGTGCTGAAGCCAGGAGGAAGACTGGCATAATCCGTTTTCTTTGGGCTGGTGCTCCTCACATAAACAATACTGGGAGGTAGAGATTATCAGTCCTATTTCCCTGTCCCAAGTACTTTTCATTTAAATGTTATTTAAAAACACTTTTTAACACATATAGTTCTCCTTTAAAAAGAGCCCTGGATCGCATCTCTAACTGCAGCGTGGAAATTATTGTGAATAATGTTCAAGCTTCCTAGAGTGACACCTGACTGTTCACTTAAACTTAGGGCTAGGCCACACTGCTGCGTTTTTTTTTTGCGTTTTGCGCTTGCCTTTTTTTCAGATCATTGAAAACGGGGCAAACACACAGAAACGCGTGTTTCGGGTGCTTGCGATTGCAGTTTGTGTTCCGCATTTTAAAATCGCAATCGCATGCGTTTTTCAATACTTCATGAAAAAACGCTTGCGCAAATGCAACAAAATTTGCACATGAAATCGCATGCGATGTTGAGAAAAACAGTAAGTAACCTGCAAGACCATTAAGACATTACCAAGGAGATTACCCAGAGCCGTGTTCGTACTGTATCCAATACCGGATTTGTACCAATATTAAATAGTTTAACAATTAAAATGTGATCCAGGGTTCATTTTTAATGGTATGACTACGAAGGTTAATATTTAAAACATATCCTTTAACCTTCACCTTATCACTGGATACATAACCGTAATGCAACATTACTCTCGTGCTAGCAGAAACTAACTGTTTTAAATTTGAATTAGCAGCAATTACTTCCTTTAAGGGACATTTTACACCTCTAAATGTAAATAATTTATTTTGCAAAAAAAAAAAACAAACTGCTATTTTTTGCCATCAGATTAAATTTGAAAGATGTAATAAAATATTTGTTTAATAGCTCTCCTGCACCTCCACAGCTGAATCAACTGGCAAGAAGTTGGCCATACCTTGTGGGATTCATTTGATAGGCCATATGTTTGTCTCTTCTTTTCCTTGGCTGCCAAGTGCAATGTATTCCATCATACCTCCGCAGCTACAGTCACAGACCCTTGCCAAAGAATGAATGGATAGGTCAGTCCAATACTGAACTTCCAGGGGTACCAACTTCCCCAACCTGAAGATGAGGATGGATTTATAGAAGATAATTACCATACAACCTGAGGATCATCGAGATGAAGAGGATTATATCCACGAGCATGTCATAGTATCTAATGGCTAGTTCAAACATCACAAAGGACAATATAATATAAATATAATATATATATATATATATATATATATATTTGATTGGAGTCAGTGCACACAAAAGGACTTCTTGAAATAAAATACAACTTTATTCACACTATTATGTGTGAATAAAGTGTTTTTAGATTTCAAGAAGTCCTTTTTGTGCACTGACTCCATCAAATATATTGGAAAATCTCTTCGTAAGCACCAGGCCATAATACTTGTCAAGGAGTGCCTAACCATACCCCATATATATATAGACTATAATATATATATATATATATCCTTGTTGTGTGTGTGTTGTGGTGTGTACTCCTTTTTTTTATATTATGTATACATGGAGGTTGGGTTGGCCCGCTGCAACGAAGTAGTACAACAGCCTAGAGCCCTTTTTTCTTTTCATATTTTTTTCCCTCCTGTGTTGGCTTTTATTGTTTGTTCTTCTGTTTGCTTGAAATGGCAATACACACACTTGTTCAAAATGAACAGCTTATTTAATATGATTAACAATTCACTTTAAACACTGTTCTTTTACTTTTCCATTGCCACCTGTGCTTTTATTGTTGTTATGTATACAGAGAGGGAGGGAAAGAATGTTCCAGTTTTTAATACTCAATGTGACTTCTCATATATTTATATTTTAAAGTAGAGGGCAGGACATTTCACGTTCATACACCAGTTCCAAATAGTCCAAAACGGTGACTATTAGAGTAACCTTTATTGTATTTACAATATTTAAACCCATTCACAAGAGCATACAATCTATTACCTTATCATCGCGTTTGTGATTTTGTTTGTGACATGTTTCACTTGCGTTAACACACTGCGGCTGGCCATTAATTTCAATGCCATTGCTTTGCGTTAACGACACAAACTGCTGCATGCAGTGCTTTGTTAAAATGCACTACATCGCAGGAGTGCATGTGAACAGAGCTTTCACTAACATTGCACATGCGTTTTGGGCGATGGACATTACAACCAAAACGCATCATGCCTTAGAGGAGAAAGAAGACCAGATCAGCCACTAAATACCTGAAAATAATGAATTTTGTTTCCCATCTAAAATGGATATTTGTCAAAGTTAAAAAAAAAATTGTTTTTCCTATTAGCAACAGGTGCAATGAACTCCCGGCAGCCGCGTCTGTGATTGGCTGAGCGGCAGCATTTTCTCGCAAGCAAGGGCTGGCAGTGCGGCGGAGGAAAAGAAGGGAGGTAAGTAAAGTTGGGGGCATTTTCTAATAAATAACTAGAGCGTTGGGGCTGGGGGGACAGGGGGAATGACATATAAAAAATTATTTCAAGTGTGGACATACCCTTTAAAGGGAACTGTGGTCCAAAATGACTTAGTAAATTGATAGGAATTGCTCTCCTTAGAATTTTGCAATTTATTTTCAATTGTTTTTTTGCATAGATTTGAAGATATTTACATTTTTATGTGTGATATGCCGCAGCATCACCAGTCCCCTAACCTTCCTGATTCCTGCTCTGAAACCATGTCAGTCAATCTGCCCTGGTCTCCTCCTTTGCAGCCAACCTGGTCCCTCCCACCATGGACCCCATGGTCCCTCCAGTTGGAGGCCTCCTCTTGGAGTTGCCGTGGCCCCTCCCACGTCGTGGTTGCAAAAGCCCTGCCCTCTCGTGGTGCACAAGCCCTGCCCACTCATGGGTGCTAAGCCTGCCACTCTGGGTGCATAAGCCTGCCCACTCATGGTGTGCCATGGGCCACACACACACCCCCTAGAAAAAACTCTGTGGAAAAACGCCTTTTCAGGCAGAGTGAGAACAAAGTGAGAACTCTGCCTGAAAAGGCTGTTTTCACATGTGGGAAAGAAGGGCTGTAGATTCCCTTACCTACTCTGTCAGGACTTCCACACCGAGCGAGAGGAGGAGGGACTTCCTGTCTCATTCACACAATGAGGAGTCTGAGTCTGTGCTCGCCGGTGGCACTGTGCAGAGAGCCTTAAGCTAGTACACACAACAGTACATTTCTGAAAGATGACAGACAGGATCTGCAGATCCTGTCTGCCATCTTTCAAAGATCTGCAACACACAGTCCCAAGCATTCTCCCTATGAACTAAGGAGAACGCTCAGGACTGTGTGTTTCCTTGGCCGCGCTAGACTCCTCTATCGGCAAGATCCTGTCTGTCACTAACATGCACATGCTGTTTTGGGGCGATGACATTACAACAAAACCAAAACTCATCAAGCCTTAGAGGGGGAAGAAAACACGATCAGCCCTAGAATACCTAAAATGAATTTTGTTTTCCCATCTAAATATGGATATTTGGTCAAAGTTAACAAAAAAAATTGTTTTTCCTATAGCAACCGTGCAATGAACTCCCGCAGCCGCGTCTGTGATTGGCTGAGCGGCCAGTCATTTTCTCCGCAAGCAGAGGGCTGCAGCGCGGCGGAGGAAATAGGGAGGTAAGTAAAGTTTTGGGGCATTTCTAATAAAATAAATAGAGCGTTGGGGCTGGGGGTAACGGGGGAATGACATATAAAAAAATTATTCAATGGCCACCGCAGTGTGTTAACGCAGTGAAACATGTCACAAACAAAAATCACAAACGCGATGATAAGGTAATTAGATTGTATGCTCTTGTGAATGGGTTAAATATTGTAAATACAATAAAAGGTTACTCTAATAGTCACCTGTTTTAGGACTATTTGAAACTGGTGTATGAACTGAAATGTCCTGCCCTCTACTTTAAAATATAAATATATGAGAAGTCACATTGCATGTATTAAAACTGGAACATTCTCTTCCCTCCCTCTCTGTATACATAAACACAAATAAAAAGCACAGGTGGCAATGGAAAAGTAAAAAGACAGTGTTTAAATGTGAATTGTTTAATCATATTAAATTATATCTGTTCATTTTGAACAAGTGTGTGTATTGCCATTTCAAAGAAACAGAAGAACAAACAATTAAAAGCTAAACACATGGAGTGTAAAAAATATGAAAAATGAAAAATATGGCTCTTAAATATTAACCTTCGTAGTCATACCATTAAAAATGAACCCTGGATCACATATTTAATATGTTAAACTATTTAATATTGGTACAAATCCGGTATTGGATACAGTACGAACACGGCTCTGGGTAAATCTCCTTGGTAATGTCTTAATTGTCTTGCAGGTACTTACTGTTTTTCTCAACATCGCATGCGATTTCATGTGCAATTTTGTTGCATTTGCGCAAGCGTTTTTTCATGAAGTATTGAAAAACGCATGCGATTGCGATTTAAAATGCGGAACACAAACTGCAATCGCAACGCACCCGAAAACACGCGTTTTCTGTGTGTTGCCCCGTTTTCAATGATCTGAAAAAAAGGCAAGCGCAAACGCAAAAAAAAAAAACGCAGCAGTGTGGCCTAGCCCTCTATGTGACTGACAGTTCTCCACTCTTCCCCACCACCAACACAGCAACGCATCCATTATCTCTGACATAGCTTGGAAGGTCAGGAAGGAGAGCCGTCAAAGCAGCACATCTTTAAAAAATATTACTCTGGAATAAGAACGGAAGGTAGAAGAGCGATTTGCTGATATTGTGCCTGTGCTTTAACCTCCTAAAATTGTGACATGCAAAACATCATGTGTGGCACTGTTTGTGTTGACTATAGATCAGGGCCGTTTTTAGGCATAGGCAACCTAGGCAAAAAACTAGGGTGCCTATGTTAAACCAGAGCACCCAGTGTTCTCCCTAGCATCTCCCTTTCAGCTTTTACTTGCTGTGTTAGAACTGCTCTCCTTGTTCTGCTGTAATTTGCTACATTGTAGTGTGTAGAGAGCCTGAACTCAGCTCACTCTACTTGGAAAAAATGTTGCAAATGAACTGATCTGCCGGGCGGATCAACGAACGTCGTTGCACATCATGCGTGTGTATGAGGCTTTAGGCTAACAATGATTTACACCAGTATGAATTTACTGGTCAATTTAAAGAATGTTATCACAATACTGCATCTGATTGATAAAGGTTTCTTCCATATTTGCAATACTTTAACAGAACTTTATTTACAATACAAAATAATATAGACTTGACCTACCCCAAAATACGTTACGGTACACTTTCAAAGTTGTGACTCAAATAGAATGGAAGTTTAATTGAAATATCACTTCCACAGAAACAAGATCTATGCAAGGAGTGAGAGAATTCTAACTTCCTTCCTTTTGTGACATCTTTTTATCCTAACATACAAAATTTGCCACAAGTAGGAGTATGTTTGCATGATATCATTGGTTAATATTCATTATATCCATATATATGATACGTCAGTATATTTTAACAAATTATTTAACCGTGATTCTGTCTCACTACCTTAAAAGGTTAGCATTCCAAAACGCCATAGTCTTTTTGTACTGGCTATGGCTCAAACTTATTAAAGTGACAAAAGCTCTTTGCAATAAATATATAACATAGGAAAAATACAACAGCAGTCACCTAGCAGGGCATCATTTATAATGGACAATTTACTAAATTTAGCATTACAGATTATAAAAGAGGAAGTAACAACAAGACCTTAAAACGAGATGAACTGATACGAAAACGAGGAAGTAAGTCAAAATTATAATACACGGCTGATAATACCAAAAGAGGATCCACGGTTACGTAGTTTAAGGGCATGTCCACCCCCAAAATATAATCCCCCCACTACTGGCCCCCGTGTAGTGTAGTTGAATCTGTACCTCACATCCCAGCTCATCTGGTTCTTCTGCTTATCCCCCCCTAAAGTCACCAAAAAAACACCCACCAGGAGTACTGCAGAGGCATATAGGACTCTGCCTCCTGTCTCGCATCCGGGAGGAAGTTGGCATGCATTACTGAAGCCCTTCTCCCCCTCCCTCCCTCCCCCTCCCGCTGCCTCCCGATTAGGATTCCCCCCCCCTAGCGTAAAAAACCTTGCTATAACATTTCCCCCTGCCCCTCCAGCCCCAACCGCTATATTTTTAGTATCAGAAAGTGCCCAAAACATTAGTACCTTCCCTCTTTCCTCCGCGCACTGAACTTCGGGCCAGGCCGCGTCTGTGATTGGCTGCGCTCTGCCAATCACGACGGCGATGCCGGTCCCGCCCCTCTGCTTGCATTTTTCTCGCAAGCAGAGGGGCCTGGCAGTGCAGACGGGGGAAAGAGGGAGACAAGGAAAGTTTGGGGCACTTTCTGATAATAAAAAATATTAGCGGTTGGGGTGGGGGGACAGGGGAAATATTATATCAAAACAAAAAATTCAAGGGTGGAGATGCCCTTTAAAGGCTATGTCCACAGTAAAGGAGAATTTTTAATATATCCTTCCCATAGGCGCCCAGCCCCAACCGCATTATTTATTTTTTTAAACGCCCCCAAACTCTATTACCTCCCCTTCTTCCTCGATGCGCTCCCGGCCATCTGCTTGCGAGGAAATGCAAGCAGAGGGGCGGGGACCGGCAGCCGCGTCTGTGAGTGGCATGTCTGAGCGGCAGCCAATCACGGACGCGGCTGCCGGCCTGCTCATTCCGCGTAGGAAAGCGGATGAGGTAAGTTAAAAGTTTGGGGAAGATTTATAAAATTAAAAAGTATGCGGTTGTGGGGCTGGGGGACATGGGGGAAGGAAGCTATAAGGGATTTAAACGCTAGGGGGAGGGATAGCAGAACGGGAGGGAGGGGAGGGAGAGGGAGGGGGAGGGAGGGGGGAAGGGCCTCTGCAAGTCGCATGGCAGTGGATCTCGGGAGGGCCAGGTAGCAGCAGTGTCTTATATAGGCCCCCCCTGCAGCATCCTGGGGGGCAGTTTTGGGACTTTGGGGGGGGGAACTACAGGAAAACCAGAATGGATGCGTGGGATGTGAGGTAAGGTTAAAACTACACTACATGGTTGGGGCAGTTAGTTCAGTGTTGGGGGAGGGGGATATAGGTTTGGGGGTGGACATGACTTCCTTTAAGATCCCAATAACATACATTTTGTCAAGAAAATGGCAGATTTTATCATTTTTTTCTGTGGCTCCTACAGATTCATTACCCAGCCCCACCGCATGTTTGTTTTTTCAAAAAGCCCCCCCAAACTCTTACTTACCCCTCCCCTCGACTCCTCCCCGCACTGCCGCCCGCCCTCTCTCTTCTGCTTGCGAGAATGCACGCAAGAGGGCGGGACCGGCAGTCCGCGTCTGTGATTGGCTGAGCGGGAAACAGCCAATCACGGACGCGGCGCCGGTCATCCTCAGTGCAGCGGAGGAACAGCGGGAGGTAAGTTAGAGTTTGGGGACTTTCTTAAAAAAAAAAAACTGCGGTTTGGGGCTGGTGGGACAGGGGGAGCATAATATTAAGGTGGGTTAATGCTAGTGGAGGGATATGTAGAACGGAGGGGATAGGGAGTGGGGAGTGAGGGGGGAGAGGCTCAGCAGCTATGGCCAGGAATGCTCTGGGGGTAGGGGGGGTCCGGGAGGCAGGTAGCAGGCAGTGTCCTATATGGACCTGCTAGCCTCCTGGTGGGCATTTTTTTGGAACTTTGGGGGGGGACTACAGAGAACCAGATGGAGTTGGGATTTGAGTAAGGATTAAACTACACTACATGGTGGGGCCAGTAGTTGTGGGGGATTATAGTTTTGGGGGTGGGACATGCCCTTTAATTAAAGGGCACACTTTAAGTGAAAGGTCAGTTAATTAATCTGCAAACCACATAACACAATGTTTTTCCACAGCTACTGTCCCCCTTCTTGGGTGTATGAAAAATATTGGTATATTAATTCCACAGGTAAAGGACTAAGGGGTTGCACCTTACCTTTTTGGCGCTAAGCAATACGCAATCCAACAAACAGTGTGTGTAGATAAGTACCTTTCTTTTGTTAAAACAAAAACATTACCTTCATAAATACTTTACCAGATGCCCTCTAAACCATCATAAAAAGAAGGAACAAAATAATGAGTTGCATAATCATTACCTTATATATACCCTCAATCATAAAAACAACTGTCATTTTTGCTCTCATTCAGTCCCATGTGGCCTTATTCCATCCTGCTTTCCATTTGCATTATTGTATTTGGCATGTTCCACAATATTATATCTCCATTCCCATCCAGTAAATCGGGGACACGGATCCATTCTTCATAATGTTTTTGCAACTGTTGTATCCTTCTTAACCCTTGCCAGGCGTGACGTCCCTAATTGGATGGGATTTTCCCGACTGGAGTGACAAGATCCAGAGTCCAGGGCTGAAATTCGTCCAACAGAGGGAACTGGCAGCCCCGCAGAATAATCACTCTCCGCTCCTTTATGCCCTAACCCCTCCTCCGCCACACCGCCACTAACTTCTCTGCCTCTGCCCCGCCCCAGTCTCCCCACGCCTTCCATGACATCATTGCCCCATGCCCTCTCGCACAGGGGTGGCTACAATCATTGATTTTCTGGCTTATTGGACACCCTGAAAGGTTTTATTTCAAATCAATGGTGGTCGTGTGATGGCCCAATCATACAATCTAGATTGATGTGTGTATGGACCCCTTAAACCTCCTTTCACATGAATAGCAGGACGCTGTTCTTTGGTCTGTCTCTGAACGGTCCCCACCGAAGGTCGCTGGCACCTTTTACCAATCATCTATCAATCATGGATAAAGATCTTATACAGACTGTCATGATATTGATCCTGCGCAAGCAGATCTAGTGTAGGTAATTATTAAGGGACACTAAACCCTCCTAAATCAAGTATTAAAAAGTATTTGCCATCCGTTTCTATTATTCACAGGGAGGTGAGAACGCTTTTGTCCCCACCTCCCTGTGAATAATAGTACGCTCGGGGACCTGGAACTTACCCTTACCGGCACTCCCTGCAAGCCGCTCCTGCACTGACAGCTGTTCGTCCCGTCCACGCGCCCTATCTTGGCGCATGCACGCCAATAACAAAAGATTGGGCAGAACAGCTTTTGAGATGCAGGAGTGGCTTGCGAGTTGGAGTGCAGTAAGGTAAGTTCCAGGTCCCCCGCGTACTATTATTCACAGGAATAAGCGTCTCATCTCCCTGTGAATAATAGAAATGGAGGGCAAATACTTAAATACTTGATTTAGTGTTCGTAAGGTCTGTAATAGTAGGATTTCCATTGTTTTATTATATTTTGTACATTTTCTTCTCTCCTTCATTCTGTACTTCCTCTACATTTGGCTCAAGTGCCTAAACCCAGTAGGGAGCCAGAATTGCTATTCCTTGTCATTACTTCTAAAGGATCGCAAGTAAGAATTGAGTCTCCTAAACCAGCAGAAGGTCAAACAGACTGGGAATGTGACATTTGGTTTAACTATGATAAAGACACTATTTAGAATATGGCAGGCTGATATGAAGCATCATGTATGTAGGTCTTTTTAGAGTCTGGAAACTACATTCTGCTGTTCGGTCAATGTATGTTACATATCTGTCATGTTTGGTGTCTTCAACTGGTAAATTCATGACAATAATAATTGGACCACAGAGATAAGTTCAACAAAAATAATGTCACTGCCGGTGTATCTTTCAAGGAAATCAAATATCTGACATATCCTCAGTCCACCTACACCTGTTGGTAATTGGTTGGGGGTAAATTATTGCCCCCCTTTGCCTGGTGGTAGATAAGAACGGCACAGCTACTAGGAGAGGATCTCCTGATTTCATCACATGAAATATTATCAAGGTATATTATTAAGATATATTATTATACCTTTTTGGAGCAAGGAACTCTTCTTTTTTCTATGGACTTATTCTTTTAACGGCATCTCCACCTTCAATATTTCTTTTGAAATAGTGCAGGCATGCCCTCTCACCCCAACCGCTATATTTGAACTGTAAAAATAGAATCCAACTCTACTTACAGCCCCTTGCTCCAGCGTTATTCCAATCCGGCTCCCTGCCTGCCGGAAATACAAGCAGGGGCCGACCTGACAGTTGGGAATGATAGATGGAAAGTGACTGTTTAAAATGACAGTTGGAAAATGATAGTTAAAAAATTACAGTTAAAAAGTGACAGTTGGAAAATGACAGTTGGAAAATGGCAGTTGGAAAATGACAACTGGAAAGTGACAGTTCAAAACGACAGTCTTAAAAAGGAAGTTGAAAAATGGCAGTTGGAAATAACATTGGAATGTGACAGTTGGAAAGTGACAGCTGGGAAATTACAGTTGGGAAATTACAGTTGAAAAGTGACAGTTGGAAAATGACAGTTGGAAAATGACAGTTGGAAAGTAACAGTTTGAAAATTGACAGTTGGAAATGGCAGTTGGAAAGTGACAGTTGGAAAATGACAGTTGGAAAGTGAAGTTGGAAAATGGCAGTTGGAAATACATTTGGAAAGTGACTTTAAAAATGACAGTAGAAAAGTGGCAGTAGGAAAATGATAAGTTATAAATTGACAGTGGGAAGTGGCAGTTGGAAAATGACAGTTGGAAAATGACAGTTGAAAAGTGACAGTTGGAAAATGGCAGTTGAAAACGACAGTTGGAAAGTAATGCGATCACCATTTAATGCGCACACGTGATTGCGTGTGCGATTCTGTTGCGTATATATATTTCTGTATCTCAAAGAGAAATCGCATGCACCAAACACAACGGAATCGCACACGCAATCACGTGCAATTGCGGCGCAGTGTGGCCGTGCCCTAAGGTGGGTTAGGAAAAAAGCAGAGAACCGGGCAAATATTTCTAGGGAGATCCAATGTTTTATTGCAAAATCAACCATGCAAACAAAGCACAAGCTTAGCCCAATGGCCTTAGAGCTAGGCCATAATAGCGCAGTTTTTGCGCATTCGCGTACGCGTTTTGTGCTCATTTTCGCTACATGAATCTCGGAAGCGATTTCGATGCATGTGATTGCGCGTCGTTTGCGTTTGCAGCGAGTATTTTTCACGCAATCGCTTGCATTTTCGCTTAAAGATAGCAAAAATGCACGCACAAACACGGAAATACGCGCACGAACGCACAGAAAGCGTCACGCTTGGTGCGTTGTTGTGGCCTCAGTCTTACAAAGTGCTTGATAAAGACCATCGGGCCGAAACGTTGTGTGCTGTTTGTTCTGCAGTTGATTTTGCAATAAACTGGGATCACCCTAAGAAATATTAGCCTGGTTCTCGCCATCTTTTCTTTGGGTCATCCAGAATTGAATGCACAGATATAGCTTGGCGGGAACACTGCCTAGTATCTGCAGAAGCTAATAAATATAATAAACTTATTTACTCCCTGAAGAATATCATTCCCCAAAAACCAATCTATCTATTCTATCTACTACCTGTGTTCTATGCTTGCACTAGGGAATTCAATTCATTTGGTTTTAATTAAAGAAGAGCCTTCAGTGCACTGGACTATTTAAGCTATATAATTTAACACAGTATGTATATTCTATATAAGCGTTTTCAGTACTTTCTATCATTATAATAACTCTAGGATGGGTGAGCACTCAACCCATGCCGGCGCCTTTCTCTTCCAACCTCAAAAATGGTTCTAGTAAGACCAACAAACTTTCTCTCCACCCATTCCTCTTTAACCGGAAAGGGTGGAGCGTCAGGTAGAGAGAAAGCATTCCAATGAAGGATACAAAAACCGGAAGTGCGCGTGAGGACTGAGACGGCCACAAGGAGGAAGATGTGAAGGAGAAGAAGGGGGATAGGAAGGGGCCAGGTGAGCTGTTATAGGGGAAAAGGAAGTGGAGGTTGATGGTTGTAACAATTCGTAGTCCCAGTAGCCTAAAGCTAGAACCGACAGGGGTTTTCCAACTTAGTCTATGTCTTCCCACCGTTATTGCCAGTTCCTTAATTAAACCATTTCACTAGCAGTGTAACCTGTTATCGTGGCTGGAGGGGGAATGTGGCCACAGAGGATTATGTTTATTAATAACCAGATTTTGGGTGAGCTTGTGTGAGAACTACAGGCAGTCACAGTCTGTCTTCTAGTCATTTAGCATGGTCTGTCTAGCTGCTTTATGCATGAAGATTTGTTTCACTGCAGTATAGAAGGAAATGGAACCAAAATGGACCAATTCTATTTGGAAAGTTACAGGCATATTGTCTGCCTGGGATTGTTCCATCTCTATGGTATTTTTTTATATAAATGTGAATAGGATTTGTATTTACTGTGACATTGCTGTAATCAATTACCTGTTTCTTGATGAAAGGAAGGAATGATGACTGGGAAAGGCCTCATAGGTGGCTGCATGATGAATGGGAAACGAAGCAACCAGGTCTGTGCAGTAAATCTGTTGGATGGCTTCAGAAACAAGATAAAAATGTCCAGCCGGGGCTGTGGAAGCTCTCAAACTGCTTCTCGACATTGGTCCGGCTTATTCTACTGGTGGAAACCCGGTAATTGATTTTCTTGCGTGACTGTTTTTTGCTTTTATTTTATTTTTTATCCTATATTTTTTCTATTAAAGTAGTATAGATTCTATAAACTAAAAGGCATGTCCACTCCCAAAATGACATTTTATATACCGATAGAGAAGCCCCCAAAAACCAATCATGTACTCAAAGATCAATGTACTACGAACTGCACACAATGCTAGCTATGCAGCATGATCACTGCAGGCAATTTGCTGACAGCAGGAAAAGCTCAGAGCTTTCACGCATGCTTGGATAAGCTTTCACTGCTTATAGACAGTCATCAGGTACACTGATTGTCATTGGCCTTGACATCATACATCATGTCTGTGACTCTGGTTTAACCAAGAAGTGAAAGGCATTTGAGTATTTGATGCAGGGATTGTCCTGAATAATTTGCTTGTGTGGCAGTTTGTATGGGGATTGGGGGAATATCAAGTCATTTTGGGGCTGACATGCCCTTACCTAGATACAGACCTGCTATTTGTCACAAAATTCAGTGAGGTGAACAAGATGGACACTTTTTCTTTTCATAATTTTTACTGAAAGTGTGCCTTTTAACACACTGGAAAAATGATCAAAAATAAATAGATTGTCATAAGCCCTATTTGTTGTTATTAGAAGTGATGGTGGCCAAATGTTTGTCCTCTGGGACCACTAATTGTAGCTATATTTGTATCTGTATAACTTTGCTAACTATTGTTTGATTATATCCATTTTGTAAACTCAACAATTGCTAGATAATTAGCGATGTAAAGATTTCCCATTTATAATATTTTAGCATGATTTCTTTTTCCCTATAATAACGCTTTTTTAGGATACACTTGTGGTCTTTCTGTTAACCAACAAGCATTTTTAATTCAATTAATTTAGCAAAATCCTAATTTTTTTTTTTTCTTATTTTAGAAAGATTACATGGAGCACCCAAAATCTACAGTCGAATTAAAGATGTTCCTCCTCCCCTACCCCCATTTAAATCTGCAAAAGTACTTTCCCTACAGTACCCCTTCCCATCCAGCCGCCATTACTCCCCCAATTCAGCATCAAAACGGCCCAAAAGTAAGCTGTTGTGCACTTTGTTCCAATAGTTCCTCTGGTGGTGGTGGTTTCATTCATCCTAACACAATCTTGGACACTAATCACTGGTACAGTTACCTGTCAGGTAGCCCCTGGGCTAACATTTGCACCTGAAAGCCATTTAAAAAAAAACCCCAAGTGTGAGCACTTTCAGCCCTCACTCAACTGGCTTCACACCAATCTTTGTGTGGAAAACCGTTTATCTCCATGCCAATTTTATTCACCTCAGCCAGTACCTTGTTGCTCAAAAGTTCATGTAAATACTTTTCACGGGGACCTCCCAACACTCCAGGTTCCTCATATGGCACATCTACTAGCTACATCACCAGTGGGCTTTCTCATTACCAAATCGTCTTTCGCAATCTGAGTACCTGTCACATTTCTGCACAAGTTCTCTGCATTTAAACAACCCACACCTCTCTTTCTCAAAGGCCCTCACTTTTGTGATTCCTCGCATAGAAAAGGTTTGTTTGTCTTATTTACACTTGTTTTTTAGATTGATTTTAAATGTATCGTTGTTTTTTTAAATTTTATTTTTATAAAAAGAAAATATGATATCGTAAATTTAAAGCCGGAGGTAGATAGCTCCTTTACCTTCCGGTAATGCAAAAAGGATAGGTTCGTTTTTTGAGTGAACCTATCCTTAAAGGGTATGTCCACCCTTAATGTACTTTTTAATATGTTGTTCCCCATGTCTCCCAGCCCCAACCGCATATTTTCTATTTTCAAAAAAGCTCCCCAAACTCTTACTTACCTCTCCTCTTTCCTCCTCTGCGCTCCCGGCCCTCTGCTTGCGAGGAAATGCAAGCAGAGGGCGGGACCCAGTCGCGTCTGTGATTGGCTGAGCGGCAGCCAATCACGGACGCGGCTGCCGGTCATTCATGCAGCGGAGGAAAGAGGAGAGGTAAGTAAGAGTTTGGGGAGCTTTTTGAAAATAAAAATATGCGGTTGGGGCTGGGAGACATGGGGAACAACTATTAAAGGGGTTTTATGCTAGGGGGAGGATAGTAGAACGGAGGGAGGGGAGGGAGGGGGGAGAAGGGCTGCAGTACGCATGGCAAATATTCTACCGGAGGCCAGGTAGGAGGCAGAGTCCTATATGGACTCTCTATCCTCCTGGTGGGCAGTTTTTGGGACTTTGGGGGGGGACTACAGGCGAACCCTATGGAGCTGGGATGTGAGGAAGGATTAAACTACACTACATGGTGGGGCCAGTAGTTGGGGGGGATTATAGTTTTGGGGTGGACATGCCCTTTAAAAAGAGAAGTGTGCCAAAAGCAGTATCTGTCTGCTCCTTTCCTGATCTAAAGCACTTACTCCAGGTAGTTGTTTGTCATGTAATATCTTTGTGTTGGCAGACACCAGGTTTCTCTGTTCGATAAGCCTGATGAATTATACTCTTTTCATCTGGTGTATGGTAGGAGAATTTAATGCTAATTAGGGAGTGAGTAAAGCTGGGTACACACATGCACTAATCACAGTCCTGAGCTTTTCCCTACGTAAAGCATAGGGAGAAAGCTCAGGACGCAGATTCCCCCAGTTGCGGCTGACTCCCTATATTTTAAAGACAGGAAACCACCGTGGCTTAGGGAATTTTTTAGCATTTCCAAACGATCCCAGGCCGTTGGTGAACGGTTGTTGTCCTCAGGAGTGCTCGGAAATGCGCTACACACAGTAATGGAAAGGGACGATAGTCTAATCCGACGTTACTGTGTGTACCCAACTTACAGGAAGAAGTAACTACTGAAGCACCTCTTTACCTTTGCCTCCTGTCCAATCTTTGACAAGCTTGCACATGCTCTGGTGGCACAGCTAGGAAATGGCATTCACTCATTGGCTATGGTGTCAACTGTCACATCCACACGACTAACAGCTGCTAAAAAGAAGAATTAGGAAGCAGGAAAAGGTACCACAAAACATTGGTAAGACTTTCGGTTAGTCTTGTATCCACTTTCAAGTTTCGATTTCATGTTTGTGGGGTAATTTACCTTTATAAAATTACCTTATAGCCCTTATAGGGCTCTGCCTCCTGTCTCGCCTCTGGGAGAAGTTTGGCATGCGGTACTGCAGCCCTTCTCCCTCCCGATTAGGATTCCCTCCCCCTAGCGTAAAAACCTTTCCATATAATATTCCCCTGTCCCCCAGCCCCACCACCACGCTATATTTTTATTATTAGAAAGTGCCCCAAACTTTACTTACCTTTCCTCTTTTCTCCGCCGCACTGCCAGGCCCTCTGCTTGCGAGAAAATGCAAGCAGAGGGGCGGGACCGCACCCGGCAGCCATTTCCGTGGTTGGCTGCCAATCACAGACGCGACTGCCGGTCCCGCCCCTCTGCTTGCATTTTCTCGCAAGCAGAGGGCCTGGCAGTGCGGCGGAGAAAAGAGGGGATGACTCACTGACAGCTCCTACTTTCAATTCCTGGACTTTGAACAGGCACTGCAGGAAAACATAAGGAGCAGAAATGTAAGGTAAGGATTTTTTTAAACTACACAGTGGGGTTAAACTAGGTGCCACAGCTGCAGAGGATGGATCTGGTGCTGAGTGGGAGGGGGGCAGGGCTCCCCTGCACATGTCACAGTCCTTGTTGAGGTTAGGGAAGCAGCAGGGACCGGATGACTCACTGACAGCTCCTACTTTTCACTTTCCTGGACTTTGAACAGGCACTGCAGGAGAAACATAATGAGTAGAGATGTAAGGTAAGGATTTTTTTAAACTACACAGTGGGGTTAAATTTAGTTTTGGTGGTGGACATGCCCTTTAAAAGATAAATACAGGTGACACGTAAATAAAGCTGGTACACACATTACCATAAAGGTACAACCTTTTCGGTATGTGTGTGCCTGTGAAACTACCATTGCAGGTGGCTGCATCAGAAAGGGCATTACGGCCTGAAATTTTCCCTCAGCTGTGTTGTCTTCTGTACTAAGTAAAGGGAATCGAACGCGATTGTTACAGTTTATGGTAGTCCCAAACGTTTTCCTACACTTTATATAGGGAGAAAGTCTCCTAAATCCCTGTGAACTATACTTCCCCTAATGGTTTAGTGTTCCTTTAGCATGGTACTACAAAGAGTTAGCTTTCCTTTTTAAAGAGAAATAAATACTTTTTTTATACTCCAGAATCTGAAAACAACCCCCCCTAAAAACACCAATAAGCTATATAATATGACTTCAGTAAATTGTATTAAAGTAAATGTAATCCTGTAAGAACTGATGAAGTATTGTGTGTATGTGCAGTGTCAGACCACACCTCCTGACCTCAGCACATGCTTCTTGCTTTATCTGTCCTGTAAAAGGATTGGCTAGAGATTATTAATGGGTGTGACCAACTGTATCAATTTCTGCCACAGCTAAGGACTGAGCATGGGCAGAACATAAGGTCGTTGACCAGACTGTGTGACATTAGAATGCTGTGATGTTAAGCAAAAACCATATATTATTTAGGTAAATTTCCCAGGACTCATATCAAAATGAGAGGTAAGCACTGATACTGGCTTTATATCAAGGTGTTCTGCCTTCTGGTTCAGTGTTTCTTGGGCTTTAGTTGTCCTTTAATTACTTAGTCCTTTTTTGTTTTTTGGGTAGAACAATTCTAGTTGAAGACCAATCCCCCACCCCCAAAAAAATCTTCATCCTTTTGAACCATGTGATATTTGTAGGAACCTTTAAAGTTGTTTTATTATCGCACTTCATCATCATGCTGATTTCTAGTCATTTTCCATTTTTTTCAGGGATTAGTTCTAAAGGGTTTTTTGCTTCTTATACCATAATATTATTTTCAGTTACCCAATGAGTATAAATGTGATTTTAGAAAGGCCTGAACCTCATAGGTTGATTATGCTGGTTCGCAATATAATCAATTTACCGGTAGTTATCACAGGCTGGGTGCCACTTTCTTAAAGCTGTTTTTATAGAATCCCCATGTTTCTTATAGCCTTAACAAATACCATAACAGCTCTTCCAGAGATAAACCCTACACCTTTGTTGGAAATAGATTTTATTTTTCAGTGTGTTGACTGAGGCTTAATATCACCTGGTATCATTCTAATGTCAGTTCTGATTTGACATATATTTTTTTTGTCTGTGACTTTTACCATAGTTACTCTATGTATTCTGTTTTAATGACACTAATGCAAAATGTATGAAATGTTTACAACTTCTGCTTAATAATTATAAATCCAACATTCTAAATTGACAAATACAATTCTCTCAACCACCCCCCCCCCCCCCCCCACACACCACACACACACATTTTTGCAGACTTTATTGTTACTTTATTTGGGAATTTATTGTTGGTAAAGAAGCTGTTGCTTTGCAAGGGATCACCTCTGAATCTAAAAGCCTTTTAGTGCAATAACGCGAGGGTTGAAATGACTCGTTGAAGCTAAATGAAAGTTGAAATTCTACGCAATGATTGCACAGTGATTTATTTCATTACTTCCAATTACAGAATGCTACTGCAATCATCCCCAAGAATTGCACAAATAGATTCATACATAAACATCAAAAGTCAAGAGAGATTATTTCACCAACAGTAAAAATTAGCTTTGTCTTTTTTTTCCCTAATAAATCATATTTTACTATACTGTCTGTAACAAATGACCAAAATATAGTATAGTATAACTGTTTTGTTTATGTGCATCTTTCACATCAGTTATCCCACAAAGACAAAAATCAATAAGAATGTATTTGATAATTGATTTACGATTACTAAAAGCATATTTACCATTGTTTGATATTTGTATGTCTACTTATATATGGCATGTGTACGTGTGTAATCAAACTTGTGTAACTTATGTCAATTGATAATATATCTTTTTTTGAAAAAAAAATGATAGGCGCTTAAAGGGCATGTCCACCCCAAAATTTAACTTTTGATATGTGGTAAGGCTGCTCCCCCAGCTCCAACCGCATTAAGAAATTGTTAGAAAGTCCCCCGATTCTTACTTACTGCCATTCTCTCTCGCTGCAGTGTTCAGGCCCTCTGTTGCATGGAATTGAAAGCAGGGGGCGGGACCGGCAGCCGCGTCCGTGATTGGCTGAGAGGCAGGGAGGGCTGCACTGAGCATGGCTCAACCTTGTGAGGTTGAGGAAGTCTCGGCACACAGCGAGTGCACACACTGCTCTACACAGCAGTTTCCTGGACTTTGGAGGGGCACAGCAGGGGAACTATTTTGAGCAGGAATGTAAGGTAAGGATTGTTTTAAACTACTTGATGTGGCCAGTAAGGGGTTAAATTTGTTTTGTGGGGTGGGACATGCCCTTTAACATCCTTCTGTCCTCTCATTTATTGCCCTAGAAATGTGGGTTTTGTAAGTGGTATAGAAAAACAGGAAAAGAGAAAATATGAATTTGGACAAACCAGCATATTATATAGTCATACAGTAATAGTGAAGAAGACCTATCTTCTAGGCCAGCCTTATGCAACACTGCTTCGAAGTTTTCTCCTACTTTTGTTTATTTTTCTCAACCCATCTCCTTTTAAGCTTCACCTTTAATCGTGCCCCTTCTTCCATTTATCTCTTTTTTCTTAATTCCACTCTGATTCCTTTTCCTCAATTATGTCGCCTCAATTTTGTATTCCTTTCCCCCTTTCTCGGCTTCATCTTCTTCACCCATTATCACTTCAGTTACCCCTTTCAGTTCCCTCCCCTTTTTATATTGTGCTTCCTTTATTTGTTTTATCTTTCTATTAATTTCATTCCATTTTATTTATTTTCTCCCCATTTCTCTCCCTATTCATGTTGCTTCATTTAAGACTCTCTTAAATTCTTCAGGGTTATTCAAAATAAAGTTCTTATTGTTAAATTGGTGCTAATTTTGCCCTGACCAATCAGATATTAGCTTTGAAATGTTAAATAATATCGGATTGGTTAGGGCAAAATTAGCACCATTTTTAACGATAAGACCTTTTATTAAATCTCCCTGTTTCTTTTCTTTAAGTGTCACCACTCCCATTTTCTCTTATTACTTTGTTTCCCTTACAATGGCTTCTCCTAATAATGAATATAAGACATGTGAGAAAAAGACTTCTGCAAGTGCTGCCTCGATCCAATGAGCTCATAGACCAACATGTAACTTAAAAAAATATTTAACCCTCTGCTCTAGTTGTTTCCTAGCTGTTCCAATTGCAGACTTTGTGATGGAACATATGTACTGTACTTAAAAGCAAGTCAGACGATTGTCTCCTGCAGTGTGGATCAAAGCAAACCTTGATGGTAGAGTTTTTAAAGATACATACTAGTCTGTTGTATTCGTAAATCCAGATTGCACTTGCTTGACAGCCCAAACCTATGGACCAGTAGGCCATTGCTGAAATATGTCCATGGAAATACCCATGAGATCAGAGAATAGGTATACTGATCTAATTAGTTAATGCTCTTTGCACAGCTATGCAGAATTTGGGGCTCTTTTGCATTTCACTTTATGCCCAAACATAAATGTTCTCAACAAACACGTGTACATTTCTGTACACCCTCTCTTCTTGTTCTGTAGGCTTTTACTTACACTTTAAAAATGTGTTTATCTTTCTAAAAAAAAAAAGATTTTATCTATGTGCTCCTCAAGGACCCATGTGTTTTCAACCAGCTAATATAGAGTGGATGGCTATTATTTTAACATGTAATACAAATCACTTTTCACTAAAGCCATCATGTCGAGAAAAATGGAACCTTTTGTCGCTAAAACATTAGGTTGTGGGTAACAATAAGAGAATTATGGAGACCAATAATTGTTTTACTTCGGCAGTGTCTTGCAACCAGGGTTCATGCTAAGATAAGACACTGGTAACTGAGAAACAGGATATACAATTATAGAACTTTTTGTTTTCAATGCTGTACAGTGCTTTCATGTGGGGGATAATTAGTATGTTTTGTTGTATACCATATAGATGTAAAAAGATGTTTTACTTCTTAAACTGAAAAAACAAGGCACTTTATTTAGGACAGTCTGCCATTGTCATTTTTTGTTTTCAAGTGAAGGAAAAAAGATTTCTGATTGAAAAATGATTGTCAGTATAAATATTGGGACTGGTAAATAACTGTCTGTTTTGATGGAATTAAGCATAATGTTTCTGGTGGTTGATAGAGGTTAAACGTTGATTTCATAATATAACCAAAGCTTACAGAGAAACGTTAGCAAGGACCCACCTTTAAAGGTCACTCTCACATTTTACTTTACATTGCACGTTTTTCCTTGCCATTACTTAGCTGTGAAGGTTCTCATTCATCCAGCTCATGGTATATCTGCTGTATTCAGTTAGACAACTGGACTGAAGTCTAAAGTCAACTAAACTTCAAGTCCAGTTGATCTAACTGAATACAACAGATATAGCAGGTGCATTATTTATTTTCTATGGGGCATTCCAATTTGTAACATCGCACAATTATGTTCTGCTGCCACTTCGCTTGACTTGGCTCTTTCTGTCTTGTTGGGTGCATGGGCAAATTTTACCCAATTATGCAGGCTCTGCTCTTTTTGCAGGACATTTTGTAGGACGCAAGAGAGTGCAATTTTGTGAAATGTGGAACTGAATCAACAATAACCCAATTGATTTGAGAAAAAGGCTTTACACTAATGCCACAACATAATCCGAAACAGACAACTATAGCAAATAAAGTTAAAGTACTGAAGAACTTAGTAGCACCCTTGATTGCTACCTTACTAAAAAAATCTTAACTATGAGAAATTAAGATTATATTCAGTAAATCCGTTTTTTTGTGGCTATTATGGTATGTATAATGCAAAAAATGATTTCATTGTGATGCTGACAACTTGCTATAAACAGCATATGGATATGTTGGAAAAGACAAACAATTTCCATTGCATCATGTAGGGAACATTTATTACTGTGTGTTTATGTATCAACACAAATTTACAAGAAGATTTCAACTTAATCTGACATGAAGGTGTCAACCCCCCACACAGACACAGGTACACCCACCTACTGACCTACCTTTCCATTCCCATGGAAGCCATACTTAAAGGGTAACATAGTCAAAAAACTAATTGATCAATCATCAATGAAAGTTAGTTATATAGTCATACATACAAAAACACACACCCCAACCTCATATGGGTACTCACAACATTTGACCTACCCTTCCATTCGTGGCAGCCATACTTAAAGGGTAACTAAAGCCAAAAAAAAATTTTTTGATATATCTTCAATAAAAGTTAGTTTTATGGTTGTAAACACAAAAAAGACATACCCCCTCAAACAGACCCAGGTACACACACCTACCGATTACTTATCCATTCCTGTGGCAGCCATACTTAAAGGGTAACTAAAGTAAAAAAAAACCTTTTCACCATTCATCAAAAGGTTTGTTTTTTAACCTCCACGGGCTCAGGTACACACACCTATGACCTACCCCTCTATTACTGTTGCAGCCATACTTAAAGGGAACTAAGATAAAAAAAATAATTTTCACCATTCATCATAAAAGTTTGTTTTTAACTTCAAGGGTAACTATAGTCAAAAAACAATTTGACTATCATCTACAAAGTTTTTTTTTTAACACCACAACTTACCCAGGTACATACTAAGACCTAACCTCCATTACTGTGGGCAGCCATACTTAAGGGTAACTAAAGTTTAAAAATAAAATGAATTTTGATCAATAATCACAAAAGTTTTTTTTTTTTTTAACTTCCAACCTGACACAGGTACATACACCAACTGAGGTACCCATTCATTCATGTGGCAATCATATTTAATATAAGGGTAAATATATTAATAAAAAAAAAAACACACCAAAAATTTTATCCCCCAATTGGCCTGCTTTTAATTCACGTGACAGATTTAAAGGGTAAGTAATAAACAACAATGTCCTCATCAATGGCATTATGAATTTAAAATCTGCAGACAAACACACACATTGCCTTCCAAAATGCGGCCTTTCAAGCCAAATTTAAAGTTTATACTAAACTTTCCTTTCTAGTTCTCCTTTAAAAGTAATGCAAGATACGTATCATGCCATAGACCCCTGTTGATAAATTTCAACCACTTTGTGCACAGGATGATCGTTTTAATCTTTTAGATCAGGAGTCTCCATTTTGGCAAACATAGAAACATAGCAACATAATAATTGAGGTTGAATAAAGACATACCTCCATCAAGTCCAACCTATTCACCTCCTTTTTATATTATTTTTTTTATCCCTACCTAACAGTTGATCCAGAGGAAGTAAAAAAAAACAGCTGGGGGGGGGATTCCTTCCTGACTCCTAACGGTAATTGGAAAGTATCCCTGGATCAACCAGATCTACAGTATATGTATTAATACCAATATTCTCATTATTTTTTGTTTTAGAAACTTATCCAGGCATTTTTAAAGCTATTCAATGAAACTTGCCATTGCCCACATGCTGGAAGACAGTTCCACATTTTCACCACTCTCACGTAAAGAAACCTTTCCTAACCTGAAGATGAAACTTCTTTCTTCCAACCTTAAAGGATTCCACGAGTCCTCTGATATGACCTATTAGTGAACAATGCACCAGAGAGTTATTGTATGGCCTATCAATATATTTGTATAAGGTTATCATGTCCCCATGTAAACGACACTTCTCCATGTAAACAGCCCTAACTTGTCTAATTGCCTGCCAGTCAAGCCCCTCCATTCCTCTTATTCATTTAGTTTTCCTTCTCTGAACTGCTTCCATTTCATAATTTAAAATTCACTAAAGGGTCTCAAGTATGGAGACTTTGTAAACAATTGTATGTACTGTTTTATTCATTTAAAAAAATATCTGTTTTATTATTTGGCAAACAATTATTATTAGCTTAAAACAAAAAACGGGTGGCTTGTAAGTTATTCCCCAACCTAACTGTTATTTTACCAGGTATTACATGCATTTGTAAAAAGATTTCTGCCTCTTCCCTCTGCTCTATAAGCTTTGTATAAGCTAAGCAGTGCAGAGAAGACAACGGGGAGACAACAGTCAATCATTGGCTGTGGTGTCAGTTTTCACAGTCTTGATTGACTGCATGGAGGGAGGAGCCAGCTTAATTAAAATAGGACATAAATTTCCTTAGTAATGCAGGTAATAAAGTGCAAAATATATCCATTGAGGGGCAAGAACTTACCCCTGAGCATTTTTGTTTTGTTTATGGGTGCCTTTATAGAAAATTGGGTGTGATAGCAGATGTTCCTTTAAAAAAAGCATGTTTGCAAAATATTGGTGTTAATGAATTTGTATCTTTCTATTATACAGTATAAGAAAAAAATGTGCATTTGAAATGTTTGGGTTAGAAAGAATTTTTTTTAATGAAAGTGCAGTGTGAAATGATAAAGTATGCTGAAAATGTAATCTGTTTGACACAAAGGAAAAGGTCAATCCAATATAGATTCAATGAAAGCTTCTGATTTTTGAAGTTGTGGTGCATGTAGTATGTTATAATCCTGATCAAAACGGTGTAGATTGGTAAGATTGCAAAATAATCACAACTGTTCCCATCTATATAAAAGACAATATTTTTACATCTGTTTTTTTTTTTAAAAACATAAAAATTAAAGGCTATGTCCACAGTAAAATGTATTTTTAATATATCATTCCCATGAGCTCCACCCCAACCGTTATTTATTTTTTTATAAAGCCCCCAAAACTCTACTTACCTCCCCTCTTTCCTCCGACGCGCTCCGGCCCTTCTTGCGAGGAAATGCAAGCAGAGGGGCGGGACGGCGAGCCGCGTCTGTGATTGGCTGAGCGGCAGCCAATCACGGACGGGCTGCCGGCTGCTCACTTCCGGTAGGAAAGCGGAAGAGGTAAGTAAAGTTTGGGGGGCTTTATAAATTAAAAATTATGCGGTTGGGCTGGGAGACATGGGGGAAGGAGATATTAAGGGGGATAACGTAGGGGGAGGGATAGCAGAACGGGAGGGAGAGGGAGGTGGAGGGAGGGGGGAGAAGGGCTGCAGTACGCATGGCAGTGATCTCCGGGAGGCCAGGTAGCAGGCAGTGTCTTTATGGAATGCTAGCCTCCTGGTGGGCATTTTGGACTTTGGGGGGGACTACAGGAAAACCAGATGAGCTGGGATGTGTGAGGTAAGATTAAACTACATACATGGTGGGGCCAGTAGTTGGGGGGATTATAGTTTGGGGGTGGACATGCCCTTAAGAAAGAAATGGCAGATTCTGCAGGTTTAGTGTGAAATTATTGTTCTTTATTGGTTGACAATTGATGTCTTAAATCTCGGGTGTTGATTGAGTGGGGGGGAAAAAGTTACCTTAGGTCAGAACCGCTGCAAAATGTTAATGGCTTTTGGCCTAATCGGATCTTGAAAAGTGTTGAGACCCGGTGTTGGGAACTGCTATACTGTGGGGAACCAATGTGACATGTATTCTATACAATATCATCTAGTACAAATGCATGTTTAATTAGTGTAAAGCAGGGATCCTTAAACTATGGCCCTTCAGATGTTTGAAAACAAGAATTCCCTGGCTTTCCTAAGTAGTTGAGGAATGCTGGGATTTGACATCTGGAGGGCCTTAGGATAAGAATCCCTGGTGTGTAAAGCCTAATACACCGATTAATTGCCAAAACCGAAGGTGAAAAAATGAATGTTCGGTGTCGTTCATTGATCCAAGGATGGACCACCAACAACACCCAACCAAGCACCCACACATTAATTTGCGCGGCAGAATGCATGTGTGTACTAGCTTAGAAAAACTGTAAAATGAGTTCTATTTAATAGAATCACAAGCTCCTGTCACATGACTATAGTATTCCTCTGAAGGTAACCTTATTACAATTACATTCAGCAATGTTCTTTACTTATCATATAAAAGGAACTAGATCCCACAGAAGGTAAGTTTAAAAATTTACTATTGTCATAATTATCATAGTAATGGAAGGCAAGAATGTCTGCTCAATAGAGCTAATAAAAATAACACATGTTTGAAAAGAACCAGCATGTTTAGCAATCCTTAATTGAGTTTTAATTTAATGTACACAATTAATGATAGTAAATATTTGGCTTTTGTTGTAGGTGGAAAGGATATTTCACTGTAAAATATTTCACTACTCTTTTAAAACCATTGTTATTAATCAATAATTAGGACATTTGACTGGATCAGAAGCAAAGCTCTTTAAAGAGAATCTCCACCATAAAAATGCATTCAGCTAGATTTACCCAGAGCCACAATCACTGGCTCTGGTGATTCAATATCATTGTTGTGCTCTGGTAAAAATAGTCTTTCCCAATGCACTACTTGAAACCATTGCAGTCACCATTTTTGTGGCCTTGCTAACCTTTGGTAAATAGACCAGAACTGTTGGGCTATTGGTAATATGGCAGTTTTTTCTTAATGTTAAGCCCAGAATTTACTTTAATTTATAATCTATTGGTTTACTTAGAAAGGAGTTCTTAATACTACTACATCTAGGTGAACTTAGTTCTTGACAGAATTATTATTATCATTATTATTAGTTTCGACCCCAGTAATAGGATCTGTTGCCTGATCTGTAAAAAAAAAAAAATTAAACAATTTTCGGTCTATAACATATTTTAGACCACAGTCCCCAAAATTAACTATTTCCCTCTTCAATCTGTGTATGTATAGCCGGTAGGAGGAATCCATCTGTATTGCTGTCATTAAGGGTATCCAGACAACATTGTCCCAACAGACAGACAGGCATCATGATAGAAAGTTTAGACCTTTAAGTTAACCATATGGGTAAAAAGGCTTAAAGGGCATGTCCACTCCCAAAACTATAATTTCCCCACTACTGGCCCACTGTGTAGTGTGTAAAAATCCTTACCTTACATCCCAGCTCCAAATGGTTGCCCTGTAATCCCCCCTAAAGTCCAAAAAAATGCAGTGTAGCAGCTGTCCATGACTCATCCTGTGCCTGTCTCTCCTCAACCTCGACAAGGTTTGAGGCATGTGCAGGAGAGCCCTCCCCTGCGCATGGCTCCCTCTCCCCCTCCCGATTGGTCTCTCTCCCCCTAGCTCCAAACCCTTTTTACATGTTATAGGTCTTGCTCCTTGCAGAGACTCCCCCGATAGTTACTTACTTTACCTCATCTCCACCCATTCTGGCCTCTCAGCCAATCACGACGCGGCTGCTGGTCCCGCCCCCTTTTGCAGTTCGTGCAAGCAGAGGGGCGGGAAGTGCGGCGAAGGATAGAGGTAAGGTAAGTAACTATCGGGCAGTTTCTGGCAATAACTAATGTGGTTGGGGCTGGGGGAGCAAGACCTATAAACAATAAAAAGTTTTTTACAAAGGGTGGACATGCCCTTAAGGCCTACTTAGCTCAAAATGGCTATACCGGAACAGGATAGGATGTGCCAAATCAAAGACCCTTTCTCAAGTATGTAGAAAATGCTCTGTGCATAGAGGACAGTAAATATTGGGGTCAGGAGTCGTGACCAATAGATACAAATGCTCACAAGGCTCTCTGAAGACTACATGGATTGTGCATTGTACTAGCAAGAACAGGAAGCTAGAAGCCTTCTTAGTAGCAGAATACTGTATACTGTACTTTATTCATGTATGCAAACTCAACTTACTGGAGTAAGTATCTTACAATGTATAGGTGTTCTGGGAAGAAAAAACATTCAGATAAGGATTTTTTAAAAAAAAAAAAGTTTAGTTCTCTTTTAAATATAGATTTTGAAGTTTTACTGCCAGCTGCACAGCTTTCACATTACCTGTCTAATAAAGGATAACTATGTATGAAGTTTATTTAAAAAACAGTTAAAATGAAAAGTACTTGGGACAGGGATATGGATTGGTAATTCCTACTCCCAATATTGTTTCTGTGTGAAGAGCACCAGCCCAAGAAAACTGCTTCTGCCGTCTTCCTCCTGGCTTCGGCACTATCTTTTAATACAGGAATAGTCGGGACTAACCTGGCAAATGAGAACTGCAGGTGCTGTAGCTCCTCAATGAAAGATATTGTGAGGTAGGATATCAATTCAACATCCCTGCCACATGTACTTTCCATTTTTAAAAGTTAATTTTTAGAGTATGGTTATCCTTTAAATGAAACATATTGTTACAAAACTATTACAGGTTGGGAATGTCAATTCCTTGCCACAATCATGACCTGTACCAATTTTTTAACTATAGTAAGGTAGGCCATATAAAAGAAACATTGGCAGTAAAACTAAAATATTTCTTACTGTTCTAATCAATTACTGATTATTAAAAATATAAACTACAGTATAGGTTGGCGGGTTATACTTAGATAATATAAAATATATTTATTGGGCAGTGGTTTTGTAACCATACGCTAGTTAATGGCAAAATGTGTTCTCATCTAAATCAGGTAATCCTACGAAATAACCCATAGTGTTAATATGTACACTACTAGATGCTAAATACCATTTTAGTCCAAATGTATTTTCTATGAATGGAGTAATTACACATAGAGCTCCCAGCCACAGAGTCCCATTTCTAACGGCCTCTCTGGCTGTCCGGGTAAACAAGTTTTGTCCAGGAGGAGTGGAGCTTAGGTGAGACTGGGGGCTACAGTATTTGAGTTGTCTGAAAAAAATGATTGACTTGAGTATAAGCCAACATCATGACTATTACTGCCTTCTGATTCTATATTGTTTCGAGGCTTTAGTTGCCCTTTAAATGGACAGAAGATTCCAAACAGTAATAGCCAAATCCAGTATGTAGTTACTACTGTATAGGACTACTGTATGGGAATTCTGCTGTCCATTTAAAGGGCAACTAAAACAATACAGAATCGAAGGCAAACTTTTAACAAATATATAACCAATCTCGAGGTTTAAAACTTTAAGTGCCACAGATCGTATATATACGATCTTTGCAGAAAAGGACCAAACTGCCACAGATCGTATATATACGTTCTGTGGCTTGCCCTTTAAAAAAAATATTGAGGGTGCTAGGAGCGATCGTGGGGCACCATTCAAGTGCCCCCCTAGCCCCTCGATCCCCCTGGTTTCAGCCAAATCTGAGGAGGGGATCGAGAGATAGCAGTGCTTACCTGCAGAGCGGGAGCAGCAGCCGGGAGCAGGAGAGAAGAAGTCCGTGCTATAAGGAGACGGGGGACACAGGATCACAGGATTTCTGCTTCACCAGGGTCTTCCCTTAGGCTTCCCTGGTGGTCTAGTGGAGGTACTGCACTGCGATCTCCATTTAGATCACAGTGCAGTACCTGGTATCGTAAAGCTGCCAGTGTGACAGCTTTCTATACTTTTTGTGAATGGAGCTCAAAGTTCCATTCACAAATAGGATCTTTTCGAAGTCTTTGCTACTTAGCAAAGACTTAGAAAGAAAATGGGGACAGAGACCAAATTATTGATCTTTGCCAATGAATGAAAAATCACTTCCTGGAAAATGATTTCGGGAAGGGATTTTTTCCTATGGGATTTCGAATTGGAAAATGGGCATTTATGCCCGTATTCCAAGTTTGTTATCATTCATTTGATGATCATCTTTGGGAATGATCCAAAAAAAAAGGGAAAATGCGCACAAAAAAATTTTAAAGTAATACACACACCCTTTTTTAATTTTACCCTAAAACTATAAATTAGCAAAAAAACTTTGTATTCTCCAAGCTTCCCAATGTCCCCGGTGATATCGGTGGTAAAGTAAACGCAGATCAATATTTGTCCGATTTCAAGGGAAACTAAGCCTATTTTAGTAGGAAATTTTGCAGAGGTACCAAAAAAAGACCGGATTGAATTTTTAGGATCAGTAAAGTGTGACTCTCGTACTAACCGGTTTTCACTAAAATACCACTAAAAGGGGGAGTGGTGTGTGGGGGTGGTTGTGGGTTGTGGCGTTTTTTGATTTTTTCTTCTTGGAATTGCAATTGCGCATGGGTCCATTTGAGCTAGTTGGGGGCCCCGTCTCTGTTTGCACTCACCCATATGGCATACCGATGATTCAGGACATGTGGGAGATTGCATTTAGTGGGTTTTACTTGCCAAGTGGGTTTAGGTAAAATTTCAACCATTGAGTCCTCTTATTTTATTTTTCACAAAATCTCCTAAAAGCACGGAGTTCTATGAATAACAGCGTCTGGAATTCTTTATGTAATACGAAAGCATGACACGTTACGTAGCGAAGGTGTGTTGATTCCAAAAATATATAGTTTGTGGGGGTATTTCCAAGTTGAATAGGCTGTTCAAATTACAGCACACTTTGATTTTTTTCTTGTAATTGCACTTTTGCATGCATCCCATTTGAGCTAGTTGGTGGCCACGTCTCTGTGTGCACCCACGCATATGGCATACCGTTTGATTCAAGACATGTGGGTTTTTTTTTGCTTGTCAAGTGGGTTTAGGTAGTATTGCAACCTTTGAATCCCCTTATTTATTTTTTACAAAAATCTTTGGAGTTCTTTGGAGTACTATGTCTGAAATTTTTCATGTTGTATGAAAGCATGACAAGTTACGAAATGAAGGTTGTAGATTCCAAAAATATATAGTTTGTGGGGGGGTGTTTCCAAGTTTCGGTGCTGTTTCCTTTGAAAAAGCGTAGGCTGTTCAAATACAGAGCACTTTGATTTTTTCTTGTAATTGCACTTGGGTAATTCTTTGGATTTCTGCATCTGGAATTCATGTAGTATGAAAGCTTGGCACAGTAACGTAGCTGAAGGAGTGTAGATTTCAAAAATATATGTTTGTGGGGGCTATTTCCAAGTTTCGGGACTGTTTCCTACAGAGCACTTTGATTTTTTTCTTGTAATTGCACTTGGGCATGCGTCCCATTTGAGCTAGATGGTGGGCCACTCTCCGTGTGCACTGCATAAAAGAATGACATCATTGCATAGATGGAAGGCATGTGATTCCAGAAATATAGTTTATGTGTGGGGGTATTTCTAATATAGAGGGGTGTTTAGTCTGACAAATCTGAAAAGTTTGCTGTAATTGGGCCACTGTGATTTGGCTCACTTTCGGCTAGTCAATTCCAGTACGCATGTGTAACCATGCTTATGGCATACCGTTTGATTCGGGATATTTAGGAGATTGATGTTTGGTAACTTTTGTAACATTTCATGGATTTGGCATGATTTCTACCTTCGAAAGTGGATTTTTGTTAATTTTTTTCAGAAAATCTGTGAAGTGAAGTGCGAATTCTACGAAGAACTGCGCCCACACCATTGATGGTATATGAATGAACAAACAACAGCATTCCATAGTTGAAAGTGTGTAGATTCGAGGAATATATAGTTTGTGGGGGAAGGAAAAACTGCAGACTGATCAAATTCAGAGTTGGCTGAATATTTTTTACGTTTTTGAGCCATCGTGCATTGTCTCACTTCGTGACTAGTCGCTTCCACGTGCACGTGTGTAACCACGCATATGGCATACCGTTTGATTCAGGACATTGGGGAGGAAAGGATTTGGTTAACTTTTTCTTACATTCCATGAGGTTTTGCCAATGCCATGATTCTACCTTTGAAAGTTATTTTTGTAATTTTTCCAGAAAATCTCAGAAAAGTGCATCTTTCTATGACAAACTGGCCCACCACATGATGGTATGAATGAATGAACTACAGTGTTACATAGCTGAAGGAGTGTAGATTTCAGGATTATAGTTGTGGGGGGTGGGGGAGGTCTTTTCACTTTCCTGGACTTTGAACAGGCACTGCAGGAGAACCATAAGGAGCAGAAATGTAAGGTAAGGATTTTTTTAAACTACACAGTGGGGTTAAACTAGGTGCCACAGCTGCAGAGGATGGATCTGGGTGCTGAGAGGGAGGGGGGCAGGGCTCCCCTGCACATGTCACAGTCCTTGTTGAGGTTAGGGAAGCAGCAGGGACCGGATGACTCACTGACAGCTCCTACTTTTCACTTTCCTGGACTTTGAACAGGCACTGCAGGAGAACCATAAGGAGCAGAAATGTAAGGTAAGGATTTTTTTAAACTACACAGTGGGGTTAAACTAGGTGCCACAGCTGCAGAGGATGGATCTGGGTGCTGAGTTTTAGTTTTGGTGGGGGACATGCCCTTTAAAAGATAAATACAGGGGACACGTAAATAAAGCTGGTACACACATTACCAATAAAGGTACAACCTTTTCGGTTACTGTGTGTGCCTGTGAAACTACCATTGCCGATGGGGCTGCATCAGAAATGGGCATTACGGCCTGAAATTTTCCCTCAGCTGTGGTTTTCTCTCTGTACTACAGTAAAGGGAATCGAACTGCGATTGTACAGTTTATGGTAGTCCCAAACGTTTTCCCTACACTTTATATAGGGAGAAAGTCTCCTAACTCCCTGTGAACTATACTTTCCCCTAATGGTTTAGTGTCCCTTTAGCATGGTACTACAAAGAGTAGCTTTCCTTTTTTAAAGGAGAACTAAATACATTTTTTTATACTCCAGAATCTGAAAACAACCCCCCTAAAAACACCAATAAGCTATATAATATGACTTCAGTAAATTGTATTAAAGTAAATGTAATCCTGTTAAGAATGATGAAGTATCTGTGTGTATGTGCAGTGTCAGACCACACCTCCTGACCTCAGTCACAGCTTCCTTGCTTTATCTGTCCGTAAAAGGATTGGCTAGAGAATTTTAATGGGTGTGACCAAACTGTATCAATTTCTGGCACAGCTAAGGACATGAGCATGGGCAGAACATAATGTCGTTGACCAGACTGTGTGACATTAGAATGCTGTGATGTTAAGCAAAAACCATATATTATTTAGGTAAATTTCCCAGGACTCATATCAAAATGAGAGGTAAGACACTGATTACTGGCTTTATATCAAGGTGTTCTGCCTTTGGTTCAGTGTTGTTCTGTGGCTTTAGTTGTCCTTTAATTACTTCAGTCTTTTTTGTTTTTGGGTAGAACAATTCTAGTTGAAGACCAATCCCCCACCCCCAAAAAAACTTCATCCTTTTGAACCATGTGATATTTGTAGGAACCTTTAAGTTGTTCTTAATTATCGCACATTCATCATCATGCTGATTTCTAGTCATTTTCCATTTCTTTCAGGGATTATGTTCTAAAGGGTTTTTTGCTTCATATACCATAAAATATTATTTTCAGTTACCCAATGAGTATAAATGTGATTTTAGAAAGGCCTGAACCTCATAGGTCTGATTATGCTGGTTCGCATTTAATATAATCCATATACCGGTAGTTATCACAGGCGGGTGCCACTTTTCTCTTAAAGCTGTTTTATAGAATCCCATGTTCTATAGCCTAACAAATACCATAATGCTCTTCCAGAGATAAACCCTACACTTTGTTGGAAATAGATTTTATTTTCAGTGTGTGTTGACCGAGGCTTAATATCACCTCGGTTATCATTCTAATGTCAGTTTGATTTGACATATATTTTTGTCTGTGACTTTTACCATAGTTACTCTAAGTATTCTGTTTCTAATGACACTAATGCAAAATGTATGAAATGTTTACAACTTCTGCTTAATAATATAAATCCAACATTCTAATTTGACAAATACAATCTCTCAACCCCCCCCCCCCCCCCCACACACCACAACACATTTTTGGAGACTTTATTGTTACTTGATTATTTGGGAATTTTATTGTTGGTAAGAAGCTGTTGCTTTGCAAGTGATCACCTCTGAATCTAAAAGCCTTTGTTTGCAAAAGCGCTAGAGGGCTTTGAAATGACTCATTGAAGCTAAATGAAAGTTGAAATTCTATCGCAATGATTGCACAGTGATTTATTTCATACTTCCAATTACAGAATTGCTTACTGCAATCATCCCCAATGAATTGCACAAATAGATTCATACTAAACATCAAAAGTCAAGAGAGATTATTTCACCAACAGTAATAAATTAGCTTTGTCTTTTTTTCCCTAATAAATCATATTTACTATTGTCTGTAACAAATGACCAAATTATAGGTATAGTATAAACTGTTTTGTATTGTTGCAATCTTTCACATACAGTTATCCCACAAGACAATAAATCAATAAGAATGTATTTGATAATATGATTTACGATTACTAAAAGCATATTTACCATTGTTTGATATTTGTATGTCTAATATATATGGCATGTGTACGTGTGTAATCAAACTTGTGTAACTTATGTCACATTGAATAATATCTCTTTTTTGAAAAAAAAATGATAGGCGCTTTAAAGGGCATGTCCACCCCAAATTTAACTTTTGATGTGGTAAGGCATGCTCCCCCAGCTCCAACCGCATTAATAGAATTGTTAGAAAGTCCCCCGATTCTTACTTACCTGCCATCTCTCCCCGCTGCAGTGTTCAGGCCCTCTGCTTGCATGGAATTGAAAGCAGGGGGCGGGACCGGCAGCCGCGTCCGTGATTGGCTGAGAGGCAGGGAGGGCTGCAATGAGCATGCCTCAACCTTGATGAGGTTGAGGAAGTCTCAGGCACAGCATGAGTCACACACTGCTCCTACACAGCAGTTTCCTGGACTTTGGAGGGGCACAGCAGGGGAACTATTTTGAGCAGGAATGTAAGGTAAGGATTGTTTTTTAACTACTGATGTGGCCAGTAAGGGGTTAAATTTTTGTTTTGGGGGTGGACATGCCCTTTAACATCCTTCTGTCCTCTCATTTATTGCCCTAGAAATGTGGGTTTTGTAAGTGGTATAGAAAAACAGGAAAAAGAGAAAAATTTGGACAAACCAGCATATTATATAGTCATACAGTAATAGTGAAGAAGACCTATCTTCTAGGCCAGCCTTATGCAAAACGCTTCGAAGTTTTTCTACTCTTGTTTATTTTTCTCAACCAATCTCCTTTTAAGCTTCCACCTTTAATCGTGCCCCTTCTCCTTTATCTCTTTTTTCTTAATTCCACTCTGATTTCCTTTTCCTCAATTTATGTCGCCTCAATTTTTGTATTCCTTTCCCCCTTTCTCGGCTTCATCTTCTTCACCCATTATCACTTCAGTTACCCCTTTTCAGTTCCCTCCCCTTTTTATATGTGCTTCCTTTATTTGTTTTATTTTCTATTAATTTCATTCCATTTTATTTATTTTAGCTCCCATTTCTCTCCCTATTCATGTGTGCTTCATTTAAGACTCTCTTAAATTCTTTCAGGGTTATTCAATAAAAGTTCTTATTGTTAAATATGGTGCTAATTTTGCCTGACCAATCAGATATTAGCTTTGAAATGTTAAATAATACGGATTGGTTAGGGCAAAATTAGCACCATTTTAACGATAAGACCTTTTATTAAATCTCCCTGTTTCTTTTCTTTAAGTGTCACCCATCCCATTTCTTCTTATTACTTGTTTCTCCTTACAATGGCCTCCTAATAATGAATATAAGACATGTGAGAAAAAGACTTCTGCAAGTGCTGCCTCGACCTAATGAGCTCATAGACCAACATGTAACTTAAAAAAATATTTAACCCCTTGCTCTATGTTGTTCTCCTAGCTGTTCAATTGCAGACTTTGTTATGAACAAATATGTACTGTACTTAAAAGCAAGTCAGACGATTGTCTCTGCAGTGTGGATCAAAGCAAACCTGATGGTAGAGTTTTTAAAAGATACAATACTAGTCTGTTTGTATTCAGTAAATCCGATTGCACTTGCTTGACAGCCCAAACCTATGGAACCAGTAGGCCATTGCTGAAATATGTCCATGGAAATACCCATGAGATCAGAGAATAGGTATACTGATCTAATTAGTTAATGCTCTTGCACAGCTATGCAGATATTTGGGGCTCTTTGCATTTCAATTTATGCCCAAACATAAATGTTTCAACAAACACGTTACATTTCTGTACACCCTCTCTTCTTGTTCTGTAGGTTTACTTACACTTATTAAAATGTGTTTATTTCTAAAAAAAAAAAGATTTTATTTCTTAGGTCTCCTCAAGGACCCATGTTGTTTCAACCAGCTAATATAGAGTGGATGGCTATTATTTTAACATGTAATACAATTCATTTCACTAAAGCCATCATGTCGAGAAAAATGGAACGTTTTGTCGCTAAAACATTAGGTTGTGGGTAACAATAAGAGAATTATGGAGACCAAAAATTGTTTTACTTCGGCAGTGTCTTGCAACCAGTGTTCATGCTAAGATAAGACACTGGTAACTGAGAAACAGGATATACAATTATAGAACTTTTTGTTTCAATGCTGTACAGTGCTTTCATGTGGGGATAATAGTAGTTTTGTTTGTATACCATAAGATGTAAAAAGATGTTTTACTTCTTAAACTGAAAAAACAAGGCACTTTATTGTAGGACAGTCTGCCATTGTCATTTTGTTTCAAGTGAAGGAAAAAAGATTTCTGATTGAAAATGATTGTCACGTATAAATATTTGGGACTGGTAAATAACTGTCTGTTTTGATGGAATTAAGCATAATGTTTCCTGGTGGTTGATAGAGGTAAACGTTGATTTCATAATATAAACCAAAGCTTACAGAGAAACGTTAGCAAGGACCCACTTTAAAGGTCACTCTCACATTTTTTACTTTACATTGCACGTTTTTCCTTGCCATTACTTAGCTTGTGAAGGTTCTCATTCATCCAGCTCATGGTATATCTGCTGTATTCAGTTAGATCAACTGGACTTGAAGTCTAAAGTCAACTAAACTTCAAGTCCAGTTGATCTAACTGAATACAACAGATATAGCAGGTGCATTATTTTATTTTTCTATGGCGGATTCCAATTTGTAACATCGCAACATTATGTTCTGCTGCCACTTCGCTTGACTTGGCCTCTTTTCTGTCTTTGTTGGGGCAAAATTTTACCAATTATGCAGGCTCCTGCTCTTTTTGCAGGACATTTTGTAGGACGCAAGAAGAGTGCAATTTTGTGAAAATGTGGAACTGAATCAACAATAACCCAATTGATTTGAGAAAAAGGCTTTACACTAATGCCACAACATAATCCGAAACAGACAAACAATAGCAAATAAGTTTAAAGTACTGAAGAACTTAGTAGCACCCTTGATTGCTACCTTACATAAAAAAAATCTAACTATGAGAAAAATAAGATTATATTCAGTAAATCCTGTTTTTTGTGGCTATTATGGTCCATGTATAATGCAAAAAATGATTTCATTGTGATGCTGACAACTTGCTATAAAACAGCATATGGATATGTTGGAAAAGACAAACAATTTCCATTGCATCATGTAGGGAACATTTTTACTGTGTGTTTATGTATCAAACACAAATTTACAAGAAGATTTCAATTAATCTGACATGAAGGTGTCAACCCCCCACAGACACAGGTACACCCACCTACTGACCTACCTTTCCATTCCCATGGAAGCCATACTTAAAGGGTAACTATAGTCAAAAAACTAATTTTGATCAATCATCAATGAAAGTAGTATATAGTCATACATACAAAAAACACAACCCCAACCTCATATGGGTACACACACTATTGACCTACCCTTCCATTCCTGTGGCAGCCATACTTAAAGGGTAACTAAAGCCAAAAAAATATTTTTGATATATCTTCAATAAAAGTTAGTTTTATGGTTTGTAAACACAAAAAAAGACATACCCCCTCAACCAGACCCAGGTACACACACCTACCGATCTATTATCCATTCTGTGGCAGCCATACTTAAAGGGTAACTAAAGTAAAAAAAAAACATTTTCACCATTCATCATAAAAGGTTTTGTTTTTTAACCTCCACGGGGCACAGGTACAACACCTACTGACCTACCCCTCTATTACTGTTGCAGCCATACTTAAAGGGTAACTAAGATAAAAAAAAACTAATTTTCACCATTCATCATAAAAGTTTGTTTTTAACTTCCAAGGGTAACTATAGTCAAAAAACAATTTTGACTAATCATCTACAAAGTTTTTTTTTTAACCCCCAAACTTACCCAGGTACATACTACTGACCTAACTCCATTACTGTGGCAGCCATACTTAAAGGGTAACTAAAGTTTAAAAATAAAAGAATTTTGATCAATAATCACAAAAGTTTTTTGTTTTTTTAACTTCCAACCTGACACAGGTACATACACCAACTGAGGTACCCATTCATTCATGTGGCAATCATATTAATATAAGGGTAAATATATTAATAAAAAAAAACACAAAAAATCTTTTATCCCCCAATTGGCCTGCTTTTAATTCACGTGACAGCCATATTTAAAGGGTAAGTAATAAACAACAATGTCCTCATCAATGGCATTATGAATTTTAAAATCTGCAGCACAAACACACACATTGCCTTCCAAAATGCGGCCTTTCAAGCCAAATTTAAAGTTATACTTAAACTTTCCTTTCTAGTTCTCCTTTAAAAGTAATGCAAAAGATACCAAGTATTTATTGACACTCATATCCATAGACCCCTGTTGATAAATTTCAACCACTTTGTGCACATGGATGATCGTTTTAACTTTTAGATCAGGAGTCTCCATTTTGGCAAAAATAGAAACATAGCAAAATAATAATTGAGGTTGAATAAAGACATACCTCCATCAAGTCCAACCTATTCACCCTCCTTTTTTATTTATTAATTTTTTTATCCCTACCTAACAGTTGATCCAGAGGAAGTAAAATAAAACGCTGGGGGGGGATTCCTTCCTGACTCCTAACGGTAATTGGAAAGTATCCCTGGATCAACCAGATCTACAGTATATGTATTAATACCAATAATTCTCATTATTTTTGTTTTAGAAACTTATCCAGGCCATTTTAAAGCTATTCAATGAACTTGCCATTGCCACATCTGCTGGAAACAGTTCCACATTTTCACCACTCTCACTGTAAAGAAACCTTTCCTAACCTGAAAATGAAACTTCTTTCTTCCAACCTTAAAGGATCTCCAGAGTCCTCTGATATGACCTATTAGTGAACAATGCACCAGAGAGTTATTGTATGGCCTATCAATATATTTGTATAAGGTTATCATGTCCCCATGTAAACGACACTTCTCCAATGTAAACAGCCCTAAATGTCTAATCTGCCTGCATAGTAAGCCCCTCCATTCCTCTTATTCATTTAGTTTTCCTTCTTGAACTGCTTCCATTTCCACAATTTAAAATTCACTAAAGGGTCTCAATGTATGGAGACTTTGTAAACATAAATTGTATGTACTGTTTTATCATTTAAAAAAAATATCTGTTTTTATTATTTGGCAAAACAATTATATTAGCTTAAAACAAAAAACGGGTGGCTTGTAAGTTATCTCCCCAACCTAACTGTTATTTACCAGTTTATTACATGCATTTGTAAAAAGATTTCTGCCTCTCCCTCTGCTCTATAAGCTTTGTATAGCTTAAGCATGTGCAGAGAAGACAACAGGGAGACAACAGTCAATCATTGGCTGTGGTGTCAGTTTTCACAGTCTTGATTGACTGCATGGAGGGAGGAGCCGCTTAATTAAAAATAGGGACAATAATTATCCTTAGTAATGCAGGTAATAAAGTGCAAAATATATCCATTGAGGGGCAAGTAACTTACCCTGAGCAATTTTTTGTTTGTTTTATGGGTGCCTTTAATAGAAAATTGGGTGTGATAGCAGATGTTCCTTTAAAAAAAGCATGTTTGCAAAATATTGGTGTTAAATGAGATTTGTATCTTTTCTTATACAGTATAAGAAAACTGGGCATTGAAATGTTTGGGTTAGAAAGAATTTTTTTTAATGAAAGTGCAGTGAAATGATAAAGTATGCTGAAAATGTAATCTGTTTGACACAAAGGAAAAGGTCAATCCAATATAGATTCAATGACAGCTTCTGATTTATTGAAGTGTGGTGGTGCATGTAGTATGTTTAATCCTGATCAAAAACGGTTGTAGATTGGTAAGATTGCAAAATAATCACAAACAGTTCCCATCTATATAAAAAACAATATTTTTTACATCTGTTTTTTTTTTAAAAAACATAAAAGATTAATGAAAGAAATGTGCAGATTCTGGGTTTAGGTGGAATATTGTCCTTAGGTTGACAATTGATGTCTTAAATCTGGGTGTTGATTGAGTGGGGGGAAAAAGTTACCTTGAGGTCAGAACGCTGCAAAAATGTTAAATGGCTTTGTCCCTTTCCTGTGTTGTGCTTAGCAAGTGAGCAATAGTGCGTCCTACTGTACCCTACTTCTACTAAGCTACTGAATCACATTTTCCGCAGACCCCATCTTCTGTCCCAATCTCTCTGCAGGTTTCAAGCTGAATCTGCAAAGAGATTGAGGCCCCAAGGTGGCTTTGAGCAGTTGAGCAGTTCTTCAGATCGGATTTCCTATTTGCCCTTGATTGGAAAAATCCGATTATAAAAATGTCTGGCCGTGTATGGCTAGCTTTACAGAAATGCATATCAAAAGCTCAGCATCTCCTTAGTGATAAGCCTGTTTCATTGGAGAAAATTTTAACCAAATTTATTAAAGCTGAATGAAGTTGATGCAATTTTCTTGACTGCCCACAAAAATAGCATGAAAATGATATTAACCACACCTTTTCTCAACCACATTCACTTAAGCTACCTATACACTCTTGATGGCTAAAAGATTGTGCAGTGGATCAATATTGTCCCTTTTGACAAAGAAAGGAAATAAATGAATCCTGTGGGATTTGCTTTTGCCTAGCTGTAAATAGCACAAACTGGTATTAGTACATGTACAGTTTTAGTACATCTGTCATATGTATAGTATATGTAGTAAAAAGCATGTTCACCCTTTAACCAAAAACTTATCTGCCCACAACTCCAACTGCTATTTTTACCAGTTTATTACATGCATTTGTAACCATATATTTAATCCCCAAAATACGTTACGGTACACTTTCAAAGTTGTGACTCAAATAGAATGGAAGTTTAATTGAAATATCACTTCCACAGAAACAAGATCTATGCAAGGAGTGAGAGAATTCTAACTTCCTTCCTTTTGTGACATCTTTTTATCCTAACATACAAAATTTGCCACAAGTAGGAGTATGTTTGCATGATATCATTGGTTAATATTCATTATATCCATATATATGATACGTCAGTATATTTTAACAAATTATTTAACCGTGATTCTGTCTCACTACCTTAAAAGGTTAGCATTCCAAAACGCCATAGTCTTTTTGTACTGGCTATGGCTCAAACTTATTAAAGTGACAAAAGCTCTTTGCAATAAATATATAACATAGGAAAAATACAACAGCAGTCACCTAGCAGGGCATCATTTATAATGGACAATTTACTAAATTTAGCATTACAGATTATAAAAGAGGAAGTAACAACAAGACCTTAAAACGAGATGAACTGATACGAAAACGAGGAAGTAAGTCAAAATTATAATACACGGCTGATAATACCAAAAGAGGATCCACGGTTACGTAGTTTAAGGGCATGTCCACCCCCAAAATATAATCCCCCCACTACTGGCCCCCGTGTAGTGTAGTTGAATCTGTACCTCACATCCCAGCTCATCTGGTTCTTCTGCTTATCCCCCCCTAAAGTCACCAAAAAAACACCCACCAGGAGTACTGCAGAGGCATATAGGACTCTGCCTCCTGTCTCGCATCCGGGAGGAAGTTGGCATGCATTACTGAAGCCCTTCTCCCCCTCCCTCCCTCCCCCTCCCGCTGCCTCCCGATTAGGATTCCCCCCCCCTAGCGTAAAAAACCTTGCTATAACATTTCCCCCTGCCCCTCCAGCCCCAACCGCTATATTTTTAGTATCAGAAAGTGCCCAAAACATTAGTACCTTCCCTCTTTCCTCCGCGCACTGAACTTCGGGCCAGGCCGCGTCTGTGATTGGCTGCGCTCTGCCAATCACGACGGCGATGCCGGTCCCGCCCCTCTGCTTGCATTTTTCTCGCAAGCAGAGGGGCCTGGCAGTGCAGACGGGGGAAAGAGGGAGACAAGGAAAGTTTGGGGCACTTTCTGATAATAAAAAATATTAGCGGTTGGGGTGGGGGGACAGGGGAAATATTATATCAAAACAAAAAATTCAAGGGTGGAGATGCCCTTTAAAGGCTATGTCCACAGTAAAGGAGAATTTTTAATATATCCTTCCCATAGGCGCCCAGCCCCAACCGCATTATTTATTTTTTTAAACGCCCCCAAACTCTATTACCTCCCCTTCTTCCTCGATGCGCTCCCGGCCATCTGCTTGCGAGGAAATGCAAGCAGAGGGGCGGGGACCGGCAGCCGCGTCTGTGAGTGGCATGTCTGAGCGGCAGCCAATCACGGACGCGGCTGCCGGCCTGCTCATTCCGCGTAGGAAAGCGGATGAGGTAAGTTAAAAGTTTGGGGAAGATTTATAAAATTAAAAAGTATGCGGTTGTGGGGCTGGGGGACATGGGGGAAGGAAGCTATAAGGGATTTAAACGCTAGGGGGAGGGATAGCAGAACGGGAGGGAGGGGAGGGAGAGGGAGGGGGAGGGAGGGGGGAAGGGCCTCTGCAAGTCGCATGGCAGTGGATCTCGGGAGGGCCAGGTAGCAGCAGTGTCTTATATAGGCCCCCCCTGCTAGCACTCCTGGGGGCAGTTTTTTGGGACTTTGGGGGCGGGGCACACAGGAAAACCAGAATGGATGCGTGGGATGTGAGGGGTAAGGTTAAACTACACTACATGGTTGGGGCCAGTAGTTCAGTTTGGGGGGATAGGGGGATTATAGGTTTGGGGGTGGAATGCCTCCTTTAAGATCCCAATAAACATAACATTTTGTCGAAGAAATGGCAGATTTATCATGTTTTTGCTCATACAGATTTCATTCCCTTTCCTGGTGTTGTGCTTGACGCAACAGTGAAGCAATAGTGGACGTGCCTACTGTACCAACTTTACTAAGCTATCTGAATCACATTTTCGCAGACACCATTTCTGTCCCAACTCTCGCACGGTTTCAAGCGAATCTGCAAAGAGAGTTGATCTGGCCCCAAGGTGGCTTGAGCAGTTGAGCAGTTTCTTCAGATCGGATTTCTATTTGCCCTTGATTGGAAAATCCGATTATAAAAATGTTGGCCGTGTATTGGCGTAAGGCTTTACAGAAATGCATATCAACAAGGTCAGCATCTCCTTACGGCTAAGCGGTTTCATTGGAGAAAATTTTAACCAAATTTATTAAAGCTGAATGAAGTGATGCAATTTTCTTGACTGCCACAAAAATACATGAAAATGATATAACCACACCTTTTTCTCAACCCACTTCATTAAGCTACCTATACACTCTTGATGGCTTAAAGATTGTGAACGAGTGGATCAAATAGTGTCCTATTTGACAAAGAAAGAAAATAAATGAATCCTGTGGGAGTGCTTTTGCACTAGCGTAAATAGCACAAAAACTGGTATGGAGACATGTACGTTTAGTACCATCTGTCATATGGATTGATAGTATAGGAGTAAAAAGCCAGTTCACCCTTAACCAAAAACCTACTCTGCCCAAAACTACCAACTGCTAGTTTTACCAGTTATTACATGCATTTGTAACATATATTTAATATAAGATAATTCTGCCTCTGTCAATAAGAGCTTTACAAGCTTGGGCGGCATGTGCAGAGGAGGCAGCAGGGGAAACAGAAGTCAACCACAGGCTGTGATGTCAGTAGTTACAGCCTTGATTGACTGCATAGAGGATGGAGCCAGCTTACTCTGCAATGCTCTAGAGACAATAATTATCCTTAATTATCTGGTTAGTAATGCATCTAATAAAGTGCTGGATATATCAGTTGGGGTAAGCAGGCAGGTAACAGAGTGACCATTTATTCTGTTTTAAAAGTGGGTACACATATGCCAATTCTTCCTCCTGACCGACCGTTCAAGACTTCCGACCGATCGGCCAGGAGGAAGGACGGTTGGTTGCAGCAAAAGCAGCCGCATCCGACAGTAACCACGACTGAGCGTGTGGTCCCATAGAGGATTGCACGATTGGTCATGGTTTTCCGACCTGTCTGATCGTGCATTTGTCCGATTTGGACAAACAAATGGTCGGTCGCGGCCACCACAAGGAACCAGTACAATAATATGGTTCAACTGACCAAAACACTGAAATTTTGATCGGTCAGGCTGAATTGTTGTATGGTGTGTACCTAGCTTAAGGGTGGAGATGCCCTTCAAAATACGAGTGGTTTAAATCTTAAAAAAAAACATACATTTCACTTACAGCAAAAAGGTCAACCCTCAATTCTACCAAGATGTTGATTACATTATCCAATAAAAGTAAGGTTTGACAAGTTAACATTATACAAACAATAAGGTGATGGAAGCACACACTGTTCCTCAGAATAATCTGTTTATTGCATCACACAAACAAACAACGTTTCGGAGATCGCTATGTCTCCTTCATCAGTGTGTGCTTCCATCACCTTATTGCTTGTGCTATAGCTTGGAGTCCTTGAGGTAGAGGACTGATGGAAGCTGCACCTTCAACTTCAGTGGCACGCTGCCTGAAGGAGTGTCTAGGCCCAAATCTATACTGCATAAAGCTAACATTACAGCATTTTATTACACATTTTCCCCATTCCATCTTACCTGAGAAAGTTGTATTAGCGGGTTTCCAGTTAAAGGTGCTAAACAAAACAGCAGGCATAAAATGATACGGATATCTGAAATAAAAAAAGAAATACATTCAGGGAGATTCAATAAAAGTTCTTATAGTTTAAAATGGTGCTAATTTTGCCCCAACCAGTTAGCTTTCAAATGTTATATAATATCTGATTGGTTGAGGCAAAATTAGCACCATTTTAAACGATAAGAACATTTATTGAATAACCCTGATTATTTCAAAGTACGGTAGTTATTTCAAATCATAACAAAGAAAACACCCATGCTCAGGTATCCTGTTTAGTATTGGTATATCTGGAATTTAACTCAAGAAGTTTTTTCCATTGCTTTGTATGCAAATCTTGCCACCATGCAATGTCTAAAAATCTAATGTTATGTACATGCACAGTATTGTTTTAAGCCTGTCATTTGCTGTGTTCCTCTCCACATGTGGGTAGTGATATCTGTCTGATCACACTAATTCTACAAAGATGTCTAGTTCTACAGATCCAGGTTGAATGTTGGAGAATTTGAAATACAGCAAACTTCTTACTGAGGACGGATTACAGCTTTGAACAGATGGAAAGGATTTGGAAATCAAATTTAGAATGTAATTTGTGTGTTGGCATGTTCACCCTACATGATTTTTTTTACCTATAAAAACCAGGAACCCTCCCCAAACGCTAACATTGCAATACTTTTTTTTTTTTTAAATGTTTATTAAAAAAATAAACGAACATGAACGATAACAATAATAAACGGTTCTGCCAATGTTATTTCACAGTGATTGAAATACAGGAGTCATGCAGATTCACAAATTGGTAGATTACATATTACTCCCCCTCTCCCGAACTGAAATAGTACATTGCAATACTTACCTTTCTCCCTGGTTCCTGAATTAAGATATCTTACCTTAAAGTTCTCCGGTAACACTGATGCCAGACTGCTGTCTGGAACCTGAGGACTTTAAGGTAAGGTATTTTTAGGGAAATAACTGGATTGATATTCCTAAGCTGTAATGTTTGTTCATGTGACAGCAATTACTGAAATTGCTATCTGCTCTTTAAACTTCATTGTTGCATCAATAATGGCCCGCCTGTAATTTTGTAGGAGAACTGATTGATCCCATGGCCAACAGGTATGGTTTGCCAGGCATGGGATCATTTTATACAGAAGCCCCTGTTTACCTAAAAGTAATTCCCTGATTTCATAAAAAAATATTATAACAAAAATTGTTATATGTCAGGTAAACCATTTTCCTGCCCCACTCCTGACACTTGTTGTAACAAATATTGTTAAGTGCGAAGAGTGGGGCAGGGAAATGGTTAACTGACATATAACAACTTTTGTTATAATATTTTTTTATGAAATCAGGGAGACTAAAAGCCGCAAGTGCTCACTGACTAAACTTCTAAAGCGAGAGAGGTAGGAATACTTTCTCCTGACTCTTGTAGAATTATAGATTTAGGGGAAGAAAAGTGGTTTATTGTGTGTAGTTCCCCTTTAGGATTGTGGTTCTGCATTCAATGCAAAGCGGAGTAAAATTACAATTAATGTACAGCAGTTTTAAGATGAGACTTTTATGCTTGAATAAAAACACATTATTATTATATGCTATTAATATACATTCCCAGGCCCGAGGCCTTATTTGAATGTTAAAAATTGAGCATAAAAATTAAGCTGGTCTCTCTCAATAAGTTAAGAGAGAACATTCTTACCCTACTGTTAAACATTCATCGCTGAAGTTTCTGATGTCTCCAGTGACCGTGCAGCTGACAGGCTCCTGCTGCTACCCACCTTATTTCTCTATTAGGCACATGCGCAAATATAGTAAATAATGGAGACTAGTCAGGTCGTTGGCAGGAGGAGCCTGTCAACTGTGCGACTGTGGGAAACATCAGAATCTTCAGCTTCTTCTCTGTTAGAACGAGAGGTAAGAATGTTCTCCGTTACCTCATGATCACCAAAAGAAACTCATTCCCGCACATTTAATTTTTAAGTGGACATCCTAGCATTTTGCTTTGGCATGAATTAAGATCATATGGGGCCCTAGGCAGGGCTGATATTAAGGGCCCCTCTTCTTCATTATAAAGATTGTATTAAAAGTAAAGCTTACTGGGCCATAGATGTGTGTGTAGGCTGCCTTGTGGATAATCCTGCTCTTCAATTTGCACAAAAACTGTTACAAAAACATCAAGACACCGAGGGGGAAACCTGCTGAGCGCTAATATTAATATTACATCCCTGTGAACTTAATACTCCTCTGGCATTAACATTTGCATGCAAATCTTGTTCAATTTCTGCCTTTAATTTATTATATTGCTTGAGGCCTATAGACTGGCAAATATAATATAGTCACACGCACCGCAAAACACACAGAGCAGGTACAAAGCCACAAAACAAACATAGACCCAGAGATTGTCTTTTGTGTAAAAGAGATTATTAGTGAATGCAAGTAAATGTAGGTCTGTGTTACAGTGAGGATTTTCCTTATTGAATTTATTGTGGCGAACATTTCATTAAAAAGTGGCTTCACACTGCCCAAGGCTTTGACATACCCACTTATAACTATACCCACCCTTATCTGCTTTCCCCAACATCTTACTGCCCTCTGTCCAACCTAAGGACATTTTTCAGAACAAAATAAGAGTCCATGTTAAAATGTGGAACTGATCTGCAAATTCCTAGACTGCTGACAGCTACAGGATATTACAGCACTGTGATGTTGAACCTTGGTACTCAAACTATTTGGAAACTACAACTTGTTGGATGCTGGGACTGGAAGTTGTAGTTTCTAAACATCTGGAGTGCCAAGGTTCACCATCACAGTTGCACAATGACATTATATGCCACCAAAATGTATATCTTCTATTGATATTGTCACCAAAGAATGTGACCTGAAATCAAACCACTCACCCATTATATTAAATGTTGGTTCAGCAACACTAATCTTCCAAGTTTGCTGGAAACGATTTTAGACTTTCAGGTGCCAATGCAAATATGGCTGCATAATAAGGAAATGTGCAGATGGAACTGCCTGGAACATAGAGAGCTGGAATCAAGCAGAGAAGAAAGAGAATTCATCCTTACTCAATCCATTAGTGAGTATGGTAGAAAGAGTACAGTATGTTATTGTATTATTATGGTAGAAAGAGTACAGTATGTTATTGTATAATTATGGTAGGAAGAGTACAGTATATGTTATTGTAGGAGGAGTACAGTATATGTTATTGTATTATTATGGTAGGGAGTGTACAGTATATATTATTGTATTATTATGGTAGGAAGAGGACAGTATATATTATTGTATTATAACCCACCCCTTCCATTGATCCTATGGGCATAAACTGTAAAAAATATCCCTATAATCGGGCGCTACTACGCAGTAGCGCGCCGATAATAACACGGAAGTACCTGGGAAAAGTACCTTTGATCAAATGAAGAGCCGTATACGCCGGAAGCAAGTATGAGAAGCCGGTGTTAGTGAGATAATCCAGGAGGAAGCAGAAGGGGTGCGTCTAAGCTGTTAGACTCGGCCGGAGCACTGAAAGCAGCAGGGGGGTGGGACTGCCAGGAGGAGCAGGGTCAGCTGACCATATGCAGAAAACTACGGGGCAGGAGAGGAAAGAAGAGTGGTGGTGTGTGTCAGGTGTGTGTGTTCAGGTGTGTGTGTGTCGGTGTGTGGTGTGTGTGTGTGTGTCAGGTGTGGTGTGTGTCAGGTGTGTGTGTGTGTGTGTGTGTGTGTCAGGTGTGTGTGGTGTTCAGGTGTGGTGTGTGTGTGTGTGTGGGTGTGGTGGTGGTGTGTGGTGTCAGTGTGTGTGTGTGTGTGGGTCAGTGTGTGTGTGTGGGTGTGGGTGTGTGGGTGTGAGTGTGTGTGTGTGTGTGTGTGTGGTGTGTCAGGGTGTGTGTGTGGTCAGAGGTGTGTGTGTCAGGTGTGTGTGTGTGTGTCAGGAGGAGAAGGGGTCAGAAAAGAAGAATCAGTAGTGTGTGGTTGTGGGGACAGCAGCCTGTGGACTGCACAATAACCATGGGTTTGTTTATAAATGAGGGTGGGGTGGGTTATAATGGATAATGTACCACTGTAAATTATAGGGATATTAGAAGGTACCTCGGAGTTCCGTGGCCTGTATAAAAAGGCACTCGGCCTCCGGCCTCGTGCTTTTATATGGTCACGGAACTCCTCGGTGAATTCTAATATCCTTATAATTTACAGTAGGGGGTACATTATCACTATATTATGGTAAGAAGAGGACAGTATAATTATTGTATTATTTTGGTAGGTGGGGACAGATATATTATTGTATTATTATGGTAGGGAGAGGAAGTATATGTATTGTCTTATTTGGTAGGGGAGGACAGTATATTTTTGTATTATTATGGTGGGAGAGGACAGTATAATTATTATGTATTATTATGGTAGGAGAGTACAGTATATATTCTTGTATTATTATGGTAGGGAGAGTACAGATATATTATTGTATATTATGAGGGAGAGTACAGTATATGTTATTGTATTATTATGGTAGGAGAGTAGAGTATATTCTTGTATTATTATGGTAGGAAGAGGACAGTATATATTATTATGGAAGGGAGAGTACAGTATATATTATTGTATTATGGTAGGAAGAGTACAGTATATATTATTGTATTATTATGGCAGGGAGAGTACAGTATATATTCTTGTATTATTATGGTAGTGAGAGGACAGTATATTGCTATTGTAGGAGGAGTACAGTATATGCTTTTGTATTATTATGGTAGGAAGAGTACAGTATATATTATTGTATTATTATGGTAGGGAGAGTACAGTATATATTATTGTATTATTTATGGTAGGGAGAGTACAGTATTTGTTATTGTATTATTATGGTAGGAAGAGGACAGTTAATTATTGTATTATTATGGTAGGGTGAGGACAGTATATATTATTGTATTATTATGGTAGGGGAGGACAGTATATTATTGTATTATTATGGTAGGAGAGTACAGTATATATTATTGTATATTATGGTAGGAAGAGGACAGTATATATTATGTATTTATTATGGTAGGGGAGAGGAACAGTATATATTTGTAGTATTATGTAGGGAGGACAGTATATATTATTGTATTATTATGGTAGGGAGGACAGTATATTATTATGTATTTATTATGGTAGGGAGAGTACAGTATATATTATTGTATTATTATGGTAGGAGAGTACAGTATTATGCTTTTGTTATATTATGGTAGGAAGAGTACAGTATATATTATTGTATTATTATGGTAGGGGAGGAGTACAGATATTTATTGTATATTATGGTAGGGTGGGACAGTATATATTTTGTATTATTATGGTAGGGTGAGGACAGTATATATTATTGTATTATATGGTAGGGAGGACAGTATATTTATGTATTATTATGGTAGGGAGAGGACAGTATATATATTTATTATTATGGTAGGGAGAGGACAGTATATATTATTGTATTATATGGTAGGGAGAGTACAGTATATGTTATTGTAGGAGAGTAGTTACTTTGTATATTTGGTAGGAAGAGTACAGTATATATATTGTATTATTATGGTAGGGAGAGTACAGTATATATTATTGTATATTATTGGTAGGAGAGTCGTATATATTATTGTATTATTATGGTAGGGAAGAGGACAGTATATATTATTGTCTTATTATGGTAGGGAGAGGACAGAGTTATTATTGTATATTATGGTAGGAAGAGTACAGTATATATTATTGTATTATTAGGTAGGGGAAGGAGGACAGTATATGTTATTGTATTATTATGGTAGGAAGAGTACAGTATATATTATTGATTATTGGTGGAAGGTACAGTTATATATTATTGTATTATTATGGTAGGAAGAGACAGTTACATATTATGTATTATTATGGTAGGGAGAGGACAGTAATGTTAATGTATTATTATGGGGAAGAGTACAGTATTATGTGATTATTATGGTAGGGAGAGGACAGTATATTGTATGTGTATTATTATGGTAGGAAGAGTACAGTTATATTCTTGATTATAGGTAGGAGGGACAGTATATGCTTATTGTGGAGGAGTACAGTATATGTTTTTGTTTTATTATGTAGGTAGGAGAGTACAGTATAATATTGTATTATTATGGTAGGGAGAGGACAGTAATATTATTGTATTATTATGGTAGTGAGAGGGAACAGTATAATATTGTATTATTATGGTAGGGGAGGGACAGTAATATTATTGTATTATTATGGTAGGGAGAGGACAGTATATTTATTGTATTATTTGGTAGGGAGAGGACAGTATATGTTATTGTATTATTATGGTAGGAAGGAGGTACAGTAATATTATTGTTATTATGGTAGGGAGAGTACAGTATATATTATGTATTATTAGGTAGGAAGAGTACAGTATAATTATTTGATTATTATGGTAGGGAGAGGACAGTATATATTATTAGTATTATGGTAGGAAGGTACAGTATATATTATGTATTATTATGGTAGGGAGTGAGGGACAGTATTATATTGTATTATTATGGTAGGGAGAGGACAGTATTGTTATTGTAGGAGTACAGTATATTTTTGTTTATTATGGTAGGAAGAGTACAGTATATATTATGTATTAATATGGTAGGGAGAGGACAGTATATATTATTGTATTATTTGGTATGAGAGGACAGTATATATTGTATTATTATGGTAGGTGAGGACAGTATATATTATTGTATTATTATGGTAGGGAGAGGACAGTATATGTTATTGTATTATTATGGTAGGGAGAGGACAGTATATGTTATTGTATTATTATGGTAGGAAGAGTACAGTATATATTATTGTATTATTATGGTAGGGAGAGTACAGTATATTATTGTATTTTATGGTAGGAAGAGTACAGATATATTATTGTATATTTATGGTAGGGAGAGGACAGTAATTATATGTATTTTATGGTATGTGAGAGGAAAGTATTATTATTATTTTATGTTAGGGTGAGGACAGTATATATTATTGTATTTATTATGGTAAGTGAGAGGACAGTATAATTATGTATTATTATGGTGGGAGAGTACAGTATATATTATTGTATTATTATGGTAGGGAGAGTACAGTATATATTATTGTATTATTATGGTAAGGAGAAGGTACAGTATATATTATTGATATTATGGTAGGGAGAGTACAGTATATATTATTGTATATTATGGTAGGAGAGGTACAGTAATATTATTGTATTTATATGTAGGAAGAGTACAGTATATTATTATGTATTATTAGGTAGGGAGGAGTACAGTATATATTGTATTATTATGGTAGGGAGAGGACAGTATATATTATTGTTTTATTATGGTAGGAAGAGTACAGTATATATTATTGTATTATTATGGTAGGAAGGTACAGTATATATTTTGTATATTATGGTAGGAAGAGTACAGTATATATTATGTATTATATGGTAGGGAGGATACGTATATATTATTGTATTATTATGGTAGGGAGTGTACAGTATATATTATGTATTATTATGGTAGGGAGAGGACAGTATATATTATTGTTTTATTATGGTAGAAGAGTACAGTATATATTATTGTATTATTATGGTAGGGAGAGGACAGTATATGCTATTGTAGGAGGAGTACAGTATATGCTTTTTATTATATGGTAGGAAGAGTACAGTATATATTATTGATTATTATGGTAGGAAGAGGACAGTATATTATTTTGTATTATTATGGTTAGGGGGGAGGAGAGTACAGTATTATATTATGTATATTATGGTAGGGAGAGGTACAGTATATATTTTGTATTATTATGGTAGGGAGGGACAGTATTATATTGTTTATTATGGTAGGAAGAGTACAGTATTATTCTTGTATTATTATGGTAGTGAGAGGGACAGTATATTGTATGTAGGAGGAGTACAGTATATGCTTTTGTATTATTATGGTAGGAAGAGTACAGTATATATTATTGTATTATTATGGTAGGGTGAGGACAGTATATATTATTGTATTATTGGTAGGGTGAGGACAGTATATATATTATTGTATTATTATGGTAGGGAGAGGACAGTATATATTATTGTTTTATTATGGTAGGAAGAGTACAGTATATATTCTTGATATTATGGTAGGGAGAGTACAGTATATATTATTGTTATTAGGTAGGGAGGAGTACATTATGTATTGTATTATTATGGTAGGAGGAGAGAGTATATATATTGTATTATTATGGTAGGGAGAGTACAGTATATATTATTGTATTATTAGGTAGGGAGTGTACAGTATATATTATTGTATTATTATGGTAGGGAGAGGACAGTATATATTATTGTTTTATTATGGTAGGAAGAGTACAGTATATATTATTGTATTATTATGGTAGGGAGAGGACAGTATATGCTATTGTAGGAGGAAGTACAGTATATGCTTTTGTATTATTATGGTAGGAAGAGTACAGTATATATTATTGTGTATTTATGGTAGGGGAGGACAGTATATATATTGTTTATTTAGGTAGGGTGAGGACAGTATATAGATTATGTATTATTATGGTAGGGAGAGGACAGTATATATTATTGTTTATTTATGGTAGGAAGAGTACAGATATATTCTGTGTTATTATGGTAGGGAGAGTACAGGATATATTATTGTATTATATGGTAGGAGAGTACAGTTTTGTTATTGTATTTTGGTGGAGAGTACAGTTTATATTAGTATTATTATGGTAGGGAGAGGTACAGTATAATATTATTGTATATTATTGGTAGGGAGTGTACAGTATATATTATTGTATTATTAGGTAGGGAGAGGACAGGATATATTATTGTTTTATTATGGTAGGAAGAGTACAGTATATATTTTGTATTATTATTGGTAGGAGACGAGGACAGTATATGCTATTGTAGGAGGAGTACAGTATATGCTTTGTATTATTATGGTAGGAAGAGTACAGGTATATTATGTATTATTATGGTAGGGAGAGACAGTATATTTATTGTATATTATGGTAGGGGAGTAGAGTACAGTATATATTATTGTATTATTATGGTAGGGAGGTACGTATATATTTATTGTATTATTATGGGAGGAAGAGATAATTATTGTTTTATATGGTAGGAAGAGTACAGGATATTCTTGTATATTATGGTAGGGAGAGGACAGTATATTATTGTTTATGGTAGGAGTACAGTATATTTTTGTATATTATGGTAGGGAGTCAAGTATATATTATTGTATTATATGTAGGGGGAGGACAGTATATATTATTGTATTATTATGGTAGGGAGGACAGTATATATATTATTGGATTATTATGGTGGAAGAGTACAGTATATATATTGTATTATATGGTAGGAGAGTACAGTATATATTATTATTGTTTTATTATGGTAGGAAGAGTACAGTATATATTATGTATTATTATGGTAGGGAGAGGACAGTATAATTATGTATTTATTGGTAGGAAGAGGTACAGTAATATTCTTGTATTATTATGGTAGGGAGAGTACAGTATATATATTGTATTATTATGGTAGGGAGAGTAACAGTTATGTTATTGTATTATTATGGTAGGAAGGAGCAGTATATATTATTGTATTATTATGGTAGGGAGAGAGGACAGTATTATATTATTATGGATAGGAGAGACCGTATATATTATTGTATTTATGGTAGGAAGAGTACGATATATTATTGTATTATTATGGAGGGAGAGTACAGTATATATTCTTGTATATTTATGGTAGTGAGAGGTACAGTATATGTATTGTAGAGGAGTACAGTATATGCTTTGTATATTATGGTGGAGAGTAGAGACAGTATATATTATTGTATTATTATGGTAGGGTGAGGACAGTATATATTATTGTATTATTATAGTAGGGAGAGGACAGTATATATTATTGTATTATTATGGTAGGGAGAGTACAGTATATATTATTGTATTATTATGGTAGGGAGTGTACAGTATATATTATTGTATTATTATGGTAGGGAGAGGACAGTAATATATATTGTTTTATTATGGTAGGAAAAGTACAGTATATATTCTTGTATTATTATGGTAGTGAGGGGACAGTATATGCTATTGTAGGAGGAGTACAGTATATGCTTTTGTATTATTATGGTAGGAAGAGTACAGTATATATTATTGTTTATTATGGTAGGGAGAGTACAGTATATATTATTGTATTATTATGGTAGGGTGAGGACAGTATATATATTATTGTATTATTATGGTAGGGAGAGTACAGTATATATTATTGTATATATGGTAGGAAGTCAGTATATATTATTTTTTTTATTATGGTAGGAAGAGTACAAGTATATATTATTGTATTATTATGGTAGGGAGAGGACTATATATTATGTATTATTATGGTAGGAAGAGTACAGTTATATTTGTATTAATTATGGTAGGGAGAGTACAGTATATATATTTTGTATTATTATGGTAGGGAGAGTACAGTATGTTATTGTTATTATGTAGGAGGAGTACAGTATATATTTGTATTATTATGGTAGGAAGAGGACAGTATATTTATTATGGAAGGGAGAGTCCAGTAATATTATTGTATTATGGTAGGAAGTACAGTATATATTATTGTATTATTATGGAGGGAGAGTACATAATTTTTTGTATTATTATGGTAGTGAGAGGACAGTATATGCTATTGTAGGAGGATACATATGTGCTTTTTGTATTATTATGGTAGGAGAGTACAGTATATTATTGTATTATTATGGTAGGGTAGGACAGTATATATATTATGGTATTATTATAGTAGGGGAGAGGACAGTATATTTTATTGTATTATTATTAGTGGAGAGTCAGTATATATTATTGTATTATTATGGTAGGGAGAGGACAGTATATATTTATTGTATATTATGGTAGGGAGTACAGTATATATTGTTTATTATGTAGGGGAGTGTACTAATATATTATTGATTATTATGGTGGGAGAGTACAGTATATTTATTGTTTTATTTGTAGGAGTACGTATATATTCTTGTATATTAGGGTAGAGAGGACGTATATGCATGTAGGAGGAGTACAGATATGCTTTTGTATTATTATGGTAGGAAGAGTACAGTATATATTTTGTATTATTATGGTTAGGGTGAGGACAGTAACATATTAATTGTATTTATGTAGGTGAGGACAGTATATATTATTGTTTTATTATGGTAGGAAGAGTACAGTATATATTATTGTATTATTATGGTAGGGTGAGGACAGTATATATTATTGTATTATTATGGTAGGAAGAGTACAGTATATGTTATTGTATTATTATGGTAGGAAGAGTACAGTATATATTCTTGTATTATTATGGTAGGGAGAGGACAGTATATATTATTATGGAAGGGAGAGTACAGTATATATTATTGTATTATGGTAGGGAGAGTACAGTATATATTATTGTATTATTATGGGAGTATACAGTATAAATTATTGTATTATTATGGTAGGGAGAGGACAGTATATATTATTGTATTATAGTAGGGAGAGGACAGTATATATTATTGTATTATTATGGTAGCGACAGGACAGTACATAATATTGTATTATTATGGTAGGGAGAGTACAGTATATATTATTGTATTATTATGGTAGGGGTGTACAGTATATGTTATTGTATTATTATGGTAGGGAGAGTACAGTATATATTATTATGGTAGGGAGAGTACAGTATATATTACTGTATTATGGTAGGGAGAGTACAGTATATATGATTGAATTATGGTAGGGAGAGGACAGTATATATCATTGTATTATTATGGTAGTGAGAGGACAGTATATATTATTGTATTATGGTAGGGAGTATACAGTATATATTATTGTATTATTATGGTAGGGAAAGTACAGTATATATTATTGTATTATTATGGCAGGGAGAGTACAGTATATATTATTGTACTATTATGGTAGGGAGTATACAGTATAAATTATTGTATTATTATGGTAGGGAGAGTACAGTATATATTATTGTATTATAGTAGGGAGAGGACAGTATATACTATTGTATTATTATGGTAGCGAGAGGACAGTATATAATATTGTATTATTATGGTAGGGAGAGTACAGTATATATTATTGTATTATTATGGTAGGGGGAGTACAGTATATGTTATTGTATTATTATGGTAGGGAGAGGACATTATATATTACTGTATTATGGTAGGGAGAGTACAGTATATATTATTGTATTATGGTAGGGAGAGTACAGTATATATCATTGTATTATGGTAGGGAGAGGACAGTATATATCATTGTATTATGGTAGGGAGAGTACAGTATATATTATTGTATTATTATGGTAGGTAGAGGACAGTATATATTATTGTATTATTATGGTAGGGAGAGTACATTATATATTACTGTATTATGGTAGGGAGAGTACAGTATATATTATTGTATTATGGTAGGGAGAGGACAGTATATATTTTGGTCAGTACACTAAACTAGTTGAAATCTCCATTGGTCCACCAGGGGGCGACCAAGGCTCATTGGATTTTGGTTTAGTTTCCTATAAAGTGTTGAATAAGGAAATCTTGACTTTATTTCAGGTTCTCTTACCCAGATGCTATTGGATGGTGGTGTCGAACCTTAGCAATTCAGTTGATTAGAAAGGACAACATTCTGCAACCAAGACATGCTGAGAGTTGTAGTGTCAGAACATCTAGCGTGCCAAGGTTCGACATCACTGTTTCCTCGCCATCTCCGGCAATGTCAGGTTCATAGACAGTGTGGGGGCCAGTCACTGGGTTATACTAGCCCCGCCCTCTCACCACATTAACCACGGACCCTCTGTGTGTCAGCCTTACAGGACAGACATTACCCCGCCCCCTCACACTTACCTCCCCGCTGTGTAGGGTCCGGACATACCCCAGGTGCTGCACTTGTAGCACTATACAGACCTCCAGCCGCTCTCCCCTGCCTCACTCCATTATATCCGGTCCCGCTCTGTATTGACTCTGCACTTTCCCTGAGGCTCATGGGTGGAGACAGTGAGAGGGAAAGGTACAAAGGTGAGAGAGCTGGTTACACTGTAACTAAATGGCAGTCTGGGTTGGGACATTTCCAAGAGAAGGAAAATGGCAGCACAGTCAGCCAATCAGAATGAGGAATGAGGAATGTACTAACGGGCAGGTCACTATACACTATATATAGAGACCGATCCAGCATTCCAATAGAGGGTTATGGTGACTGGATAGGCAGAGGGACCAGAGGACACGCTAATATCCCCCATACAATCCGGTCTACTTGGATTTATTAAGTATCCAATCAGCTGCAGCCAGAGCAGGATTATCCACAAGGCAACCCTAGGCATCTGCCTAGGGCCCAGGAAACTTCTGGGGGCCCAGCTTTAGAAGCAGTAACAAAAACAGTCTATACAATATATGTAGCAAAAAGGGAGCCCTAAATGATGGCACTGCCTTGGGCCCCATATGATCTTAATCCATCTCTGGCTGCAGCCCTGCCCTCTCCCTGACACTAGACCATTGGTTTATTAGAGGACACTCCTTAACGGAACTAGCAGGGCCACGCCCATTGCAAACTGAATAAATAGCCATATAACCTACCCCTGTAGTGGATTTCTATGGGAGGAACTGTAAGATTATAGCCTTATAATCTTACAGTGCCAGGAGGAGAAGGAAACCAGAAGCCACAAAGGGTAGGTTATAATAAATAGTGCACCCCGAACTGTAAATTATAGGGATATTAGAAGTCACCTTGGAGTTCTGTGCCCTGTATAAAAGGTACTTGTCCTGCGGCCTCATGCTTTTATATGGTCACAGAACTCCTCGGTGACTACTAATATCCTTATAATTCACGGTTGGGGGTGCATTATCCCCTATATTTACTAAGAGCCAGCAGTTGTGTGGGTTTCATTATTGGTACCACCAGCAATTTAAAATTGCGTTGCTGCCTTTGTGTGACTTTCCAGGCCTGGCCAATCAAAATTCAACCCAAATTTACAGTAAATAAATTCCCCAGATTGTAGTTAGACTGTGTTATTTCTGTTGACACATGTAGTTTTTATTCATATCATCTGGTGACCCTAAAGGCTATTAATAGATTGCTAATGGTGTTAGGCTTAGGCCACACTACAACGCACCAAATTGCGCAAATCTTGCGCGTTTTGTGTTTGCGCAAGCGTTTTGTCATTTTTTGTTATGGAACCGCATGCGTTAACGCACCAAAAATGGTTAACGCATGCGTTACCAAAACGGACGCGTATGCTCAATTGCATGCACATCGGAAATCGCTTGGATTTTTGCGTTCCATCGATTTCCATTATAACCAAATCGCATGTACAATGGCAAACGCAAAATGCGCAAGTGTGGCATAGCCCTTACTGTCTCCCTTTAATGCATATAGTTTTCAAATTTACATTATGGTAAAGGCTAATATAGATCGCTATGGCTTAGGTACTCTAAATAGGTCATCTATTAAAAACAAATTTAACAAGACTGAGTAGGAAATAATTCAATTAAATGCAAATAGTGTGTAGTCATGTTAACTAATAGTCATGTTAACAAATATCCAACAATAGTATACTATAGCTATGTGTATACTTTTAAATGTAGAAACAGTACCAGGTGGCAACAGCTAGAGGACATGATATTGTCCTGTATAAAGAGGGGTATGGAGTCAAGGGAGAAAATATTATTCTCCCTCTTTACAAAACCCCCAAAACTAAAAATTAGCCCACTACTTGCCCCACTGTGTAATGTCAAAAGAATCCTTACCTTAAACCTCTGCTCCTTGTGGTTCTCCTGCAGTGCCTGTCCAGTCCAGAAAGTGAAGAGTAGGAGCTGTCTGTGTGTCATCTGGTTCCTGCTACTACCTTTTCCTGTGTGTGCATGCAATTCTGCCTGCTCAGTGCAGTCTACTCTTCCACTCCTAATGCCCATAGTTTGTTACATGGATTGTTACACAGCCAGTTATGTAGATTGTTTCATTGTTAACTGACTGAGAAGCTGCATTTTGTTTGATTCAAAATGTATCTAGTCTGCTCTGTGATTGACAGCTGAATGGAGAACTGTATCAAAATGCAGCAGCCTGAGGTGATTGCTGGGTTTAGATACATTACTTACTGTATCTATACCACTGTGATTGAGCGTGGTAAGCAGGAAGATGGGAAACTGAGAAATCCTGAAAAAACAAAAAGGTAGATAGGAAGAGACAATAACCAGTCTCAGCTGTGACACGGTGTGTTTAATGTATCAAAATTACATTGGTGGTTGGATAGCTGATTGGAACATTGCATTATATGATTGTTGGGGGCACTCTGAGCTAATGTACAGCATAGTGTATATGTGTGAATGTGTGTGGCAGAATTTGTAAATTTGTAGCAGTGTATATATGTGAGTAAATATGTGTAGCAGTATATCTGAGTGTGCTACATGTGTGCGTATAGTTCTGTATTATGTGTGTAGCAATGTGCGTATGAGAATATGTAAAGTTGAACAATTGTTGCAAATACACAAGGAGCAATCATTACGTATATTCTTTATAAAGAACAATCATTCAATGTGCACATACATGGTCCGATGCTGTTGGCTCCCTCTACTGTAGTAAAGGGAGCGGTAACAGAAATTTTCCTTTTTGACCGATAAGTCCTGATAGCAAGGCAGAAGTTTGTCATCTTTGGGACCTATTCATACACGGTCACAATATTCATATTGTGATAACTGCATTGGATAACTGTAATTATAATCATGGCAAGTAGAGAATATATATAATATTATATGATCCATATATAATAGAATTTTAGTTGTGAACTTTCTAATGTGCTTGTTTGGTGGTAACCCATTCAGGAATCCCCCTTTTGAAAATCCTGCGCTTGCCCCTGCACCCTCCTCCATCCCTTCCTCCCACCTTCCAGATCCTTTCATTGGTTGCATCATCCCCTAGCAGTAGTGTAGGGCACCTCAACCCACCCCCAACCATCATGTTAGTTTTGTAAAAAAAAAACAGAAATAGTTCCCTCGGCTCTTTGCATCGTTGGCAGCCATGTCTGTGATTGTCTGACTTTCAACCAATCACTATTAAAAATTAGCCATGCTGAAAATAATTTTAGCATGTTACCTAATTAACAAACCAAAGAAAATTCACCTGGGTGAATGTTATACTATTATTATCTTTTTAATTTGCTGCATTAGGGCTAGGCACTCTGATCGCACTTTTAAAAGTGGCCACACTAGTGTGCTGCTCTGTGCTGCGCATGTGATATGTTAATCGGAGCTCATGCGATCTGTATTTTTTCCATAATCGCATGTGCTCCGACTGCGCTTCTGTGCACATTTCTGTGTGCGAGAGTGTTTTGCAGTGTGCCCTCTCACTTAATATTGCACAAAGTCCACGGCCGACGGACATTTGTACCGGCCAAGCACTCGCTCGTAGCAATCGCTCAGTCGGGACAAATAGTCCCTCCATGTATACCCAGCCTTAGAACTTGTCAGGATGTGGGACACAAGCTTTCCAGACAATAACAGGAAATCTTCCCAACAAAAGAGATCATTCGAAAAGAGAATGTCTGAAAAAAAAACACATTTAAATTATCATATACTGTATAAAAGAACATTATTACAAGATTGCTTTAATTATTTTATGCACAGAAGCTTAAAAAAAGTGTTGATGTATTTTTAGATCTATTTGAGTTTATGAAGCATACAAGTAAAGTATATATAGGTAATGAGGCTACTTTCAGTCGAAAGACAAATGTAGTTTGTTGAAAGTTTCATACTGGTTCAGCGATGGTCCATGCTAGAGGAAAGCTACATGTAATCTTCCTCTAGCAACAAACATCTTGAGCGGCTCCGTTTCAGCGCAGAAAGTAGCCTAAAAGCATTCATGTTGTTACACATGTAGGAATGAGTATTTCAACTCCAAATGTTCTTTATTTTAACCTTTCTAGTGCATAAGACTTTAAGACCTGTAACAAACACGCTACACGGTGAACCTGCATACTGTAGGTTCACCTAATGGACACAAAGAACGACCAAGACATCAAGAAAGACCAAGACCAAACACTTGTGATATTATTTGTTGCTGACCACTCTATACCTTTCAAACTGCCATTTCACTGACAAAGTCTTAGGACTAGGCCACACTGTCACAATTTTCTTGCGTTTGCGCATGCGTTTTTTCCAATCATTTTCGGTTGCTATTGCGATTTGCGTTCTGCATTTTAAATCGCAATCACATGCGTTTTTCTATATGTAACGAAAAGCATGCGCAAACGCAACGTAATCGCACATGAAATCGCATGCGATTCCGTGTCCATTTGCGCTTGCGTTGCAGTGTGGCCGTGCCCTAAGAGTTGGTGTTAAAAGGTAGTAAAAAGTAGAGTACTGTGATACTTTTAATGGACTAACAGTTTATTTTAGTTCATTAAAAGTATCATGGTACTCTACTTTTTACTACATATATTGGACTAATACGGCAAAACAATCATTATTTTTACCAAGGTGTTAAAAGGGTCACTTTACCCCCCCCAAAAAATCTTTAATTCCTTAAACCTCTGTTTAAAAGTAAAGCTGGGTACACACAGTAAAGCATATACACAGCATATATGAAAAGAGATGAATCCAAATCACCACTCACTGTTATATGGAGGTCCTTTATCTTCTGACTCCAATGAAAAGAAGTCCAACTAATATCCAAGCAAAAATGAGAAGAGAATCCTCCAAGTATCACCCCTCTGTATACAACACGGCAACGTTTTGGGCATGGCTTGAGAAAGGGCACAGTTCTGCCCAAAATGTTGCCATGTTGTGTACAGAGGGGTGAATAAATGATTAAACACTGTTTTCACGATTCTCTTCTTATTTTTGCTTGCATATATACAGCATAGGGAGAACGCTCGGTATTGTGTGTTTATCCGGCTGTCTACCGTGGCTGAGGGAAATTTCCGGACTTTCGACTGACCCAAATGTTCGGTGACTTCACGCTCGTTCGTAAAAGCGTCCACACTCAGTGCCGATAAAGCCCAGATACCATTGGATCCTACGGTATCGGGGCTTTATCGGTACTGTGTGTACCTAGGTTCATTTGCTTTAGAAGTTTAGTCACTTAGCACTTGCAGTTTTCAGTCTCTTGGTTTAAGGTTCATACACACGTGCGATCACGGGTCCCGACCCGTGAAGCACGATGTGTACGAACCTCCGTTTCGGCCGATAATTGGGCCATGTATGGGCACTTTATCAGTCAAAACGTGGGGTTCGAACGGGGGGATCTCCGAACGAGGGGCCGGTTCCGCCGATAATGGGCCCATACACGGGCCACGATCGCACGTGTGTACGAACCTTGTGTTCAAAGAAAACTATTGTTATACAAAATGTGTCAGATAAGCCATTTCCCTGCATGACTCCTGATATATAAAGGGCATGTCCACCCCCAAAACTAAAATTTCTCCCACTGTTGTCCCCAATATGCAGTGTTAAAAAATCCTTACCTTTCCCCTCTGCTCCTTATGGTTGTCTTCCCACCCTCCGAGTTCTCTCAGTGCTGCAACTTAATTTACAAAAAAGTCTCATACACTCAGTCACACATTCTCATACAAAAGTCATCTGCGACCACTGTTGCCGTGACCAACAGTCATTTGTCCTGACCAAGCGCTCGCTAGCAGCGAACACTCAGTTTGGACAAATATTTTCCCCTTGTGTACCCAGCCTTAGAAATTCAAACTCTGCAAGGGAGACTAAAAGCTGCAATAGATTTACAGAAAGTAATGTTGTTTTTGGGGGTATAGTGACCCTTTAAATACTCACAAAGCTATTAAAGGGTAACTGTGGTCTCAAATTCTTCCAAACTAGTAAGGGTTATATAAAAAGCCTTCCATCATACCTTCAAAATAAAACCTAAATCACATCTCTAGATAAAATTTGTGAGAAGTTATTGCTGGAAAGGTTCAGCAATGTAACATCCTGGTTGAACTCTTCCTGTTTTTAGCCATGTGACCAGCTTGCAGTCATGTGACCAGCCATTGCCTGCATTAATAAGCTCCCTTTCTGTCAATTTTTTCCTCAGGTACTTCCTGATTTCCCCAGCATTAAAGGATAACTGTATTGCCTCAATGCACCCATCCTTGATCAGCTTGATTTTGTAGGCTGTATCCTAGCAACCGAACAGTTCAAGTTTGTTTGACTGGCAGAGGAGGAGGGAAGAGGTTGTAACAGACATTCCCACCAGCCAATGACAAGTGATATGTTAATCATGGCCCTGGGCCATCTAGGAGACGGGCTTTTAGCACTCATCTTTGCTGTGTGTTATCTAAGGGAAGGCAGCACGGTTGTAAATGAGAGTAAGCAATTTCAGATGCTGGAAGTGTGGAGATGTAATGGGGGAGATGTTGTTTTTTTGGGTATTGTTGTCCTTTAAGTCTTAACTGAGCATGCTTCTCCCCCGGGGGAAAAGGGCCAGCAGAGGTCAGGTGATGTCACTCAACCTACCGGAAGCAGGAAGTTTGAACATTCACTCCAATGTAATTTCTCACAGGCTGCAGCCAGAGATGTGATTGTTGGCTCAGTGTAAATGAAATACTGCAGGCTTTCATTTAACCCTAACTTGTTTTGAGACCACAGTTGCCCTTTAAATCTCCTGCCAGTACCTGGAGACTTATCCATAGAGGCTGCCTGCAGCAAAATATACAAAAACATATACAAACAGCAACAGGCACTTAAAAAAAATTCTTTGTTTTTAAAAAGGTACTGTCCAACACATGTGTTTGCTATATCTCTAAGTAACTTATTTTCTGTTTATCTCTTAGAACTCTTCCTTTATATGTGTCCTTGGAAAAATACTTCCTATGAATTGTAACTGACTCACTATTGCACAGCTGTGCTTCTTCCTAGGATACGATCTTGCACAATAACCAGGTGTTGTGTCTAGCAGGCTTGTAACAGAAAAAAGTTTTTTTGCACTCAGTGTAAACAGGTTTGCTGTATTTACTGCTGCAAAAATGCTCAGGTTTGCATTTGAGTTATACCTGGGCATGCATGGATAAAGCTTAATAGGATATGTACACCCCATTTTTCAAAGTTTTCATTTCCATTTTTCATGTTTTTTTCCTGTTACCGGAGCACATGCAACCACCATTTTTTGTGCTATTGTATGGGCTCCGATAATGCAAGATTGCAGGATTGCATCACAAGCATGACCAATGCGCACCATTGCACTGTCAATTCTGGTGCATTGCAATGTGGCTTTACACTGAATGCTAAATTTTATATTCCACTTCTTGGCTAAATTGTGACACAATGAGTCAATAACACCATATAAAGATACAGATGTGGACATTTTTATGCATTGTGCTTTGTGTGGCTAGGCCAAATTGACATTGCTAAAGCAATATAATTAGAGCAGCCACACTGCATGTGCTGCTTTCCATTCCATTATTGGAGTGCGTGCAATCAGCATTTCTGGCATGGATCGCATGCGTTCTGATAACATAATTTATGTAGGAAGGCAGCCCACATCCAAAAAAATGCATGTGAAACACACTGCATTGCGATTGCACCTTTCAAATGTTGCAGTGTGGCCTCAGCCTGAATGTGTAATAAATGATAATCTGAGAATTAAATGGTTAATTATTCATTGTCATTTCTGTTTAAGACAGCAATTGTAACAGCTGAGGGGGTTTTGGAGATGTCACGCATGCAGCTGATGCATCCTATTTAAAATCACATATGCCGCGTGTAAGCACCAGTATGCAGTTAAGACTACATAAATTCACTCAGCAGGTGTGCTTGTTGCTCTAGGTACATTTATATACAATAGAAGGCTCAAATTTATCATGTATAACCAGATGTTTAGATCAGGCTTCTGTGCAGGTCACACCAAGACTTCTGGATTCTGTGCTCTTTTTTTTGCACCAAGGATAGTTGTTAATGACATAGGCTGTGTGTTTGGGATCAATGTCCTACTAATGGTATTGATAGATAAGTATCTAAAGTTGTTGACCACTTTAATGGTCTTTTTTGACCTAATTTATAAAGCAGCACAATGTTGCAGTGATGACTAGTCACTACAGTTACTTCAAAACTGTTACAGCCCTAAAGGCTTGCGCTTTGTGAAAAAAGGAGTAAAAATGTTGAAGCAAAGCCAAATCATCATGTAGCAAAGCAGTGAAGGGTGAAACATATCTGAAATGGCATTATTGTTTTTTTGGGGACTGTTGTAAGCTGAAAACTATTTTGTTGCTGTGGTGCTGCTTTTTTTTTTATTGTTCTAAAAACTGCAACAACAACAAAAACCTGCAAAAAAATGAACAGGGAATAATGCTGCAAAGCAAAATGCTCTCCTACAATTACGCCCCTTAGTTTGTTTGACTGACCATTGCATCTATGGTCCTCACCATTGCTCATTTTTTTGTGCTTCTTCAAAAGAGTTTAAAAAGCAGCACTTCTTGAAATTCCAGTCTGTCCGTCTATCTTGAAATCTTTGCCTTGTGTCTTGTTACTGTGCTCAGTCTTGTCATGGTGGTACTGTATGACCTGTGTGTGACAGGAAGCATCCACAACCTCACCTTGGTAGCAGAGTTTGGCTGTACCTCATTCACTTTTGTGGATGTACACTTACATGACATTGACCATAAGTGGGGTTAGGAGTGTAATGGGGAGGAGAGTGGGTGTTTTGGGGGCGGGACTACCAGTTATCTCTGGACAGGATTTCAGCCCTGACTGTGGAACTCTGGATTTTGTTCCTGTAGTCGGGGCAGTCCCATCCAAATAGGGCAACCCTGGATCCAAGATTTCCTAGTTTTATAATAGAACATTTTTCATAAAATCTATAGTGTTAATATATAGTGTAACATTTCAGGTAGCAACGGACCGTTGTCTCCCAGGAAAGACAGCCTTTGGGCACAATTTAACACACAAACAGGCAATAGTCTTTGTTTTGATTTTCAAACTGACCTCAGTCAGGTTTATTCATGGTATCAGCTCACAAAATAAAATAATAAATCCTATGCCACACTGGCCTTACTAATACAAAATAAGTATCCCTGGCTGTTTGAACACTCACAGTCCAGTACTCACACAGCTCTTTGTCTCTCCCTGGAGAATTAGCTGGTTGGACCCAGTCTCCTACTGGGGTTTACAACTCTGACACTCAGAGGTACTGGTCTGCCTGCTTGCAGACCCACAGGCTCTTTGCCTGATCAAAACTCTCCTCCCAAAACAGGCTACACCTGCCCTTTTAATTAGTGAGCTCCAGCCACAGGGAATTAATTGATCTAAACTAGACTGGACCAGCACTGAGACCATTTACCATTAGTGTCTCGGGCCACAGTAAAGCAAACTATATCACAATTTAAATCATTTTATGACTTTCTTACATTTACACCTTTACAATAGTTAAAGTCTAACACTCACTTAAGGACCCCACTTGCATATACATACATTTAGAAAGATTCCCTTTAACAGTTCCAACTATAAAAAATCTACCACATTAATTTACATATGCCAAACCTCACCCTCTGCGATAAAAAAATGTTGTTACGCACTGTGTACACAATAAAACTCTGAAACTTGTTTTGGCACACCACTGTCATTGAAAACAAGGTGAATGTACATGAATCATTTGTTTTATGCTGCCTTTAAAAGGAACCACAAGGAGGAGGTTGAAAGCTCAGAGAAACCTAGTACATATTTTGCCATAAGGAAATGAATTGCAGGAAACTAAAAGTCTCTCCTTCACTTTAAGAAGGTATTACCTCCCCCATCAAAACAAGCCTCCTAGCAAAGACAGTCTTGACTGGGAGCTATCCCAGACTTCCTCCTTATTGTTCTAGTATTTACAAAGTACACCCTTGAGTCCCCAGTCGGAGGTAACAAGCGGATATACTGATTTCTCTTCCTAAATCAATATTTTGATCCAAAGAAAGAAAAACAAGTAAAAACATCTGTCTAGCTCTATCTATCTATCTATCTATCTATCTATCTATCTATCTATCCATAACAGAAGTTAAAAAACACTCATGGGTCTTATGGAAGCAACTTTTATTTCCGTTTAACAGTTAGATAAGTTTCGGCCCCACCTTGGACCCTTATCAAGCACCTGGGCACTTAAGTATATATGAAGGCTGAGTGCACAAGTTTGGATTATCTATCTATCTGTCTGTCTATCTATCTGAATAGCATTGCCTACTAAATCTACCAAACATGGAGCAATTTCTCAATCCCTGGTTTCCCAGAGTTAGGGGGCGGAGACATGCAAAGCCAGGCTGCAAAGTACCTTCTGTTTTAAGAAGGCTCTATTTCATTCCATGCTTTGTAGAGGGCTTTTTGTTCATGTTAGCCACCTCACTTTTAGCTATATAGCTACCTGTTATTTTGTGCTTCCAAGAACTACCCGATACTACCCCATAGAGCCATGAATCTGTATCATGTCATGTCTGCAGATCAGATGAATAGTTCTGTAACCATAAGGCCGTATTACATCTTAATATGCTGGCGGTTCTGGACACATGCTTTAGCTACAGGCAGGGTTGCCAAGCATCCCTATTTGGATGGGATTATCTCTACTGCAGGGACAAATTCTTGTGTCCTGCAGTTAGGGCTGAAATCCTGTCCAAATATTGTCCCTTAAAGCCCCGCACCGCTATGCCCACATCCCTGCCCAGTTACGTCCTAGCCCCTCCCCAACGACATCTCCACCCCAGACCTGACTCCGCTTCACCTTCATCCCGCTTACCGTGACATCGCTCTGACATCACGGCCCCTCCAACTTTGAGTGGGGCAGAATATGGCAACCCTGGCTACAGGACATAAAAGGAAAACTTTGCATGTCTCCATCCCTTACTGTGGGAAACCTGGGAGTGAAAAATTGCTCCTTGTTTCCTAGATTTAGTGGACAATGCTATTCATATAGCATGAGGCTGCAAAGTACCTTATGTTATAATTCTATTCATTATAACTTTATCTTTTTTCAGACACACATTAAGGTTCGTACACACGTGCGATCGTGGGTGCCGACAGAGCCGCACGATGTGTATGAATGGGCGTTTTGGCACATAATCCCCGTTAAACCCTGAACAAACGGACGTTCAATTTCAAATGTAGACTAAAGGTTTGCACACACGTTCAATCGCAGGTGTCGACCCTTGATGCACAATGTGTACGAATATAATCAGACCTTGTATGGGCACTTTATCGGCCGAAACGGCTGTTCGTTTGGGGATCATTGCTGATCAGCCCGATCCGCCGATAAAGTGCCCATACACGGGCCGATTATTGCCTGAAACAGCCGTTCGTACGGGACAGCACCCGCGATCGCATGTGTGTACGACACTTTAGTCTACATTTATAATTATACACATTAATTTGCATAAAACACATAAGTTTTTGATTAAACCTCCTTAAGGCTCGTACAGTACATACGTATGATTCTGTCCACGGCCCGCGACCCCCGATCACGACTGATACACATGACAAATGGCCATTTTGGATGATAATCGCACGTGTGTATACGTTCGGTTGGGGTGGTTTGTTAATCTTCCATGGTGGATTAACGAACGACCCCCTACCAAACATATACACACGCACAATTATCAGCCAAAACGGCTGTTCGTCGCACGCTTGAACACACTCAGGGGTTGCGTGTCGTGGACAGAATTGTACGTCTGAATGAGCCTTAAACCTAGTACAGACATGCGATTCACACACCTGATGTGTGGCTACTCATTCGGCACTATTTGCTAATCCAGCAGGATGAACCACCAGTGACACCCAACATGTTGTTATAAGCAGAAACTGCTGTATGTCATCTTCTTCTTCATCAGAAATCTGACGTGAAATAATATGTCTGTACGAGCCTAGTGAATAGTGGGGGCGCCTGTGTTACTAAAATTCCTTCTAGGCAAATGTTTTACTTTTGATTTAAATGGTGTCCCATCATAAATTACCGACAAGCTTTAAACTTAGTAAATATCATTTTTTTGCACAGCTTTTCTGTTTTTACAATTTAAATGATATAAGATAATTTTGAAAACTTTTGCTGAAAGTCAAAGAAATTAATGTACCTCACAAAAATCAAGCCTATTTATATTGCCTCTTAAGATATTATTTTGATTAAAGACAATAAGTGGCAGGTACCTTATGGAAATATTAAGATAACTCTATATATTTTTAAAACAAAAAACACCCTAAGCTCTTCTATCATGTGAGGACATTTTGTGCGGAGGGTTTGTAATTGTAGTTTAAGATGTTTATTTGAGAGTCGAGGTTTCTTCTCATAGTCTTTATGTTCCAGGCTTTGTCTCCTTCTATTGTTCTTCATTTCCTCTTAGCATCATGAGAATATTCTTCAATTAAGCAAAATATATTTAGGGTCTATCAGCCTATTCACCACACAACGAAGAAAAACTTATGTTGGTATTTTGTATTTTTTTATTAATTTTTTTCATTATTAATGACTTTGGTTAATTAAAAAAAAATCAACCTATATATTGCTAGCTTATTTAGGCATGGTATGGGCTGAAATCAACCTTCCAGTCAAAAATGTTTTTATAGACCCCTGTGCTTTATTTTATTTACAACTTTATCAGTCTCTGTAAGTACAGTATGTTGGAAAAAAGTTTAACCACAAAGGGGACAATGAACAGAGAGTCCAACAAAGCGTTAAATTAACAAAGAGTTAGTGCGAGTTTAACACTATACATGTGGAAGCACCCAAAGGGAACACCTCGCAAGTGCTGCAAACAATGTACATATGCGATTGTGGTACATTAGCCATAGTTTCTTAATTCTACACAATGTATCAAGAGGCACAATCACCTTAATACATGGCAGAGTGAGGGGCAATAGAGAGCGATTGTGGATTTCTGTACATTCATCTAGTGAGATTGGTATAATTCTCTCTGAAGTTCTTGTTTTCTCATGTTTCTGTCAGTGGTGCTTGGTCCTCTGGACAAAACTGCTCTGCTTCCTGGTTGCTGCTGTAAGTCAAAGGTGCCCCAATGCTACTGTTCTTGCTCGAAACAAGCTTGCAACAGGAGCAGGGGGCGGCACCCAGTCGGCAAGGGACCAGGTTTCTTGTAAGATGTTCCTGGGCATCTTTGGGGAAGGTAAGTTAAATGGATCTGAGGGGGGGTGCTTAACTTGTGTATGATATTTTGGTTTATGAGTGGACATGCCCTTTCTGTAGGGGGTAACTCTCGAATCTAGCGGTCGATTTTGGTAACCCTTGAATGTATCATTCGGTAAACCCTCGAATGTAGTGGTGGATTTTGGTAACCCTCGAATGTAGCGGTGGATTTTAGTAACCCTCTAATGTATTGTTCTGTAATCCTAGGATGTATTGTTCGGTACCCATCAAATTGGCCATAACATGTAGTGTGTGGAGACCCGACAATTGCCCAATCGTTGGGGAAAGAAGTTTTTAACTGGAGATATGCACATGTTCCCCAAACCATTTCCCAGGTGCCACAGCCATTTACAGTAAGTTGCCATTGTTAATTTAATTGTAATTTATCAGAACTTTTCAAACTATTACCTCCCATTGACTTTAATGGGTTTGTTTCCGAACTTCTGAACTTTTACTGAAGTTCGGAAATGAACGAACTTCAGGAAGTTCGGCTATCTCTAGTAGACATAATACATTCTTAGAAGTAGGAATATTACTACCAGTACTTCTTTTTCAGTTTTGAAGAAGAGGACGTTGGTGTCTGTTAAACTAAAAATAGTTAGCTAATTATTTAAAGATGTTTTAGAATGGAATACCAGAAAGTGTTACCTGTCAGTGATGATTTGAGCTGCAAAAAGGCAAGATAGAATACAAACCAACCTGACAAATGAATATTTAAAAGTGACAGGGTTATTGATGTGGATATAGCAGATGGGGGGACTTCAAAAAATGATTCCATTTCTTTGGTAATAGGTCTTTGAATGAACCTACTGAAAGCCCTTTATTTTGTACAGTGGTTCTTTCTGTAGTTTATAAAGCCACACAAGTCGCTTTAGTAACACATACTCAGCCTATAGTGTGTAGGTCAACACAGTCAAAATAAAGCAGGAAGAGTTAAATATAACAATACACTTTTATTAACAGGAAAGTAAAGGGGGTTGGCTTTTCTCATCTTCTTTTCCCAGGGTTGTTCTGACCGATTTCCTAAACTAGAGGCCATCTCTGTACACTCAGCTTAGAGTTTCCTGTGACTCCCTTTTCAGCTACACCTTTTCCTCTCAGTCTCAGAATCCCAGAAATCAGTGGAACTGTTAACTAGTCTATGTGTAGTAGAAGAGGGGAAAGAACCTCCAATTTAAAATTATTTAGAAGAGAATGTATACTTCCTGCGTGGAGCAGCAAAAATGAATATATGGGAAATATAATATGAAGAATCTGTTTGGATCCCATTGTACTGCTTCAATCGCAGCTTCCTTTATTTCCATACTACAGGATTTAGGGATCTTAAACTAAGTTCCAGTAGAAATTTACTGTGGATATATTGATGCTGAACAAAAAAACATGGAACCATTTCTTATTATTTACAAGCCGCTGCTGGAAAATTAAGATTCATTTTCAGACATGGGACCTTTCAGTGCTTCATAAAGAGATGTGTGGAATTCTGTGGTTTTGGTGATAGTGGAAGGAGGCTCAAGAAACCTTGGGACAAATCTTATTAGAAATCTTTCCTTGGATTTGATAGAGGACAATGATTTTGCCTTTGTTCCTTCCTAATCTGTTCCTTGTCTTGTTATTTTCACTTAAAAGCGGTAAGAACAGGGATTTACAAAGGTTAATTTTATGACAATGATTTACAAAGGTTAACTGTATGAGTTCGCTCTGTGATAAACTAGTTTTCTTATTTTTTATGAGGGTTTTTTTGTTATTGCACCATATGAAGGGAGGCATATACAATTATTTCAGGGACTTATTTTGCATGAAGGGTAAAGCTTCACAGTACTATTATAGGGCCAATCCTGATCTGATGGAATTGCTCTTTTATCAGTCGCTTGTATGCCTGAAAGACAAACAATCCCATGGCAATCAATTTGTTAGTAGTGATGAAAATTTCTATTTTATTATAGGGACCTGATAGCACCTACTAGCTACTCACACAATTTCCTTATACAAAAGAATAGGGAAAATATCGATAATCTGTGTACCCAGATCTGTAGTAGCCAATAACAGACAGCTTCTGATGAAATCTGTCTGCCATTGGCCATAAATGTTATGTACCCAGCTTAAGGCGAAGCAGCATATTAGCACTAATTAAATTATTGGAAAGGCTGTAGTACCATTATTTACCATGATTGTTGATATTGATATCAATAATGGAATTTTTAACTTTCATGTTCGTCACTGGTGAATCAGCAGGCATTTTCCTATAAATGACTTTCCAGTGAGCAATAATTTCCTATGTATCTTGTGTGTATTCCCACACAGAAATATCATTATCCAATTTGTCTAAAATACAGAACTATTGTATTTCCCTCACAATATCTTAACATATTCAGACTGATATCCAGATTAAAGGAAGACTAAATCAACATATGTATAGCAAAAGTGAATGGGCCCGCCATGACCAGAGTGATACCTAGAGTAGAACTCTGATAAAATCATATAATAGTGGCACTATTATAACTTCTTATTATAATAATAACTGTAACTTATGATGTGCCTCAGCCAGTACTAACAGTTTGGATCCCCTTTTTCTTGCATTTTATGGGCTGATACAGGACTGTTACACTGAAATAGGGCACCTGAAGTTTATTGCACCCTAGGCAGCTGCCTAGGTTGCCTTAATGAATAATCCTGCTCTGAATGGAGGAGAACAAAGTCTAGACAGGCATCATGATGCAAATAATTTTACAGAGGTGTGTTCTGAATGTTCACCCACCCCGTGAAGAATTATATATAGGTAAATGACCCCCAAAACTGAAATAGTTAGAAATCGGAGAGATGTAAGACTAACAATGAAATGTTGCCCAATGTTGTTACCCTTCTTTCTGCTTCCTGGTTCATCCAGTTAGCAGCTGTACGTCATAAATGTGACAGTTGAGATCACAGCAAATGACTTCTTGTTGTTTTGGTTGACACCTCTAATCATTAGCTTAGAGAGTAGGCATAAACCTTTTGAAAGATAGAGGGAAGGGGAAGAAGAACATTTCACTGCATAATAGGCTAGTCCAACACTTCAGATTTCTTATAATTGAGGTTCTAGGGTTTGGGGGGAATTTACCCATATCTTTTTTTCATTTGAAGGGTGACCAGGCCCTTTAAGTCTGTAAGGGATATCTCAGAACCACACACGGCCCTGTTATGGCAGCTTAAAGGGGGGCTGTAGTCTCTACACTAACTAGGGTTAAATAAATGCTGTTCGCTAGGCAGCCTGTCCAGTAGTTATGGTGGTGAGAAGATTAATTTTTCTTTGCTTCCAGTAGCTTTAGTGACATCACCGGCAGAAGCTGCCCTGTCCTGCTTTGCCAGCAGGCAGGAAGCCTTGCTTGATCGATCACATGCAACATGCAGAGCAGGATTATCCACAATGCAACCCTAGGCACCTGCCTAGGGCCCAGCTTCAGAAGCAGTAACAAAAAACAGTCTATACAATATATGTAGCAAAAAAGGGGGCCCTAAATGATGGCACTGCCTTGGGCCCCATATGATCTTAATCCATCTCTGGCAACATTTAATCAGTGCTTACCCCAACACTGTTCGATCTCTGTACAGAAAAATGGAACTGTAAATCTGCCTATGTTTTACAAAGCAATGCAAATCTTTGTACAAACTTGGAACGGTTGAGGACTCACAATGAAGCAATAAACAGTTAACTTGTTAATGCAACACAGAAGCATTACAAATTAACCTGTTTAACACCATAACTTCTGAGGATACATATATTATGGGATCAGTTTCATGGAAGCGGTATGTAAAAAGTTGATTGTACTAAATAATTTACTAAAAATGTACTAGATAGTGTTTTGTCACCTAGACATGTTTCTAAGAATGGAAATGGTTATTGCAAGCACATGAAACGTATTATGTACATACTATATTTTAACATATATATAAATCAGCATTCTGGGCATTAAAAGAACATTCTGGGCTATAAATTAGCATTTTAGACTATAAATTAGGATTTTGGGCTATAAATTAACATTCTGGGCTATATATTAGCATTCTAAACTGTAAGTCGATAAAATATAATTGAACACAAAGAAATGCTTGAAAAAACTATTTGATGCTATATTAGCACTGAGTGCATTTTGCATGTTTTTGAAATTTTTAACATAAATTCTTTAAGTGCAGTGTTAACATGGGGTCTAGTGTATGGGTCTGTAAATAAACTCTTTTTTAGTGATGGGGATTCTTATAATAGCTATAGTAGATATGTTTTTGTTCCAAAATACATAATGGTACGTACATAACATAGGTGGCCTCAGAGGCCCTTCCTGTCACAGGAATCTGGTTTATAAGCTTTTCCGGGCTCAAAATACTGCTTCATGCCATGTATGTCAGCCTTGTGTGATATGGGTTTAAAAAGCAGAATGTTTACATTTATGAACACAATAGTACAAACTATCCATACGATGCCCAAGCATCGTTAGATTAGATGTGTTAGATTCCTATGGTTAGACTTCTAGTGTAAAAACATTAAAGGGGAACTGTGGTTTCCAAACAGTTACATGAAAGGCCAGTTTCCTATCTTTAAAACGAGCCATCAACCACCTCTCTACGTGCTCCACAGCCCAAGATATACAGAAATGACTGACCAGAAGGTTAATGGGTGGGAGGCTGACTTGTGACATTCCTGAGGCATCTCCTGCACAGTGCCACTGGCGAGCACAGCCTCAGACTCCCTCAGTGTGTGAGGGAGACAGGAAGTCCTTCCTCCTCTCTGCTGTGGGAAGTCCTGACAGAGTAGGTAAGGGGAATCTACAGCCCTTCTCTTTCACTCTGTTCTCACTGTTGTCACTCTGCCTGAAAAAGCTGTTTCCACAGTTTTCTGTAAGGGGGGTGTGTCTGAGTAACCTAGGGCACTCGCGAGTGGGTGGGGCTTAGACACCCGTGAGCGGGCGGGCTTAGGCAACCTTGAGTGGGTGGGGCTTAGACACCCATTGGTGGGTGGTGCATAGGCACCCGTGAGTGGGCGGGGCCATGGCACCTGCGAGTGGGTGGGGTCATGGCACCTGCGAGTGGGCGGGGCCACATGGGGCTGTAAGGTAATGGGCCATGGGGGCCTGCAACTGGAGGGACCATAGGGTCCATGAGTGGGAGGGACCAGAGGGGCTGCAAAGGGGAGGAGGAGACACAGGACAGATTGACTGACAGTTTCAGAGCAGGAGTGCAGGGGACCTGGTGATGCTGCTGCCATATCACACACAAAAATGTAAATATCTTCAAGAACTACATGCAATTACTACCCTTGTAGTTCTGTATGAATGTGCATTGCAAATGGTGTATTGGGGTTTTACATGACAACATTTATCTTGGTTGTAACAATATTATCCTATAATGGGTGGAATACTTTATGTCTGCTTAGCTGTATGCTTGGATGCACACAACTTTACATGACAAAGCCCACAGGTTATATATTGCACACACAAAAATTTGGTGGGATATACCAGACATAGTGGTAATCATACCTCCCAATTTGGTCCAGAAGCGAGCCAAGTGGGCCAGGGGACAGTGACTGCTCAATCTGTCATTCTAAATTTCCTGGCAGGTTTGCAGCATTGTCACAGGCCTGTAAGCCATTTATTATGCCTTTTACATGGCACATAGCTATTGTGTACCAGAAGCCTTAATTACACAAAGTATATGTTTTCGTTTCCATCATAAAGAGCATGCACAGTTCACTGCTTTATTATAAGTTATTATACCAAGATAAGTGAGCTATTGAATGATATACACATTGTAAAGGTATATGTCCATAAAGGTAGATCTAAAACCTATTTTCTACCCAACAGGAGCAGTTCTTGATGTCACTTTGGTGTCACTTGGGCATCGTGTGGTAGACTTTTCTTTATGGTGTGTGACAGGTGAAAGAGATATGAATGGATCAGACCTGCACATTATCCGAGATAACAGCATTGTGCGGATTACACCAAAAACACAATTTAAAACCACCTCACGGGCAAATGAAGTGCGAGCTCATGGATTCTTAGCTAGTGAACTAGTGGGTGTCCTGTTCTGCACTGGAAAGGGACCTGGGGAGCAGTCCAAAATACTGTATGTGTACAACAACCAACAAGGTAAATCTTCACAAGAACAATAATTGCTTTTTTCTTCATTGTTTATTTTTCCTTGCACATTCCTATGTAAGCACCTTCTTAAAGGGCATCCAATGGCAAAAGGACTTCTGTTAGAAATGATGTGGCTTATAAACGCTACTTACTGTGTAATATCAGAGCTATCAATTACAGTGATCATCTACACTGTATAGTCGTTTCAGAAGTTTACAATATTTCTTTTTTATGCATCTATATTACCCAAGGCCGCCCACAATGTCAAAAGGACTTCTGTTAGAAATGATGGGGCTTATAAACGCTACTTACGTGTAATATCAGAGCTATCAAACAGTGATCATCTACTGTATAGTCGTTTCAGAAGTTACAATATTTTTTTATGCATCTATATATATCTTAAGTTTAAAGCATAAATTTTTGCTTTTTATAAAGATGTGAGTAAAAATTTAGATCTGGCTTAGCAGTGAAATTGCTAAGGCTTTTGATACCAGTGTCGGACTGCCTGGATACCAGTGTGTTCCAGTGTGTTGCTCCATATATCCAGCAACACTATCAGAACACACGCCATTAAAGGGCAACTATAGTGAAAAAAAAAATTTGTCTGTATACAATGTATAGATCACTTAGTATAAGCTGCCTTACTTTCATGTTTCTGGTGACTTCGTTTCTTCACACTGGCAGAAGTTTGTACCAAGCTGTGTAGTCCCCCTCCCTCTTGTCTACTCCCCCTCAAGCAGTGACGGGCTGTATACAGAGTCCGAGCATTGTCAGTTGAAAGGACTTTAAATGAAGTGCTGACATCCTGTTGACCCCTCCCTTCCAGAGCTAGACTGCAAGCAATCAAAGTGTGGAATAAAGTAGCAATATGCTGAAGGGAGGGGCAGAGGGGGAGAGAGGAGGACAAGTGGTGCTGAGATTCTTTACAAGTAAGTTACTGAACTCTCCCTGTTCTCTAACTTTGCTAATTGTTATTTTTTACCTAAAGTCATATCTCTCCTGCTTAGCTGAGATCATAATCACTGAAGAGAGAGCAGTGTAACAGCAGCTTGTAGTGAGAGAGACCTTCACAAACACCGTGACACATGCTTGTTGTCCTGTTACTTTCAGTTGCTTTAGTCTATATATTTCATAGATTGCACTGTGGTTCTGTTTTGGTATATAGTCTGTATTAGTATTATATATACTGTATTAGTGTTCCATTTGAGTCACTGGTTTTGTATGTATATAAGATTTTTTGGGGGGGAGGGGCTGGTTTATAGTGTGTTATGCTCATATTGCGGGTTAATGGTTATTGATTGTGTTTAGCACTACAGCATTTGACTATATGTTGCACATGGTACATATAGTGTGGGTGAGAGAGTGTGTGACAGTACTGCAGGGGAGCTTTGGATTGTGTGGGTGTGTGCCTTTGAGTGACAGATGAGTGTAGCAGCTCCTACAAAACACAGCATATTCAAAGGCTTATATCGGGGACTATGACTATGTAGAATTTAAAGAAACTAAAGGTACCCTGGTGGATGGGATGATATAGGATACATTAGAAGAAATTAAAAAAAACATTTTCTCACTATAATTGCCCTTTAACACGCAAGTTATTGCCTGGAAAGGTTCACAATATTACTCCAGCTTGAACACTTCCTTTTCTCAGCCATGTTGGTAGTAAATTAAATGATAATCTAAAATGAGTTTAATGTGTTTTACAAATGAAGAAGTCTGTCTGGAAAAAACTGGAGAACTAGAACTAATAGCTTAAAATGAAAGGTATGATGTGATTGGTATAGCCGATTAATGATTTACATGACTGGACAGTAAATATTGAAGGATCTCCTTAAGACATGAACAGAGCTAATAAGAAAGGAGGGGGGAGTATGTAGTGTTAAACAAATTGAAGGCACATTTAAAGATGAGACAGATGGGTATAAACGATAAGGCAGAAACAATATGGGTGGAGCTATGTACAAGAAGGTGGGTAATTAATTGTTGGTGTATATTATAATCTGCCAAATGCCTGGAGGAGGTGGAAATTAATCTCTATATTGGCGAAGGAGCTGGTATGGGGCATGTTCTGGCTATGGGGGATTTAAATTATACCGACATAGATTGGAGTAAGAGAATTGCTAGCACCTCAAAACGTAAGTTCTTAAAGGGCATGTCCACCCCCAAAACTATAATTTCCCCACTACTGGCCCCAATGTGTAGTGTAGTTTTAATCCTTACCTTACATCCCAGCTCCATATGGTTAACGTAATCCCCCCCCAAAGTCCAAAAAAAGGCCACCAGGAGGGTAGCAGAGTCCATGTAGAACTCTGCCTCTGTCTCTCCAGGGAGAATTTTGGCAGGCGCACTGCAGCCATTCTCCCCCTCCCTCTCCCACCCTCTCCCTCCCTATTTGGTCTCCCTCCCCCTATCTCAAAAAACTTTTGAATAATGTTCTCCTTGCTCCCCCAGCCCCAACCGCTATATTTGTATAGACAGAAAGTGCCCCGATAGTGACTTACCTTCCCTCTTTCCTGCTGTTCAGGATCCGGCAGGCGTCGTGATGGTGGTGCCTCTCAGTCAATCACAGACGTGACTGCCGTCCGGCCCCTGTTGCATTTTCCGCAAGCAGAGGGCCTGGCAGTCCGGCGGAGGAAAGAGGGAAGGTAAGTAACTATTGGGGCACTTTCTGTCTATACAAATAGAGCAGTTGGGGCTGGGGGAGCAAGGAGAACATTATATCAAAAGTTATTAGGAAGGGTGGACATGCCCTTTAAATTTTCTGTATGAGCGTTTTCTTTCACAGATGGTAAAAGTTCCTACTAGACAGGATGCGTTTGGATCTGGTGATATCTAATAACCCTGAGCTCATTTTGGAGATGAAGGTAATGGGAAGCTTAGGGAATAGTGATCATGATATAGTGTCATTTAATATAGGTTGCTAAAAAAACAAAGGTGCGCTGGGTTAGCAAAAACTTTTAACTTTAGGAAAGCTAATTTTATCTTGTTAAGGGAATTACCCTGGGGGACTAGGGGATTTATTCCTAGGTAAAGATAGTAGTAATAACTATTACATTTCTAAATTTATACCTATACCTAGGAACCAATGTAAAAAAAAATGTGGTCCTCTCTGCCTGGCTTAATGCTCAGATAAAAAGAAATGGAAAAAAGAAAGGCTTTTCCAATTTGAAATCAGAGGAAACAGAACAGGCTTACAGGGAGTATAAAAGCTGTAATAAAAGCAGTATAAAAGCTGTAAAAGTGTAGCTATAATAGAAAATGAAATACGGATAGCAGAATAAAGCAAGTTTAACCCCAAAATGTTATTTAAGTATATCAATGTAAAAAGATTAAGACAGAATATGGGGCTTACATGGTCATAGAGGATGCTGAAAAGCCTAATGTGCTAAACTCTTTTCCCCTCTCTTATAGCAGGGTATGTATAATATGAAAATAAAAGAGGAATATTTACTCTGGCTGACAGAGATATGGTATGGAAACAGTTAGACAAGTTAATATCAATAAAGCCCCAGGACTGGATGAAATACAATATATACAATTGAAACAATATGTCTAAAAATACTACAAAGTAGAACATGGTAAATGCAAAGGAGAGTAAGGAAACTTACTTTCCCTCTCCACTCACCCCAGCCTGGTCACTAGTGAAGACAAAGAATCCTTTGCGTTCAAAGGAACAGTGTGCAATAAGGCATATTGTAGAAGCAGTAGTTTACTATTTAAACCGAAAGTAAACACACAGGCTTACCGTACACAAACAGTGGTCCGGGTGCAGCCAAGCCCCGGACCCTTCGCTAGGCCGAGTGTAGGTACTGTGCAACCCAAACATGGATATTAGAGGCTCTTATAAAAGTTTATAAGAGCCTCTAGGATCCATGTTTGGTTGCATAGCCCCTTGCTATCTGTCTAGCTGGATGAAATACATCCTTGGATTTGAGTGATCTTAGTCAGTTTTATCTAGACCACTGTTTTTGATCTTTTCAGATTCACTTTTGACTGGTGATGTGCTGCTGGATTGGAAAAAAAGACAATGTGAATTAATATTAACAAAGGTAGTCATTCCCAGATGGTAGTAGACCTGTAAGCTAACATCAGTGGTGGGGAGGTGCTGGAAACTTGTTATGGGAGGATATCCTTGACTTTGTCTCCAGAACTCTTATTAGTAGCAGTCAGCATGGATTATGAGAAATAGATGTCTCAGACAATGTACTTGTTTTTTATGAAGAAGTGAGTAGAATTTAAATTCAGACATAGCGGGGGATGTAGTATACTTGGATTTTGCTAAAGCTTTTGATACTGTGCCACATAGGTGACTAATGTATAAAACTGTTGGCCTAGAAAAAAACATTTGTACATGGATAGAGAGTTGGTTATAGGATGGCAAACAGAGAGTGTTGGTCAATAGAGCTACATCTATGTTGGCTAAGTTCTAAGTTGGTGCCTCAGGATTCGATACTGGGGCCATTCTTTTTAATCTGTTTATATATGACTTAGAAGGGGGCATTGAGGCAAGGTCTCTGTCTTTTGCTGATGGTACTAAACTATGCAAAGCTTTGGAAACTACAAATGATGTGCAATTGCCGCAAATAGACTATAAGCGGATATAGACCAAATAGACCTATAAGCGGAGTGCCTCAGGGTTTTACTGGGGCCGCTTCTGTTTAATTGTTTATAAATGACTTAGAAGAGGGCATTGAAGCAAGGTCTCATTGCTGATGACTAAACTATGCAGAGCTTTGGAAACTTCCAATGATGTACAAGTGCTGCAAGCAGACCTAGATAGATTATCCAAATGGGCAGCAGAATGGCAGATGAGATTCAATGTTGATAAATGTAAGATGATGCATTTGGGATTTAATAATCCTGTGCCCATACACCATAAATAACTCTGTGTTAAGTGCATCTGAATGGAAAAAGATTTGGGGGTTCTAGTAGATAACAGACTTAGTGTAGCAAACAATGCCAGGTAGCAACGGCTAGAGCTAGCATGATATTGTCTTGTATAAAAGAGGGGAATAGATTCAAGAGAGAAAAATATTATTCTCCCTCTTTACAAGGCACTGGTGGCCTCATTTGGAATATGCTGGTGCAGTTTTGGAATCCCGTATACAAAAGGGACATCTTGGAAATTGAGGCAGTTCAGGAGAAGGGCAACTAAATAATAAGGGAATGGAGGGGCTCGAATATGCGACAGATTAGACAAGTTAGGGCGTTTACATTGGAGAAGCGACGTTTTGTGGGGACATGATTACTTATACAAATATATTAATGGCCATACAATGAACTCTGGTGCATTGTTCACTAATGGTCATATCAGAGGACGTGGACAATCCCTAAGGTGGGAAAAGAAGTTTCATCTTCAGGTTGAAGGGTTCTTACAGTGAGAACGGTGAAATTGTGGAACTGTCTTCCGGCAGATGTGGTAATGGCAAGTTCATGAATAGCTTTAAAAAGGTGGATAAGTTTCTAAAACTAAAAAATATTGAGAATTACTGGTATTAATGCATATAGATCTGGTTGATCCAGGGATACATTCCGATTGCCGTTTGGAGTCAGGAAGGAATTTTTCCCCCCTTTTAGCTGGGGTTTTTGCCTTCCTCTGGATCAACTGGTAGGTAGGGTTAAAAAAAAAATAAATAAAATTATATATATATATATATATATATATAATTATATATATATATATAAAAGAGGGTGAATAGGTTGGACTTGATGGACGTATGTCTTATTTCAACCTAATTACTATGTTACCTAGAAAATTATCAAAATGGGCGCAAGCAGTGGCAGATGAGATTCAATGTTGATAAATGTAAGGTGATGCATTTGGGGTTTAACATCCTTGTGCCACCTACACCATAAATAACTCTAGTATATCAAATAGCAGCTCTGGTCCCACTCTTACCCAATTATAATTTCACTTCTACGCTGCAACGTGTGCTTGGGTGTTGGAGTACTCTTCTCCCTTCATGTAAAAAAATATTCAGCTGTCAACCTCCACACCACTTGCATTACGCTGGATAGCAGTTTTTTTTATTAAATTGTAACAACTTTATTATAACTACAAGTTTCAAATACAAAAGACATAGTAAAAAAATTGTCTAATGCGTTTCAGGCTTGGCCAGCCCTTAGTCATAAACATGTAACATTGTTACTATGGTGTGTTTTGTATTTTGAAACTTGAAGTTATAATAAAGATGGACAATTTTAATAAGAAAACAACTGCTATCCAGGTAATGCAAGTGGTGCGGAAGTTGACAGCTGAATATAGTCAGTTTTGGTTGCATTATTATTCACAGATAAAATGCTGAATTGGCAGATTAAGGACAGTGGGATGGAAAAATACACTTTTTTTTCTGAAAAGCATATGTATTTGCACTGAACTTCCCCTTTAATACATATACTGCAGTTCTGGTGTGTCCAGAGAGGCTTTCTGATTTGGGAGTCAGGAAGAGATCCCCCCCCCTCCCTTTTTAGCTTTTTTTTTTTGCCTTCCTCTGGATCAACGTTAGGGGGCAGGGTTAAAAAAGGAGGGTGAAAAGTTTGGTGAAAAATTGATGAACATATGTCTTTATTCAACCTCAATTACTATTTACACATGCAGCCGCTGAAAGAAAGGAGTTGAATTTCCACTAGCCGATATTACATCGGTTAGCACAACTTTAAGGGCTAGGCCACACTACAGCATTTTAAAGGGCATCTAATCGCACGTCAGCATTTTTCTCCTGTAATACATGTGCTCTGATTGTGCAACATTGTGGATTGTGCGCGATTGTGTGCGCATTTCTGGTTCAATAATGACGCTGTGTGCGGCTTTTCCAAACTCCATTCAGGAGCACTGCTGTGTGTTCCCACATAGCATGTCAAATATTTTTGTAATTGCCATTTACATTGGCTACCTTGTTCAAACAATGCAAATTCATTTTGTGCCTCTTATTTATTTTCTGTTCTAACATTTTGTGAATGATTAGTACCACTATTTATTTCAGCTAAAAAGTTGCACCAGTCAGTTTTGCAACTAAAAAGACTTTGGGACTGATGCAATAAGAGGTGCAAAAGTTTGCCTTTGATAATATTTTGCAGGAACAATCAAAAGTTAGCTTTTACTGGGTTAAACAACATCTGATTGGTTGTTGCAGATTAATAGCCAGTCAAGCTTTTTCCAATTTATTCCATCAGCTCCTTTGAAGGCAAATATACTGTCCACAACTTTGGGTATATATACTGTTGCACTGTGCCCCCATAAATGTCATACTGTTCCTACAATAATCTTCTACATGCAGTTTGCAGCAGATGTTTTCTGGCTTGTTCAAGCATAGCAACCTGCACCAACAGTCATCTTTTTATTATTAAATTTTTGCACTTTACATCTTCTTGCTGAATGTTGGCAGGCTCAGAAAACCCAATACACCATCTTAGATTTGTTCTTTACTCTTTTTCTTATTATAATAATTATTGTAATAATTATTATAATTTGTATTAATAATTAAAATTATGTAATATATGATTATTAATGCATAGGAGTTAAGTTTGAATAAGATTACTTGTATGTGATGTTATGTATATTAGACATGAAAGTATTTATGGATGCATTTTGTGACGTTTGCCTTTGATCTGTTGTCCAAGGTTTCTCAAAATGTGTGCTGTGAGACAGCCAGTATGCCACTAATTTTTAAATGGCAAGTTCACCCTCACCCCTTTATATTAAAAGCAGCTTAAGGCCAAAAGACAAAATTTGTGCGATACTTACCTTTACCAAAAATGCTTTATACTTACACAGCACTGCTCTTTGCTAGTGGCTTCCTGGTCTGGGAGTCAGTCTTGGCCATGATGCTTACATTATGGCCTGTGACTGAACGCCAGTTATGAAAGTGCAGAAGAGAAGCCCCCTCTGCTGGTGTGTGTACTACATACACAGCAGAAGAGGATATCTGCTGGAGAGGGATCGGGTTGTGTAAGTAATGATAGAAGATGAATAGTAAAGGTAAGAATAAATTGTGTCTTGGGGGGCGTTAAGCTGTTTCTAACTTTAAGTGGTGAGGGTGGACATGAATGTGTCTTTGCTTGCCTATTACATTTTTGTCATGTTTTACTAAAATTATAATGTATATAGTAAGGATATTTGAATACAGTCAATGAAGAGAACGTTACACTAGACTGATTATATTCAAATTATTTTCCAGTATACACTGTAAAGTGTATTACTGGAATTAAAGGACAACAATAAAAAAAAACAACATCAGCCCCATTACATGTCCACACTTCCAGCAGCTGAAATCACTTACTTACTCATTTACAGCTGTGCTGCCCTCCCTTAGATATCACACAGCAAAGATGAGTGCTAAAAGCCCGCCTCCTAGACGGCCCAGGGCCATCATTAACAAATCACTTGTCATTCGTAGGGGAACATCTGTTACAACTCTCTCCTCCTCCTCTGCCGGTTGTTAAACAAACTTGAAATGTCCTGTTGCTAGGATACTGCCTACATAATCAAGCTGATCAAGGATGGGTGGAGGTGTTTTCTCGCATGCTAGCTCTGAGTGACAGTTAGTGGCAGACATAATTGTTACCCCCCTTCCACGCATGGCTAATTGAAGGCAGAGAGAGGCTTGAAATCAGGGGAATAAAATGTACGGGGAGGGCTGCATACCTTTTACTCTTTTTAAAGTAATTTTTGTAAAAAATGCATTGAAGCATACAGTTATCCTTTAAACTAAACTTAGTTTGAGAAGTTAACTACTTACTCTTGGGCTTGCCTACCAATCTGCTCTATTTGTATGTATGATTTATCTTTAATTTGTATAGTACCAGCTGTGCAACAGTTTTTGCTAATGGATATCGGAACTGCTTCATTGTGCTTGATAATGATGTTAGTTTTCTTTTCTTCCTATCAGCTGATCTGATCCCAGTTAAAGTGACAGTCACAGTAAGTGTGAACAGTTGATGTAAAGCTGGAAGCTAAGATAAACAGAAGTGAACTTGCTGATATCTTGTGGAAATATAACGGTAAGTATTTCACCTTTAACTTGAAATTAAGCTCAGTTCAGTTTCCTAGCAACTAACAAATAAAACCAAATCTGTTTTTTCATAAGGAACACTATTTCAGACCACCTATAAGGGAGAATTAACTGGCAAAAATGTCCAGTGAACCTACAGGCAGTGCAGTGACTCAGGCAGGGCTGTACAGTGCTGGTTTCATGGGAGACAGCCTTTAAACAATGCCTTCTTTCGCCTCATCATCAGAGGGCAGTATTATATCACACAGTACTTTGGATGTTTCATCAGCAGTCAAACAAGATCCATTGTTCATTGATTAGTTTAAAACAATGAACACAATATAACTTTGTTAACTTGGATTCTAACATCATTCAAATACATACAATGTGTATAAAGTATATGGACCTTATCACAAGTAGGGTTATTTTTTGAAAAAAACGGTGCAAGTCAAATAATACAAAGTATGGATTCAGTGAGCTTTATGAAAGGATTATTTCAAGAATCTGCACAATTTTCTGTATTAAAACAGATCACTGTCTTGTGAACCCTGTTAGTTAGCATTTTGTGGCATTTATCTTTTAGAGGATTGGTCTGGTCTGTAATGGTTTCCCTATGGACCATTTTTGTTGTTTGGTGAAGACCTGGCTAGAAATATCAATGTGAGACCCTTGCAAATTAAGATTCTTGAGAACCTTCTTGGCAAAAAATGGGGATGGGGTGTCTTTATGGCAAAAACAAAATATATATAATATTCAATGAGAGGCAGAGTAAGTAATTCCTACCTCCTGTTTTCTAAACCCCCCTCCTGCTCTATAGGTTCATATTTCGATTTCAACCAGTGATGCCCAACTGACCACATACACATTCGCCTGCTGCTCTTTTTCTCACATTCTCAATTGGCATGCATGTATGAAACCTAAAGGTTCGTACACACGTGCGATCAATTTTATAAATTATTTTTTTATGGGTTGATGTAATAAAGGCCAAATTAGCCTAAAACACACATACCCAATGTATTATTGGTTAAGCACAAGCAAAAAGATTATGCAAGGGGCATTCTTGAGTGAATTCAAGTTTCTTTATTAAATCACATCAGCACACAAACGTTTCAGGGATCACACTGCCCTTCACCTGAACAGAGCAGAGGGTCGTGGTAGAGGACCTGGTGAAGGAGCACCTTGGAAGATATTGGCTAGTAGCACAGGAGGAGTACCTTGGCCCAACATCCAGTTTGCTGTATTATCTGGTTAACATGGATTTTACACTGACCTATGTGGGCCTGCACAGTTTCTGAAACTTTTCAAAAATAGCCTGGCACACCCAATGCAATACAGCTCAATGGAGGCGCAAACCAGTTCCTCTTACCTCACGTAAAAGCAGAGTAAAGCTTTCAAGAGGATTATTGCATGGGGATTTGGGCAAGTAAGTTACATGTGCAAGATTTCAAGTTCAGTTTTTACTAGTGAGATGCAATAAAAAAATATGAGTGTTAAAAAATCACAATTGTGGTAGTGTGGGTTGTACACTCACCTTGCTGGGCTTGCATGAAATCCCATAAAGGTTTTGTAATTTGCAACAATGCAATAAACTTTAAAGGTGGCCATAACATTAGCAATATTAGGTTAATCCCGTTGTGGGCCGACAGAATTTACCTAATAGAGGCAGTGTGTAGGAGACGAAAATGAACACACCGTATGCAGACGAAGGACCATGGTCGACTGTAGTCAGGGAAAGATTGAAAACTTCCATCGGTTGGTATTGGACTTTATTGGTACTTTAAGTAAAGAGAGTTGATACTATGGCCTGTGTATGGCCGCACAGCGACCCATCCTAATACCGTGTATGGGCGATTGGTCGGGTCCATGTGTGCGGTTCCCATTGCATTGTGCCCACAGATGGCACAATGTGATGGAAATCACTGTGTATGGCTACATTTGTATTGTTTTGGAGTTTGATGAAACTCAAAACGTAATGTATTAGGAAGTTAAATAGCTTTAAAAAAAATATTATAGTGAAACATACAGGTGAATACATGACCCCCACTCAGTGCTATGATGTTCATTGTTATTGTGAGATCATTGTCTCTTTTTTCATAGGTTGCCCAGATAATAAATGGGGGACCTTCTGCCAAAAAGATTGTCTTGAGTGTTTAATGGAGGAATATGCCATGAAAGCAGTGGAGAATGATCTGTGCTCCAGGCTTTATGGGAACACGATGTGAAAAGGGTAGGTTTATTGCTTATATGATGTTCATCCTCTTTACTCTTCTGTAGATGTAGTAAAACGAAAATTATTAAGGAGAACGAAAGGCTCCAGGAAAAAAAACAAGCTTACCCTGGATCAATTACTTTTTTACTGTGAATTATTACCACAGTGACAGTTGTAAATTTGTCTGTGCCATACTACTAGTAACAAAATTGCCACAGTGCAAAATAAGGATGCAGTTGTAATAACACTTGTATGTCATTATGTGTATATAATGATATAAGTCATGGAATCGCAATTTAGTGATAGCCACCTGTATTAATATACACCTTAAATTCTTTATTGGAAATGTACAATGTGTACAAACAAACGTTTCGGCCAATAATCGGCCCGCTTGTAGGCTCGTCCCGAATGACTACTGTTTCGGCCAATAAAGTGCCACACATGGGCAGATTATCATCCGAAACTTTCGTACCCATTGTGTGTCACGGGACGTGCGCATGTGTGTACGAACACTTTAGGGTAGCACAGACAAGTAACCAGGGGTGTGTGGTAACTACAAGGGAGCAGGGAGAGTAACCGAAGGGGTGCCCAGGAGACAAGGGGGCCCCATCTTCTTATTTTTCCTATGATAGATAGAGCCTCCACCCAAAAAACCACTGTGGATGAAGCTCAAATATGGCTCCATCGTATTTTTGCTGGGGGGGCCCAGTGATTCCTAGTTACACCATTAAAAGTATCAAGTACATACAATTCAGCATATATACCAAATGTACCATAAAAAGTAGGACTTAAACAGTTCAAATAAGCAACAATGCATATAAAAGCTACATATATGATAGCAGCACAATTGGTTTAGACTTCTGACCCATGCTATACATGATACTAATACATGATATACAAAAAACGGTCTTGTTTTACAGCTTGCGAGAAGGAAACTTTGGCAGAAACTGCCAGGAAACATGCAAGAGGCAGCAGGGCTGCAAAGGGCTCACTTCTGTCTCCGGATCCATATGGCTGCTCCTGTGGCAGTGGCTGGACAAATTCAAAAATGTGAAAAGCGTAAGATAGATTGGATTTCTGTTTCATATATAATTGAGAATAATAATTAATAATAGTTTACTATTACCATATAATGGGCCCTTGTATATAAAAAAGGAGACAATAATGAGCACTAGCAAAGGGGGAGATTCCAACAAAACACTGCGCTTGATTTGCAACTATATCACAATAGGATTACGTGTGCTCTTTTCTACTATTAAATTGTTTCAAAAGTCTACCGTCATGTTTTATATGTGATACTAAGGAAACAAATAATTATCATCACATTTAAAACTGTGGTAAAGTTCCACTTCCTGGAGAGACTTGTTTCCTGGGCAGTTGTGATGTTATCAAACTCTTCCTGTATAAAACAAACACTGCTCATGTTTATAACAAAGTTTCTCACAGACTCTGAATGCAAGTTAAGATATAGTGTGAGGACCTCCAGAGGGCTAGAGAGGCATTTTATGTAGGAACTAAAACTGTTGCAACCTGTGCAGTATAAAGCTAGGTAGACACTGTACAAGATTCTGAAAGATGACAGACAAGTCTGCAAGATCCTCTGCATCTTTCAAAGATCTGCAAAACACAAGTCCCGAGCGTTCTTCTAGTGAGAACGATCGGGACTGTGTGTTACCATCGGCCGGCTAGACTCCTCATAGGGAGTCTAGCGCGGCCGATGGAAATTTCAGCCTTCCGAACGAGCGTTCGGCCGACCCGATGTTTGGCGGCCACGCGCTCGTTCGGGAAACGAAGTACACACGAACGATAAGCCCCGATACCGTCGGATCAGCGGTATCGGGGAGTATCGTAATGTGTGTACCCAGCTTTAATTGTATTTCCACTATAAGTAGATATCCACGTGGGTCATTTTATGGGATTAAAGGTTAGCTTGTAGTTTTAATGTGTGTTTCCCAAACCTTACTTAACTAGTAAAACACAGTTTTACATGGATGTTCTATGTATTTTAGCAGGATCAACAGGGTATGAGTCAGAGATGTAACACAGGGAGATTTTAACTCTTGGTAAATAACACAGAGTTAAATGTGTGCCATAAAACCCCGCATATTGGTCACCCAAACAAATATAAAAGTTTTAATTGTTATGAATTATGGAATTTGTTGTTAATTCTCGCACCTTGCAAGTTGTTTGCCAGGAATGGACCCAAGTGCTTTTAGAACCTATGGGAAATGAGCACTTCACAAAAAATGCGGGTTGTAAGCTAAGCTGTATAGTTAATGGCAATGTTTTGCCTTTATGCATCTATATATATCTAAAGTTTAAAGCTATAACTTTTTGCTTTTTATAAGATGTGAGTAAAAATTTAGATTCTGGCTTAGCAGTGAATTGCTAAGGCTTTTGATACCAGTGTCGGACTGCCTGGATACCAGTGTGTTGCAGTGTGTTGCTCCATATATCCAGCAACACATATCCAGCAACACATGCAAATTAACACGCAGTTATTGCCTGGAAAGGTTCAACAATATTACTTCCCGCTTGAACACTTCTTTTCAGCCATGGTGTAGTAAATTAATGATAATCTAAAATGAGTTTAATGTGTTTTACAAATGCAAGAAGTCTGTCTGGAAAAAACTGGAGAACTAGAACTAATGCTTAAATGAAAGGTATGATGTGATTGGTATAGCCGATATATGATTTACATGACTGGACAGTAAATATTGAAGGATTCTCCTTATTAAGACATGACAGAGCTAATAAGAAAGGAGGGGGGAGTATGTATGTATGTTAAACAATTGAAGGCACCTTTAAAGATGAGACAGATGGGAGTATAAACGATAAGGCAGAAACAATATGGGTGGAGCTATGTACAAGAAGGTGGGTAAATTAATTGTTGGTGTATATTATAATCTGCCAAATGCCATGGAGGAGGTGGAAATTAATCTCCATATATTGGCGAAGGAAGTGGTAGGGGCATGTTCTGGCTATGGGGGATTTAATTATACCGACATAGATTGGAGTAAGAGAATTGCTGCACCTCAAAACGTAAGTTCTTAAAGGGCATGTCCACCCCCAAAACTATAATTTCCCTACACTGGCCCCAATGTGTAGTGTAGTTTAATCCTTACTTACATCCCAGCTCCATATGGTTCAACTTAATCCCCCCCCCAAAGTCCAAAAAATGGCCACCAGGAGGATAGCAGAGTCCATGTAGAACTCTGCCTCCTGTCTCTCCACCGGGAGAATTTTGGCAGGCACTGCAGCCATTCTCCCCCTCCCTCTCCCACCCTCCCCTCCCTATTTGGTCTCCCTCCCCTATCTCAAAAAACTTTTGAAATAATGTTCTCCTTGCTCCCCCAGCCCCAACCGCTATATTTGTATAGACAGAAAGTGCCCCGATAGTGACTTACCTTCCCTCTTTCCTCTGCTGTTCAGGACTCCCGGCAGCCGCGTCCGTGATTGGCTGCCTCTCAGCCAATCACAGACGTGACTGCCGGTCCGGCCCCCTGCTTGCATTTTCACGCAAGCAGAGGGCCTGGCAGTCCGGCGGAGGAAAGAGGGAAGGTAAGTACTATTGGGGCACTTTCTGTCTATACAAATAGAGCGGTTGGGCTGGGGGAGCAAGGAGAACATTATATCAAAAGTTATTAGGAAGGGTGGACATGCCCTTTAAATTTTCTGTATGAGCGTTTTCTTTCACAGATGGTAAAAGTTCCTACTAGACAGGATGCGTTGTTGGATCTGGTGATATCTAATAACCCTGAGCTCATTTTGGAGATGAAGGTAATGGGAAAGCTTAGGGATAGTGATCATGATATAGTTGTCTAATATAGGTTGCTAAAAAAACAAAGGTGCGCGGGTTAGCAAAAACTTTTAACTTTAGGAAAGCTAATTTATCTTGTTAAGGGAATTACTCCTGGGGGACTAGGGGATTTATTCCTAGGTAAAGATAGTAGTAATAAACTATTAATTTCTAAATTTATACCTATACCTAGGGAACCAATGTAAAAAAAATGTGGTCCTCTCTGCGGCTTAATGCTCAAGTAAAAAGGAAAATGGAAAAAAGAAAAAGGCTTTTCCAATTTTGAAATCAGAGGAAACAGAACAGGCTTACAGGGAGTATAAAAGCTGTAATAAAAGCAGTATAAAAGCTGTAAAAGTGTAGCTATAATAGAAAATGAAATACGGATAGCAGAATAAAGAAGTTTAACCAAAATGTTATTAAGTATATCAATAGTAAAGATTAAGAAAGAATATGGGGCTTACATGTCATAGAGGATGCTGAAAAGCCTAATGTGCTAAACTCTTTTCCCCCTCTCTATAGCAGGGTACTGTAATAATTGAAAATAAAAGAGGAATATTTACTCTGGCTGACAGAGGATATGGTATGGAAACAGTTAGACAAAGTTAATATCAATAAAGCCCCAGGACTGGATGAAATACAATATATACAATTGAAACAATATGTCTAAAAATACTACAAAGTAGAACATGGTAAATGCAAGGAGAGTAAGGAAACTTACTTTCCCTCTCCAGCCCTGGTCACTAGTGAAGATAAAGAATCCTTTGCGTTCAAAGGAACAGTGTGCAATTAAGGCATATTGTAGAAGCAGTAGTTTACTATTTAAACAGAAGTAAACACACAGGCTTACCGTACACAAACAGTGGTCCGGGTGCAGCCAAGCCCCGGACCCTTCGCTAGGCCGATGTAGGATACTGTGCAACCCAAACATGGATATTAGAGGCTCTTATAAAAGTTTATAAGGCCTCTAGTATCCATGTTTGGGTTGCATAGCCCCTTGCTATCTGTCTAGCTGGATGAAATACATCCTTGGATCTTGAGTGATTTAGTCCAGTTTTATCTAGACCACTGTTTTTGATCTTTTCAGATTCACTTTTGACTGGTGATGTGCTGCTGGATTGGAAAAAAAGACAATGTGATATTAATATTTAACAAGGTAGTCATTCCCAGCATGGTAACTGTGACCTGTAAGCCTAACATCAGTGGTGGGGAAGGTGCTGGAAACTTTGTTATGGGAGGATATCCTGACTTTGTCTCCAGAACTCTATTAGTAGCAGTCAGCATGGATTTATGAGAAAAGATGTCTCAGACAAATGTACTTGTTTTTTTATGAAGAAGTGAGTAAGAATTTAAATTCAGACATAGCGGTGGATGTAGTATACTTGGATTTTGCTAAAGCTTTTGATACTGTGCCACATAGGTGACTAATGTAAAACTGAGAACTGTTGGCCTAGAAAAAACATTTGTACAGGATAGAGAGTTGGTTATAGGATGGCAAACAGAGAGTGTTGGTCAATAGAGCTACATCATGTGGGCTAAGTTCTAAGTGGAGTGCCTCAGGATTCGATACTGGGGCCATTTCTTTTTAATCTGTTTATATATGACTTAGAAGGGGGCATTGAGAGCAAGGTCTCTGTCTTTTGCTGATGGTACTAAACTATGCAAAGCTTTGGAAACTACAAATGATGTGCAATTGCCGCAAATAGAACTATAAGCGGATATAGACCAAATAGACCTATAAGCGGAGTGCCTGAGTGTTCTATACTGGGGCCGCTTCTGTTTAATCTGTTTATAAATGACTTAGAAGGGGCATTGAAAGCAAGGTCTCAGTATTTGCTGATGACACTAAACTATGCAGAGCTTTGGAAACTTCCAATGATGTACAAGTGCTGCAAGCAGACCTAGATAGATTATCCAAATGGGCAGCAGAATGGCAGATGAGATTCAATGTTGATAAATGTAAGATGATGCATTTGGGATTTAATAACCCTGTGCCACCTACACCATAAATAACTCTGTGTTAAGTGCATCTGTAATGGAAAAAGATTTGGGGGTTCTGGTAGATAACAGACTTAGCCTAGCAAACATGCCAGGTAGCAACGGCTAGAGCTAGCAAGATATTGTCTTGTATAAAAGGGGGAATAGATTCAAGAGAGAAAATATTATTCTCCCTCTTTACAAGGCACTGGTAAGGCCTCTTTGGAATATGCGGTGCAGTTTTGGAATCCCGTATACAAAAGGGACATCTTGGAAATTGAGGCAGTTCGAGGGGCAACTAATTAATAAGGGGAATGGAGGGGCTCGAATATGCAGACAGATTAGAAAGTTAGGGCTGTTTACATTGGAGAAGCGACGTTTTGTGGGGACATGATTACCTATACAAATATATTAATGGGCCATACAATGAACTCTCTGGTGCATTGTTCACTAATAGGTCAATCAGAGGACACGTGGACATCCTCTAAGGTTGGAAGAAAAGAAGTTTCATCTTCAGGTTAGGAGGGTTTCTTTACGTGAGAACGGTGAAATTGTGGAACTGTCTTCCGGCAGATGTGGTAATGGCAAGTTCATTGAATAGCTTTAAAAAAGGCCTGGATAAGTTTTCTAAAACTAAAAAATATTGAAATTACTGGTATTAATGCATATAGATCTGGTTGATCCAGGGATACATTCCGATTGCCGTTTGGACAGGAAGGAATTTTTCCCCCCTTTTTGCTGGGTTTTTTGCCTTCCTCTGGATCAAATGTTAGGTAGGGTTAAAAAAAAAATAAAAATATATATATAATATATATATAATATATATAATATATATATATAAAGAGTGAATGGTTGGACTTGATGGAAGTTATGTCTTTATTCAACCTTTTACTATGTACCTAGATAAATTATCAAAATGGCAGCAGAGTGGCAGATGAGATTCAATGTTGATAAATGTAAGGTGATGCATTTGGGGTTTAACAATCCTGTGCCACCTACACCATAAATAACTCTAGTATATCAAATAGCAGCTCTGGTCCCACTCTTACCCAATTATAATTTCACTTCTACGCTGCAACGGGTGCTTGGGGTGTTGGAGTACTCTTCTCCCTTCATGTAAAAATATATTCAGCTGTCAACCTCCACACCACTTGCATTACGCTGGATAGAGTTGTTTTTTATTAAAATTGTAACAACTTATATAAATACAAGTTTCAAATACAAAAAGACACCATAGTAAAAATTATTGTCTAATGCGTTTCAGGCTTGGCCAGCCCTTAGTCATAAACATGTAACAATTGTTACTATGGTGTGTTTTGTATTTTGAAACTTGAAGTTTAATAAAGATGTTACAATTTTAATAAGAAACAACTGCTATCCAGCGTAATGCAAGTGGTGCGGAAGTTGACAGCTGAATATAGTCAGTATTTTGGTTGCATTTATTTATACACAGATAAAATGTGAATTGGCAGATTAAGGACAGTGGGATGGAAAAATACTACTCTTTTTTTTCTGAAAAGCATATGTATTTGCACTGAACTTCCCTTTAATACATATACTGCAGTTCTGGTTGATCCAGAGAGGCTTTCTGATTGGGAGTCAGGAAGAGATCCCCCCCCCTCCCTTTTTAGCTTTTTTTTTTTGCCTTCCTCTGGATCAACTGTTAGGGGGGGGGGTTAAAAAGGAGGGTGAAAAGTTTGGTGAAAAATTGATGGACATATGTCTTTATTCAACCTCAATTACTATGTTACACATGCAGCCGCTGAAAGAAAGGAGTTGAATTTCCACTAGCCGATATTACATCGGTTAGCACAACTTTAAGGGCTAGGCCACACTACAGCATTTTAAATGGCAATCTAATCGCACGTCAGCATTTTTTCCTTGTAATCAATGTGCTCGATTGTGCAACATTGTGGATGTGCGCGATTGTGTGCGCATTTCTGGTTCAATAATGCACGCTGTGGTGCGGCTTTAGCCAAACTCCATTCAGGAGCACTGCTGTGGTTCCACACTAGCATGTCAAATATTTTTGTAATGCCATTTAACATTGGCTACCTTGCTTCAACAATGCAATATTCATTTTGTGCCTCTTATTTTATTCTGTTCTAACATTTTGTGAATGATTAGTACCACTATTATTTTCAGCTAAAAGTTGCACCAGTCCAGTTTTGCAACTTAAAAAGACTTGGGACTGATGCAATAAGAGGTGCAAAAGTTTGCCTTTGATAATATTTTGCAGGAACCAATCAAAAGTTAGCTTTTTACTGGGTTAAACAACATCTGATTGGTTGTTGCAGATTAATAGCCAGTCAAGCTTTTTCCACCTTTATTCCATCAGCTCCTTTAGAAGGCACAATATACTGTCCAAACTTTGGGTATATACTGTATGCACTGTGCCCCCATAAATGTCATACTGTTCCTACAATAATTCTTCTACATGCAGTTATTGCAGCAAATGTTTTTCTGGTTGTTCAAGCATAGCAACCCTGCACCAACAGTCATCTTTTTATTATTAAATTTATTGCACTTTACATCTTCTTGCTGAAGTTGGCGAGGCTCAGAAACACCCAATACACCAATCTTAGATTTGCTCTTACTACTCTTTTTCTTATTTTAATAATTATGTAATATATGATTTATAATGCATGAGTTAAGTTTGAATAAGATTACTTGTATGTGATGTTATGTATATTAGACATGAAAGTATTTATGGATGCATTTTGTGCACTTTGCCTTTGATCTGTTGTCCAAGGTTTCTCAAAATGTGTGCTGTGAGACAGCCAGGTATGCCACTAATTTTTAAATGGCAAGTTCACCCTCACCCCTTTATATTAAAAGCAGCTTAAGGCCAAAGACAAAATTTGTGCGATACTTACCTTTACCAAAAATGCTTTTTACTTACACAGCACTGCTCTTTGCAGTGGCTTCCTGGTCGGGAGTCAGTCTTGGCCATGATGCTACATTATGGCCTGTGACTGAACGCCAGTTATGAAGCTGCAGAAGAGAAGCCCCTCTGTGCTGTGTGTACTACATACAACAGCAGAAGAGGTATCTAGCTGGAGAGGGATCGGGTTGTGTAAGTAATGATAGAAGATGAATAGTAAGGTAAGAATAAATTGTGTTTTGGGGGCGTTAAGCTGTTTCTAACTTTAAGTGGTGAGGGTGGACATGAATGTGCTTTGCTTGCTAATTTACATTTTTGTCATGTTTTACTATAAATATATACTGTATATAGTAAGGATATTGAATACAAGTCAATGAAGAGTAAAGTTACACTAGACTGATTATATTCAAATATTTTCCAGTATACACTGTAAAGTGCATAAATTATGGGTAATTAAAGAAGAGCCCAGCATAAAGAACACAGGCGTGCTGCAGAGAAATTTGCATGCCAAATCCCACAGTTAAAAAAAAGTCTGAGACCTCTGCTGTATGTGTGGTTTATCATTACTTGTTATGTGGTATCCCTGTTTAAATGAATGAATTTCATATGCTGGAGAATGTGGCATAGAGTAGCAATGTTGGTAATAAGTAGGAATGTTCAGCTGTATTAATTGTTAAACCTATCCATATTTAGGAGAAAATATAGAAAACTTTACCTTCTATTAAAAAAAGATATCTTTCCTAAGAATTGGCCAGAAAATGGTGACTATCCATAACAGAACATGTTTTACAATAGAGCAAACAATATTATTTATAATGTAAAGAGGGGAAGTAGGCCCCACTAAGTGTGATGCGATCCGTTGCAATTTCATAATGTATGCGATCACCATTTTTGGTCCGTCTCTGTCAAAATGCACAACAAGTCTATAGAAAGCCCATAAAAAGTGATTCTTTTATAAATTTATTCCTTTCTAAATATGATTTTAGTATTCCTTAAAAGCTTGGCCCCATAGGCAAATTTTGTGAGTTTTGCGCACGTTTGTGGCTTGTGCTAGCGTATGCCTATATTAGTGGAAGTGCAAGGTCCCACTATGCCAGCTGCCTTGTGCTGCTTTAGCCCATTTTGGTAGCACATGCGATCACACATTTTGGTGCGCATCGCATGGGATACAATAGGTAGGTAGCACGCACGTATTGAGCAAAATTGAGATTACAATGCGGTGCATGGCTCCATGCTCTGGGTAGTGGGGCCTAGCCCTTATAAATCTGATGCTTTAATAAATATAATTAATTTGGCTTGAAAAAGCCAAATTACTGTTCTTTCTATTTCTTCTTCTACTTCTTTTCTTCTTCCGTTTATTCTTCCGTTCTTTGGACCGTATCTCCTCCCACAGTTTTTGAGCTGAGACATGAAATTCAGTGAATTTCTGGACATTTTTCCCATAGACTATAAATGGTAACAATCTCAGATGTGGATATTTCAAAACAGTTTTTTCATGGTCATAAATACAAATGGTGATACCCCCAACCCCCACACAGACTAGGTACACACACCTATGATCTACTTATCCATTACAGTGGCAGCCATACGTAAAGGGTAACTAAAGTAAAAAAAAATCATTTTGACCAATCATCAAAAAAGTTAGTATTTTATCCCCCAACCTGATATGAATACACACACACCAACTGACCTACCTTTAAGCATGTGACATATTTAAGGGTAAGTAAAAAACAACAATGTCCTCTTCATTGACGTTTATGAGTTTAAAATCTGCAGCACAAACACACAAATTCCCTTCCAAATGCAGTCTTTCAAGCCAAATTTAAAGTTTATACTTAAACTTTCCCTTTCTAGTTCTTTTCTAATATAATTCATAACTGATTTTCCAACAAGTGTGCATACTTGTTTATACAACAAAAAAACGGTCAAAAATCTATCATACTAAAAACTCTATAATTTTCTAAGAACTCTCAGATACTTTTTTTGACATAACCAATTAAAATTTACTTGATTCTACACTCGATATTGATCAACATTTAATGCAATAAAGGAAATGATTTTTGGTTATGCTTGTGAAGGTTCTCATTCATCCAGGTATGGTATATCTGTTATATTCAGTTAGATCACTGGACTTAAAGGACAACAATATAAAAAAAACCAACATCAGCCCCATTACATGACTTCCACACTACCAGCAGCATGAAATCACTTACTCACATTTACAGCTGTGCTGCCCTCCCTTAGAATCACACAGCAAAGATGAGTGCTAAAAGCCCGCCTCCTAGACGGCCCAGGGCCATCATTAACAAATCACTTGTCATTCGGTGGGGAACGTGTTACAAAATCTCTCCTCCTCCTCTGCCGGTTAAACAAACTTGAAATGTCCTGTTGCTAGGATACTGCCTACATAATCAAGCTGATCAAGAGAGGTGGAGGAGTATTTTCTCGCATGCTAGCTCTGAGTGACAGTTAGTGGCAGACATAATTGTTACACCCCCTTACACGCATGGCTAATTGAAGGCAGAGAGAGGCTTGAAAAGGGGAATAAAATGTACGGGGAGGGCTGCATACCTTTTACTCTTTTAAAGTAATTTTTGTAAAAAATGCATTGAAGCAATACAGTTATCCTTTAAACAAACTTAGTTTGAGAAGGTAACCTCTTACTCTTGGTTGGCCTACCAATCTGCTCTATTTGTATGTATGATTTATCTTAATATGTTATGTACCCGTGCAACAGTTTTTGCTAATGGATATCGGAACTGCTTCATTGTGCTTGATAATGATGTTAGTTTTCTTTCTCCTATCAGCTGATCTGATCCCAGTTAAAGTGACAGTCACAGTAAGTGTGAACAGTGATGTAAAGCTGGAAGCTAAGATAAACAGAAGTGAACTTGCTGATATCTTGTGGAAATATAACGGTAAGTATTCTACCTTTAACTTGAAATTAAGCTCAGTTCAGTTTCCTAGCAACTAACAAATAAAACCAAATCTGTTTTTTCATAAGGAACACTATTTCAGACCACCTATAAGGGAGAATTAACTGGCAAAACTGTCCAGCTGAACCTACAGGCAGTGCAAGTGACTCAGGCAGGGCTGTACAGTGCTGGTTTCATGGGAGACAGCCCTTAAACAATGCCTTCTTTCGCCTCATCATCAGAGGTCAGTATTATATCACACAGTACTTTGGATGTTTCATCAGCAGTCAACACAGATCCATTGTTCATTGATTAGTTTAAAACAATGAACACAATAACTTGTAAACTTGGATTCTAACATCATTCAAATACATACAATGTGTATAAAGTATATGGACTATCACAAGTAGGGTTATTTTTTGAAAAAAACGGTGCAAATACATACAAAGTATGGCATTCAGTGAGCTTTATGAAAGGATCTATTTCAAGAATCTGCACAATTTCTGTATTAAAACAGTCACTGTCTTTTGTGAACCCTGTTAGTTAGCATTTTGTGGCATTTATCTTTAGAGGATTGGTTGGTCTGTAATGGTTTCCCTATGGACCATATTTTGTTTGTTTGTTGAAGACCTGGCTAGAAATATCAATGTGAGACCCTTGCAAATTAAGACTTCTTGAGACCTTCTTGGCAAAAAATGGGGATGGGGTTGTCTTTATGGCAAAAACAAAATATATATAATATTCAATGAGAGGCAGAAGTAAGTACTTCCTACCTCCTGTTTTTCTAAACCCCCCTCCTGCTCTATAGGTTATATTTCGATTTCAACCAGTGATGCCCAACTGACCACATACACATTCGCCTGTGCTCTTTTTTCTCACATTCTCAATGCATGCATGTATGAAACCTAAAGGTCGTACACACGTGCGATCAATTCTATAAATTATTTTTTTATGGGTTGGTGTAATAAAGGCCAAATTAGCTAAAACCACACTACCCAATGTATATCTGGTTAAGCACAAGCCAAAAGTATGCAAGGGGCATTCTTGAGTGAATTCAAGTTTCTTTATTAAATCACATCAGCACACAACGTTCAGGGATACACTGTCCCTTCACCTGAACAGAGCAGAGGGTCAGTGGTAGAGGACCTGGTGAAGGAGCACCTTGGAAGATATTGGCTAGTAGCCACAGGAGGAGTACCTTGGCCCAACATCCAGTTTGCTGTATTATCTGGTTAACATGGATTTTACACTGACCTATGTGGGCCTGCACAGTTTCTGAAACTTTTCAAAAATAGCCTGGCACACCCGATGCAAATACAGCTCAATGGAGGCGCAAACCAGTTCCTCTTACCTCACAGTAATAAATGCCAGTAAAGCTTTCAAGAGGATTATTGCATTGCGGGATTTTGGCAAGTAAGTTAATGTGCAAGATTTCAAGTTCAGTTTTTTCTATGAGATGCAATAAAAAATATGAGTGTAAAAATCACAATTGTGGTAGTGTGGGTTGTACACTCACTTACTGGGCTTGCATGAAACTCCATAAAGGTTTGTATTTGCACACAATGCAATAAACTTTAAAGGTGGCCATATACATTAGCAATATTAGGTTAATCCCGTTGTGGGGCCGACAGAATTTAACTATGAGGCAGTGTGTAGGAGACGAAACTGAACAACCGTAATGCAGACGAAGGACCATGGTCGACTGTAGTCAGGGAAAGATTGAAAACTTCCATCGGTTGGTATTGGCTCTTTACTTTAAGTAAAGAGAGTTGATACATATTGGCCTGTGTATGGCCGCACAGCGACCCATCCTAATACCGTGTATGGGCGATTGGTCGGGTCCATGTGTGCGGTTCCCATTGCATTGTGCCAACAGATGGCACAATGTGATGGAAATCACTGTGTATGGCTACATTTTGTATTGTTTGGAGTTTGAAACTCAACACGTAATGTTAGGAAGTTAAATAGCTTTAAACAAAAATATATAGTGAAACATACAGGTGAATACATGACCCCCACTCAGTGCTATGATGTTCATTGTTATTGTGAGATCATTGTTCTTTTTTCATAGGTTGCCCAGATAATAAATGGGGACCTTCTGCCAAAAAGATTGTCTTGAGTGTTTAAATGGAGGAATATGCCATGAAAGCAGTGGAGAATGTATCTGTGCTCCAGGCTTTATGGGACACGATGTGAAAAGGTAGGTATATTGCTTATATGATGTTCCATCCTCTTTACTTTCTGTAGTATTGTAAAATGAAAATATTAAGGAGAACGAAAGGCTCCAGGAAAAACATAGCTTACCCTGGATCAATTACTTTTTACTGTGAATTATTACCACAGTGACAGTTGTAATTCTGTCTGTGCCCATACTACCTAGTAACCAAAATTGCCACAGTGCAAAATAAGGATGCAGTTGTAATAACACTTGTATGTCATTATGTGTATATAATGTATAAGTCATGGAATCGCAATTTAGTGATAGCCACCTGTATTAATATACACCTTAAATTCTTTATTGGAAATGTACAATGGTACAAACAAACGTTTCGGCCAATAATTGGCCCGCTTGTAGGCTCGTCCCCGAACGGACTACTGTTTCGGCCAATAAAGTGCCTAACATGGGCAGATTATATCCGAAACTTTCGTACACATGTGTGTCACGGAGTGCGCATGTGTGTACGAACCTTTAGGTAGCACAGACAAGTAACCAGGGGTGTAACTACAAGGGGCAGGGAGAGTAACCGAAGGGGTGCCCAGGAGACAAGGGGGCCCATCTTCTTATTTTTCCTATGATAGATAGACCTCCACCCAGAAAACCACTGTGGATGAAGCTCAATATGGCTCCCTTGTATTTTTGCTGGGGGGCCCAGTGATTCCTAGTTACACATTAAAAGTATCAAGTACATACAATTCAGCATATTACCAAACTTGTACCAAAAAATAGGACTTAAACAGTTCAAATAAGCAACAATGCATATAAGCTACATATATGATAGCAGCACATTGGTTTAGACTTCTGACCCATGCTATACATGATACAATACATGATATACATAAAACGGTCTTTTTTACAGCTTGCAGAGAAGGAAACTTTGGCAGAAAACTGCCAGGAAACATGCAAGAGGCAGCAGGGCTGCAAAGGGTCACCTTCTGTCTCCCGGATCCATATGGCTGCTCCGTGGCAGGGCTGGACAAATTCAAATGTGAAAAGCGTAGATAGATTGGATTTCTGTTCATTATATAATTGAGAATAATAATAAATAATTGTTACTATTACCATATAATGGGCCCTGTATATAAAAAGGAGACATTAATGAGCACCTAGCAAAGGGAGATTCCAACAAAACACTGCGCTTGATTTTGCAACTAATCACCATAGGATATATGTGTGCATCCTTTTTACTATTAAAGGGCAAATAAAGTCACAGAACAACATGAACAGAAGGCAGAACACCTTGAATAAAACCAGTAATCTGTGTTTACCTATCATTTGATAGGGCACTGAGAAATTTATAATAAACATATGGTTGTGCTTTACTTCTCAGCATTCTAATATAGACAGTTTGGTCAACGACCATTATGTTCTGCACATGCTCAGTTCTTAGCTATGGCAGAACTTGTTACAGTTGGTCGCACCCATTAATAATCTCTATCCAATCCTTTTACAAGACAGATAAAGCAAGGAGGCATGTGCTGAGGTCAGGAGGTGTGGTCTGACATGCACATACACACAGATACTTCATCCAGTTTTAACAGGCTTCATTTACTTAATACAATTTACTGAAGTGGAATTTTATAGCTTATTGGTGTTTTTAGGGGGGTTGTTTTCAGATTTGGAGTATAAAAAATTGGGTTTAGTTCTCCTTTAAATTGTTTTCAAATAAGTCTACCGTATGTTTTATTATGTGATACTAGGAAACAAATAATTATCATCAAATTTAAAACTGTGGTAAATGTTTCCACCTTCCTGGAGAGACTTGTTTCCTGGGCAGTATGTGATGTTTATCAACTCCTTCCTGTATAAACAACACTGCTCATGTTTATAAAAAAGTTTCTCACAGACTCTGAATGCAAGTTAAGATATAGTGTGAGGACCTCCAGAGGGCTAGAGAGGCATTTTAATGTAGGAAACTAACAACCTGTGCAACCTGTGCAGTATTAAGTATTTCCACTATAAGTAGATATCCACGTGGTCATGTTATATGGGATTAAAGGTTAGCATGTAGTTTTTAATGTGTGTTTCCCAAACCTTACTTGAACTAGTAAAACACAGTATTTACATGACATGTTTATGTATTTTAGCAGGATCAAACAGGGTATGAGTCAGGATGTAACACAGGGAGATTTTAACTCTTGGTAAATAACACAGAGTTAAAATAGTGTGCCATAAAACCCCGCATTTGTCACCCAAAACAAATTTATAAAGTTTAATTGTTATGAATTATGGAATTTGTGTTAATCTCGCCACCTTGCAAGTTGGTTTAGCAGGAATGGACCTAAGTGCTTTAGAACCTATGGGAAATGAGCACTTCAAAATATGGGTTGTAACTAGCTTGTATAGTAATGCATACTGTTTTTGTAACGGTATAATTTTCATGGTCACCGATGGTCCCTGTTGCTTACCTATGACATTCTCAATGTAAGCAGACATCTTGATTGTAAAATGAATGGCTAGTTATGTGTATGTGGATTTATGAATTTTATGAATCTTTAAGGTGACCAAGGAATATTTAATACTGTTGTCAAACAAAGCACAGGGCTGTTTTTTTGTGGGGTGGGGTCAAACAGGGCAATTGCCTCAACCACGAAGGGGGTCTCCATAGGCATTAACGGCTTAAGGGTTTTGGCTATCCTTTTGGGCTTAGAAATCCTTGTGCTGCTTATACTATAAATTACTCTGTTGCAAAAGGATCTTAGTGCTTACCTAGTGGCCTGCAAAGACCTGTACCATGCCTGAGTTAGTGCATGGTGCAAGTCTTCGAACGAGCGGAAGTTTCGGCCGAGAAAGTGCCTATACACGAAATGGCCGTCTCACATTGGCGTTGCCAGTCTGCAATCGCAAGTGTGTACAAACCTTTAGTTGTAACCAGCTTGATCGTGAATATCCTGCATGCTACTGAGGTGCCCTGCACTCACTGTGTGACTAGTTATGTGGAAAGTAGCACAATTGCTCTTTCGTTTAATTTGGATTTGTTACAGGTCCTGTTCTCTTGCTGCTTTTTATTCATTTTTAGTTTATTTGCCTTCTATTTACAGTTGTCCCCTGGGAAGTACGGTGCAGATGTGGCTCTGCAATGCCAATGTAAAAATGGTGGCTCTTGTAACAGTTTTAGGGCTGTGTTTGTCCTTCAGGGTGGCATGGACAGCACTGTGAAAAGTCAGGTAAACATTAAAACTACTATATACCTCTGTGATATTTCTGTTTGCCTCTTTCTGTTTACTTATAACCTTGTGCTGTATAGTGTGCCTGCAGATAGGATTCCTCAGATAACAGAACTGCCAACCGAAGTTGAATTTAATTTGAATTTACTGCAGTGTTAACCTGCACTGCATCTGGCAACCCTAGCCTATCCGTGAGAGTATTGAGCTCCGCAGACTGATGGCTCTGTACTTGCGTGAGTAATGGGATTTACCAAGAGGATGATATTTATAATTAACTATAGTAATAACATGTGGGTGCATTATTCCCTTACACTATTCCTTATCTTTCCAATGGTCACTTTTCAAAATATATTTGGCCTTTCACAATATTGTCCAAATACAAGTTTTTTTTTGCTTTGGTTCTAGTGGAGTATAAAGCTGCCATAAAATTGTTTCCTATTGTAGAAGTTAGGAAACAATAAATGGATTTACACATCTTAATTTTGTTAACTGTGAAAGGGAATAAAATGGCCTTTGGCAAGAATAGCAAAATCACATAGCAACCGTTTTACATTTGTTTTTGTGTCATGAAGTATAGTATTTATATCTTTCATTTTTTACCACACAATTCCTTAGGCTAGTAAGCAGTGCTAGATCAGGAACACAGCACTTGTGAATTACTGTGCAGTCACTACTCTGGCAGACAATGGGCTGTGGGAATGTCGGGTGTCGACCACTGGAGGGACAGATAGCCGCAAGTCCATGTCTATGTTAGAGGTAAGAAAACTACCATTGCCATTTTTATCCTTTGTTGCTTTCACCTTTCATTGTATCCACAAACAGAATTAACTCAGTACCTGCCTGCCTGACTTGTTATCACAGGTTGTCATATAAATCTGATTACATGAACTATAAAGTTGTAAATACTCAGCAGACCTTTCTTTGGCTTTATGTTATAGTAGCCAAAGGTTTTCAAATATTTAAATATATAGATATCCATCATTTGTTAATGGCTTTCTAAACACCTACTAATTTATGGCCTTTCTACCTGCATGCCTTTATGACTTTTTAGGGTTAAGATTGTACCATTATATATATTTGTATAGCACCATTGCTTGATTTCCTGTTTGTGGAACTCTATAGTAAATAATTAATAAATACAATAGCACATAAAATAAGCTATTATTTAGACTGATATTTGCATTCTCAGTAAAATATAATATTAGCTCACAATATTCTTCTATCTTTGTACATTAATTAAGCTAACTCTTTCCCTTCATTACTTAGTACCTCCTTTGCCAAGGAGCCCCAATTTTGCTGGATCGAAGGAGTCGACAAATGACACATGCTCCATTTGGTCGCTTTTCAGGTGATGGACCCATCATGTCAATTAAATTACGCTACAAACCCAAGGATAGTGCTCTTGCATGGAACTATTCTGTAGGTAAGAACCAATAACCAAATGGAAGTAAGGAAGGGGAGCACATTTGAGCCTATTGCACTATTTGGATTAGTGGGGTATGAAAAATAGCAAAACACACCCAAAATCAGCCTAATTTTCATATACCTAGTACTAAAGATGGCATCCATGTGAGAATGTAATAAAAATGATTTAAAAAATGCAAAACTAAATTGTTAACTATCTGGAGATAAATCACTTCAATACAAATGTATTGTTATTTTAATAAAAGAAGTGTATATTAAATATTAATTTAGTACGCTTTATATACAACTGGGTTTTATGTATCAGTCTATCAGAAAGAAAACATCACTCTGGAGAATTTGAAGCCGCTGACATCTACATGGTACAAGTACAACTGAGTCGGCAGGACATGGGGGAGGGTCCATTCGGGCCTTTAAAAATTATGGAAACTGACTGCCAAGTAGGCTTTCTTAGCAGGTTAATAACAGTTACACAGCAATGCAAACTGTTGAGTCATTGAAGATCCATTGGTGAAGAAAAGGTTAAAGGGCATGTCCACCTTATAAAAAATGTTTCCATATGGTAGTGATTTCTTCCCCCAGCCCCAACCGCTATAAAAGATTTTCAAGAAAGTCCCCTATAGTTACTTAACTTACCTCTCTCCTCACTGCACTGCCTGGCCTTCTGCTTGCATGACACTGCAAGCAGAGAGCCGGACCGGCAGCCGCGTCCCTGATTGGCTGAGAGGAAGCCCATCTCGGACATGGCTGCCTGCTGCTCGAACGCAGGGGGAGAGAGGTAAGGTAAGTAGAGTGCGGGGAATATCTTAAAAATCTTATGCGGTTGGGGCTGGGGAAGGAATACTACCATATGGCAAAGGGTTTTATGGTAGGGGAGGGATCGCAAAACGGGAGGAAGAGGGAGGGGGGGGAGGCCTGCAGTGCAAGCTGCTGTAACTTAAACCAGTAGAAAAGACATCCCAGCCAGCTCTATGCGTTAAACAAATCTTTGTGGAGGATGAGAGTGACAGCAAGCGCTCCAGCAGGTTCCGTTAGTGAAGTTAAACACCACAAAAAAACACTGAGTCATTGATCAGACATGAAACACTGGAATGGGAGAAACAGTGGGATAAAGAAATATAAGAAATGAGTCACTTAGAGACATAGCTGAGTGATTATAAGATATATATTACTGCAGATCCATTATAAAATATCACAATTGCGTATATAATATGATTATATGCATAGTACAGTGCAACATTCTGTAACATGCAAGGAATTATCTGTGGGCTATATAACAATGTTTCTTTTTCCTTGAAGGCCAACAGTGAAGCCATGTAAAGGGTCATGCAAGGAAGATAGAAACACAGTATATATCAGCTGGCATCTACCATCAACACCTTTTCTGGAAGTGGTTTCCTGTTGCAGATTTATCGTCCTGATAAATACTCTATACGGCAAGAGAACATCACCTCCATGCATGTACTGTCTAGACAAGTCTATGGTCTAAGTGCTAACAGAGAATACAATCTCAAGGTCGTTATTTACCATTGCAGTATTCTGGACCACCTTCAGATCCTTTTGTGTCACCATCAACAGTAAGGTAAGTCAAACAGATATGAATTTTTTTTCATAACTTGGAATTGATTTAACTATATTGTCTGATTTATTTCTATAACCAAAACATTACAGTAATCAATCCATAGACTATAAATGTTCAAAATGGCAATTGCGGTCTTACACATGGGGCATGTTCCCAACAGTTACTGAGTAACACTGTAGATTAAGCAAGTGTTTTTAGCAATACTTCTTTCCCATAAACTCTAATGTTATATAAGATTAAGTAAAGAGGTACAGTAAGACTGTACGAGTTTTACTGCAAAATATTTTATTTGGCCCATAAGCAACATATTTTGGTCCCATATAGCGCTTGATAAAGATTAAGTAGAACCAAAACATGATGCATATGGGTGACAGTAAAACAATTTTATAGTGAAACTCTTCTTTACCTTCTTATTAGAGCATCTTGTTCTGTTTTTAAAAAAGAGAAGTGATTGTGAGACCAGCAGAGACTGGAAATCAAAGGTATTGCTCCCCGATTAAGTGATTTGCCTGGAATCGATGCAGGCATTGCAAAGTGGCAGTAACTATTTCTGCACTTTCCAGCCATTAATAGAGTGCCGCCATCAGCATATAACATTGATTGCGACGACTGCTTGGTTAACTTCTGCGTTAGTCTTAAGTGATCATGCTCCTCCCCTGGGCTAGGCCACACTTGTGCTTTTAACACATGGTCCAATTGTGTTTAAAGGCACACGCTGGTGTTGGGCAATTGCACTGGCCACATAGTGCGCTGGGGCCTGTTGCCTGCCATCGATTATTGAGTGCACACGATCACCATTTTGGTGTGATTTGCATGTGCTCTGATCCCTGAAAAATCACAGGCATAGAGCAAGAAGGAACCAATGCGCATGCACAATAGAGTGGCCCCTGGCCCAATGTGCCATTCTCACAATGTCATGAAAAAACAACAAGTAATACGCTTGATTACTAAAGCCATGATATCATATGTTTATAGAAACTGGTACAACCTGTTCAGTGCAATAAACCTAAACAATCATCAATTGCTTTAATCTGTTGTTATCTCTTGCAATAATTGCACAAAAACAAGTATAATTCTATACTATTTTTTTCCAGATAGCACCCTTTGTGTGTTTTTTTTTTTTTTTTAATAGGTGTAATTAAAATTGCTTAATAATTGACTGGTTATATCATGAGGTTTAATTAGAATAACAAGCAATATCTCTGCAGGTCCCTCACGTCCTAAGGACTTGCGTGCTGAGCCCTTTTCCAGGACAGCATAAGGCTAAGTGGCTGCCCCTGATGACCCTAATGTGGCATCATTAAGTATACTGTTGAGAGCTGTCAAGTAGGTATTCGTGGGAGCCCCAATGGCAGACACAGAAAGCCAGAATCAAAACTTGGCATATTATCAGTGGCCTGAATTCCAGCATTATGTACCAGTTTCGTGTTGGGGAAACTCTAGAGTGCCAGGTGACTGGGAGCGATTTTGTGCAATCAACAACTTATAATAGGGTAAGAACATAATTTGGATATCTAAATAGCTTAATGCTTTAGGTCTGATGAGTTTTTTTTGCAGCAGCAAAATGTTTTTCTTTATTTGTATTCCACACTAGGTTTTTTTTAAAAACTTTGTTTCATACCACTTCATTTGGGAAATCGAAATAAAATGAAGTACATAACACTCTTGGTGCAAAGGCTCCATGTTGTTACCATTTTGTTGCTAGGGAACGGAATCAGCTCCAAGCATGGAAAGTAGGAACCCTCGTTCCTCTGGATGGGCCAACAGCTAATCTGGGCCTAATTGGATCTGTGTCAGCTACACTGCTTACTATATCATTGCCCTGCTTGCCCTGTTCTGCATAAAAAAGAATTTCTTCCATAGAGAAGAATGTTTACCTACCAGTCAGGATCAGTGAGTATTATTTCTCTTGATCTGTAACTGAACTAGATTTCACTATTTTTTATTTTAAATTATAATGTAATAATCAATGTTTTTATTATGAGTATTCACAGAATCTTGATCTGGACTTACAATCTTAAATTAAATAGGCTGCATGAACATTCTCATTAAGGACAACTGTAGTATTCGCTTTGAACCCCCCCCCTCCTTCTGGCCCAGGGTCTAACAAAGGGAAGGCACAACTCTATAAAGTGCCTTTCATTTGATAGATCCCAGACTAAGAGGGGCGGACCTTTAACAATACCGTTGTCCTTTAACATTGGCAATACAGTGTTACACTGGTTTCAGGAAGTGCCATATACAATAATGAATCCCTCAACTGGGAAGTAGTAACTACAAACTGGGATGCAGTAACCTAATGACTATAATATCTTGGAAGGTTGTATTGTTGGTATGTATGTATTTACTAAGATGTAAGTTTTTTTTCAATATAATGCAATATATAAAAACAGATGTGTGAATTCAGAGGCTTTATTCATACAACACATATGTATGTCTTGGTATGTTTAGTGTATCCATAAGTTTCCTTTATCCCCGATCTACACCTACATTTTCATGGTTATTTGTGTCTATTGTAGAATATAATATTTTACTTCCTAATGAATAGAATAACATACATGTTTCCTCCACCCATCTTCATCACAATTGTATACAGATAAATATCTTCAGATTTTATGTCAGGGGGAAGAGACCATCCTGCAGTTCAGTTCTGGAACATGACCCTCATCGTCGCCCAAGGCCGCAGACAGACCATTTCGGATTCCTATTTAGAGTGGGAAGAATCAAGTTTGAGGATGTAATTGGTGAAGGAAATTTTGGCAGGTCATCAAAGCCATGATTAAAAAAGATGGACTAAGGATGAACGCAGCAATCAAAATGCTTAAAGGTTTGTTGTGAAAAATGTAAACAAAACACCTAACACTGGGGGGTAACTGTAAATGTCATACTGATACAAATGTATTACCAAATCTACCAGTTGCTAGGTGTTACAGTACACAATTGATGCTTTGAAAGCAATCAAGTTGCACAGTGCACAGGTAAATCACACACACGTACCGTATATACTCGAGTATAAACCGTCCCGAGTATAAATCGAGGTACCTAGTTTTAGGAAAAAAGAAGGGAAACCACATTGACTCGAGTATAAAACTGAGGGGGTAGTATTTGCCACTAAGATGCTTGGAAACTACAACTCCCAGCATGCTTTATTGCTGGGAGTTGTAGTTTTCAAACATCTTAAGTTGCAAATACTTACAAATAAGAGTAAAACCTTCTTATGTGCATACTGTATGCACAATATAGGAGGATTTACCCCTATTTGCAAGTATTTGCCACTTAAGATGTTTGAAACTACAAACTCCCGCAATAAAGCATGCTGGGAGTTGTAGTTTTCAACATCTTAAGTGGCAAATACTTGCAAATAGGGATAAATCCTCCTTATGTGCATACAGTATGCACAAATAAAGAAGGTTTACTCTATTTGTAAGTATTTGCCACTTGTGTCCTGTGCAAAAGTTTCTTACCTTGTCGGCAGCTGCGCGATCAGCATCCTCGATCCACAGCTCTGCGATCTGGATGATGTCACTACCCGGTGCTCTCACTTTGCGGCGCCGGTGTAGTGATCATCCGGATGCGCAGAGGCTGTGGAGCGAGGATGCGGATCGCGCAGCCGGCGACAAGGTAAGAGATAGTGGACTCGAGTATAAACCGAGGTAAGATTTTCAGGCTTTTTTTAAGGCCTGAAAACCGCGGTTTTACTCGAGTATATACGGTAAAACAAATGTGGGATTGATTAGAAGCTATTTCAGGTATATAAAGTCACAAAGTACAAGTCTAGTTTTAAACTGTTTCTGGTATTGTTTCCTGACATGACAAAAATGGTTATAGGGCTTTGCTTAAAGGAGAATGAAATCCAAAAATGTTTGAGTAAGAATGTACTTGCCTGATCTTAGCAACACTAGCTATGTGCAATGCATCTTAATGGGAATACCTATTAAAAAGGTATGTTGGAGAGTGTTTTTTGTTTATGGAAACAAATTTCTCCGCTCTAGGTTTCATCCATCTTTCCTTAAAGGGTAATCCAGCCCCCAAAAACTTTTGTTATAATATTACCTGTCTCAGCGCTCCCATTCTGTGATATAGCTACTTACACACAGCCGCTGGAGTTACCCTTTAAGACTTAACACATAAAATCTATATTGGCAGGCTGGTCTGCATTTACATTAGAAGCATGACACAGGCTTCAACTTTGATTGTAGCCATACAAAATTGCATTTAATTTAATTAACTGGTGCCATGTATATGTACTCTAGCAGCATAGCAGTTTTAGGGGGAATACAGGTGTCCAAATCACCCCCCCTTCTGCTGATATATTGTATCAGTATTTTTGTGCCAGGGGTTTCAGTCTGAAAGGGGATTAAAAACAATGGGAGCAAAGATACAGATATGAAACGAGTAAGTGTTGATTGTTTGGGACAGGTTTGAAATTGATCAAATAGACATAGGCAAACAGTATATAAAATAATGCAATATAATTGCTATATATTCATATTTCATTTAGCTCAGTAGACATCTGAAAAACCTTGAGATGAGCTCAGTGTTAACAATTTGATGTCTACTATATCCAAAATGCTAAGCAGATGGGTTTTTAATGCTTTTTTTAATGTTTTTCTTTTAGAATTTGCATCTGAGAATGATCACAGAGACTTTGCAGGGGAACTGGAGGTTTTATGTAAATGGGGCATCATCCCAATATCATTAATTTGCTGGGAGCTGTGAGAACAGAGGTAACCCACTATGACAGTACTACTCATCTTTACATCAGCAAAGAGCTGGTAATTTTAACCAGAGTGACTCTTAATAATAGTAAACTGAACCTGAGAATTTATAGTACACAGGCAACAACTAATCTAGTGGATCAGGAATACTGTACTCCCCAGAACATTTTTTAAAAATTGCTTATGGGCATACAATACTAATGCAATCCATCCGTTTTCAAGTCTTTTTTTATTAAACCTGTAAAAATGAAATAAAGCAATCACAGAAAACTGCAGTTTAGGATTTGCTCTTGGTAAAATAGAGAAATGGCCTGAAAATTTCTATTTCTAACAGACCGCTTCGGTTCTGTAACTATAGCGCGCATTATCGTAATGTGTGCTATACTGTACATAACCGGCTGCAGTTAGGACCTGTCAGTGCTGCTGTGGAGGGTCACGTAACAGGTAACTTGCTCTACAGTGTCTTCGTTCCTGCTCCACTTGCATTAATTGAAGAACTGAGAGTAAGGCATAGCTCTTATCCTCTCGGTCATCAATTAATTTGCCCCCCTTTCCAACCAATGGAGCTCTACTTATTCCTTTGGTTTTCTTCAAGGGCAAGTTGTAGAATTTAAAGAAACTAAAGGTACCCTGGTGGATGGGATGACATATAGGATACATTAGAAGAAATTAAAAAAAAACTATTTTCTCACTATAATTGCCCTTTAACACGCAAGTTATTGCCTGGAAAGGTTCAACAATATTACTTCCAGCTTGAACACTTCCTTTTCTCAGCCATGTTGGTAGTAAATTAAATGATAATCTAAAATGAGTTTAATGTGTTTTACAAATGCAAGAAGTCTGTCTGGAAAAAACTGGAGAACTAGAACTAATAGCTTAAAATGAAAGGTATGATGTGATTGGTATAGCCGATATATGATTTACATGACTGGACAGTAAATATTGAAGGATACTCCTTATTAAGACATGACAGAGCTAATAAGAAAGGAGGGGGGAGTATGTATGTATGTTAAACAAATTGAAGGCACATTTAAAGATGAGACAGATGGGAGTATAAACGATAAGGCAGAAACAATATGGGTGGAGCTATGTACAAGAAGGTGGGTAAATTAATTGTTGGTGTATATTATAATCTGCCAAATGCCATGGAGGAGGTGGAAATTAATCTCCATATATTGGCGAAGGAAGCTGGTATGGGGCATGTTCTGGCTATGGGGGATTTAAATTATACCGACATAGATTGGAGTAAGAGAATTGCTAGCACCTCAAAACGTAAGTTCTTAAAGGGCATGTCCACCCCCAAAACTATAATTTCCCCTACTACTGGCCCCAATGTGTAGTGTAGTTTAATCCTTACCTTACATCCCAGCTCCATATGGTTCAACTGTAATCCCCCCCCCCAAAGTCCAAAAAAATGGCCACCAGGAGGATAGCAGAGTCCATGTAGAACTCTGCCTCCTGTCTCTCCACCGGGAGAATTTTGGCAGGCGCACTGCAGCCATTCTCCCCCTCCCTCTCCCACCCTCTCCCTCCCTATTTGGTCTCCCTCCCCCTATCTCAAAAAACTTTTGAAATAATGTTCTCCTTGCTCCCCCAGCCCCAACCGCTATATTTGTATAGACAGAAAGTGCCCCGATAGTGACTTACCTTCCCTCTTTCCTCTGCTGTTCAGGACTCCCGGCAGCCGCGTCCGTGATTGGCTGTCTCTCAGTCAATCACAGACGTGACTGCCGGTCCGGCCCCCTGCTTGCATTTTCGCGCAAGCAGAGGGCCTGGCAGTCCGGCGGAGGAAAGAGGGAAGGTAAGTAACTATTGGGGCACTTTTGTCTTACAAATAGAGACGGTGGGGCTGGGGAGCAAGGAGAACATTATATCAAAAGTTATTAGGAAGGGTGGACATGCCCTTTAAATTTTCTGTATGAGCGTTTTCTTCACAGATGGTAAGTTCCTACTAGACAGGATGCGTGTTGGATTGGTGATATCTAATAACCCTGAGCTCATTTGGAGATGAAGGTAATGGGAAGCTTAGGAATATGTTCATGATATAGTGTCATTTAATATAGGTTGCTAAAAAAACAAAGGTGGCTGGTGTAGCAAAAACTTTTAACTTAGGAAGCTAATTTATCTTGTTAAGGGAATACTCCTGGGGGACTAGGGGATTTATTCCTAGGTAAAGATAGTAGTAATAAACTATTACATTTCTAAATTTATACCTTACCTAGGAACCAATGTAAAAAAAAATGGTCCTCTCCTGCCTGGCTTAATGCTCAGATAAAAAGAAATGGAAAAAAGAAAAAGGCTTTTCCAATTTGAAATCAGAGGAAAAAACAGAAGGCTTAAGGGAGTAAAAAGCTGTAATAAAAGCAGTATAAAAGCTGTAAAAGTGTAGCTAGAATAGAAAATGAAATACGGATAGCAGAATAAAGCAAGTTTAACCCCAAAATGTTATTTAAGTATATCAATAGTAAAAAGATTAAGACAGAATATGGGGCTTACATGGTCATAGAGGATGCTGAAAAGCCTAATGTGCTAAACTCTTTTCCCCCCTCTCTTATAGCAGGGTACTGTAATAATATGAAAATAAAAGAGGAATATTTACTCTGGCTGACAGAGGATATGGTATGGAAACAGTTAGACAAAGTTAATATCAATAAAGCCCCAGGACTGGATGAAATACAATATATACAATTGAAACAATATGTCTAAAAATACTACAAAGTAGAACATGGTAAATGCAAAGGAGAGTAAGGAAACTTACTTTCCCTCTCCAGAGGGCTGGGTGGACACCCCCCAGCCCTGGTCACTAGTGAAGACAAAGAATCCTTTGCGTTCAAAGGAACAGTGTGCAATTAAGGCATATTGTAGAAGCAGTAGTTTACTATTTAAACAGAAGTAAACACACAGGCTTACCGTACACAAACAGTGGTCCGGGTGCAGCCAAGCCCCGGACCCTTCGCTAGGCCGATGTAGGATACTGTGCAACCCAAACATGGATATTAGAGGCTCTTATAAAAGTTTATAAGAGCCTCTAGTATCCATGTTTGGGTTGCATAGCCCCTTGCTATCTGTCTAGCTGGATGAAATACATCCTTGGATCTTGAGTGATCTTAGTGCAGTTTTATCTAGACCACTGTTTTTGATCTTTTCAGATTCACTTTTGACTGGTGATGTGCTGCTGGATTGGAAAAAAAGACAATGTGATATTAATATTTAACAAAGGTAGTCATTCCCAGCATGGTAACTGTAGACCTGTAAGCCTAACATCAGTGGTGGGGAAGGTGCTGGAAACTTTGTTATGGGAGGATATCCTTGACTTTGTCTCCAGAACTCTTATTAGTAGCAGTCAGCATGGATTTATGAGAAATAGATTGTCTCAGACAAATGTACTTGTTTTTTATGAAGAAGTGAGTAAGAATTTAAATTCAGACATAGCGGTGGATGTAGTATACTTGGATTTTGCTAAAGCTTTTGATACTGTGCCACATAGGTGACTAATGTATAAACTGAGAACTGTTGGCCTAGAAAAAAACATTTGTACATGGATAGAGAGTTGGTTATAGGATGGCAAACAGAGAGTGTTGGTCAATAGAGCTACATCTATGTGGGCTAAGTTCTAAGTGGAGTGCCTCAGGATTCGATACTGGGGCCATTTCTTTTTAATCTGTTTATATATGACTTAGAAGGGGGCATTGAGAGCAAGGTCTCTGTCTTTTGCTGATGGTACTAAACTATGCAAAGCTTTGGAAACTACAAATGATGTGCAATTGCCGCAAATAGAACTATAAGCGGATATAGACCAAATAGACCTATAAGCGGAGTGCCTGAGTGTTCTATACTGGGGCCGCTTCTGTTTAATCTGTTTATAAATGACTTAGAAGAGGGCATTGAAAGCAAGGTCTCAGTATTTGCTGATGACACTAAACTATGCAGAGCTTTGGAAACTTCCAATGATGTACAAGGCTGCAAGCAGACCTAGATAGATTATCCAAATGGGCAGCAGAATGGCAGATGAGATTCAATGTTGATAAATGTAAGATGATGCATTTGGGATTTAATAATCCTGTGCCCATACACCATAAATAACTCTGTGTTAAGTGCATCTGAATGGAAAAAGATTTGGGGGTTCTGTAGATAACAGACTTAGTAGCAAACAATGCCAGGTAGCAACGGCTAGAGCTAGCAGATATTGTCTTGTATAAAAGGGGGAATAGATTCAAGAGAGAAAAATATTATTCTCCCTCTTTACAAGGCACTGGTAGGCCTCATTTGGAATATGCTGGTGCAGTTTTGGAATCCCGTATACAAAAGGGACATCTTGGAAATTGAGGCAGTTCAGAGAAGGGCAACTAAATAATAAGGGGAATGGAGGGGCTCGAATATGCCGACAGATTAGACAAGTTAGGGCGTTTACATTGGAGAAGCGACGTTTTGTTGGGGACATGATTACTTATACAAATATATTAATGGCCATACAATGAACTCTGGTGCATTGTTCACTAATGGTCATATCAGAGGACGTGGACAATCCCTAAGGGTGGAGAAAAGAAGTTTCATCTTCAGGTTGAAGGGTTCTTACAGTGAGAACGGTGAAATTGTGGAACTGTCTTCCGGCAGATGTGGTAATGGCAAGTTCATGAATAGCTTTAAAAAGGTGGATAAGTTTCTAAAACTAAAAAATATTGAAATTACTGGTATTAATGCATATAGATCTGGTTGATCCAGGGATACATTCCGATTGCCGTTTGGAGTCAGGAAGGAATTTTTCCCCCCTTTTAGCTGGGGTTTTTTGCCTTCCTCTGATCAACTGGTGGTGGGTTAAAAAAAAATAAAATTATATATATATATATATATATATATATATATATATATATATATATATATAAAGAGGGTGAATAGGTTGGACTTGATGGACGTATGTCTTTATTCAACCTTAATTACTATGTTACCTAGATAAATTATCAAAATGGGCAGCAGAGTGGCAGATGAGATTCAATGTTGATAAATGTAAGGTGATGCATTTGGGGTTTAACAATCCTTGTGCCACCTACACCATAAATAACTCTAGTATATCAAATAGCAGCTCTGGTCCCACTCTTACCCAATTATAATTTCACTTCTACGCTGCAACGTGTGCTTGGGGTGTTGGAGTACTCTTCTCCCTTCATGTAAAAATATATTCAGCTGTCAACCTCCACACCACTTGCATTACGCTGGATAGCAGTTGTTTTTTATTAAAATTGTAACAACTTTATTATAACTACAAGTTTCAAAATACAAAAGACATAGTAACAATTATTGTCTAATGCGTTTCAGGCTTGGCCAGCCCTTAGTCATAAACATGTAACAATTGTTACTATGGTGTGTTTTGTATTTTGAAACTTGAAGTTATAATAAAGATGTTACAATTTTAATAAGAAACAACTGCTATCCAGCGTAATGCAAGTGGTGCGGAAGTTGACAGCTGAATATAGTCAGTATTTTGGTTGCATTTATTTATACACAGATAAAATGCTGAATTGGCAGATTAAGGACAGTGGGATGGAAAAATACTACTCTTTTTTTTCTGAAAAGCATATGTATTTGCACTGAACTTCCCCTTTAATACATATACTGCAGTTCTGGTTGATCCAGAGAGGCTTTCTGATTGGGAGTCAGGAAGAGAATCCCCCCCCCCCTCCCTTTTTAGCTTTTTTTTTTTGCCTTCCTCTGGATCAACTGTTAGGGGGGGGGGTTAAAAAGGAGGGTGAAAAGTTTGGTGAAAAATTGATGGACATATGTCTTTATTCAACCTCAATTACTATGTTACACATGCAGCCGCTGAAAGAAAGGAGTTGAATTTCCACTAGCCGATATTACATCGGTTAGCACAACTTTAAGGGCTAGGCCACACTACAGCATTTTAAAGGGCAATCTAATCGCACGTCAGCATTTTTCCTCGTAATCACATGTGCTCTGATTGTGCAACATTGTGGATTGTGCGCGATTGTGTGCGCATTTCTGGTTCAATAATGCACGCTGTGGTGCGGCTTTATCCAAACTCCATTCAGGAGCACTGCTGTGGTTTCCACACTAGCATGTCAAATATTTTTTGTAATTGCCATTTAACATTGGCTACCTTGCTTCAACAATGCAATATTCATTTTGTGCCTCTTATTTTATTTTCTGTTCTAACATTTTGTGAATGATTAGTACCACTATTTATTTCAGCTAAAAAGTTGCACCAGTCCAGTTTTGCAACTTAAAAAGACTTTGGGACTGATGCAATAAGAGGTGCAAAAGTTTGCCTTTGATAATATTTTGCAGGAACCAATCAAAAGTTAGCTTTTTACTGGGTTAAACAACATCTGATTGGTTGTTGCAGATTAATAGCCAGTCAAGCTTTTTCCACCTTTTATTCCATCAGCTCCTTTAGAAGGCACAATATACTGTCCAAACTTTGGGTATATATACTGTATGCACTGTGCCCCCATAAATGTCATACTGTTCCTACAATAATTCTTCTACATGCAGTTATTGCAGCAAATGTTTTTCTGGCTTGTTCAAGCATAGCAACCCTGCACCAACAGTCATCTTTTTATTATTAAATTTATTGCACTTTACATCTTCTTGCTGAATGTTGGCGAGGCTCAGAAACACCCAATACACCAATCTTAGATTTGCTCTTACTACTCTTTTTCTTTATTTTAATAATTATGTAATATATGATTTATAATGCATAGGAGTTAAGTTTGAATAAGATTACTTGTATGTGATGTTATGTATATTAGACATGAAAGTATTTATGGATGCATTTTGTGCACGTTTGCCTTTGATCTGTTGTCCAAGGTTTCTCAAAATGTGTGCTGTGAGACAGCCAGGTATGCCACTAATTTTTAAATGGCAAGTTCACCCTCACCCCTTTATATTAAAAGCAGCTTAAGGCCAAAAGACAAAATTTGTGCGATACTTACCTTTACCAAAAATGCTTTTATACTTACACAGCACTGCTCTTTGCTACGTGGCTTCCTGGTCTGGGAGTCAGTCTTGGCCATGATGCTTACATTATGGCCTGTGACTGAACGCCAGTTATGAAGCTGCAGAAGAGAAGCCCCCTCTGCTGCTGTGTGTACTACATACAACAGCAGAAGAGGTATCTAGCTGGAGAGGGATCGGGTTGTGTAAGTAATGATAGAAGATGAATAGTAAAGGTAAGAATAAATTGTGTCTTTGGGGGGCGTTAAGCTGTTTCTAACTTTAAGTGGTGAGGGTGGACATGAATGTGTCTTTGCTTGCCTAATTTACATTTTTGTCATGTTTTACTATAAATATATACTGTATATAGTAAGGATATTTGAATACAGTCAATGAAGAGTAACGTTACACTAGACTGATTATATTCAAATTATTTTCCAGTATACACTGTAAAGTGTATACTGGACTTAAAGGACAACAATATAAAAAAAAACAACATCAGCCCCATTACATGTCCACACTTCCAGCAGCTGAAATCACTTACTCACATTTACAGCTGTGCTGCCCTCCCTTAGATATCACACAGCAAAGATGAGTGCTAAAAGCCCGCCTCCTAGACGGCCCAGGGCCATCATTAACAAATCACTTGTCATTCGCTAGTGGGAACATCTGTTACAACCTCTCTCCTCCTCCTCTGCCGGTTAAACAAACTTGAAATGTCCTGTTGCTAGGATACTGCCTACATAATCAAGCTGATCAAGGATGGGTGGAGGAGTGTTTTCTCGCATGCTAGCTCTGAGTGACAGTTAGTGGCAGTGTAAGTAATGATAGAAGATGAATAGTAAAGGTAAGAATAAATTGTGTCTTTGGGGGGCGTTAAGCGTTTCTAACTTTAAGTGGTGAGGGTGGACATGAATGTGTCTTTGCTTGCCTAATTTACATTTTGTCATGTTTACTATAAATATATACTGTATATAGTAAGGATATTTGAATACAGTCAATGAAGATAACGTTACACTAGACTGATTATATTCAAATTATTTTCCAGTATACACTGTAAAGTGCATAAATTATGGGTAATTAAAGAAGAGCCCAGCATAAAGAACACAGAGCGTGCTGCTAGAGAAATTTGCATTGCCAAATCTTCACAGTTAAAAAAAAAGTCTGAGACCCTCTGCTTATGTGGTTTATCATTACCTGATCTCAATTTAGATCATGCTGCAGTACCTGTATAGCACAAGCTGTCAAGCTGACAGCTGTACTATACATTTTGTGAATGGAACTCAAAGTTCCATTCACAAATAGGATTTTTTCTAAGTCTTTGCTACTTAGCGAAGACTTAGAAAAAAAATGGGGACAGAGATCAAAATTTGGTGATCACTTCTGATCACCAAATTATTGATCTTTGCCAATGAATGAAAAATCACTTCCTGGAAAATGATTTCCGGGAAGTGATTTTTCTGATCGGATTTCGAATTGGAAAACGGGCATTTATGCCCGTATTCCAAGTTCGGTATCATTCCCTAAGATGATTTGATGATCATCTTTGGGAATGATCCCCCAAAAAAAGGGGAAATGCACACAAAATAAAATCTTAAAGTGATACACACACCTTTTTTTTTTTTACCTAAAAACTATAAATTATCAAAAAAAATTGTCTTCTCCAAGCTTCCCAATGTCCCCGGTGATATCGCTAAAGTAAACGCGGATCATTATTTGTTCGATTTCAAGGGAAACTAAGCCTATTTTAGTAGGGAATTTTGCAGAGGTACCAAAAAAGACCGGATTTAACTTTTAGGATCAGTAAAAGTGTGCAAAAACTTGTGGGACTCTCCGTACTAACTGCTTTTCACTAAAATACCACTAAAAGGGGGAGTGGGGATAGGTGTGGGGGGTGGGTTGTGGCGTTTTTTTATTTTTTCTTGTAATTGCAATTGCGCATGGATCCCATTTGAGCTAGTTGGTGGCCCCGTCTCTGTTTGCACCCACCCATATGGCATACCGTTTGATTCAGGACATGTGGGAGATTGCCGTTTAGTGGGTTTTTTTACTTGCCAAGTGGGTTTAGGTAGGATTTCAACCATTGAGTCCACTTATTTTATTTTTTCACAAAATCTCCTAAAAGCACGGACTTCTTTGGATCAGTGGGTCTGGAATTCTTCATGTATGTATGAAAGCATGGCATGGTAACGTAGCTGAAGGTGTGTAGATTCCAAAAATATATAGTTTGGGGGGGAATTTCCATGTTTTGGGACTGTTTCCTTAGAAAAAGTGTAGGCTGTTCAAATTACAGAGCACTTTGATTCTTTCTTGTAATTGCATTTGTGCATGTGTCCCACTTGAGCTAGTTGGTGGCCACGTCTCTGTGTGCATCCACGCATATGGCATAACGTTTGATTCAGAACATGTGGGAGATTGATATTTAGTTGGGGGGTTATTTTGTGGGGGCATTTCCAAGTTTTGGGGCTGTTTGAAATTACAGAGCACTTTGATTTTTTCTTGTAATTACATGTGCATGCGTCCGATTTGAGCTAGTTGGTGGCCACGTCTCTGAGTACATCCACGCATATGGCTACGTTTGATTCAGAACATGTGGGAGAGTGATATTTAGGGAGGGGGTTTATTTGTGGGGGGCATTTCCAAGTTATGGGGCTGTTTGAAATTACAGAGAACTTTGATTTTTTTTTGTAATTACACTTGTGATGTGTCCCATTTGAGCTAGTTGGTGGCCACGTCTCTGTGTGCACGCACACATATGGCATACCGTTGATGCAGGATATGTGGGAGATTGACATTTAGTGGGTTTTTTTGCTTGTCAAAAGGGTTTAGGTAGGATTTCAACCCTTGAATCATCTTATTTTATTTTTCACAAAACCTGCTAAAAAAACGGATTTCTTTGGATCAGTGGGTCTGGAATTCTTCATGTATGCATGAAAGCATGGCATCGTAACGTAGCTGAAGGTGTGTAGATTCCAAAAATATATAGTTTGTGGGGGGAATTTACCTGTTTGGAGACTGTTTCCTTAGAAAAAGTGTAGGCTGTTCAAATTACAGAGCACTTTGATTCTTTCTTGTAATTGCATTTGTGCATGCCTCCCATTTGAGCTAGTTGGTGGCCACGTCTCTGTGTGCATCCACGCATATTGCATAACGTTTGATTCAGAACATGTGGGAGATTGATATTTAGTGGGTGGGTTTATTTGTGGGGGGCATTTCCAAGTTTTGGGGCTGTTTGAAATTACAGACAACTTTGACTTTTTTCTTGTAATTACACTTGTGCATGTGTCCCATTTGAGCTAGTTGGTGGCCACGTCTCTGTGTGCACCCACACATATGGCATACCGTTTGATGCAGGATATGTGGGAGATTGACATTTAGTGGGTTTTTTTGCTTGTCAAAAGGGTTTAGGTAGGATTTCAACCCTTGAATCATCTTATTTTATTTTTCACAAAACCTCCTAAAAACACGGATTTCTTTGGATCAGTGGGTCTGGAATTCTTCATGTATGCATGAAAGCATGGCATCGTAACGTAGCTGAAGGTGTGTAGATTCCAAAAATATATAGTTTGTGGGGGGAATTTACCTGTTTGGAGACTGTTTCCTTAGAAAAAGTGTAGGCTGTTCAAATTACAGAGCACTTTGATTCTTTCTTGTAATTGCATTTGTGCATGCGTCCCATTTGAGCTAGTTGTTGGCCACGTCTCTGTGTGCATCCACACATAGGGCATACCGTTTGATTCAGAACATGTGGGAGATTGATATTTAGTTGGGGGTTTTATTTGTGGGGGGCATTTCCAAGTTTTGGGGCTGTTTGAAATTACAGAGCACTTTGATTTTTTTCTTGTAATTACACTTGTGCATGTGTCCCATTTGAGCTAGTTGGTGGCCATGTCCCTGTGTACATCCACGCATATGGCATACCGTTTGATTCAGGGCATTTGGAAGATTGATAATTGACAAGTTTTTTTTACATGACATGGAAATTTGCCATGATTTTTAACTTTGAATTGTATTTTTATACATTTTTCCTGAAAATCTGGTAAAAGAATTACATGAAACTGCGCCCACACCATTGGTGGTATGCATAAAGGAATCACACCATTGTGTAGCTGAAGGTGTGTAGATTCCAAGAATATATAGTTTGGGGGGGTATTTCTAATATAGAGGGGTGTTTAGTCTGACAAATCTGAAAAGTTGCTGTAATTGGCCATTGTTCATTGGCTCACTTTGTGGCTAGTTGATTCCACGTTTGCGTGTGTAACCATACATAGGGCATACCGTTTGATTCAGGACATTTGGGAATTGATATTTGGTAACTTTTTTTTACATTACTTGGGATTTTGGCATGATTCTACCTTTGAGTGTTTTTTTCAAATTTTTTTAGAAATCTGCTAAAACTGTGAACTTCTACGAAGCTGCGCCCACACCATTGATGGTACGATATGAACAAACTACAGAATTTCATAGATAAAGGTGTGAGATTCGAGAAATATATGGTTTGTGGGGTTGTTTTTTGGGGAAAAATTGCAGACTGTTCAAATTCAGATTGACTGAATATTTTTGCTGTTTCTGAGCCATTGTGCATTGTTTCACTTTGTGTCTTTTGGCTTCCACGTCCACATGTGTAACCACACTATGGCATACCGTTTGATCAGGATTTGGGAGATTGAATATTAGTAGCTTTTTTTAACATTCCATGAGGTTTTGGCATGATTTCTACCTTTTGAAGTTGTTTTTGTTCATTTTTTCAGACAAATGCGAACTTCTACGAAGAACTGCGCCCACACCATTGAGTTGGAATGAATAATCTATTGCGTTACATAGCTGAAGGTGTGTAGATTTCAGGAATATATAGTTTATGGGTTATTTCTAGGTTACGGGGGTGTTTTTTTGAAAAAAACTGCAGACTGTCCAAATTCGGAGTTGGCTAAATATTTTCGCTGTTTCTGAGCCATCGTGCATTGTCTCACTTTGTGGCTTTTCGCTTCCACGTCTGCATGTGTACCACACTATGGCATATACCGTTTGATTCAGGACATTTGGAGATTGATATTTGTAACTTTTTTTACATTCCATGGGGTTTGTGGCATGATTTCTACCTTTTTGAACGTTGTTTGATGTTCATTTTTTTTGAAAAACTGGTAAAAGTGCAAACTTCTATGAAGAACTGCGCCCACACCATTGATGATATGAATGAACGAACTACAGCGTTACATAGCTGAAGGTGTGTAGATTTCAGGAAATATAGTTTTGTGGGGGGATATTTCTGAGTTACGGGGGTGTTTTTGTGGAAAAACTGCAGACTGTCACATTTGGAGTTGGCTAAATATTTTCGCCGTTTCTGAGCCATCGTGCATTGTCTCACTTTGTGGCTTTTCGCTTTCACGTCCGCATGTGTAACCACACATTGGCATACCGTTTGATCAGGACATTTGGGAGATTGATATTAGTAACTTTTTTTTACATCATGAGGTTTTGGAATGATTTCTACTTTTGAAGTTTTTTTTTGTTCATTTTTTCAGACAAATGCGAACTTCTACGAAGAACTGCGCCCACACCATGATGGTTTGAATGAATAATCTATTGCGTCATAGCTGAAGGTGTGTAGATTTCAGGAATATATAGTTTATGGGGGTTATTTCTAGGTTACGGGGGTGTTTTGTGGATAAAACTGCAGACGTCCAAATTCGGAGTTGGCTAAATATTTTCGCCGTTTCTGAGCCATCGTGCATTGTCTCACTTTGTGGCTTTTCGCTTCCACGTCTGCATGTGTAACCACACATATTGCATACCGTTTGATTCAGACATTTGGGAGATTGATATTTGGTAACTTTTTTTACATTCCTGGGGTTTGGCATGATTTCTACCTTTTTGAACGTTGTTTGATGTTAATTTTTTTTAAAATCTGGTAAAAGTGCAAACTTCTAAGAAAGAACTGCGCCCACACCATTATGATATGAATGAACGAACTACAGCGTTACATAGCTGAAGGTGTGTAGATTTATATAGGTTTTGTGGGGTTTTTTGAGTTGGGGGGGTGTTTTGTGGAAAACTGCAGACTGTTCAAATACAAAACTGGCAAAAATTTTTTTGCTGCTACTGACTTTGGCACTGGTCACGCTCTGGGTTAGTTGGTAGCCATGTCTCTGGGTACACCCATGAATGTCATACCGTTTTATTCGGGAGGGGTTAGGCTTTTCATATTTGAGATGCGTTTGAACTTTCCTCCACAGTTTTCAGCTGAAATTCGCATTTGATTTTGTCTCTGATTTTACAGTTGAGGAAAAAAAGGAAAATGTGAGAAGTAACTTACAATTTGACGAAGAGCTGCGTCCGGTATCTGCATTTTGATCGAAACTAACCTCACTCGTAAAATCCTGTGGGTGTTTAGTTTCTAAAAATACTCTCACTTGTGGGGATATTTTAGATAATTTGGTAGATATTGTATGTTAACTTGTCAGTAGTGGTTATACATTTAATTTGGTGTAATATTCAGGAGGTGCAGTTTTAGTTTGGGGGGGTCTCCTGTACAGAAAAGTGGGGTACCTACATATATCTGGTATCGTTGTACTCGGAGTATCTGACTTTTAGAAACAGTGAGATTTTTGTGTGTAACCTTAAGATAACTATAAGTAAAATGGAAAAAATCCATGAAAATTTGCAAATTTTTTCATTTTTTTTCATATTTTACCCATAATTCCAGTAAAATTTCCAGAAAAGTTACAAAATTTTATTACCATGTTAAAGTACACTTTGTGCTGAAAAAAACAATGTATAATATTCCTGATTTACTGCAAGGTTTCCTACTGTAAAATTAGTCTAAAGCGATTAAGGACAAAATCCTGAAAATTCTTCTGGCAGTTAACGCAAAAAAAAAATGTAAATCTCCAGGCAGTGAAAGGGTTAATAATAATAAATCAAATAACATAAACAATAACACATTTATAATATAAAACAAGTGAAAAAATTGATAATAATATTAACATATCAATATTAAACTGAAAATCAAATAATAAAGATAAACAATGAATAAATAAAGAAAAAACCTTGAAATCATGGTAGTAGGGATAAAGATGATGTTTACAGTATCTGATAATAACTAAGATGGATAGCAAGTGTGCAATGAATATGGACATTAGGTGGGCATATTAAGGAGTATGACATATTCAATAATTACCCTACAAACCCTGTTATATCAAAAGTGCTATTAAAGGGGAACTGTAGTCTCCAAACAAGGCCACTTTCCTACCTTTAAAACGAGCCATCAACCACCTCTCTACGCACTCCACAGCCCAAGATATAAAGAAATTACTGACTAGAAAGTTAATGGGTGGGAGGATGACATGTGATATTCCTCCTCCTGCTCCTCCATCTCACCGCCAGTGAGCACAGCCACATTTTCAGTTTAATATTGATATGTTAATATTATTATCAATTTTTTCACTTGTTTTATATTATAACTGTGTTATTGTTTAGGTTATTTGATTTATTATTATTACTATTCATTGTTTACTTTTTTATTCTTTACCTTTTTACTTTATTATTCTTATTTTTGCTTTATTTCTTATATGAATTGTCAGCATTCCGCTTTTTGTATTCCTTGTTTAGAGTGTTTCCCTTTAAACATTGTATTGGACAGTGGGCGGTACCTTTTTTGGATTTTGGTATATAAAGGTCCTCCCCCATTCTCCCTTTACCAAACTTTATGATTAAATACCGACCGCGACCCGGTAAACATGTTCGGCCACTAACTGTCACTCAGAGCTAGCATGCGAGAAAACACTCCTCCACCCATCCTTGATCAGCTGATTGTATGTAGCAGTATCCTAGCAACAGGACATTTCAAGTTTTTAAACCGGCCAGAGGAGGAGGAAGAGAGGTTGTAACAGATGTTCCCACTAGCGAATGACAAGTGATTGTTATGATGGCCCTGGGCCGTCTAGGAGGCGGGCTTTTAGCACTCATCTTTGCTGTGTGATATCTAAGGGAGGGCAGCCACACTGTAAATGTGAGTATGATTTCAGCTTGCTGGAAGTGTGGACATGTAATGGGGCTGTGTTGTTTTTTTTATATTGTTGTCCTTAAAGTCCATATACACTTTCAGTGTATACGGGAAAATAATTTGAATATAATCATCTGTGTAACGTTACTCTTCATTACGGTATTCAAATTCCTTACTATATTACAGTATATATTTTAGTAAAACATGACAAAAAATGTAAAATTAGGCAGCAAAGACACATTCATGTCCACCCTCACCACTTAAGTTAGAAACAGCTTAACGCCCGCCCAAATACACATTTATTCTTACCTTACTATTCATCTTCTATCATTACTTACACAACCCGATCCCTCCAGCTAGATACCTCTTCTGCTGTTGTATTAGTAACACACAGCAGCAGAGGGGCTCTCTTCTGCAGCTTCATAACTGGTCGTTCAGTCACAGGCCATAATGTAAGCATCATGGCAAGACTGACTCCCACGACCAGGAACGCCACATAGCAAAGAGCAGTGCTGTGTAAGTATAAAAGCATTTTTGGTAAAGGTAAGTATCGCACAAATTGTCTTTTGGCCTTTAAGCTGCTTTAATATAAGGGGTGAGGGTGGAACTTGCATTAAAAAAATTAGTGGCATACTCTGGCTGTCTCACAGCACCACATTTTGAGAAACCTTGGACAACAGATCAAAGGCAAACGTGCACAAAATGCATCCATTAAATCTTTCATGTCTAAATACATAACATCACATACAAGTAATCTTATTCAACTTAACTATGCATTATAAATCATATATTACATATTATTAATTATTAATACATAATTATTAATAATTATTCCAATAATTATTAAAATAAAGAAAAAGAGTAGTAAGAACAAATCTTAAGATTGGTTGTATTGGGGTTTCTGAGCCTGGCCAACATTGCAGCAGAAGATGTAAAGTGCAATAAATTTTAATATAAAAAGATGATGTTGGTGCAGGGTTGCTATGCTTGAACAAGCCAGAAAAACATCTGCTGCATAACTGCATTAGAAGAATTATTGTTAGGAACAGTATGACATTTATGGGGCACAGTGCATACAGTATATATACCCAAAGTTTTGGACAGTATATATTTGCCTTCTAAAGGAGCTGAGATAATAAAAGGTGGAAAAAACTTGACTGGTTGCTATTAATCTGCAACAACCAATCAGATGTTTGTTTAAACCCAGTAAAAAAGTAACTTTTGATTGGTTCTGCAAAATATTATCAAAGGCAAAGCATTTTGCCAACCTCTATTGGCTCAGTCCCAAAGTCTTTTTAAGTTGCAAAACTGGACTGGTGTGCAACTTTTTTAGCTGAAATAAATAGTGTACTAATCATTCACAAATGTTAGAACAAGAAAATAAAATAAGAGGCACAAAATGAATATTGCATTGTTGAAGCAAGGTAGCCAATGTTAAATGGCAATTACAAAAAATATTTGACACTGCTAGTGGGAAACCACAGCAGTGCTCCTGAATGGAGTTGTGTATAAAGCCGCACCACAGCGTGCATTAATTGAACCAGAAATGCGCACACAATCGCGCACAATCCCAATGTTGCACAATCAAGGCACTGTGATTACGAGGAAAAAATGCTGACGTGCGATTAGATTGCCCTTTGAAAATGCTGTAGTGTGGCACTACCCTTAAAGTTGTGCTAACCGATTGTAATATCGCTACGTGGAAATTCAAACTCCTTTCTTTCAGCGGCTGCCATGTGTAACTAGTAATTGAGGTTGAATAAAGACATAGTTCATCAATTTTTCACCAATTTTCACCCTCCTTTTTTAACCGCCCCCTAACAGTTGATCCAGAGGAAAGGCAAAAAAAAAAGCTAAAAAGGGAGGGGGTGGGAATTCTCTTCGACTCCCAATCTAAAGCCAAAAATTGTTACACCCCCTTCACGCATGGCTAATTGAAGGCAGAGAGAGGCTTGAAATCAGGGGAATAAAATGTACGGGGAGGCTGCATACCTTTTACTCTTTTTAAAGTAATTTTTGTAAAAAATGCATTGAAGCATACAGTTATCTTTAAACTAAACTTAGTTTGAGAAGTTAACCTACTTACTCTTGGGCTTGGCCTACCAATCTGCTCTATTTGTATGTATGATTTATCTTTAATTTGTATAGTACCAGCTGTGCAACAGTTTTTGCTAATGGATATCGGAACTGCTTCATTGTGCTTGATAATGATGTTAGTTTTCTTTCTTCCTATCAGCTGATCTGATCCCAGTTAAAGTGACAGTCACAGTAAGTGTGAACAGTGATGTAAAGCTGGAAGCTAAGATAAACAGAAGTGAACTTGCTGATATCTTGTGGAAATATAACGGTAAGTATTTCACCCTTTAACTTGAAATTAAGCTCAGTTCAGTTTCCTAGCAACTAACAAATAAAACCAAATCTGTTTTTTCATAAGGAACACTATTTCAGACCACCTATAAGGGAGAATTAACTGGCAAAACTGTCCAGGTGACCTACAGGCAGTGCAGTGACTCAGGCAGGGCTGTACAGTGCTGGTTTCATGGGAGACAGCCTTTAAACAATGCCTTCTTTCGCCTCATCATCAGAGGGTAGTATTATATCACACAGTACTTTGGATGTTTTCATCAGCAGTCAAACAAGATCCATTGTTCATTGATTAGTTTAAACAATGAACACAATAACTTTGTAACTTGGATTCTAACATCATTCAAATACATACAATGTGTATAAAGTATATGGACCTTATCACAAGTAGGGTTATTTTTTGAAAAAAACGGTGATGCAAATACATACAAAGTATGGACATTCAGTGAGCTTTATGAAAGGATATCTATTTCAAGAATCTGCACAATTTTCTGTATTAAAACAGATCAACTGTCTTTGTGAACCCTGTTAGTTAGCATTTTGTGGCATTTATCTTTTAGAGGATTGGTCTGGTCTGTAATGGTTTCCCTATGGACCATATTTTGTTTGTTTGTGAAGACCTGGCTAGAAATATCAATGTGAGACCCTTGCAAATTAAGACTTCTTGAGAACCTTCTTGGCAAAAAATGGGGATGGGGTTGTCTTTATGGCAAAAACAAAATATATATAATATTCAATGAGAGCAGAGTAAGTAATTCCTACCTCCTGTTTTTCTAAACCCCCCTCCTGCTCTATAGGTTCATATTTCGATTTCAACCAGTGATGCCCAACTGACCACATACACATTCGCCTGCTGTCTTTTTCTCACATTCTCAATTGCATGCATGTATGAAACCTAAAGGTTCGTACAACACGTGCGATCAATTTTATAAATTATTTTTTTATGGGTTGATGTAATAAAGGCCAAATTAGCCTAAAACAACATACCCAATGTATTATATCGGTTAAGCACAAGCAAAAAGATTATGCAAGGGGCATTCTTGAGTGAATTCAAGTTTCTTTATTAAATCATCAGCACAAACGTTTCAGGGATCACACTGCCCCTTACCTGAACAGAGCAGAGGGTCCGTGGTAGAGGACCTGGTGAAGGAGCACCTTGGAAGATATTGGCTAGTAGCACCACGGAGGAGTACCTTGGCCCAACATCCAGTTTGCTGTATTATCTGGGTTAACATGGATTTCACTGACTATGTGGGCCTGCACAGTTTCTGAAACTTTTCAAAAATAGCCTGGCACACCCATGCAATACAGCTCAATGGAGGCGCAAACCAGTTCCTCTTACCTCACGTAAAAGCAGAGTAAAGTCTTCAAGAGGATTATTGCATTGGGGATTTTGGGCAAGTAAGTTACATGTGCAAGATTTCAAGTTCAGTTTTTACTAGTGAGATGCAATAAAAAATATGAGTGTAAAAATCACAATTGTGGTAGTGTGGGTTGTACACTCACCTTCTGGGTTGCATGAAATCCCATAAAGGTTTGTAATTTGCACAATGCAATAAACTTTAAAGGTGGCCATATACATTAGCAATATTAGGTTAATCCCGTTGTGGGCCGACAGAATTTACCTAATAGGGCAGTGTGTAGGAGACGAAACTGAACCACCGTTTGCAGACGAAGGACCATGGTCGACTGTAGTCAGGGAAGATTGAAAACTTCCATCGGTTGGTATTGGCTTTTTTACTTTAAGTAAAGAGAGTTGATACTATTGGCCTGTGTATGGCCGCACAGCGACCCATCCTAATACCGTGTATGGGCGATTGGTCGGGTCCATGTGTGCGGTTCCCATTGCATTGTGCCCAACAGATGGCACAATGTGATGGAAATCACATGTGTATGGCTACATTTGTATTGTTTTGGAGTTTTGAAACTCAACACGTAATGTATTAGGAAGTTAAATAGCTTTAAACAAAATATATAGTGAAACATCAGGTGAATACATGACCCCCACTCAGTGCTATGATGTTCATTGTTATTGTGAGATCATTGTCTCTTTTTTCATAGGTTGCCCAGATAATAAATGGGGACCTTCTGCCAAAAAGATTGTCTTGAGTGTTTATGGAGGAATATGCCATGAAGCAGTGGAGAATGATCTGTGCTCCAGGCTTTATGGGAACACGATGTGAAAAGGGTAGGTTTATTGCTTATATGATTTTCCATCCTCTTTACTCTTCTGTAGTATGTAGTAAGAAAATTATTAAGGAGAACGAAAGGCTCCAGGAAAAACAAGCTTACCCTGGATCAATTACTTTTTACTGTGAATTTATTACCACAGTGACAGTTGTAAATTCTGTCTGTGCCATACTACCTAGTAACAAAATTGCCACAGTGCAAAATAAGGATGCAGTTGTAATAACACTTGTATGTCATTATGTGTATATAATGAATAAGTCATGGAATCGCAATTTAGTGATAGCCACCTGTATTAATATACACCTTAAATTCTTTATTGGAAATGTACAATGTGTACAAACAAACGCTTTCGGCCAATAATGGCCCGCTTGTAGGCTCGTCCCCGAAGACTACTGTTTCGGCCAATAAAGTTGCCTACACATGGGCAGATTATCATCCGAAACTTTCGTACCCATTGTGTGTCACGGACGTGCGCATGTGTGTAGAAACTTTAGGGTAGCACAGACAAGTAACCAGGGGTGTGTAACTACAAGGGAGCAGGGAGAGTAACCGAAGGGGTGGGAGACAAGGGGGCCCCATCTTCTTATTTTTCCTATGATAGATAGATCCTCCACCCAAAAACCACTGTGGATGAAGCTCAAATATGGCTCCATGTATTTTTGCTGGGGGGCCCAGTGATTCCTAGTTACACCATTAAAAGTATCAAGTACATACAATTCAGCATATATACCAAATGTACCATAAAAAGTAGGACTTAAACGTTCAAATAAGCAACAATGCATATAAAGCTACATATATGATAGCAGCACAATTGGTTTAGACTTCTGACCCATGCTAACAATGATACTAATACATGATATACAAAAAACGGTCTTGTTTTACAGCTTGCGAGAAGGAAACTTTGGCAGAAACTGCCAGAAACATGCAAGAGGCAGCAGGGCTGCAAAGGGCTCACTTCTGTCTCGGATCCATATGGCTGCTCGTGGCAGTGGCTGGACAAATTAAAATGTGAAAAGGTAAGATAGATTGGATTTCTGTTTCATATATAATTGAGAATAATAATAATAATAGTTTACTATTCCATATAATGGGCCTGTATATAAAAAAGGAGACAATTAATGAGCACCTAGCAAAGGGGAGATTCCAACAAAACACTGCGCTTGATTTTGCAACTATATCACAATAGGATTACGTGTGCATCCTTTTCTACTATTTAAATGTTTTCAAAATTAGTCTACCGTCATGTTTTATATTTGATACTAAGGAAACAAATAATTATCATCACATTTAAAACTGTGGTAAGTTCCACCTTCCTGGAGAGACTTGTTTCCTGGGCAGTTGTGAGTTATCAAACTCTTCCTGTATAAAACAACACTGCTCATGTTTATAACAAAGTTTCTCACAGACTCTGAAGCAAGTTAAGATATAGTGTGAGGACCTCCAGAGGGCTAGAGAGGCAATTTTAATGTAGCGAACTAAAACCTGTTGCAACCTGTGCAGTATAAAGCTAGGAGGTCCTGTACAGATTCTGAAAGATGACAGACAAGCTCTGCAGATCCTCTCATCTTTTCAAAGATCTGCAAAACACAAGTCCCGAGCGTTCTTCTAGGAGAACGATCGGGACTGTGTGTTACCATCGGCCGCGCTAGACTCCTCTATAGGAGTCTAGCGCGGCCGATGGAAATTTCACCTTCCGAACACGTTGCCGACCGATAGTTCGCCACGCGCTCTCTGGGAAACAAGTTACACACAACGACCTAAGCCCCGATACCGTCGGATCAGCGGTAGGGAGATCGTAAATGTGTGATAACCGGCAGCTTTAATTGTATTTCCACTATAAGTAGATATCCACGTGGTCATGTTTATGGGATTAAAGGTTAGCTGTAGTTTTAATGTGTGTTTCAACCTTACTTGAACTAGTAAAACACAGTATTTACATGGACATGTTCTAGTATTTTAAGCAGGATCAACAGGGTATGAGTCAGAGATGTACACAGGGAATTTTTAACTCTTGGTAAATAACACAGAGTTAAATGTGTGCCATAAAACCCCGCAATTGGTCACCCCAAACAAAATATAAAAGTTTTAATTGTTATGAATTATGGAATTTGTTGTTAATTCTCGCCACCTTGCAAGTTGGTTTAGCCAGGAATGGACCCAAGTGCTTTAGAAACCTAGGGAAATGACCTCAAAAATGCAGGTGTAAGAAGCTAGCTTTGTATAGTTAATGGCTAATGTTTTGCTACTTGTTATAGTGGTATCCCTTGTTTAAATGAATGAATTTCATATGCTGGAGAATGTGGCATAGAGTAGCAATGTCTGGTAATAAGTAGGAATGTTCAGCTGTATTAATTGTTAAACCCTATCCATATTTAGGAGAAATATAGAAACTTTACCTTCTATTAAAAAAAGATATCTTTCCTAAGAATTGGCCAGAAAATGGTGACTATCCATAAACAGAACATGTTTTACAATAGAGCAAACAATATTTTATTTATAATGTAAAGCGCGGGAAGTAGGCCCCACTATGTGTGATGCGATCCGTTGCAATTTCATAATGTATGCGATCACCATTTTTGGTCCGTCTCTGTCAAAATGCACAACAAGTCTATAGAAGCCCATAAAAAGTGATTCTTTTATAAATTTTATTCCTTTCTAAATATGATTTTTAGTATTCCTTAAAAGCTTGGCCCCACTAGGCAAATTTTTGTGAGTTTTGCGCACGTTTTGTGCTTGTGCTAGCGTATGCCTATATTAGTGGAAGTGCAAGGTCCCACTATGCCAGCTGCCTTGTGCTGCGCTTTAGCCCATTTTGGTAGCACATGCGATCACCATCTTTGGTGCGCATCGCATGGGATACAATAGGGTAGGTAGCACGCACGTATTGAGCAAAATTGAGATTACACTGCGGTGCATGGCTCCATGCTCTGGGTAGTGGGGCCTAGCCCTTATAAATCTGATGCTTTAATAAATATAATTAATTTGGCTTGAAAAAGCCAAATTACTGTTCTTTCTATTTCTTCTTCTACTTCTTCTTTTTCTTCTTCCGTTTTATTCTTCCGCTTCTTTTGGACCGTATCTCCTCCCACAGTTTTTGAGCTAGAGACATGAAATTCAGTGAATTTCTGGACATTTTTTCCCATAGACTATAATGGTAACAATCCTCAGATGTGGATATTTCAAAACAGTTTTTTTCATGGTCATAAATACAAATGGTGATACCCCCAACCCCCCACACAGACCTAGGTACACACACCTACTGATCTACTTATCCATTACAGTGGCAGCCATACGTAAAGGGTAAACTAAAGTAAAAAAAAATCATTTTGACCAATCATCAAAAAAGTTAGTATTTTATCCCCCAACCTGATATGAATACACACACACCAACTGACCTACCTTTAAGCATGTGACATATTTAAGGGTAAGTAAAAAACAACAATGTCCTCTTCATTGACGTTATTGAGTTTAAAATCTGCAGCACAAACACACAAATTCCCTTCCAAATGCAGTCTTTCAAGCCAAATTTAAAGTTTATACTTAAACTTTCCCTTTCTAGTTCTTTTCTAATATAATTCATAACTGATTTTCCAACAAGTGTGCATACTTGTTTATACAACAAAAAAACGGTCAAAATCTATCATACTAAAACTCTATAATTTTCTAAGAACTCTCAGATACTTTTTTTGACATAACCAATTAAAATTTACTTGATTCTACACTCGATATTGATCAACATTTAATGCAATAAAGGAAATGATTTTTGGTTATGCTTGTGAAGGTTCTCATTCATCCAGGTCATGGTATATCTGTTATATTCAGTTAGATCACTGGACTTAAAGGACAACAATATAAAAAAAACCAACATCAGCCCCATTACATGTCCACACCCAGCAGCATGAAATCACTTACTCACATTTACAGCTGTGCTGCCCTCCCTTAGATATCACACAGCAAAGATGAGTGCTAAAAGCCCGCCTCCTAGACGGCCCAGGGCCATCATTAACAAATCACTTGTCATTCGTGGGAACGTGTTACAAAATCTCTCCTCCTCCTCTGCGGGTTAAACAAACTTGAAATGTCCTGTTGCTAGGAGGAATATGCCTACATAATCAAGCTGATCAAGGATGGGTGGAGGAGTATTTTCTCGCATGCTAGCTCTGAGTGACAGTTAGTGGCAGACATAATTGTTACACCCCCTTCACAGCATGGCTAATTGAAGGCAGAGAGAGGCTTGAAATCAGGGGAATAAAATGTACGGGGAGGGCTGCATACCTTTTACTCTTTTTAAAGTAATTTTTGTAAAAAATGCATTGAAGCAATACAGTTATCCTTTAAACTAAACTTAGTTTGAGAAGTTAACCTACTTACTCTTGGGCTTGGCCTACCAATCTGCTCTATTTGTATGTATGATTTATCTTTAATATGTATAGTACCAGCTGTGCAACAGTTTTTGCTAATGGATATCGGAACTGCTTCATTGTGCTTGATAATGATGTTAGTTTTCTTTTCTTTCCTATCAGCTGATCTGATCCCAGTTAAAGTGACAGTCACAGTAAGTGTGAACAGTGATGTAAAGCTGGAAGCTAAGATAAACAGAAGTGAACTTGCTGATATCTTGTGGAAATATAACGGTAAGTATTCTACCCTTTAACTTGAAATTAAGCTCAGTTCAGTTTCCTAGCAACTAACAAATAAAACCAAATCTGTTTTTTCATAAGGAACACTATTTCAGACCACCTATAAGGGAGAATTAACTGGCAAAACTGTCCAGCTGAACCTACAGGCAGTGCAAGTGACTCAGGCAGGGCTGTACAGTGCTGGTTTCATGGGAGACAGCCCTTTAAACAATGCCTTCTTTCGCCTCATCATCAGAGGTCAGTATTATATCACACAGTACTTTGGATGTTTTCATCAGCAGTCAAACAAGATCCATTGTTCATTGATTAGTTTAAAACAATGAACACAATAACTTTGTAAACTTGGATTCTAACATCATTCAAATACATACAATGTGTATAAAGTATATGGACCTTATCACAAGTAGGGTTATTTTTTTGAAAAAAACGGTGCAAATACATACAAAGTATGGCATTCAGTGAGCTTTATGAAAGGATCTATTTCAAGAATCTGCACAATTTTCTGTATTAAAACAGATCACTGTCTTTGTGAACCCTGTTAGTTAGCATTTTGTGGCATTTATCTTTTAGAGGATTGGTCTGGTCTGTAATGGTTTCCCTATGGACCATATTTTGTTTGTTTGTTGAAGACCTGGCTAGAAATATCAATGTGAGACCCTTGCAAATTAAGACTTCTTGAGAACCTTCTTGGCAAAAAATGGGGATGGGGTTGTCTTTATGGCAAAAACAAAATATATATAATATTCAATGAGAGGCAGAAGTAAGTACTTCCTACCTCCTGTTTTTCTAAACCCCCCCTCCTGCTCTATAGGTTCATATTTCGATTTCAACCAGTGATGCCCAACTGACCACATACACATTCGCCTGCTGCTCTTTTTTCTCACATTCTCAATTGCATGCATGTATGAAACCTAAAGGTTCGTACACACGTGCGATCAATTCTATAAATTATTTTTTTTATGGGTTGATGTAATAAAGGCCAAATTAGCCTAAAACCACACTACCCAATGTATTATCTGGTTAAGCACAAGCAAAAAGATTATGCAAGGGGCATTCTTGAGTGAATTCAAGTTTCTTTATTAAATCACATCAGCACACAACGTTTCAGGGATCACACTGTCCCCTTCACCTGAACAGAGCAGAGGGTCAGTGGTAGAGGACCTGGTGAAGGAGCACCTTGGAAGATATTGGCTAGTAGCCACAGGAGGAGTACCTTGGCCCAACATCCAGTTTGCTGTATTATCTGGTTAACATGGATTTTACACTGACCTATGTGGGCCTGCACAGTTTCTGAAACTTTTCAAAAATAGCCTGGCACACCCGATGCAATACAGCTCAATGGAGGCGCAAACCAGTTCCTCTTACCTCACAGTAATAAATGCAGTAAAGCTTTCAAGAGGATTATTGCATTGCGGGATTTTGGGCAAGTAAGTTACATGTGCAAGATTTCAAGTTCAGTTTTTACTAGTGAGATGCAATAAAAAATATGAGTGTAAAAATCACAATTGTGGTAGTGTGGGTTGTACACTCACCTTACTGGGCTTGCATGAAATCCCATAAAGGTTTTGTAATTTGCACACAATGCAATAAACTTTAAAGGTGGCCATATACATTAGCAATATTAGGTTAATCCCGTTGTGGGCCGACAGAATTTACCTAATAGAGGCAGTGTGTAGGAGACGAAACTGAACAACCGTAATGCAGACGAAGGACCATGGTCGACTGTAGTCAGGGAAAGATTGAAAACTTCCATCGGTTGGTATTGGCTCCCTTTACTTTAAGTAAAGAGAGTTGATACTATTGGCCTGTGTATGGCCGCACAGCCGACCCATCCTAATACCGTGTATGGGCGATTGGTCGGGTCCATGTGTGCGGTTCCCATTGCATTGTGCCAACAGATGGCACAATGTGATGGAAATCACATGTGTATGGCTACATTTTGTATTGTTTTGGAGTTTGAAACTCAACACGTAATGTATTAGGAAGTTAAATAGCTTTAAACAAAATATATAGTGAAACATACAGGTGAATACATGACCCCCACTCAGTGCTATGATGTTCATTGTTATTGTGAGATCATTGTCTCTTTTTTCATAGGTTGCCCAGATAATAAATGGGGACCTTCTTGCCAAAAAGATTGTCTTGAGTGTTTAAATGGAGGAATATGCCATGAAAGCAGTGGAGAATGTATCTGTGCTCCAGGCTTTATGGGAACACGATGTGAAAAGGGTAGGTATATTGCTTATATGATGTTCCATCCTCTTTACTCTTCTGTAGTATGTAGTAAAATGAAAATTATTAAGGAGAACGAAAGGCTCCAGGAAAAACATAGCTTACCCTGGATCAATTACTTTTTACTGTGAATTTATTACCACAGTGACAGTTGTAAATTCTGTCTGTGCCAATACTACCTAGTAACAAAATTGCCACAGTGCAAAATAAGGATGCAGTTGTAATAACACTTGTATGTCATTATGTGTATATAATGATATAAGTCATGGAATCGCAATTTAGTGATAGCCACCTGTATTAATATACACCTTAAATTCTTTATTGGAAATGTACAATGTGTACAAACAAACGTTTCGGCCAATAATTGGCCCGCTTGTAGGCTCGTCCCCGAACGGACTACTGTTTCGGCCAATAAAGTGCCTACACATGGGCAGATTATCATCCGAAACTTTCGTACACATTGTGTGTCACAGGACGTGCGCATGTGTGTACGAACCTTTAGGGTAGCACAGACAAGTAACCAGGGGTGTAACTACAAGGGAGCAGGGAGAGTAACCGAAGGGGTGCCCAGGAGACAAGGGGGCCCCATCTTCTTATTTTTCCTATGATAGATAGATCCTCCACCCAGAAAACCACTGTGGATGAAGCTCAAATATGGCTCCATTGTATTTTTGCTGGGGGGCCCAGTGATTCCTAGTTACACCATTAAAAGTATCAAGTACATACAATTCAGCATATATACCAAACTTGTACCATAAAAAGTAGGACTTAAACAGTTCAAATAAGCAACAATGCATATAAAGCTACATATATGATAGCAGCACAATTGGTTTAGACTTCTGACCCATGCTATACATGATACTAATACATGATATACATAAAACGGTCTTGTTTTACAGCTTGCAGAGAAGGAAACTTTGGCAGAAACTGCCAGGAAACATGCAAGAGGCAGCAGGGCTGCAAAGGGCTCACCTTCTGTCTCCCGGATCCATATGGCTGCTCCTGTGGCAGTGGCTGGACAAATTCAAATTGTGAAAAGCGTAAGATAGATTGGATTTCTGTTTCATTATATAATTGAGAATAATAATAATAATAGTTTACTATTACCATATAATGGGCCCTGTATATAAAAAAGGAGACAATTAATGAGCACCTAGCAAAGGGGAGATTCCAACAAAACACTGCGCTTGATTTTGCAACTATATCACAATAGGATATACTGTGTGCATCCTTTTCTACTATTAAAGGGCAAATAAAGTCACAGAACAACACTGAACCAGAAGGCAGAACACCTTGATATAAAACCAGTAATCTGTGTCTTACCTATCATTTTGATATGGGCACTGAGAAATTTACCTTAATAACATATGGTTTGTGCTTTACTTCTCAGCATTATCTAATTGAATACAACAGATATACCATGACCTGGATGAATGAGAACTTTCACAAGCACATAGGTGATTGTAGTTAAACCTGCACAGCCATATCTTACTTGTGGCTTTTTATCATATAGTGGTACCAGTAAAATAGCCCTGATTGTGATTGCAAAAAGAAACCTAGGAATTTAGGTATGAAGGAAGACACACGGGATATCCCAGGGAAAACATGAAAAACAAAATTGTAAGACTTTGAGAAGCTTGGCTTGGTCTCTGTTGCAAACTTTTGGGGACATGGGTCATCGCTCCCAATCATGACCACACTGGAGGTAGTAATAGATTTCCTAACCTCCTGGGAAATGGACTTTTATTCAAGAAAAAAAAAAAAAACCTATAGCAACACTCTAATTATGACAAAGAATTCTCCTTTGATTTTACAACTTTTAAAAAGTCAAGAGAACTAGTCACATGGGTATAGCATTTTGCAAAAGCCTTTTATTGGTGCACATCGCTTTCAAAGACTTGATAAGTACCAAGAACATATCTGTACCAACTGACATTATGAAGAAAAGAAAGTTTTAAACTACTTTAAAGGGTTTGACTTGCTTCTACTACAAGCAGTAAAGAATTTAGAAGGCAAGTCATTCAATATAGATAACGGCCTTTTCTAGTGCAAATGAATTTAGGACAATACTTGTTTAAAATAAACTAATAAAGTTACTGCAGTAAATTTACTTTTAGCATAGAAGGCATATGGGACTATATGTGATTGCCAAGTATAACCATTATGAGTTAAAGGGCAAATAAAGTCACAGAACAACACTGAACCAGAAGGCAGAACACCTTGATATAAAACCAGTAATCTGTGTCTTACCTATCATTTTGATATGGGCACTGAGAAATTTACCTTAATAACATATGGTTTGTGCTTTACTTCTCAGCATTCTAATATCAGACAGTTTGGTCAACGACCATTATGTTCTGCACATGCTCAGTTCTTAGCTATGGCAGAAACTTGTTACAGTTGGTCGCACCCATTAATAATCTCTATCCAATCCTTTTACAAGACAGATAAAGCAAGGAAGCATGTGACTGAGGTCAGGAGGTGTGGTCTGACACTGCACATACACACAGATACTTCATCCAGTTCTTAACAGGCTTACATTTACTTTAATACAATTTACTGAAGTGGAATTTTATAGCTTATTGGTGTTTTTAGGGGGGTTGTTTTCAGATTCTGGAGTATAAAAAATTGGGTTTAGTTCTCCTTTAAATTGTTTTCAAATAAGTCTACCGTCATGTTTTATTATGTGATACTAAGGAAACAAATAATTTATCATCACATTTAAAACTGTGGTAAATGTTTCCACCTTCCTGGAGAGACTTGTTTCCTGGGCAGTATGTGATGTTTATCAAACTCCTTCCTGTATAAAACAACACTGCTCATGTTTATAACAAAGTTTCTCACAGACTCTGAATGCAAGTTAAGATATAGTGTGAGGACCTCCAGAGGGCTAGAGAGGCATTTTAATGTAGGAAACTACAACCTGTGCAACCTGTGCAGTCTTAATTGTATTTCCACTATAAGTAGATATCCACGTGGTCATGTTATATGGGATTAAAGGTTAGCATGTAGTTTTTAATGTGTGTTTCCCAAACCTTACTTGAACTAGTAAAACACAGTATTTACATGACATGTTCTATGTATTTTAAGCAGGATCAACAGGGTATGAGTCAGAGATGTAACACAGGGAGATTTTAACTCTTGGTAAATAACACAGAGTTAAAATAGTGTGCCATAAAACCCCGCATTTGTCACCCAAAACAAATTATAAAAGTTTTAATTGTTATGAATTATGGAATTTTGTTGTTAATTCTCGCCACCTTGCAAGTTGGTTTAGCCAGGAATGGACCTAAGTGCTTTAGAACCTATGGGAAATGAGCACTTCAAAATATGCGGTGTAACTAGCTTGTATAGTAATGCATACTGTTTTTGTAACGGTATAATTTTCATGGTCACCGATGGTCCCTGTTGCTTACCTATGACATTCTCAATGTAAGCAGACATCTTGATTGTAAAAATGAATGGCTTAGTTATGTGTATTGTGTATTTATGAATTTTTAATGAATCTTTAAAGGTGACCAAGGAATATTTAATACTGTTGCTCAAACAAAGCACAGGGCTGTTTTTTTGTGGGGTGGGGTCAAACAGGGCAATTGCCTCAACCACGAAGGGGGTCTCCATAGGCATTAACGGCTTAAGGGTTTTGGCTATCATTTTGGGCTTAGAAATCCTTGTGCTGCTTATACTATAAATTACTCTGTTGCAAAAGGATCTTAGTGCTTTACCTAGTGGCCTGCAAAGACCTGTACCAATGCCTGAGTTAGTGCATGGTGCAAGTCTTCGAACGAGCGGAAGTTTCGGCCGAGAAAGTGCCTATACACGAAATGGCCGTTCATACACATTGTGCGTTGCCAGTCTGCAATCGCAAGTGTGTACAAACCTTTAGTTTGTAACCAGCTTGATCCGTGACATACCTGCATGCTACTGAGGTGCCCTGCACTCACTGTGTGACTAGTTATGTGGAAAGTAGCACAATTGCTCTTTCGTTTAATTTGGATTTGTTACAGGTCCTGTTCTCTTGCTGCTTTTTATTCATTTTTAGTTTATTTCTGCCTTCTATTTACAGCTTGTCCCCCTGGGAAGTACGGTGCAGATTGTGCTCTGCAATGCCAATGTAAAAATGGTGGCTCTTGTAACAGTTTTAGCGGCTGTGTTTGTCCTTCAGGGTGGCATGGACAGCACTGTGAAAAGTCAGGTAAACATTAAAACTACTATATACCTCTGTGATTATTTCTGTTTGCCTCTTTCTGTTTACTTATAACCTTGTGCTGTATATTGTGCCCTGCAGATAGGATTCCTCAGATAACAGAACTGCCAACCGAAGTTGAATTTAATTTGAATTCTACTGCAGTGTTAACCTGCACTGCATCTGGCAACCCTCAGCCTATCCGTGAGAGTATTGAGCTCCGCAGACCTGATGGCTCTGTACTTGCTGTGAGTAATGGGATTTTACCAAGAGGATGATATTTATAATTAACTATAGTAATAACATGTGTTGCATTATTCCCTTACCTATTTCCCTTATCTCTTCCAATTGGTCACTTTTCAAAATATATTTGGCCTTTTCACAATATGTCCAAATACAAGTTTTTTTTTGCTTCTGGTTCTAGTGGAGTATAAAGCTGCCATAAAATTGTTTCCTATTGTAGAAGTTAGGAAACAATAAATGGATTTATCACATCTTTAATTTTGTTAACTGTGAAAGGGAATAAAATGGCCTTTGGCAAGAATAGCAAAATCACATAGCAACCCGTTTTACATTTTGTTTTTGTGTCATGAAGTATAGTATTTCATTCTTTCATTTTTTTACCACACAATTCTCTTAGGCTAGTAAAGCAGTGCTAGATCAGGAACACAGCACTTGTGAATTTACTGTGCAGTCACTGACTCTGGCAGACAATGGGCTGTGGGAATGTCGGGTGTCGACCACTGGAGGGCAGGATAGCCGCAAGTTCCATGTCTATGTTAGAGGTAAGAAAACTACCATTGCCATTTTTTATTCCTTTTGTTTGCTTTCACCTTCTCATTGTATCCACAAACAGAATTAACTCAGTACCTGCCTGCCTGATCTTGTTTATTCACAGGTTGTCATATAAATCTGATTACATGACCTATATAAGTTGTAAATACTCAGCAGACCTTTCTTTGGCTATTATGTTATAGTAGCCAAAGGTTTTCAAATATTTAAATATTATATGATATCCATCATTTGTTAATGGCTTTCTAACCACCTACTAATTTATGGCCTTTCTACCTGCATGCCTTTATGACTTTTCTAGGGTTAAGTATTGTACCATATATATATATTTGTATAGCACCATTGCTTGATTTTCCTGTTTGTGAACTCTATAGTAAATAATTAATAAATACAATAGCAATAAAATAAGCTATTTATTTAGACTGATATTTGCATTCTCAGTAAAATATAATATTAGCTCACAATATTCTTCTATCTTTGTACATTAATTAAGCTAACTTTTCCCTTCATTACTTAGTACCTCCTTTGCCAACGGAGCCACCAATTTTGCTGGATCGAAGGAGTCGACAAATGACCATTGCTCCATTTGGTCGCTTTTCAGGTGATGGACCCATCATGTCAATTAAATTACGCTACAAACCCAAGGATAGTGCTTCTGCATGGAACTATTCTGTAGGTAAGAACCAATAACCAAATGGAAGTAAGGAAGGGGAGCACATTTGAGCCTATTGCACTATTTGGATTAGTGGGGTATGAAAAATAGCCAAACACACCCAAAATCAGCCTAATTTTCATTATACCTTAGTACTAAAGATGGCATCCATGTGAGCAATGTAAATAAAAATGATTTAAAAAATGCAAAACTAAATTGTTAACTATCTGGAGATAAATCACTTCAATACAAATGTATTGTTATTTTAATAAAAGGAAGTGTATTATTAAATATTAATTTAGTACGCTTTATATACAACTGGGTTTTATGTATCAGTCTATCAGAAAGAAAACATCACTCTGGAGAATTTGAAGCCGCTGACATCTTACATGGTACAAGTACAACTGAGTCGGCCAGGACATGGTGGGGAGGGTCCATTCGGGCCTTTAAAAATTATGGAAACTGACTGCCAAGGTAGGCTTTCTTAGCAGGTTAATAACAGTTACACAGCAATGCAAACTGTTAGAGTCATTGACGATCCATTGGTGAAGAAAAGGTTAAAGGGCATGTCCACCCTTATAAAAAAATGTTTCCATATGGTAGTATTCCTTCCCCCAGCCCCAACCGCTATAAAAGATTTTCAAGAAAGTCCCCCTATAGTTACTTACCTTACCTCTCTCCTCCACTGCACTGCCTGGCCTTCTGCTTGCATGACACTGCAAGCAGAGAGCCGGACCGGCAGCCGCGTCCCTGATTGGCTGAGAGGAAGCCAATCTCGGACATGGCTGCCTGCTGCTCAGAACGCAGGGGGAGAGAGGTAAGGTAAGTAGAGTTCGGGGGAATATCTTAAAAATCTTTTATAGCGGTTGGGGCTGGGGGAAGGAATACTACCATATGGCAAAGGGTTTTTATGGTAGGGGGAGGGATCGCAAAACGGGAGGAAGAGGGAGGGGGGGGAGGCCTGCAGTGCAAGCTGCTGTAACTTAAACCCAGTAGAAAAGAACATCCCAGCCAAGCATCTATGCAGTTAAACAAATCTTTGTGGAGGATGAGAGTGACAGCAAGCAGCTCCAGCAGGTTCCGTTAGTGAAGTTAAACACCACAAAAAACACTGAGTCATTGATCAGACATGAACACTGGAATGGGAGAAACAGTGGGATAAAAGAAATATAAGAAATGAGTCACTTAGAGACATAGCTGAGTGATTTTTATAAGAATATATATTACTGCAGATCCCATTATAAAATATCACACTTGCGTATTATAATATGATTATATGCATAGTACAGTGCACACATTCTGTAACATGCAAGGAAATTATCTGTGGGCTTATATAACAATGTTTCTTTTTCCTTGAAAGAGCCAACAGTGAAGCCCATTGTAAAGGGTCATGCAATGGAAGATAGAAACACAGTATATATCAGCTGGCATCTACCATCAACACCTTTCGTTGGAAGTGGTTTCCTGTTGCAGATTTATCGTCCTGATAAATATCTTATACGGCAAGAGAACATCACCTCCATGCATGTACTGTCTAGACAAGTCTATGGTCTAAGTGCTAACAGAGAATACATACTCAAGGTCGTTATTTACCATTGCAGTATTCTAGGACCACCTTCAGATCCTTTTGTAGTCACCATCAACAGTAAAGGTAAGTCAAACAGATATGAATTTTTTTTTACATAACTTGGAATTGAATTTAACTATATTGTCTGATTTATTTCTATAACCAAAACATTTACAGTAATCAATCCATAGACTATAAATGTTCAAAATGGCAATTGCTGGTCTTACACATGGGGCACTGTTCCCAACAGTTACTGAGTAACACTGTAGATTAAGCAAGTGTTTTTAGCAATACTTACTTTCCCATAAACTCTAATGTATATATATGATAAAGTAAAGAGGTACAGTAAGACTGTACGAGTTTTACTGCAAAATATTTTATTTTGAGCCCATAAGCAACATATTTTGGTCCCATATAGCGCTTGATAAAGATTAAGTAGAACCAAAACATGATGCATATGGGCTGACAGTAAAACAATTTTATAGTGAAACTCTTCTTTACCTTCTTATTTAGAAGCATCTTGTTCTGTTTTTAAAAAAAGAGAAGTGATTGTGAGACCAGCAGAGACTGGAAATCAAAGGTATTGCTCCCCGATATTAAGTGATTTGCCTGGAATCGATGCAGTGCATTGCAAAGTGGCAGTAACTATTTCTGCACTTTCCAGCCATTAATAGAGTGCCGCCATCAGCATATAACATTGATTGCGACGACTGCTTGGTTAACTTCTGCGTTAGTCTTAAGTGATCATGCTCCTCCCCTGGGCTAGGCCACACTTGTGCTTTTTAACACATGGTCCAATTGTGTTTTAAAAGGCACACGCTGGTGTTGGGCAATTGCACTGGCCACACTAGGTGCGCTGGGGCCTGTTGCCCTGCAATCCGATTATTGAAGTGCACACGATCACCATTTTTGGTGTGATTTGCATGTGCTCTGATCCCTGAAAAATCACAGGCATAGAGCAAGAAGGAACCAATGCGCATGCACAATAGAGTGGCCCCTGGCCTCAATGTGCCATTCTCACAATGTCATGAAAAAACAACAAGATAATACTGCTTGATTACTAAAAGCCATGATATCATACTGTTTATAGAAACTGGTACAACCTGTTCAGTGCAATAAAACCTAAACAATCATCAATTGCCTTCTAATCTGTCTGTTATCTCTTGCAATAATTGCACAAAAACAAGTATAATTCTATACTATTTTTTTCCAGATAGCACCCTTTGTGTGTTTTTTTTTTTTTTTTAATTAGGTGTAATTAAAATCTGCTCTAATAATTGACTGGTTATATCATGAGGTTTAATTAGAATAACAGGCAATATCTCTGCAGGTCCCTCACGTCCTAAGGACTTGCGTGCTGAGCCCTTTTCCAGGGACAGCATAAGGCTAAGCTGGCTGCCCCCTGATGACCCTAATGGTGGCATCATTAAGTATACTGTTGAGAGCTGTCAAGTAGGTATTCGTGGGGAGCCCCAATGGGCAGACACAGAAAGCCAGAATCAAACTTGGCATATTATCAGTGGCCTGAATTCCAGCATTATGTACCAGTTTCGTGTTCGGGCAAACTCTAGAGTGCCAGGTGACTGGAGCGATTTTGTGCAATCAACAACTTATAATATGGGTAAGAACATAACTTTGGATATCTAAATAGCTTAATGCTTTAGGTCTGATGAGTTTTTTTTTTGCAGCAGCAAAATGTTTTCTTTTATTTGTATTCCACACTAGGTTTTTTTTAAAAACTTTGTTTCATACCACTTCATTTTGGGAAATCGAAATAAAATGAAGTACATAACACTCTTGGTGCAAAGGCTCACTGTTGTTACCATTTTGTTGCTAGGGATACGGAATCAAGCTCCAAGCATGGAAAGTAGGAACCCTCGTTCCTCTGGATGGGGCCAACAGCTAATCTGGGCCATAATTGGATCTGTGTCAGCTACATGCTTTACTATTATCATTGCCCTGCTTGCCCTGTTCTGCATAAAAAAGAATTTCTTCCATCGTAGAAGAATGTTTACCTACCAGTCAGGATCAGTGAGTATTATTTCTCTTGATCTGTAACTGAACTAGATTTCACTATTTTTTTTATTTAATTATAATGTAATAATCAATGTTTTTATTATGAGTATTCACAGAATCTTTGATCTGGCACTTACAATCTTAAATTAAATAGGCTGCATGAACATTCTCATTAAAGGACAACTGTAGTATTCTTGCTTTGAACCCCCCCCCCTCCTTCTGGCCCAGGGTCTAACCAATGGGAAGGCACACTCTATAAGAAGTGCCTTTTCCATTTGATAGATCACAGACTAAGAGGGGCGGACCTTTAACAATACCGTTGTCCTTTTAACATTGGCAATACAGTGTTACACTGGTTTCAGGTAAGTGCCATATACAATAATGAATCCCTTCAACTGGGAAGTAGTAACTACAACTGGGATGCAGTAACCTATATGACTATAATATCTTGGAAGGTTTGTATGTTGGTATGTATGTATTTACTAAGATGTAAGTTTTTTTTCAATATAATGCAATATATAAAACAGATGTGTGAATTCAGAGGCTTTATTCATACAACACATATGTATGTCTTGGTATGTTTATGTTATCCATAAGTTTCCTTTATCCCAGATCTACACCTACATTTTCATGGTTATTTGTGTCTATTGTAGAATATAATATTTACTTCCTAATGAATAAGAATAACATACATGTTTCCTCCACCATCTTCATCACAATTTGTATACAGATAAATATCTTCAGTATTTTATGTCAGGGGGAAGAGACCATCCTGCAGTTCAGTTCTGGAACACTGACCCTCACTCGTCGCCCAAGGCCGCAGACAGAACCATTCTCGTATCCTATTTTAGAGTGGGAAGACATCAAGTTTGAGGATGTAATTGGTGAAGGAAATTTTGGTCAGGTCATCAAAGCCATGATTAAAAAAGATGGACTAAGGATGAACGCAGCAATCAAAATGCTTAAAGGTTTGTTGTGAAAAATGTAAACAAAAACTACCTAACCACTGGGGGTAACTGTAAATGTCATACTGATACAAATGTATTACCAAATCTACCAGTTGCTAGGTGTTACAGTACACAAATTGATGCTTTGTAAAGCAATCAAGTTGCACAGTGCACAGGTAAATCAACACACAGTACCGTATATACTCGAGTATAAACCGTCCCGAGTATAAATCGAGGTACCTAGTTTTAGGAAAAAAAGAAGGAAAACCACATTGACTCGAGTATAAACTGAGGGGGTAGTATTTGCCACTAAAGATGCTTGGAAACTACAACTCCCAGCATGCTTTATTGCTGGGAGTTGTAGTTTTCAAACATCTTAAGTTGCAAATACTTACAAATAAGAGTAAAACCTTCTTTATTTGTGCATACAGTATGCCAAATTAGGAGGATTTACCCCTATTTGCAAGTATTTGCCACTTAAGATGTTTGAAAACTACAACTCCCAGCAATAACATGCTGGGAGTTGTAGTTTTCAAACATCTTAAGTGGCAAATACTTGCAAATAGGGATAAATCCTCCTTTATTTGTGCATCCAGTATGCACAAATAAAGAAGGTTTTACTCTTATTTGTAAGTATTTGCCACTTGTGCCCTGTGCAAAAGTTTCTCCTACCTTGTCCGGCAGCTGCGCGATCAGCATCCTCGATCCACAGCCTCTGCGCATCTGGATGATGTCACTACCCGGTGCCTCTCACTTTGCGGCGCCGGGTAGTGACACATCCGGATGCGCAGAGGCTGTGGAGCGAGGATGCGGATCGCGCAGCCGGCGGACAAGGTAAGAGATAGGCTGACTCGAGTATAAACCGAGGTAAGATTTTCAGGCTTTTTTTAAGGCCTGAAAACCTCGGTTTATACTCGAGTATATACGGTAATAACAATAGTGGGATTGATTTAGAAAGCTATTTCAGGTATAATAAAGTCACAAAGTACAAGTCTAGTTTTAAACTGTTTCTGGTATTGTTTCCTGACATGACAAAATGGTTATAGGGCTTTGCTTAAAGGAGAATGAAATCCAAAAAATGTTTGAGTAAGAATGTACTTGCCTGATCTTAGCATACAATAGCTATGTGCAATGCATCTCTAATGGGAATACCTTATTAAAAAGGTATGTTGGAGAGTGTGTTTTTGTTTATGGAAACAAATTCTTCCGCTCTAAGGTTTCCATCCATCTTTCCCTTAAAGGGTAACTCCAGCCCCCAAATAACTTTTGTTATAATATTACCTGTCTCAGACGCTCCCATTCTGTGATATAGCTACTTACACACAGCCGCTGGAGTTACCCTTTAAGACTTAACACATAAAATCTATATGTGGCAGGCTGGTCTGCATTTACATTAGAAGCATGACACAGGCTTCATAACTTTGATTGTAGCCATACAAAATTGCATTTAATTTAATTAACTGGTGCCATGTATATGTACTCTAGCAGCATAGGCAGTTTTAGGGGGAATTACAGGTGTCCCAAATCACCCCCCCTTCTGCTGATATATTGTATCAGTATTTTTGTGCCAGGGGTTTCAGTCTGAAAGGGGATTAAAAACAATGGGAGCAAAGATACAGATATGAACAGTAAGTGTTGATTGTTTGGGGACAGGTTTGAAATTGATCAAATAGACATAGGCAAACAGTATATAAAATAATGCAAATATAATTGCATATATATTCATATTTCATTTAGCTCAGTAGACATCTGAAAAACCTTGAGATGAGCTCAGTGTTAACAATTTGATGTCTACTATATCCAAAATGCTAAGCAGATGGGTTTTTAATGCTTTTTTTAATGTTTTTCTTTTAGAATTTGCATCTGAGAATGATCACAGAGACTTTGCAGGGGAACTGGAGGTTTTATGTAAATTGGGGCATCATCCCAATATCATTAATTTGCTGGGAGCTTGTGAGAACAGAGGTAACCCACTATGACAGTACTACTCATCTTTACATCAGCAAAGAGCCTGGTAATTTTAACCAGAGTGACTCTTAATAATAGTAAACTGAACCTGAGAATTTATAGTACACAGGCAACAACTAATCTAGTGGATCAGGAATTACTGTACTCCCCAGAACATTTTTTAAAAATTGCTTATGTGCATACAATACTAATGCAATCCATCCGTTTTCAAGTCTTTTTTTTATTCAACCTGTAAAAATGAAATAAAAGCAATCACAGAAAACTGCAGTTTAGGATTTGCTCTTGGTAAAATAGAGAAATGGCCTGAAAATTTCTATTTCTAACAGACCGCTTCCTGGTTCTGTTCAACTATAGCGCGCATTATCGTGAATGTGTGCTATAGCTGTACATAACCCGGCTGCAGTTAGGACCTGTCAGTGCTGCTGTGGAGGGTCACGTAACAGGTAAGCTTGCTCTACAGTGTCTTCGTTCCTGGCTCCACTTGCATTAATTGAAGAACTAGAGGTAAGGCATAGCTCCTTATCCTCTCGGTCATCAATTAATTTGCCCCCCTTTCCAATCCAATGGGAGCTCTCCTTATTCCTTTGGTTTCTTCAAGGGGCACTGTTCGAACCTCTTGATTCGGTTCCCTTGTCTCTTCTATCCTGGAAGACGGTTCTTCTTCTGGCTATTGCATCTATCCGCAGATCTTCTTTGTAGACGATCATGACGAACAGTCATGCTTATCTTTACTGAGGGACAAAGATATCTTTAACCCTCATCAGGCTTTTACTCTATCCACCTAAATCAGGAGATATTGGTACCCTGCTTTTATCCACAGCCTTCCTCTCCCAAGGAAAAGAGGCTTCTTTCCCTGGACATTGTCTGAGCTCTTTGGATTTACATTTCTCATACAGAATGTTTCCACAACTTTTAATGCCCTGTTCATTCTTCTGGCAGATACTCTTCAGAGATTTAGGGTCTTGCGTCAGACTTTGGCTCGTTGGCTTTGTTTCAGCCATTCTTCCCTGTTATGCAGTGGCTGGGGCCACTCGCCCCATTTATCGTGGGATTTGTGGTCTAAGTTGTTATCATTAAAAATGGTGCTAATTTTGCCCCAACCAATCAGATGTTAACTTTCAAATGTTAAATAATATCTGATTGGTTAGGGGGAAATTAGCACATTTTTAACAATAAAACTTTTATTGAATCTCCCTGCTTGTTTAATATCCCTACACAAAAGGGGGGCTGTGGGAGCACTCCTGTGGCAAAATTACTTTATAACAAATAGTGGAAGTGCTACTGATCTGACCAAAACATAAACATAAAACATAAAAGCCAGTAGGCGGGGGGAAGTGATAGCCTTTAATACTAATCCAATGCAAGGTCAGGGAGACAACCTTCCCAAGAAATTGCAACCAAGCAGGGAGTGTCAGCCCAGATAAATGACCCAAGGTAAACTGTTAGGACCTTCCATACTGGGGTTACCTTGACGTGGTTGGAAGGCTTTTCACTTTTATGCATAAGATTGTAGCTAAAAAACCCGATGTCTTTACTGTTTGCACTAGCATAGATATTATGATATATGGGGCCCAGGAATGTGCATTGATCATCTCTTTTCTTGTTTGTTTAATATCCCTAAGCAGGGATACAGTTTACACAAAATAATTTTGTATTCAGCCAGACCCCCCCCCCCCCCCCAAACCTAAAAACCTACATACTAAAAGGAGATGCTGCTTGATCTCTTCTGGCTCTTCTGGGTATGCACTGCAGTCATGGCTGTCTTTATAATTTTTACTCATTGACAGAGAACATTTTCCATGCACATACATACATACTGTACATAAATACTACTATTGAGAATCATTTTTAGTATCTTTTCCAATGCAGGATACCTCTATATTGCTATTGAGTATGCTCCTTATGGAAACCTTCTTGACTTCTTACGGAAGAGTCGAGTTCTTGAGACAGACCCAGCATTTGCAAAGGAACATGGGACGGCCTCTACACTTACTTCCCAACAACTACTACAGTTTGCATCTGACGTAGCAAAAGGAATGCAGTACCTTAGTGAAAAACAGGTAGTTTAATTTTAAAAAAGGTAGATAATTGTGCTCACCCTTCGTAACTAAGATGCTATTGTGTTTTATTTTTAAGTTTAGCACAGCAATACATATAGATTTGCATTTATATCTTGGGTCATTTTCTGTCTACTAAGGACTTGAGAAGGGGGTGTTGTAATACCTAGCGCAGCGCTCTCTATACCTTCCACATTCCGGCAATAACTATCACAGGATAGAAAGAGCTCCAGTTTTAAATTAATTTGTAGCTCTGTTTTCCAAACTTTTCAAATGGTGCAGGTCCCTCACAACTAGTGGGAAAAGAGATGGATTAAGATCATATGGGGCCCTAGGCAGGGCCATCATTTATGGCCCCCTTCGTTGCTACATATATTGTATAGACTATTATATTGTTACTTCTTCTGAAGCTGGGCCCCCAGAAGTTTCCTGGGCCCTAGGCAGGTGCCTAGGGTTGATTTCATTGGATAGTGTTTCCCAATGTTTCAATGTTTCCACTGTTCAACCACTATTTATATCAGCCACTTTGATCCACAGTATCTTGTACCTTATCTGTTAATCCCTTGCAGACCCCTTTATATGACTTTGTTAACACCTTCCTCACTGATATCCCTTTTTTCTGGTTATTTGAACTATGAGCCTAATATGAGCACCACAGCTTCATTGTATTCAGCTTGAAAAAGGAACTAGAATGTTCTGAAAGCTTGCTATGATTATCTTAGCCAATAAAGGTATCACCTTTATACCACTTTTGTTATTTTTTATTTCAAAATGGTTACCCTATGAATGTTTCCACATGAATACCTGATTCTTTGGAGTCTAATCATCTGTAATAATGTATTATTTGTAGCATGATTTTGTAGCAAAATTGTAAGACTATCTTTCAAATAACAATTGTTACTATCAAGTTTATTCACAGAGATCTGGCTGCCAGAAATGTTCTTGTCGGGGAAAATCTAGTAGCAAAGATTGCAGACTTTGGACTTTCAAGAGGAGAGGAGGTGTATGTGAAGAAAACAATGGTATGATTTCATAGAGATACCTTTAAAATTGAAAAAGTAATTTTAGTCAAAATTCTGTTGTTAGACACACACACTACCAAAGTTGCCAGAAATGTACTTAACACTGCAATAAATAAATAAATAATGATCAAATAATTAACATACATGTCTAATGTATCTTTTACAAATTTGTAGTTGCACCATGAATGATATTTATGGGATTTGGTCTACTACATTCCCATTTTTGTCTAAACAATCACTTTTACATTTAGGCTGAGACCATTACATACTAATTGTCAGAAAGTAGTTTATTTGGTTTACAGTTTCTAATAACATATAAAAGGACCAGACAGACACAACGCAGTTATCTTTCCCTCTATATAACCAAATATTGTAATAATATAATAAAAGCATAGAAGAAAATAAGGCATATAAAAAGCAGAACAACATCAGAACTCTCAGGCTGGAGGACCCAAAGTGATCTGGGCATCTTCACATATATTGACATACCTTTTGTATAGCAACAACATTTTTAAGCAGTGTTTTACAATCTCCCTTTCTTAAGATCCCACCTCTAAAAATGTATAAACAATATACATCATATGTGAAATAGTGGTTTATTATCCTACCTCTTTACAGTGATTAAGAATTAGTTCTGTATGAAATCTTGGATATAAAATAATAACTTTTATTGGCTAACTAAAATGATTTAGAATACAAGCTTTCAAAGCATTTAGGCTGCTTCCTGAGGAAGAAGCCTAAGTGCTTCGAAAGCTTGCATTTTCAATCATTTTACTTGGCCAATAAAAGGTATTATTTTGTACCCAAGATGTCTCTACTTTCATCAGTGACTAACACGGTACAATTCTCTACTACTTCTGCATGAAATGAAAGTGACTCATGTGAGTGCTTGGAATTCTTCTTATGCTGCACTTTTACTGTAAAATCACTGTTTTTTTCTTAAGGGGCCAACCCTAGTAGATTATTGGATGATTGTATGATCATTCTGATAACATTCCCTTTGACCAAACTTTCCCATCTTGTCCAATAATGAAAACTAATCGATTTTCCATTTGTGGCCAACCACACATGGTACCATTATCACATGATTGTATTGTCACATACAGTAGATTTCCCTTGTTATAGATCTAGTTTTAGACTTCTTACTGAACAAGGATACTATTTCATCTGTAAGGCTAATGTCACTGCTAATTTTTTATATTTCACCATAAAAATTCATTATTGAAAATCTGATTCATTAAATTAAATCTGAATTTTGACCCTTTTTTTTTTTTTTTAACAGGGACGTCTACCAGTTCGTTGGATGGCTATTGAATCTCTTAACTATAGTGTTTACACTACAAAAAGTGATGTGTAAGTAACACAATTAGAAAGCTCAGAACACAAAAAAACATTAAACGAATGATTAGTAGGTACTTGTGGTGAAGATACAGAAATCAGGACTGGCTCTGGAACACGGTAATGATGTGGCTGTTTCTGAGTAATAATGCCACAACCAAATGAGACAAGCTGTTTTGTAAATTTCCAAAAAAGCCTAATGACCCACCCAGGCCTGTCAGCCACTGCTCACAACTAGTATGCAGCAAACTATAATGCGGCCCTTAGGGGGGCGCACAATCGCCTGTGATTTTCCAGCATACTATAGGAATCACTACATATTTGTGTTTGGAGCAACTGTTCCGAAGACAATGATCTTTACATGTGTACCTTGCTATACAAACTGATGTAACCATTTATAACAACTTTCTGCGAAATCAGTTAAATAATTAGTTGAGGCTGCCAGCTTTTAGTTATTAAACAGTACATGCCAATGTTTGTCATTTTCTTTTTCACTTCCCTTGGGTGTGTGCAATGAATTTTTACAGTTTTGCTATCAGTTACATATAAGGGTAAAAGTACCTCTAACTATCAGTAACTACAATATAAATAGTTTCTATCTATCTAAATCTTTCCCTATATCTTTTAAACAGCTGGTCCTTTGGAGTATTGCTCTGGGAGATTGTAAGCTTAGGTAAGTCAATTGTTACCATCATTCTATAGTATTCAAATCAAGCAAAATCCACACTGAAAAACTATTTAAAGGTCATATAAAAGATCAAAAATTGGTTTATTTAATATATGGAAACTACCAATCTGTTGCTGGGTTCTCTAACTTGCAGGAATGTCAATAGAATCATTAGAGTGCTCAAACATTTTAGGTGGAATGTCTGAAGAAAGTAGCCAAAAAATGCACTTAATGATAAATTTTGGCTGATGTTTAGATACTTCAGACCATAGAGCTTTGAGTATTGTATTTACTAGAAATAGAACATGGTACCTTTCTGTCATGTGACTTTGCTTGTTCGGTTCATTTACTTTTCTTGTATGTATGTATAATTTTATTTATGTAATAAAAGTTCTTATTGTTAAAAATGGTGCTGATTTTGCCCCAGCCAATCAGATGTTAGCTGTTAAATAACAGAAAATTTTGCCATACTTACCGTAATTTTCTTTTCCTGGTCTCGCCACGGCAGTGGGAATCAATGGGTTGATTCCTGGTCCTGGTCCAAGCGTGACAGTGTTTACTAAGGGCGGACCCCCCCCTCAATGTTTAATAAACATGGACATAGATGACTTTACATATTTTTTCTGATGAAGTTCTAGAAGAAAATACCCAAGAAGTTGCTACTTCTCTAGTAGAGTGAGCTGTTATTCTCGTAGGTTGGCTTCTGGAATCTGCAACATATGCTTGCCTTATTGTCTGGAGAATCATGCAAAAGTACACTTGGATGGTTGAGATCCTGAGCGGGGCCCCACAAACAACAAACAGAGCATCGGTCTTTTGAAATGTCGATGTCTTCTCTATGTATGTACGTACACATCTTCCCACATCTAGTGAATTTTTCTCTTCAGGCATATTTGTTAAAATAATGTCTTCATTTATGTGAAATGGTGAAACCACCTTTGGAAGGAAAGAAACGTCTGTTCGAAGTATCCCTCTGTCATTTAGGTATGTAATAAATGGAGAGGAAGCTCTTAATGCTCTGATCTCATTTACTCTTCTAGCTGATGCTTCTTATAGATGTGGAATCCAGAGGGTCGAACGTTTTTGATTGGAGAAACTTTAGTACCAGAGGGAGATCCCAAGGCGGAACTTTACTATTGATTTGTGGTCTCAGGTGTTGGACTCCTGAGAAAAATCTAATTACTAGAGGGTCTAAAGCCCATCTAGTATTTGATATGGCAGAGATAGCTGAAACTTGTCTTTTGAGAGAAGAGAGGCTAAGGTTTTTATCAAACCCTTCTTGAAGGAAGTCTAGTAAGTTAGCTACTGTTATAGACTCCGGCGAAAGATGATTATTTTAACACCAATCAACAAACATCTGTCAGGTTTGTAATATGAATTGGAAGTTGATCATTTCCTTGATGACATTAACGTAGCAATTGCCTTGTCTGGTATCCCTTGGTTTTGCATGATCATCCTTTCAGTAACCATGCCGTGAGATTGAGGGGTCTGGATGAAGTATTGGCCCTTGTTTGAGCAGATATCTGGTCTGAGGAAGTCTGATTGGTTGCTGAATGGACAGGGATAGAGCCCAGTGGAACCATGACCTCCTCGGCCACCAAGGTAGGATAGCTATAACAAGAGCTTTGTCTTGCTCTATTTTCTCCAGGACTTTGGGAATGACTGATGGAGGGGGAAAGATATACCCAGCTTGAATTTTCATTGGATAGAAAACGAATTGTTCGCTACTGCTTTGTGGTCCTGGAACCAGGAACACTATGTCTTGGTTTTATTGTTTTGATTGGATGCCATGAGGTCTTTTACTGGTTGATCTAACTGTTGACATATACTTAGGAATACATTCTAGTTGAGACATAATTCCCCTGGTAATATCAGTTTCCTACTCAGACATCCTGTTCTGGGCACCTGAAATATGGACTGCCTGAATGTGAAGGAGATTTTTCTCTCCCCAATCTAGGATCTCTGTGGTATTCTTCCAAAGATTTTGGCTGTGAGTGCCTCCCCCTTTGTTTAGGTAGGACACAGTCTGTATTGTCTAAAAATATTAAGACAGATGACCGCTTGATTATCTGCTTTGAATGCTTGGAGGACTGCCAATAATTCCCTTAAATTCTGAGAACTGGCCGCAATGGACTTGTCCCAAATCCCTTGGGCTGCATTCCCCTGGCATGTCGCTCTCCATCCCGTAGGGCTGGCATCTGCTACAATCTCTATCCAGTGAGGGGGATTTAGGTCCACTGGTTTGAGATTGCGAATATTCAGCCACCATTCTAGTTCTGATATTAAAGATGTTGGGAGGAAGATCAGTTGATGGGGGTTGTCGTCTGGTTTCAAATTTTATATCTTGAAGAGAATTTATTATCACTCAGTACTCCTTGAGTTATGGCAGATTCCAAATCTTGAATCCATAAACTGTTAGCCTTGGCTAAGTAAGTAATTGCCACTGGGGGGCCTCATAGCACTCTCTTTAGTGCTGTCTCTTCTTCATTGGATCACGGAGAGAAGTAGCGTCATCTGTAGCTAAGGCCATTTTAGTAATTGGAGTATCGATTTTTGGAGGTTGTTCCAAGTTTTTCATGTCTTCTTCCAAAAATGGGTACAGATTTTCGATATTCTGGGAGAGAGCGAACTTCTTGTCTGGGTAATTCCATTCAGATGCTATGATGTCTTGAATTTACTGATGGAAGTGGAAAACTATGTGTTTGTTGGATTTCTTTTTGAACATAAGATTTTCTGGAGATGAGGCTGTTTGTTCTGGAGGTATACAGAGAGTTGATCTCATTTTGGTTATTATCTGATCGAGAGCTTCTTGAGAAAACAGGTTTGTCTGAGAGGAGGAGTAAGAAGGGCCTTCATCAGGGTTGTCTTCTGCATTCACTATTTCTCCAGGCTCAGAGGTTGCAGTCTTATAGTTTTTAGGCGCGTTAGTTGACATTTGTGCCATCGCTATGTTAGCTGCTTGCTGAATCATAGTAAGTAATGAAGATTGCATAATATATATGTATGTAATATAATGTCCGATATTTGTTGATGGGTGGGAGAATTGCGTTTTTCTTCCATGCAGTTCAGACATCATTTCTTTTCTCTCACAGCAAACTGTTCACAAAGGGTACACTCTGTTTTGCTTGATTTATGAGATCTGTGACTCTCCGACTCATGTCTGTTTGTAGAAGGGCTGAAATGAGAAATATAGTAATATAATTATATTATATGGTTATTATATTACTAGGTTATCATATTACTAGGTTATTATATGGTTATTATATTACTAGGGTATTATAATAATCCAAACATTTACATTGCTTCCCCTAACTAGGATTCGAACTCTGGTCTCCCATGTCAAAGGCGGTGCCTTTAACCAGTACATTATATGGTTAATATATTACTAGGTTATCATTTGATATATATATATTATATAGCCTAGTAATATATTAAGCAAATAATGTAATGGCTGGATAGTGTACTGGTTAAAGGCACCTCCTTTTAACTAGGGTATTATAATAATCCAAACATTTGTGTAGCTGCCCTAGCCAGGATTCGAACCCTGGTCTCCCATGTCAGGCAGTGCCCTTAACCAGTACAACTATCCGGGTCCGGGATAGTTCGAGAAGTCCGAGTCCGTTCGAACTCATAAAGTTCTAGTCCATCCCTAGATAAGAGGGGTGAGGGGGGGGAGTGGTCTACCCAATTTATTGGCTTAGTAAACACTGTCACGCTTGGACCAGGAAGGTTAACCCATTGATTCCCACTGCCATGGAAGAGACCAGGGAAAACCAATGGTAAATAACATCTGATTGATTGGGGCAAAACTAACACCATTTTATTACCTCTCCCTGAAAGTATACAAACAGGGGGATAAGTGCAAGCCATTATACAAATAAATTAAATTTACATAAATAAAGTTTCAAAGGTTAAGAATATATGTATATATATATTCTGATGACAGCCGCGTGTCAGCTGAAACGCGTCGATCTCTGTGATTTCTGCAATAAATGTTTTAAGTCCATGGAGTGCTCCGAATATTTGTTACTAAATATTATATATATATATATATGTATATATATATATATAGTTACCCCAAGGCCTAACAATCTAAGTGGGAGAGATGTTGCCACCTCTGTACAGTAACTTATTTCAGAGGTGGCAACATACGAACTGGCAAAAAAAACTTCAGTGTTCCTTCATTTAGATAAATAACATGCTAGCTCTGTGCTACACAGTGCCAAAACACATCTGTGTAAATAATGAAGGCTATTTTTGTAGAGGGTTAAAATATGTGTACATGTGTAAACAGACATGTATTGATTTGTTGAAAAATGTGTTTTACAGGTGGCACTCCTTATTGTGGTATGACCTGTGCAGAGCTGTATGAGAATCTTCCCCAGGGTTACAGAATGGAGAAGCCACGGAACTGTGATGATGAGGTGTAAGTTGCTGAGCATGCAAGTCATACCCTTTCTTCATCTTTCTCCACATGAATAGTGTTATCACTACTACAAGTACTTTCATTTTCTCCATGACTCCACCTCTTATAAAAAAAAAAATCTGCAGTGTAGGGGACCCTCTTCCACCACCAACCACCATATTTGATTGTAAAAAAAAATAATTACAGACAATTGATAGAAGATACATACAGGTGTGTCTAGATAGCCACCTAACCAAGTCATTTAACACGCTACAGTTTAACAACACCTTTTGACCGAAGGTAATTTACAATGTGTAGATTTCGGGTTAAATAAAGGCAATGTGTGAGTGAAAAATATTCAGTAAACACTCACAATGTAACAAAATTGGTCCGGGTGCAAATGCCCCGGACCCATCGCTGAAGATGAGCCTCACTGAAACCGGCTTACTGACATCCGAAATAATGATAATAAGGTAGCGAAAACACACTCACTGTATTTGGAAGGTGGCTCGGTTGCAACAAGCCCTGAGCCCGTTGCTACAGCTACATACAACGTATCCAAGAAAATAGTGAAGCGGGCGTGCACACTGATCGATGGAACCGGGACTCGAGGTAAGTTAAAAAACACCTTTATTCAAAAATCTGGTAAAAACATTGGGAACACTCCAGGACCAAACGCCTGACGCCTTTTGTACCGGGTCGGTACATAATCATAGGTAAAGTTTGGTAAAGGGAGAATGGGGGAGGACCTTTATATACCAAAATCAACGAAGGTACCTGACAGGTCCCGACGGACCTTGTCTTCTATGCGCATGCGCGATCTATGCGCATAGAAGACAAGGTCCGTCGGGACCTGTCAGACCAAGCGCCGGGGGAGCGAGCGAGCGGGTAAGTTTCTTACCTTCTCTCCTGGCTCCTGTGTGTTCTATTGAAGAACGGAAGGTAAGGCACAGCTCCTTTACCTCCCGTTCTTCAATAAACTGGTTTCCAAAAACTTCCAAAACGAGTGGAGATACCCTTTAACCCCTTTCCCTGCCACAGATCGTATATTCACGATCTGTGCAGTGAATGCACAAACTGCCACAGATCGTGAATATACGATCTGTGGCTTCCCCCCTCCCCCAAAATTTTGCCCCCCTCTAGCCGCGATCGGGGGGCAGCATTCGACTGCCCCCCTACCCCCCTCGATCCCCCCCCGAGGGGGGGATCGGGAGAAAACAGTACCTTTATGGCCCATCAGCCGGTCCCACGAGGAGGAGGTGAGGAGGAGCTCTTCTAAAACGGAAAGGGAGACCCCGGTGACTCACAGAGCTTCCTCCTTCACCGGGGTCTTTTTCCTCCGATTCATACTTTACTCCTTTCTCTCCGCTGTTTGCCTGGCCCCTGTGGTCTAGTTGAGGTACTGCAGCCTGATCTCAATTTAGATCATGCTGCAGTACCTGTATGGCACAAGCTGTCAAGCTGACAGCTGTACTATACATTTTGTGAATGGAACTCAAAGTTCCATTCACAAATAGGATTTTTTCTAAGTCTTTGCTACTTAGCGAAGACTTAGAAAAAAAATGGGGACAGAGATCAAAATTTGGTGATCACTTCTGATCACCAAATTATTGATCTTTGCCAATGAATGAAAAATCACTTCCTGGAAAATGATTTCCGGGAAGTGATTTTTCCGATCGGATTTCGAATTGGAAAACGGACATTTATGCCCGTATTCCAAGTTCGGTATCATTCCCTAAGATGATTTGATGATCATCTTTGGGAATGATCCCCCCAAAAAAGGGGAAATGCACACAAAATAAAATCTTAAAGTGATACACACACCTTTTTTTTTTTTACCTAAAAACTATAAATTATCAAAAAAAAATTGTCTTCTCCAAGCTTTTCCCAATGTCCCCGGTGATATCGCTAAAGTAAACCCGGATCATTATTTGTTCGATTTCAAGGGAAACTAACCGATTTTAGTAAGGATTTTGAGAGGTACCAAAAAACCGGATTTAACTTTTAGGATCAGTAAAGTGTGCAAACACTTGTGGGACTCTCCGTACTAACTGCTTTTCACTAAAATACCACTAAAAGGGGGAGTGGGGATAGGTTGGGGGGTGGGTTGTGGCGTTTTTTTATTTTTTTCTTGTAATTGCAATTGCGCATGGATCCCATTTGAGCTAGTTGGTGGCCCCGTCTCTGTTTGCACCCACCCATATGGCATACCGTTGATTCAGGACATGTGGGAGATTGCCGTTTAGTGGGTTTTTTTTACTTGCCAAGTGGGTTTAGGTAGGATTTCAACCATTGAGTCCACTTATTTTTTTTTTCACAAATCTCCTAAAGCACGACTTCTTTGGATCAGTGGGTCTGAATTCTTCATGTATGTATGAAAGCATGGCATGGTAACGTAGCTGAAGGTGTTTAGATTCCAAAATATATTTTTGGGGGGAATTTCCATGTTTTGGGGACTGTTTCCTTAGAAAAATTGTAGGCTGTTCAAATTACAGAGCACTTTGATTCTTTCTTGTAATTGCATTTGTGCATGCGTCCCACTTGAGCTAGTGTGGGCCACGTCTCTGTGTGCATCCACGCATATGGCATAACGTTTGATTCAGAACATGTGGGAGATTGATATTTAGGTGGGGTTTTATTTGGGGGGCATTTCCAAGTTTTGGGGCTGTTTGAAATTACAGAGCACTTTGATTTTTTTCTTGTAATTACACTTGTGCATGCGTCCGATTTGAGCTAGTTGGTGGCCACGTCTCTGAGTACATCCACGCATATGGCATCCTGTTTGATTCAGAACATGTGGGAGATGATATTTAGTGGAGGGGGTTTATTTGTGGGGGGCATTTCCAATTTATGGGGCTGTTTGAAATTACAGAGAACTTTGATTTTTTTTCTTGTAATTACACTTGTGCATGTGTCCCATTTGAGCTAGTTGGTGGCCACGTCTCTGTGTGCACGCACACATATGGCATACCGTTTGATGCAGGATATGTGGGAGATTGACATTTAGTGGGTTTTTTGCTTGTCAAAAGGGTTTAGGTAGATTTCAACCCTTGAACCATCATATTTTATTTTTCACAAAACCTCCTAAAAACACGGATTCTTGGATCAGTGGGTCTGGAATTCTTCATGTATGCATGAAAGCATGGGCATTGTAACGTAGCTTGAAGTGTGTAGATTCCAAAAAATATATAGTTTGTGGGGGGAATTTACCTGTTTGGGGACTGTTTCCTTAAAAAAGTGTAGGCTGTTCAAATTACAGAGCACTTTGATTCTTTCTTGTAATTGCATTTGTGCATGCACCCATTTGAGCTAGTTGGTGGCCACGTCTCTGTGTGCATCCACGCTATGCATAACGTTTGATTCAGAACATGTGGGAGATTGATATTTAGTGGGTGGGTTTATTTGTGGGGGCATTTCCAGTTTTGGGGCGTTTTGAAATTACAGAGCACTTTGATTTTTTTCTTGTAATACACTTGTGCATGTGTCCCATTTGAGCTAGTTGGTGGCCACGTCTCTGTGTGCACGCACACATATGGCATACTGTTTGATGCAGGATATGTGGGAGATTGACATTTAGTGGGTTTTTTTGCTTGCAAGTTGGTTTAGGTAGGATTTCAATCTTGATCATCTTATTTTATTTCACAAAACCTCCTAAAAACACAGAGTTCTTTGGATCACTGGGTCTGGAATTCTTCATGTATGTAGAAAGCATGGCATCGTAACGTAGCTGAAGGTGTGTAGATTCCAAAAATATACAGTTTGTGGGGGGGATTTCCATGTTTCTGGACTGTTTCCTTAGAAAAAGTGTAGGCTGTTCAAATTACAGAGCACTTTGATTATTTCTTGTAATTGCATTTGTGCATCATCCCATTTGAGCTAGTTGGTGGCCACGTCTCTGTGTGCATCCACACATAGGGCATACCATTTGATTCAGAACATGTGGGAGATTGATATTTAGTTGGGGGTTATTTGTGGGGGGCATTTCAAGTTTTGGGGCTGTTTGAAATTACAGAGCACTTTGATTTTTTTTTCTTGTAATTACACTTGTGCATGTGTCCCATTTGAGCTAGTTGGTGGCCATGTCCCTGTGTACATCCACGCATATGGCATACCGTTTGATTCAGGGCATTGGAAGATTGATAATTGACAAGTTTTTTTTTACATGAAATGGAAATTTGCCATGATTTTTAACTTTGAATTGTATTTTTTAAATTTTTCCTGAAAATCTGGTAAAAAGCAAATTTTACATGAAACTGCGCCCACACCATTGGTGGTATGCATAAAGAAATCACACACTTGTGTAGCTGAAGGTGTGTAGATTCCAAGAATATATAGTTTGGGGGGTATTTCTAATATAGAGGGTGTTTAGAGTTGCTGTAATTGGGCCATTGTTCATTGGCTCACTTTGTGGCTAGTTGATTCACGTTTGCGTGTGTAACCATACATAGAGGGCATACCGTTTGATTCAGGACATTTGGAGATTGATATTTGGTAACTTTTTTTTACATTACTTGGGATTTTGGCATGATTTCTACCTTTGAAGTGTTTTTTTTTTCAAATTTTTTTTAGAAAATCTGCTAAAACTTTGTAACTTCTACGAAGAACTGCGCCCACACCATTGATGGTACGAATGAACAAACTACAGAATTTCATGATAAAGGTGTGAGGATTCGAGAAATATATGGTTTGTGGGGGTTGTTTTTGGGGAAAAATTGCAGACTGTTCAAATTCAGATTTGACTGAATATTTTTGCTGTTTCTTTTCTGAGCCATTGTGCATTGTTTCACTTTGTGTCTTTTGGCTTCCACGTCCACATGTTAACCACACATATGGCATACCGTTTTATTCAGGACATTTGAATTGATATTTAGTAGCTTTTTTTAAACATTCCATGAGGTTTTGGCATGATCTACCTTTTGAAGTTTTTTTTTTTTTCATTTTTTCAGACAAATGCGAACTTCTACGAAGAACTGCGCCCACACCATTGATGTTTGAATGAATAATCTATTGCGTTACATAGCTGAAGGTGTGTAGATTCAGGAATATATAGTTTATGGGGGTTATTTCTAGGTTACGGGGTGTTTTTTTTTGAAAAAACTGCAGACTGTCCAAATTCGGAGTTGGCTAAATATTTTCGCTGTTTCTGAGCCATCGTGCATTGTCTCACTTTGTGGCTTTTCGCTTCCCGTCTGCTGTGTAACCACACATATGGCATACCGTTTGATTCAGGACATTTGGGAGATTGATATTTGGTAACTTTTTTTACATTCCATGGGTTTTGGCTGATTTCTACCTTTTTGAACGTTGTTTGATGTTCATTTTTTTTGAAAACTGGTAAAAGTGCAAACTTCTATGAAGAACTGCGCCCACACCATTGATGATATGAATGAACGAACTACAGCGTTACATACTGAAGGTGTGCAGATTTCAGGAAATATATGTTTGGGGGGGGGATATTTCTGAGTTACGGGGTGGTTGTGGAAAAAACTGCAGACTGTCCAAATTTGGAGTTGGCTAAATATTTTCGCCGTTTCTGACATCGTGCTTGTCCTCACTTGTGGCTTTTCGCTTTCACGTCCGCATGTGTAACCACACATATGGCATACCGTTTGATTCAGGACATTTGGGAGATTGATATTAGTAACTTTTTTTTACATTCCATGAGGTTTTGGCATGATTTCTACTACTCTTTTGAAGTTGTTTTTTGTTCATTTTTTCAGACAAATGCGAACTTCTACGAAGAACTGCGCCCACAACCATTGATGGTTTGAATGAATAATCTTGCGTTACATAGCTGAAGGTGTGTAGATTTCAGGAATATATAGTTTATGGGGTTATTTTCTAGGTTACGGGGGTGTTTTGTGGATAAAAACTGCAGACTGTCCAAATTCGGAGTTGGCTATATTTTCGCCGTTTCTGAGCCATCGTGCATTGTCTCACTTTGTGGCTTTTCGCTTCCACGTCTGCAGGTGTAACCACACATATTGCATACCGTTTGATTCAGGACATTGGGAGATTGATATTTGGTAACTTTTTTTACATTCATGGGTTTTGGCATGATTTCTACCTTTTTGAACGTTGTTTGATGTTATTTTTTTTGAAAATCTGGTAAAAGTGCAAACTTCTAAGAAGAACTGCGCCCACACCATTGATGATTGAATGAACGAACTACAGCGTTACATGCTGAAGGTGTGGTATATTTATATAGTTTTGTGGGGGGTATTTTGAGTTGGGGGGGTGTTTTTGTGGAAAAACTGCGAACTGTTCAAATACAAAACTGGCAAAAAATTTTTTGCTGCTACTGACATTTGGCACTGGTCACGCTCTGGGTTAGTTGGTAGCCATGTTCTGGGTACACCCATGAATGTGGCCATACCGTTTTATTTCGGGAGGGGTTAGGCTTTCATATTTGAGATGCGTTGAACTTTCCTCCACGTTTCTAGCTGAAATTCGCATTTGATTTTGTCTCGATTTTACAGTTGAGAAAAAGGAAATGTGAGAAAGTAACTTACAATTTGACGAAGAGCTGCGTCCGGGTATCTCATTTTGATCGAAACTAACCTCACTCGTAAAATCCTGTGGTGTTTAGTTTTAAAAATATCTCACTTGTGGGGATATTTTAGATAATTTGGTAGTATATTGTATGTTAACTGTCAGTAGTGGTTATACATTTAATTTGGTGTAATATTCAGGAGGTGCAGTTTTAGTTTGGGGGGTCCCTGTACAGAAAAGTGGGGTACTACATATATCTGGTACGTTGTACTCGGGAGTATCTGATCTTTTAGAAACAGTGAGATTTTTGTGTGTAACCTTAAGATAACTAAAGTAAAAATGGGAAAAATCCATGAAAATTTGCAAATTTTTCATTTTTTTTTCATATTTTACCCATAATTCCAGTAAAATTTCCAGAAAAGTTACAATTTATACCATGTTAAAGTACACTTTGTGCTGAAAAAACAATGTATAATATTTCCTGATTTACTGCAAGTTTTCCTACTGTAAATTAGTCTAAAGCGATTAAGGACAAAATCCTGAAAATTCTTCTGGCAGTTAACGCAAAAAAAAAATGTAAATCTCCAGGCAGTGAAAGGGTTTATAATAAATCAAATACATAAACAATAACACATTTATAATATAAAACAAGTGAAAAAATTGATAATATATTAACATATCAATATTAAACTGAAAATCAAATAATAAAGATAAACAATGAATAAATAAAGAAAAAACCTTGAAATCATGGTAGTAGGGATAGAAAGATGATTGTTTACAGTATCTGATATAACTAATGGATAGCAAGTGTGCAATGAATATGGACATTAGGTGGGCATATTAGAGTATGACATATTCAATAATTACCCTACAAACCCTGTTATATCAAAGTGCTATTAAAGGGGAACTGTAGTCTCCAAACAAGGCCACTTTTCCTACCTTTAAAACGAGCCATCAACCACCTCTCTACGCACTCCACAGCCCAAGATATAAAGAAATTACTGACTAGAAAGTTAATGGGTGGGAGGATGACATGTGATATTCCTCCTCCTGCTCCTCCATCTCACCGCCAGTGAGCACAGCCACATTTCAGTTTAATTTGATAGGGTTAATATTATTATCAATTTTTTTCACTTGTTTTTATATTATAACTGTGTTTATTGTTTAGGTTATTTGATTTATTATTATTACTATTCATTGTTTACTTTTTTATTCTTTACCTTTTTACTTTATATTCTTATTTTTGCTTTATTTCTTATATGAATTGTCAGCATTCCGCTTTTTTGTATTCCTTTTTAGAGGTTTTTCCCTTTAAACATTGTATTGGACAGTGGGCGGTACCTTTTTTGGATTTTGGTATATAAGGTCCTCCCCCATTCTCCCTTTACCAAACTTTACCTATGATAAATACCGACCCGGTACAAAGGCGTCAGGTGATTGGTCCTGGAGTGTTCCCAATGTTTTTACAGTTTTTTTTATGGTGTGCATGTGCACGCCCGCTTCACTATTTTTTTTTGGATACGTTGTAAAAAATAATCCGAACTGTAATTACTGAGCTTTGTCCCCCTGGCGTTAGACCCGGCCCTCTGCTTACATGAAACTGCAAGCCGGGGGCGGACTGGCAGCCACCCCGTTTTGGCTGAGAGGCACCAATCATGGACACGGCTGTCTGGCATTGTAGAACACTGGAGAAACGAGGCTCTGTAGTACAGTGGGATTAATTTTTTTGCAATCAAATATGGCGGTTGGGTGGGATGGGTCCCTACACTACATAAGAAGATTTTCATGCTAGGCACAGGGCAGCAAAGAAGGATCGGTAGGAGGGGGTTAAAGAGCTGCAGTAGCAAGCCAGAAACCTCTAAAGGAAATGTAAGAGGCGGAAACGTTTTCCTCCAGGCTCCTTCTCTCACTTCTAGGAATTTGGACAGACATTGCAGGAGAACCATTTGGAGCAGAGAGCAGAGCAAAGATGTAAGGTAGGATTTTTAAACACTACACAGTGGGCCAGTAGTGGAGGAAAATTTAGTTTGGGGGGTGGACATGCCCTTTAGGAGATAGGGATATAATTTTGGTTTCAGATACTGTACCTAGGTTATTCCTAGAAAGCCAATCACCCTGCAGTAAAATTATATCCCTAACCCCCAAAGAAAATAATAGACACAAGCATAGATTTTTCGTTATATATAATTTTTTTCCTTCTAGCTCCATCGATCTGAAGCCTTGATATATGCATGTTGAAGGTCACAACGTTTAAAAATAAATACTTAACGATATACAGGGGATGCATTAATCTGTATTGAAAATTACAATGTAATGGAGGTTAAATAAAAATCATATATCAATCAAGCCAACTTTTACCCTACTCAATATCCTACTTAAAAGGTCACTAACTCACAGAAACAACTTTATCAATTTCTGAAACTACAATTTGCAACAGTAAAATGATGGCTCACATGTTTGCAACACTGTGTTTGCTTTTGTCATTAATTATAATGTTTATGAGTACTCCTAATTCCTCCCATCTCCTTCTCACTCACTGCCTTCTTTTAGTGTCTGTGACACTAATTGTTTTCTGCACAGCCTCACCATGGACACTGCTCTGCTTACACATCTCCCCCTCCTTCCCCCCCTGCTGTCAGAAAGTGTGCTTGCAGGCAGGCAGGCAAAAGGTCAAGCATAGGTTACCTATTTAATTTCTGCTTCTGGAGAACAGTCTTTCCGGTAAATGCTGTTGATTAAAATGATGATTTCTCAGAACTCACTGCTCAGATTTAAAATCTGAAAAAGTTTTAGAAGTGAATATTGCTGTATCTATTATTTTTGAATAAAGTAAGAGTAAAGATACCCTTTAATAATCCTAACTAACCGATTAACTGAAAAGGGGGGGGGATTCCTTTGTGAAATCCAATCAATGAGAACTATCGGGGTGCACCGAGCTCCGCTATCGGCAACCCGGTGCAAACAGCCTGGTGATGTTATATCCGATACGGCACTCGGAACATCGCTACTGGCGCCGTTACTATTCCGGCACTTTCAACGCCACTATTAGCTGGCGTTGAAAGTGGCGCAATAAAATGCCAATTTCGGCATATACCATCGCTTTGCGTGGTTGCGCTGTTAACTTTCGCGTTAGCCACGCAAGCCGCCGCAAGGAAGGAGTTTAAGTCACGCTAACTGATCTAACATCGGTTGCGTGACTAAACTCCAAATCAGGAGCGATGCACCGTTGGGTGCATCCCCTGTATATTGATTAATCCTTTCAGTGCCAGCAGAATTTCAGGAAGCCCTTCAGTAAACAGGAAATATTACCGTATATCTCGAGTATAAACCGAGGTTTTCAGGCTTTAAAAAAAGCCTGAAAATCTTACCTCGGTTTATACTGAGTCAATGTTTCCCCTACCTTGTCCGGCCTGCGCGATCCTCGCTCCACAGTCTCTGCCATCCGGATGATGTGGCATCCGGATGATGTCACTACCCGCGCCGGTAGGAGTGACATATCCGGATGCGCAGAGGCTGTGGAGCGGATCTGATCGCGCGGCCGCGACAGGTAGAGAAACATTTACTTATTACACAGGGACACACTTAAGGGGCAAATACATACAAATAGGAGTAAAACCTTCTTTATTTGTGCATACTGTATGCACAAATATAGGAGGATTTACCCCTATTTGCAAGTATTTGCCACTTAAGATGTTTGAAAACTACAACTCCCAGCATGCTTTATTGCTGGGAGTTGTAGTTTTCAAACATCTAAGGGGCAAATACTTGCAAATAGGGGTAAATCCTCCTATATTTGTGCATACAGTATGCACAAATAAAGAAGGTTTTACTCTTATTTGTAAGTATTTGCAACTTAAGATGTTTGAAAACTACAACTCCCAGCAATAAAGCATGCTGGGAGTTGTAGTTTCCAACATCTTAGTGGCAAATACTACCCCTCAGGTTTATACTCGGGTCAATGTGTGTTTTCCTACTTTTTCCTAAAACTAGGTACCTCGGTTTAACTCGGACGGTTTATACTCGAGTATAATACGGTATACATGTTTTTTTCCAGCACAAATTTTACTTTAAAATTAAATTTTGTAACTTTTTGGAAGATTTACTGGATTTTTAGGTAAAATAGTTTCTTTTTTTTTTTTTTGGGAATTTTTTTTGTAGAAAAGTTTACACACAAAATCTTATTGTTTTTTCTAAAGCTCTTGTTCTTCAAACGATACCATAATAGTCACGAGACCAGTCATTATGTGATTCTGGCTGTTTGGGGGGTTAAATTCGTGGATCCCCACATCGGTTTCAAACAAAACTGATTGGGATCCAGGAGAACAGGAGCAATGAATGGTGGGGCTGTTTTCCCCCATAAATCCCTTAAATGCTCAGAATGTAAAATAGTATTCTCCCTCTTTACAAGGCACTGGTAAGGCCTCATTTGGAATATGTGGTCAGTTTTGGAATCCCATATACAAAGAGACATCTTGGAAATGGAAGCACTTCAGAGAAGCCAACTAAATTAATAAGGGAATGGAGGGGCTTAATATGCAGGCAGATTAGCAAGTTAGGGCTGTTTACATTGGAGAAGCACGTTGCAAGGGATAATGATCACTTTATACAAATATATTAATGGGCCATACAAGAACCACTCTCTGGGCATATCAATTTGACTGGGGACAACCTTTAAGGCATGTCCACCCCCAAAACTAATCCCCCCAACTACTGGCCCCACCATGTGAGTGTAGTTTAAATCCTTACCTAACATCCCACTCCATATGTTCTACCTGTAGTCCCCCCCCAAGTCCCAAAAACTGCCCACCAGGAGGCTAGCAGAGTCCTAGAAACTCTGCTCCTACCTGGCCGCGTAGATTTTTGCCATGCGTACTGCAGCCCTTCTCCCCCCTCCCCCTCCCTCTCCCTATTCCCTCCCCCTAGCATTGAACCCTTTTAGTATAGGCTCCCCACTGGTCCCCCAGCCCCAACCGCATAATTTTTATTTTAAGAAAGCTCCCAACTCTTACTTCCTCTCCTCTTTCTCTGCTCGTGAAGTGAGCTGCCGGCAGCCGCGTCCATGATGGCGCGCAGCTCAGCAATCACAGACGCGGCTGCGGTCCCCCCGCCCTCTGCTTGCATTTCTCGCAAGCAGAGGGGCCGGAGGCGCGGCGGAGGAAAGAGGGGAGTGTAAGTAAGAGTTGGGGGAGCTTTCTTAAAATAAAAATTAATGCGGTTGGGGCTGGGGGACCAGGGGGAAGCCTATATTAAAAGTGTGATTTAAGGGTGGACATACCCTTTAAGGAGAATTTATTTTTGAGTACTGGCAATCTATGATGTCACTGTTGGCTTCAGATGTTACCTCTTCCTGTTGTTCCAGGTACCAAAACTCCTTCTGCTCATGCTAATTAGGTACCTTGTGTTGTTTCCCACTCCCCTTATCTAAGCTGCATGTAAGAGTTGAACTCAGAGTCTCCACCTGCCTGTGTCTCCCAGGCAATCTTAGCAGTGAATATTATAGCTGATTTTCCGCTCAAACAGAGTGGGGGAAGGTGTTAACCTTTTCATATGTATTTAGGAAGCAACTTGTTAACCCTTTATATTTGTGAGCATTTCTGCAAGACTGTTTTTTTTATTATTTATTTCTGTACCTCTACCATTTTAAATAGTGGTGTATTGCTGCATGTACATTTAGGGCAATCGCATGCATTAATATGCGTGTGCACTGTGATTTGTTGTTGTTTCATTATGAAAACACATGCAATTGCACAAAAAACGACTGCATAACCAATTGCTGACACCTGCGCGACTCGCAACATACCCTAAATCGCAAGATTTGGGTGCGTTGCTCATTTTTAAGTACATTTGAAAATCACAATTGCCTGAAAAACGCGATTGTGTGCCTAGCCTTAGAAGTGTAATGCAAGCTGCATTGATTTCAGTTAGCCATACAGCATGCATTAAATGCACTGAAGGGAGAACGCACGTTCCCAATAAGCGGGATTGTTCTTATTTCGGTGCATAGGTGTTGCACTTCCACAATTGACCCTAGTGGAGCCATGCATACAACCAAAAATTTGATCGAATGGAATAGCCACGAAAATGCATCGCATGTAGTGGGCTGGTCCTAGGCTATTACATGCTTACACTCCCACAAGCACAATCGGATCACAACCGCAATCCAAAACGTCTAATTGGGAGCTAGCCCTGTGTTTGATTCTAAAGGGAAAGGTGGCAACCCATATTCCAGTAAAATTTCCAGAAAAGTTACAAATTTTTATTACCATGTTAAGTCACTTTGTGCGTGAAAAAACAATGTATATATTCCTGATTTACTGCAAGGTTTCCTACTGTAAAATTAGTCTAAAGCGATTAGGGACAATCCTGAAAATTCTTCTGGCAGTTAACGCAAAAAAAAAATGTAAATCTCCAGGCAGTGAAAGGGTTATAATAAATAATCAAATAACATAAACAATAACACATTATAATATAAAACAAGTGAAAAAATTGATAATAATATTAACATATCAATATTAACTGAAAATCAAATAATAAAGATAAACAATAATAAATAAAGAAAAAACCTTGAAATCATGGTAGTAGATAAATATGTGTTTACAGTATCTGATAATACTAAGATGGATAGCAAGTGTGCAATGAATATGGACATTAGGTGGGCATATTAGGGAGTATGACATATTCAATATTACCCTACAAACCCTGTTATATCAAAAGTGCTATTAAAGGGGAACTGTAGTCTCCAAACAAGCCACTTTCCTACCTTTAAAACGAGCCATCAACCACCTCTCTACGCACTCCACAGCCCAGATAATAAGAATTACTGACTAGAAAGTTAATGGGTGGGAGGATACATGTGATATTCCTCCTCCTGCTCCTCCATCTCACCGCCAGTGAGCAAAGCCACATTTTCAGTTTAATATTGATATGTTAATATTATTATCAATTTTTTCACTTGTTTTTATATTATAACTGTGTTATTGTTTAGGTTATTTGATTTTTATTATACTATTCATTGTTTACTTTTTTATTCTTTACCTTTTTTACTTTATTATTCTTATTTTTGCTTTATTTCTTATATGAATTGTCAGCATTCCGCTTTTTGTATTCCTTGTTTAGAGTGTTTCCCTTTAAACATTGTATTGGACAGTGGGCGGTACCTTTTTTGGATTTTGGTATATAAAGGTCCTCCCCCATTCTCCCTTTACCAAACTTTACCTATGATTAAATACCGACCCGGTACAAAAGGCGTCAGGTGATTGGTCCTGGAGTGTTCCCCACGTTTTTACAGTGTTTTTATGGTGTGCACGCCCGCTTCACTATTTTTTTGGATACGTTGTAAAAAAATAATCCGAACTGTAATTACTGAGCTTTGTTCCCCCTGGCGTTTAGACCCGGCCCTCTGCTTACATGAAACTGCAAGCCGGGGGCCGGACTGGCAGCCACGCCCGTTATTGGCTGAGAGGCAGCCAATCATGGACACGGCTGCTGGCAGTGTAGAACACTGGGAGAACGAGGCTCTGTAAGTACAGTTGGGATTAATTTTTTTGCAATCAAATATGGCGGTTGTGGGTGGGATAGGGGTCCCTACACTACATAAGAAGATTTTCATGCTAGAGCACAGGGCAGCAAAGAAGGATCGGTAGGGAGGGGGTTAAAGAGCTGCAGTAAGCAAGCCAGAAACCTCTAAGAGGAAATGTAAGAGGCGGAAACGTTTTCCTCCTGCTCTTCACTCTGCTCTTCACTTTCTAGGAATTTGGACAGACATTGCAGGAGAACCATTTGGAGCAGAGAGCAGAGCAAAGATGTAAGGTAAGGATTTTTAAACACTACACAGTGGGGCCAGTAGTGGAGGAGAATTTAGTTTTGGGGGTGGACATGCCCTTTAAGGAGATAGGGATATAATTTTGGTTTCAGATACTGTACCTAGGTTATTTCCTAGAAAAGCCAATCACCCTGCAGTAAAATTATATCCCTAACACACCCAAAGAAAAATAATAGACACAAGCATAGATTTTTCGTTATATATAATTTTTTCCTTCTAGCTCCATCGAGCTGAAGCCTTGATATATGCATGTTAGAAGGTCTACAACGTTTAAAAATAAATACGTAACAGATATACAGGGGGATGCAATTAAAATCTGTATTGAAAATTACATTGTAATGGAGGTTAAATAAAAATCATATATCTATCAATCCAACTTTTACCCTACTCAATATCCTACTTAAAAGGTCACTAAACTCACAGAAACAACTTTACATTTTCTGAAACTACAATTTGAGACAAGTAAAATGATGGTACTCACATGTTTGCACACCTGTGTTTGCTTTGTCATTAAATTATTAATGTTTAGTGAGTACTCCTAATTCCTCCCATCCTCCCTTACTCACTGCCTTCTTTTAGTGTCTGTGACACTAATGTGTTCTGCACAGCCTCACCATGGACACTGCTCTGCTTACACATCTCCCCCTCCTTCCCCCCTGCTGTCAGAAAGTGTGCTTGCAGGCAGGCAGGCAAAAAGGTCAAGCATAGGTTACATATTATAATTTCTGCTTCTGGAGTGACAGGTCTTTCCCTGTAAATGCTGTGATTAAAATGATGATTTCTCAGAATCTACTGCTCAGATTTAAAATCTGAAAAAAGTTTTAGAGAAGTGGAATATTGCTGTATCTATTATTTTTGAATAAAGTAAAGAGTAAAGATACCCTTTAATAATCCTAACTAACCGATTAACTGAAAAGGGGGGGGGATTCCTTTGTGAATCCAATCAATGAGAACTATCGGGGATGCACCGAGCTCCGCTATCGGCAACCCGGTGCAAACAGCCTGGTGATGTTATATGCCGATAGCGGCACTCGGAACATCGCTACTTGGCGCCGTTCTATTCCGGCACTTTCAACGCCAGCTATTAGCTGGCGTTGAAAGTGGCGCAATAAATGGCCAATTTCGCATATAACATCGCTTGCGGTGGTTGCGCTGTTAACTTTCGCGTTAGCCACGCAGCCGCCGCAAGGAAGGAGTTAAAGTCACGCTAACTGATCTAACATCGGTTAGCGTGACTTAAACTCCAAATCAGGAGCGATGCACCCGTTGGTGCATCGCCCTGTATATGTATTAATCCTTTCAGTGCCAGCAATTTTCAGGAAGCCCTTCAGTAAACAGGAAATATTACCGTATATACTCGAGTATAAACCGAGTTTTCAGGCTTTAAAAAAAGCCTGAAATCTTACCTTGGTTTTAACTTGAGTCAATGTTTCCCCTACCTTGTCCGGCGGCTGCGCGATCCTCGCTCCACAGCTTCTGCGCATCCGGATGATGTGCATCCGGATGATGTCACTACCCGGCGCCGGGTAGTGACATCACGGATCGCAGAGCTGTGGAGCGAGGATGCGGATCGCGCGGCCGCTGGACAAGGTAGAAACATTTACTTTATTTACACAGGGACACACTTAAGGGGCAAATACATACAAATAGGAGTAAAACCTTCTTTATTTGTGCATCTGTATGCACAAATATAGGATGATTACCCCTATTTGCAAGTATTTGCCACTTAAGATGTTTGAAAACTACAACTCCCAGCATGCTTTATTGCTGGGAGTTGTAGTTTTCAAACATCTTAAGGCAAATACTTGCAAAAGGGGTAAATCCTCCTATATTTGTGCATACGTATGCACAAATAAGAAGTTTTTACTCTTATTTGTAAGTATTTGCAACTTAAGATGTTTGAAAACTACAACTCCCAGCAATAAAGCATGCTGGGAGTTGTAGTTTCCAAACATCTTTAGTGGCAAATACTACCCCCTCGGTTTATACCGGGTCAGTGTGGTTTTTCCTACTTTTTTCCCTAAAACTAGGTACCTCGGTTTATACTCGGGACGGTTTTTACTCGAGTATATACGGTATACATCGTTTTTTTCCAGCACAAATTTTACTTTAAATATACAATTTTTAACTTTTTGAAGATTTCACTGGATTTTTAGGTAAAATAGTTTCTTTTTTTTTTTTTGGAATTTTTATTTGTAGAAAAGTTTACACACAAAATCTTATTGTTTTCTAAACTCTTGTTCTTCAACGATACCAGACATAGTCTACGAGACCAGTCATTATGTGATCTGGCTGTTTGGGGGGTTAAAATCTCGGGATCCCCACATCGGTTTCAAACAAAACTGATTGGGGATCCAGGAGAACAGGAGGGCAATTGAATGGTGGGGCTGTTTTCCCCCCAGAAATCCCTTAAATGCTGCAGAATGTAAAATATTATTCTCCCTCTTTACAAGGCACTGGTAAGGCCTCATTTGGAATATGTGGTGCAGTTTTGGAATCCCATATACAAAAGAGACATCTTGGAAATGGACAGCTTCAGAGAAGGGCAACTAAATTATAAGGGAATGGAGGGGCTTAAATATGCAGGCAGATTAGACAAGTTAGGGCTGTTTACATTGGAGAAGCGACGTTTGCAAGGGGATATGATCACTTTATACAAATATATTAATGGGCCATACAAGAACCTCTCTGGGGCATATCATTTGACATGGGGACATCCTTTAAAGGGCATGTCCACCCCCAAAACTATAATCCCCCCAACACTGGCCCCACCATGTAGTGTAGTTTAATCCTTCCCTAACATCCCAGCTCCATAGGGTTTCCTTAGTCCCCCCCCAAAGTCCCAAAAACTGCCCACCAGGAGGCTAGCAGAGTCCATATAGAACCTGCCTCCTACCTGGCCTCAGGTGATTTTTGCCATGCGTACTGCAGCCCTTCTCCCCCTCCCTCCCCTCCCCTCCCTCCCTCTCCATTCCCTCCCCCTAGCATTTAACCCTTTTAGTATAGGCTCCCACTGGTCCCCCAGCCCCAACCGCATATTTTTTTTATTTTAAGAAAGCTCCCCAAACTCTTACTTACCTCTCCTCTTTCCTCTGCTGAAGTGAGCTGCCGGCAGCCGCGTCCATGATGGCTGCAGCTCAGCAATCACAGACGCGGCTGCCGGTCCCGCCCCTCTGCTTGCATTTCTCGCAAGCAGAGCCGGGAGCGCGGCGGAGGAAAGAGGGGAGGTAAGTAGAGTTTGGGGAGCTTTCTTAAAATAAAAATTATGCGGTTGGGGCTGGGGGACCAGGGGGAACCTATATTAAAAGTGTGATTTAAGGGTGGACATACCCTTTAAAGGAGAATTATTTTTTTTGAGTACTGGCAATCTATGATGTCACGTGTGGCTTCTAGTGTTACCTCTTCTGTTGGTCCAGGTACCAAAACTCCTTCTGCTCATGCTATTAGGTACCCTTGTGTTTTGTTTCCCACTCCCCTTATGCTAGCTGCCATGTAAGAGTTGAACTCAGAGTCTCCACCTGCCTGTGTCTCCCAGGCAATCTTAGCAGTGAATATTATTAGCTGATTTTCCTGCTCAAACAGAGTGGGGGAAGGTGTTAACCCTTTTCATATGTATTTAGGAAGCAACTTGTTAACCCTTTATATTTGTGAGCATTTCTGCAAGACTGTGTGTTTTTATGTATTTATTTCTGTACTCTACCATTTATAATAGTGTGTGTATTGCTGCAATGTACATTTAGGGCAAATCGCATGCAATTAATATGCGTGTGCACTTGTGATTTGTTGGTTTTCATTATGAAAACACATGCAATTGCACAAAAAACGACTGCATAACCAAATTGCTGACACATGCGCGACTCGCAACATACCCTAAATCGCAAGATTTTGGTGCGTTGCTGCATTTTTAATACAATTGGAAAATCACAATTGCCTGAAAAACGCGATTGTGTGGCCTAGCCTTAGAAGTGTAATGCAAGCTGCATTGATTTCAGTTTAGCCATACAGCATGCATTAAATGCAACTGAAGGGAGAACGCACGTTCCCAATAAGGCGGGATTGTTCTTATTTCGGTGCATAGGTGTTGCACTTCCACAATTGGACCCTAGTGGAGCGCATGCAATACAGACCAAAAATGGTGATCGAATGGGAATAGCACACGAAAATGCATCGCATGTAGTGGGGCTGGTCCCATAGGCTATTACATGCTTACACTCCCACAAGCACAATCGGATCACAAACCGCAATCCAAAACGTGCTAGTGGGAGCTAGCCCTGTGTTTGATTCTTAAAGGGAAAGGTGGCAACCCCAGTAGAATTGAAACACTTTACAAGGTACACTTATAAAAAGAAAACAGCTCAGAACTGCAGGTGCAGCATATTGACGTGAACATGGTCTTAGCACAGCTCTGTGCAATGCATTTTAAAGGGGAATTTTGGAGTCTGGAAGTAGTGTAAAGGCATAGGCCACCTTTGCCTTTAAGACCTAAACCCATATTAAATCTACGTGTTGCAGTGCTAAGTATCATTGCATTAAATACAAACTGTATCAGCCTGCATCATGCTTCTAAAGAAAATACTAACAAACTTTTGTTGTGTAGCTATTATCAGGCCTATGTCATAAAAGTTCTTATGCTAACATCTGATTTGCACCATTTTTAACAAGAACTTTTAATACATAGGCCTGTATATGTGTTCGGGTCTTAAAGGCAAAGGTAAGAATCCTAGTTGATTTTGTTTATGCAAAACTTCCCACAGGCAGCCCTCCTGCTGCTTTAAGTGTATAGAACATGTTTGCATTCCCACTAACTACTCTAACTACCCCTTTAACTGGCATTCCCTCCAAAAATTCTATTAATATGTACATTTATATAAATAACATGGTGCAGAGCTGCAAATGGCATACCCTCCAACATTCCCCTTTAATATGTACACTTATGGAACATGGTGCAGTGCTGCAGGTGGAGGAGAATATAATGACCCTTATCTTAGCACAGCTCTGTGTAATGCATTTCTAAGCTTAGCTTTGTACTACAGTTTTATACAGACAGCTGAATCAAAAAGCACACTCTTCCTACCCTCCAACATTCCCTTTAATAAGGTGGTGTGAAATGCATTACACAGAGCTCTGCTAAGATCAGGTTCACTTCACTATCCTCCCCCTAGAGTCTGCACCATGTGGTTTCTTATAAAAACACACTTTTCCTACCCTCCAACATTCCCCTTTAAGAAGCTACACTTTCCACTAATATTGCTGCAGCTGACAGGGAGAGCTAGAGACCTTCACACTTTGGGCCATATTTATAAAGGTGTGGTATCGCCTTCTTTAGCGATCGTTATGGCGATCATTAATTTATGATCGCTATCAGATATCTTGTAAATGTAGTGAACGAAAATCTACGACTGTCCGTAGAATATCATTACGGTATTTTACAGCATGGTATGCTACTACCACAGTCGTACAGTAACAAAAACCTGCGGTATGGCAAATTTTTAAATATGGCCTTCCAACACTTAAACAATACATTGCAGGTGAAACATACAAAGACACAGGTCTGTGACTGTGAATAGTGCAGGTTTATTGCAAAACATGTGTGCTACATGTTTCTGACCCACTTGTCCTTCCTCAAGTACTTGAGTGGGTCTGAAACATGTAGCACGCATGTTTTGCAATAAACTTGCAATATTCACAGCTACAGACCTGTGTCTTTGTATGTTTCACCTGCAATTTAATGTTTATATATTGGATTTGGTGGAGTGAAAGCCGTAGGTGAGACATACTTTATTTCAGATCCGGACACACTAGATACCCAGACCTATATACATCACACTACAACACTGCTACTAGGAAAGTGTTAATCAGCTGCACCACCAATTTGAATATTGATGATTTAATATATTCCTACATCATAGGGGTTAAGAGGTGGGAGTGGAAATCACACAGGTGCTGAAAATGTAATTAAGGTAAAAGTACTGGCAGGCAAGGGAAAATGTCAGCTTCAGATTTGGGGAACAAACAGAACCTAAAATGAGCTCATAGAGGTAAAGAAAAGGCCCCTGAGTGGAATCTTCCATGCTGAGAAGGATGTTGAGGCAAGTACTTTCTAACTTAAACTTTGATTTTTTAGGTTAAGTTCTCCTTTAAGACTAGAAGAAAAGAAGTTTCATCTTCAGGTTAGGAAATGTTTCTTTATAGTGAGAACGGTGAAACTGTCTTCCAGCAGATGCAGTAATGGCAAGTTTGTTGAATAGCTTTAAAAGTGGGCTGGATAAGTTTCTAAAACTAAATAATATTGAGAATTACTGGTATTAATTCATATACTGTAGTTCTGGTTGGTCCAATGATACTTTCCAATTTTCATTTAGAGTTAGGAAGGAATTTTCCCCCCCATTTTACCTGGGTTTTTTTTTTTTTGCCTTCCTCTGTATCAACTGTTAGGTAGGGTTTTGTTGTTGGTAGGCATTTAAAGGGTTAATAACAGTAATTTTCAATATTTTTTAGTTATAGAAACTTATCCTGCCCACTTATTAAAGTTATTCAATGAACATGCCATTACAACATCAGCTGGAAGACAGTCCCACTGTTCTCTTTGTAAAGAAACCTTTCCTAACTTGAAGATGAGTTATTTTCTTCAAATCATAAAGGAATAGTTCACTATCAAAATGAACTATTCCTTATATTCCAATATATTGATTGAAGCCCAGGAGGTTAAGGAGCTATACCTCCTGTTCTTCAATCAATAGTGCAGAGTGCGGGAACGAACATACGAAAAACTTACCCTTTGCGTGATCCACTGCGGCCATGCTAAAATCTCCGACTGCTTCCCTATAGCTGTACAGAATATGCTTGTATAGCAAATTTAGGAACTGTGGTCTTGAATTCTTCCAAACTAGTAAGAATTATATTAAAAGCCTTCCATCATACCTTCAAAATAAAACCTAAATCACATCTCTAGCTAAAATTTGTGAGAAGTTATTGCTGGAAAGATTCAGCAATATTACTTCCTGCTTGATCACTTCCTGTTTTCAGCCATGTGACCAGCTTATAGTCATGTGTCCAGCCTCTGCCTGCATTAATAGGCTCCCCTTCTCAACTGTAAATTTCCCCAGCACTAAGCCCTAACTTCCTGATTTCCCCAGCACTAAGTCTTAACTGAGCATGCTTCTCCCCCGGGGTGGATGGTCGGGGCATCGGTCATGTGATGTCACTCAACCTACTGGAAGCAGGAAGTTTGAACATTTACCCCAATGTAATTTCTCACAGGCTCCAGCCAGAGATGTGATTGTTGGCTCAATTTAAAGGAAATACTGCAGGCTTTCATTTAACTTGTTTTGAGACAACAGTTGCCCTTTAAGACCTTCTGAGTTGCTGGCAGTTTGCTTAATGCAGTCTATGTCAGGTGAAAATTGAAATCCCCCATGACCAGAACATGACCCATACCTGCAGCCTTTACCAGCTGCATATAGAGGTGAATTTCATGTTGCAGTAGTAAACTGTACTGTTCTCATTCTTCCGTGTCTCCAGGACTGATTACTTTCTATTGGCCACTCTGCGTAGGTGTGTTTATCAGGATGTTGAACTTTTAACTCTTGCTGCACATGAGAACCTTGTCAGGCAGCCGGTGTTTAGACATGGAGGAGGTAGCAGAGGGGAGGGGGAATGGAGAGTGCTGCAGAGAGATCTGACTCAGTGGAAAAATGGAGTCACTGACAGAGGTTGCACAGAGTACATGAATTTAACTTTGCAATGTGGCAATGTGTTATTTTCACTATAGACGCCCTTTAATTTCTTGTTTCCAGTGGGTTTCAACCCAACCCATATTGTTTCATCCTTATCAGCCAAATTTACTGCCCAGTCATGTGAATAATCTAATTAATTAATAATAATGTTTTTGCTATACCAATCACATCATACTTTTTCTATTAAAGCTATTAGATCTAGTTTCACAGTTTTTCTAGCCAGACGACATTTGTAAACACTTAAACTTACATGCCTTTTCCTCTATGTTCCTCCCTCTCTTCCCATTATCTTATAAACCCCCTTTTTTCTTTAACCTTTTACCTGCCCCATTATAGTCTTAAATACCCCCCCCCATAACTGGTTTCGAATCCCCTCCAACTCTCTAGCCATCTCCTTTCCCAAAACAGCATGACACTTAAAGTGTAATCCATACCACGCTGATTACATAATCACAAATCTGTGATATACTAAATTTCAAATGAAAGTGTTTAATTAGTAGCTTGCAGGGGATCAGGCAGGTAAGAAGTGGGGACAAAAATGATTTGCGTTCCCCCAAATAATATTTTAACGGTGCATGCCTATGTGTATGTATGTGATATGTACAATTAGCCTCCAATAACTAGGACTAGATATTGATATAAATATATTATGTTTTTGAAAGAGATTCCTAGATGTGTGTTATTGATTTAGATATGAGCTAATGAGACAGTGCTGGAGGGACCGTCCATATGAAAGACCTCCATTTAACCAGATATCGTTACAGCTTACACGGATGTTAGAAGCCAGAAAGGTATGTGAAAACAAACTATTATATTCCATTATCTCCAAGTTATATGCAGGAAGATTCACCCAGAGCCGCACGCACTCTGTGCAAATCTGCCGGAGGAGACTTACCAGAGGCTGTCCGGATCTGGGTGAATCTCACCCTTGTGTAAGTATTTAACACCAGCTAACACTAGAGGATCCACACAGCCCCTGGCAAATAGGCTTGCGGTGGCTGTGCAGGTTTCTCTTCCGATACTTGCGCGGCTGGCACAACCTAGGGAATAAACTCACGCTAAAAGATATTGAATTGTTTTATTAACCCTAAAATAAGAGAGTTATGGCCGCCTGTATATCTGCCTGATTGTGTTTAATTCTCTATCGGGCATGGTAAAATCTTTAACTTAAGCTTAGGCCACAATGGTCCACATTGAAACATGTGTAAAAAGCGAACATACAGTGGTGCTCCTTTTTACACGCCTCACTGTCCGATTGTGATGCAATTTGTGCAATATTCCAAAATTGTAGCTCATGTGATTTACAAAAAAATGGTGATTTCATGCTCCCTGAAAATGGAACGTGACGCACTGCGTGTAATGTGGCCATCCACATGGCAATGCACAGCCATGCGTTTTTCATGTGCTAAAATGCGATCATAAGCACGAGAGAAACATGCTAGCATGGCCTAGCCCTTACACTTTATCTATAATGCCTGGTACACACAAATTAATTTTCACCCTATCTTCCTGACTAAAAGACAGTGGTCCAGTACACAATACCAAGATGTTGCTAAATGTGGGAAATTTGGGATAGTCTGTAAGTTTTCTTTCATGCAATGAAATACTTTACAGTTGTACTATAAGATATAAAAATGCAAATAATGTGTCATCTATTGTAAAGCTAGGTACACACACTGTCGATAAAGCACCGATACCGTCGGATCCGACGGTATGGGGGCTTTATTGGTACTGTGTGTACTTAGCTTTCCCGAACAAGTGAGCAGCTGACGAACGTTCAGGTTGGCCAATCACTCGTTCAGAAAAGAGGAAAATTTCCCTCGGCCGTGGTAGACTCTTTTTGCCGCGACCGAGGGAAACCAAAAGCATAGGGAGAACGCTCGGGTCTGTGTGTATTCAGATCTTTGAAAAATGACAGACAGGATCTTGCAGATCCTGTCTGCCATTTTTCAAAAATCTGGCAAGTGTGTACACAGCTTATCACAATGATGGAATTTAGTAGATGTAACACTCTCATCATGCGGTCTTTTGTTCTCTTTTGACAGGCGTATGTAAACATGGCCCTTTTTGAGAATTTTACCTATGCTGGAATTGATGCCACAGCAGAAGAAGCCTAAAATGTTTGTGTTATATCCTAATATCACTTATCTAGGACTTTGTATTGGACATATATGTAAATAAACCTGACGGAAATGCTGAAAATACCGTGTGTGCGAAGAATTGTATGCAACAAAGCAAACAAAAGGATTCACTGGATTTTGTTGTAATATTCTCATAATGTCATTTTACTTGGGTTTGCTCTTCAGTGCATAAATATGCAGCTTAGTCTATTGAAACATGAGTGTCTGTAAGTGTGTGATAAGAATGTGTGTCCTTTCTTTTGGAACAGCTGAACACTGCCACAAAAAGCAAGTATTGTTTTGTACAAATGTGTGTTGACTTATTTGTGCAATATAACCATTGTAAAAATTGTGGATTAATGTTTTGCACCATGTACTGGTGCTATGTTACATAGTATAAATAAAGTGAATTATTGTTTGTATTCACAGCCTCCAGCTTTGTTTGTGGGTTTGTTTGTGCAAATGCGTGCAAGGGAATTGAGCGATTGTTAATAAAAAAGTGCAGGTTTGCTAGAGGTTAACAGGTATAAGCTGTATTGAAATAGCTCTTAGCATCTGTATTATCGACCACTTTGAAAAATATCACTGCTTGGGGTAATTTTTTACTGTTATAAAGAATCAATATTAACTAGAAAGGGGAAGGTTTATGTATAAACTTTGGATTTGGCTTGAAAGGCTGCATTTTGGAAGGGAATGTGTGTATTTGTGCAGAGGACATTAAAACTTAATAATGGCAATGATGAGGACATCACTGATTTTAACTTACCCTTTTAATATGGCTGTCACATGAATAAATGGCTAGGTCAGTTGGTGTGTGTACCATCAAACTTTTTGATAAATGTTTTTTTTTTTTACTTTAGTTACCCTTTAAGTATGGCTGCCACAGTAATGGAGGGGTAGATCAGTAGGTGTGTACCTGTGTCAGGTTGGGGGTTAAAAAAAAACTTTTTTAATTCGTAGTGTTTCGTAGTGGTCTTGTGGTAAGGTATAATCTACTTGGTAATGACTGTGAGGTAGTTCCTATGCGTTTCGCTGTTTATGTTTGATGAGGCTGTAAGGATTAAAACAGAGAAATGCGTAGGAACTAACTTACAAGCCATTACCAAATGGATTAAACCTTACCACAAGACCACTACGAATTAAAGGGGCCACACCATAGCAGAAAGGTGCAACTTCAATAACTGCTAATGGACTGTTTCTGCTAGTTTTTTTAGTGCTTTTTATTGTTCTTAATTGCTATAATAAAGTTTGTTGGCAAGCTTATTCCTGCGTGCAGAGGTTTTTGGGAGCTATACAGACCAGGCAAGCATCAAAACAACACTGAATAAAGCCTGCATTACCTCTTGTGGTGGATAGGCACAAGTGAGTGTTTTAAGAATTTTAATACATGGAAGTGTCATTTTAAACTGATTTTTTACAGAGATCTTGATCTTAACCTATTTATTTTTACTTTTTGTTTTTAACCATTCCCCTACCCATACCCCCAAGCACAAACAAGATAAAGATTTTATAGACAACTAGCAGTTGTACACGGTGTTGCCTGTGTACACGTGTGGTTATAGTATTTTTTAAGTGCAGGTGTGTGTTTGGCTTAGATTGAAGAGAAAGGCAGAAAAACAGTTGGTAATGTACGCCAGGTATTTTATAGTTATGAGTTGAGGAGGTGACATTGATTGAGGGACGTATTGCACATATGTTTATTGCAAAACCTTATATACAACGTTATCAGTTTTTCCACTTGGAGCATAAATATACAAATGTTGTGGTGAACCTAATCATGAACATGCTACATGGAATTTGCCGCTGGGAAAACATGTTGATTGCAACTGAATATCGAAGCACTTAAGTGACTGACAGGCGTCAGTGTCTTTGAAGCATGTGACGTGCGAGCTCTTTGTGTTGTTAAAGCTGGGCTTAATTCTGTTGCACTGTCTGAGCATTGTGTGTTTTTATTAAGCGTGTTCAATTTTTTGCACATTTGTTAGAAGTATGTCACCTTGTTTATACTTTATCCTTTCTTAAGGACCACTTTATATTGACTATTAGATCCCAATCAATAAAGTTAATTTCTGGTCCAAATTAAAATGCCATGATGTCTTTGTTCTTTTAATTTGAACTGTCTGTGTAGTATGTGACATGTGGGCAGTGTGTGTCTGTTTCTTCCAGGTAATGCAGGTAATTCCTGTGTAGTCCATACCTCCCAACCGTCCCTGTTTGAATAGGTGGATTGGGCATGTCTGCGATGTTGCGGTGGGTGGGGGCACGACATTCTAGGGTGTGGATGGTCTGGGTCGTGTCTGTGATGTTGTGGCATACAGGAGGCTTGGACGTGACATTTGGTAGTTGAGATATTTGGGGTCATGGCCACGTTTCAAATCGTGGGCGTGTCATTTATGAGCGTGGTGTTTAGGGGGGGGCTGTGATGTTTGGGGGCATGGACCTGGGATGTTTGGGGGTGTGGCCATGATGTATGGGGGCGGACCATAATGTTTGGGGGGGGTTGGGGGTGACCAAAATATCTGGTAGTGTAGTCACAACATTTGGGGGCACGGTTGCAATTTGGGGGCTTGGCAGTTATCTTTGGGGGCGTGGCCTTGATGGTTGGTATGAGCATGACCGTGATGTTTGGGTGTGTGGCCGTGACAGCAATATCTGGGGGCGTGGTCACATTCCAGGAGGCTCTGCTTTACATTTCTTAGCATGACAATAACCGCAAATGTGATTCATATCACCAATAGTAACATAGTCTTTCCAGGGTTTATATTTGTATATAAATGTGAATCATATCACCAATAGTAACATAGTCTTTCCAGGGTTTATATTTGTATATAAATGTGATTCATATCACCAATAGCAACATAGTCTTTACAGGGTTTATATTTGTATATAAATGTGAATCATATCACCAATAGTAACACAGTCTTTCCAGGGTTTATATTTGTATATAAATATGATTCATATCACCAATAGTAACATAGTCTTTCCAGGGTTTATATTTGTATATAAATGTCATTCATATCACCAATAGTAACATAGTCTTTCCAGGGTTTATATTAGTATATAAATGTCATTCATATCACCAATAGTAACATAGTCTTTCCAGGGTTTATATTTGTATATAAATGTGATTCATATCACCAATAGTAACATAGTCTTTCCAGGGTTTATATTTGTATATAAATGTGATTCATATCACCAAAAGGTAGCATAGTCTTTCCAGGGTTTATATTTGTATATAAATGTGGTTCATATCACCAACAGTAACATAGTCCAGGGTTTATATTTGAAACCTTCCAGGAGCAAATTGTAATGTGTTACAGACCTTAAGGGAAATGTCTGGTTCCCTCTGTTATAGAAGCTGTTGTTCTGTGTGTGCAGCTCTCTGAGTTGTGTTGCCATACATTACACTGTTGTTTTGTCACTGAAGTGGACTGTGTCTGTGTTGTTGAAGTCAGGCAGCACACACAGCCCAGGCCCTTCATCTGAGTTACTGAATTGGGGAATCACACTCTGCAAGAGACGTGCAGGCATTTTAGGGGAGATACAATATGGCCCATTTTCGTCTAAAACCCACGTTAACCTGAAGAAATTTCAGGTTAACGTTGGTTTTAGATGGATTTTCGAGCACATCGCCATTTCCGAATGTTTTTGGAAATAGCGCTGTGCTAACGATCCAAAACCCATAGCGTTAAGATTTGCACTACTTTGTAGTGTGAAACTTAACGCTATGGCTTGTGGAGCGTTAAAGTGACGCTCCTTACCTTAGCCCAATCCCGCGATGCAATAACTGACGTAATCTCGTTTACGTCAGTTATTGTATCGCGGGATCGGGCTAAGGTAAGTAACGTGGCACTAGATTTTGGATCTCCCCGTTAGTTTTTCAAACTGGACTTCATGGGCGTCGGCCCTTTCAGAGGGCGTCGCTGTTATGTTGAGTCATTCTGGAGTGTGGCTGTGAGGTGAGCACATACATACTTACATACATACATACATACATACATACATATAAGATTTCTGCTTTATATAGTAGATATAAATACTTATACATCCAATTTGGGATGCATAATGTGCATCTTCCAGCGGCCATCTTGTTTTTTTATTTAAAAAATGTATGTTTTAATAAACCTTATATAAGTGCTATAAATAAACTGTTTTTTTTGCTAATAGGACTTAGAAGTTGTTTTTTTAATTAAAAAAAAAGATGGCCACTGAAACACAAACAATGGATGAAACACATGGTGAGGTGACATTGTCCATTAGCTTTTCCAGGCTATTTAAGATCAGACAATTGAACATTTTTTATGATACTCCTGAGAAAGCTGCACCAAATGACAGCAATGAAACGCAATGAGTTTTTAATAGATTGCTATTTCCACCTTATATAATGCATTTTATACATCCCATATCCCATGTACTTTCTCGTGCACCTTTGTTGTTTTAATTCCTACTAATAAAACACTCATTTGGACCAGATGTGGTGGTGAGTTACTGTCTGGATCAGCACAACAGGATGTACACCTTTTGTTTTTATACATTTAATATATGTCTTTTATTAGTATTTTAAACTGATATTAACCTATTATTTTATGTGATATTTCTCCTTAAACTGCATGCCCATAACTACTGAGGAGTTATTCATTATGTGCAGCCACCTTACCTCTTTGTATGTTTAAATAGTTTGTTTGACAGTTATTTTACCAATCTTAATTATCCAGCCATTTGAATAGTGTCAGTTTATTTGACTAATTGCCAGTTGTTTGCTAGTCTGCAAGTTATTTGCTTGGACTGCAGCTGGCAGCTCTACTAATCATCCTTCAATCTCTGAGTCTCCTCCCATCTCTAATTTAGGCATACCTGTTAAAGAAGGAAATCTGGTTGACCAGCATAAGAGTTCTGTAGACCACTGTGTGCTACCTTGTCTGAGATAAAAATGAAAAGCCAAGTTTAAATTTATAAATGTTAAGACTATTAGCCCAACATAAATATGATTATTTTATTATTTTAATTATGGCATTATTCAACTTATTTCATAAAGATCTTGGCTGACTTGATGCTTTTCAGATGTCTTACACATAGCTTCTTATCCTAGCCAGCCCACTTTTTGTCTTTATTTCCCTCCCTGGTTCCTGCTGTTACAGTTCCTTACTTTCAGTCTTCGTGGCCACCAACAGGATGCACTGCCTGTTCTGGTCATGTCATTGTCAGATGCTTTTCACCACACACTGGTGGTTTGGGCCCCCCTCCCATCTTTCAAGAAATACATTTCCTGAGGCTCCAGGTTAAGGGGTAAGATAAGTTTGGCAGAACATTAAGCCAAAGAAAACAACAGTAGGGGCAATAGGTTTCCTAGCATGATGGGATTTCAGTATTCCTGGGAACAGATGATTTTATGTGCGTGTATCTATTTCCATTTCACGCTGCGGCTTAAAGCTCTCTCACCTGTTACAGAACAAGGTATGTTTAGTATTTCCAGTGGGTATTGCATTAATGATATAGAAACTGGTCTGAACACAGGGCCCAGGGTTAATCCTTCCTGAAAATACTGAGCCTTCCTACATTATTCTTATTTCGTTTTCTTTATGAGTTTGTTATTACTTTAACACTGCTGGAAAAGGGGAAAAATTAAATAAGAAAAACAAAACAATATCCCATTTATACTTTCAGGTAAAATTTTGAATTATTATATTTACTTTTAAAAACACTTGCTAAAAGGCAGATTCTGTGATAACTGACTATACTTAAACCTAATCATGAAAAACATTAACTGTTAATGATTATAATTTAATTCATTGCTGGCTTTAACTTCCTCATTTGTACTGTTAATATTTCAAAACACCATGCTTGTGCCAGTTTGAAAATAAAGATGCAATGTTTCCCCCGAAGAATGGAGTCTTTCTTACTCTCTTTCAGTGGTGAAGCTTTTAGCTGTGTTTTAAAGGTAAGAATTTTTGAGGAAGTATTATACTTTCAGGATTTAAGACTTACCTGCATCTTAAGTCATTTAATGCATATACTTTTACAGGATACATGGAATCTTACAATGCAGAAAGGATAAAGCAAGTATATACCTGTGGCATTTAGCTAGATCAACTGGACTTAAATGTTTAATTGAGAACCAATGTGAACAGGCCACACATAGTATTTGGGCATAAATCAGAGACAATAGGGATGCACAGAAAGTAATATTAAGATCTCTGCAAAATAAAATAGTTAAAAAATAACCCAAAACTAATTTTCAGGTAAATTACTTTTGTTTTATTTATGTCCAATAGAAATGTGTCAAAATTGTCCTATCAACCAAATTCACCATAAATGCACTTATCGATGCCAGAGGAATAATAATATCTTGGCAAAGAAAGTAATACTTGAAAGACCATCATCAATATAACCATTTTAAAGAAGCATTTGCATTTCCAAAAGAGCAGCTAATGCACAACCTTGTTACCTTCACTGGATATATAAACCTTTATCCCAGCAACCTGGTATTAGTAATAGATTTCTGGAGCGTAAACTATTTTTATTTACCTGTCCTCTTTGCAGCAGTAATAAAGGGGCATATTTTAAAGATTCAGTATTTGGCATACTGTATTCTAATGATTGTGCTACATTTAGTGTTCTGTACATGTATTGCTGATTTTGAAAGAGAGCACCTGTAAAGTATAATATGGCATAGGAGTCGGCATTCCTACCCCCATCTATTCCTTATTTGTTAAGTGGAAAGCAGTAAAAGTTAGTGGCGAGCAGCTCCTCTTCACAGCTGCTCTATCCATTCCCCCAGTATCATTCCTTGATTTGCAGCACATGTACAGTATAACGGGTGCAGAGAAATAAAGCTCCCTGCAATCTTCTCTAATCTAATTATTTTAGTAAATAAAACAGGTTTTTTGAATTTCTGATTATGGAAAATGTATTATATCTTAAATATTAATATTGCTTAGCTAATATTGCCAAACTCTGCAAAGAAAGTCAAAGATTCTAGTAGCTTCTTTTACCTTATCCTCCTTAATTGACACTAAACATTCCAATTCCATTATGTTACCCTGTTTGGGATTGTAGTCTCACTATTCTTTTTTTTTTTTTTATCAAATCCTTTTAAACTAAATTAAAATTTCCTTTTAAATTAAAATTTCACCATTAAAAGGCCTCAAGTTACTTTCTCTCTTCCAGTACTGGGAAATACAAATTGGTTTATTGGAGAATTCTTCTCTCTATGTAAATCGCACATGTCAGTGTATGTCAGAGCTCATTGATTGAGATAAGAGAAGGGGTCAGGAAAAAACAAGGGATATATTTGGGCTCAATGACAGAGAGACACAACACAGTTTTACAAGTCACGATAACCGACTTACCTAGCAATAAAGTGACTTTAAGACAGATTTGAGGTGGCTGCATTAGTTTTAAAAAGTCACCCATGCAGCTGTTAAGTTTTGCTAGCTACAGTATATGCTCATGCAAAACTGCTTTAATGATGATATCAAATCGAATAAGGCTGCTGCATCATTCACAGAGGCTCAGCTTCTGTTAATCTCTACTACTACATTGTAACAAGAAAACAAACAACTTTTAAATGCTGGTGTTACCTTCCAGTGATTACTGCATCATGAGAATTCTCAGTTTGTAAAATATCTTTTCTTTATATAAGATTGCAATATTGATTTCATCTATTGATGGAGATTTGAGAATAAATATGCAAAAAAAGTTCATGCTTTCCATTTGGATTTTACAGATCTTGCCCTTTTATCTAATGACCCTGACATCCCTCATTGTTTTACACGGACCTTCAGAGACTTAACTTGCTTTTGGGAGGTAGAGAATTCTGACGTTAATACTAAAGACCATTTATCTAATGCAAAGGTCTGCGAATATGGGGGCGAAAATGATTTGCCTTATGTGTTTCTCTATTCACTAGGGTAAGTGGTACAACGTAAGGAAAAGGGTACAATATAAACTAACTAAAACATAAATAAAAAGGGATTCTGTGCTCCTAGTGGTAACTCAAAATAACTGTTCTAATTCATTGTGGTGCAGAGGTTGCAATTACTTACTAATGCTTAAAGAACCAGCCCCAGTGATTGGCTGAACTACTGCTATCTAGGAAATAAACTCTTCCTGATCTAATACAGGTTGTGGGGGTTTCATACTTTAGTGTCTCCTTAATATTTGAAATAAATTTCAAAAGTTTTCCCAGGTCTATAGTATACTTTTTAAAGATGTTACGTCCTTTTGGCTGGATGGCTGCCCTAACACCTGGGATAATAGTAATAGTAATTTTTGATTTTGTAAATTGGCCCATTAAGTTTAGTGAAGTTTTTTTAACATGCACTTATCTTCCACAATGATCTTACCATCCACAGAGAAAGAGAGCATGAATGTCCCCTCACTACACAAAATGGAAACCATACTCTTTTTATCTGCTTTTTCCCAGAAGAGGATGTGATTATGTTCAACGATTTAATGCTGACTATTAAAGATATGTGTATGAATAAAACAATCTACACACGCGAAGTAGCAGTAGAAGCTGTAGGTAAGTAAAACACATGTTAAAGTTCTTACTGTTTAAAAGGGTGCTAATGTTGCCCCAACTAATCAGATGTTACTTACCATTTAAAAGCTATCATCTGATTGGATGGGGCAAAATTAACACCATTTTTAACGATAAGAACTTTTTTAAATAGACCTGAAAGTGTTTACACTGATGTATATGTACGTGATTAGGACACTAGCAACTGTTACTGTCTACTATCATATCTAAATTGCTACAGACATGCATATATATTGTGTATCAAAACACTAAGATGAAAGAACCAGGCACTCAACCCAAGTATGAGCTAATATAAAATAATCCCTTTATTGTGTGGCAATGGGAATAACATCAAGTGCTAATGAAAACATTTAAAAACATATAAACAAACACATGCATATATATTGTATCCTAGAATGAATATGGTATCCTACAATTGTTTGGGTTTCTTTTAAAGGTTTAATAGATTATCCAACTGATATCGCAGTTCATTGGACTGGTAATACAAATAAGTTCCAAGCAAGTTGGAAGATCTTAGAAGACAATGAATTTCATTCTTTCTTCTTTTATGAAGTCCAGTATTGGCCGAAGAGTTCACCAGAGAAAAACAGCCAAGTAAGAAATGCTTACATGTAAAATATATCTAGCAAGAATATGAAGTAAGCATGAAATCCAAATGTGAAGCATGTGGTCTCATGGGTGGTAATTGTAACAATGCATCAAGACAGATTACATTACAGTCACACAAATACTACCTGTGGAATACTGTAAGTAAAAAATAATTGAAAACCTTCTCTTACATCAAGCATTGCAGTTAAATTCACTTTTATTTTCCTATTACCCTTGCACAGTGAGATAAATATCTGTTGTATTCAGTTACATCAACTGGACCTAAAGTTTAGTTCTTAAAGATGTTTCCCTAGTCATCCAACTGGCTTTTTCAATTCTTAATTGAGAAAGCCAGTCGGATGACTAAGGAAACGTCTTCAAGAACTAAACTTTAATTCCAGTTGATCTAATTGAATACAACAGATATACCATGACCTGGATGAATGAGAACCTTCACAAGTACATTGAGATAAAAAAGTAGTAAGTTAAATAAGTAGTTAGTTAAGGGCATGTCCACCATGAAAACCATTTTTTTCTGTAATGTAGCGCTCCCTCCTCCCAACCCAAACCACATTGTCCTTTTGTAAAAAAAACATTACTTACCAGCCAGGGATCCCGCGGCCTCAGTCCCTAATGCAACTTCCGGGAATGTAGTTGCATTGGGGGCTTAGCTGGCAGCTGTGTCTGTTATTGGCTGAGATTGTCTGCCGGCTATTGAGTTAGCCGCGGGATCCCAGGCTAGTAATGTTCTGAGGAGTTTTTTTTACAAAAGGACAGTGCGGCTGGGGTTGAGTGGGGGAGCGCTACATTACAGAAAAAGGGTTTACTGTTACACTGCATCTGCAGCCCGATGGATCTAGATGGTGGAAGGGAGGGGGGGAATCTGCCCCACAGATGCCACTTTTCTCCGGGAGGCTACAGTAGAAGTAGATAGGTTTACATAGGAAGATGGACTCCTACTATTCACGTTGCGGAACTTTGATCAGGCAGTACAGAGGAATCATGTGGAGCAGAGCTGTAAGGTAATGTTTTTTTTTAACACTAAATACTGGGGCCAGTAGTGGGTTAAATGATAGATTTGGGGATGGGCATGGCCTTTAATTGTACAGCTCTTCTCTTACTGGGTAAAGCATACTGAGCATGTCTGAGTAAGTGTTTTGAGGTGGAGGCTAGTGACTAGAGTTTTAATACATAGAGGTAAAAAAATGGGTGAATTTTTAATGGAAAGAAGATCAGGTGACAGGGCTTCCATTATTACGTCATAAATAAACCCATTAATTGCAAGTCTACGTGCTATGATGGAGCACCCTAAATACAGACTCAAAGTTCCAAGAGTTCCTAAAATATTCTAATAATTCCAAATTAATTTCTTCCCCATACAGCTTAATGTCTAATTAATAGAAAAAAACATTGCCCAATAGAATAACTTTCCCAGCATTCAAGAAAGACACACACTGAAAACTCAGACTTCCCCAAATAAAAGTCATTTTATATAGTTATCTTTAATAATTTCTTTAATTGTTTATTTAAATGCAGTAAAATAGTTTAAAATGTTTAACATATCATGGAACAGCTACAAATGTGTATTATTATATTAACAGCTTATACAAACTGAAGAATTGCATTGCAACTTTGATGATCTTCAGCCAGGTCAACTATACAGTCTTCGTGTCCGTACTAAGCCAAGTAGAAATGGCCCTGTAGATGGATTCTGGGGACCTTGGTCAAAGGTTATCACATTCCTGACCCTGCAGTCTACAGGTAACAAGCAATGAAATCTCTGCTAAACTACTTCTGAATCTGGAGGATCCACACAGAGTGGATGTTTATTCTGACGTTCTAGTGTTGGACTTTGCTAGTTTCTTTGTCTGCTTACCCACTACCTGTTCATGTATTTGTCTGTTCTCTGGCTTTTTCCAGCCACTGTGTAATTGAGACATAAAATCCTTGTAACTTTATCCTCCTTCTGTGTTTCATGTACAAAACCATGCAGCTCCACCTGCTTTTAAGAAAAGATGAGGGGGCATATTTATTTGTATTTTAGAAAAGGTGCCATTACAAAATACTGCTGCTGCATGGTATGCTGCGGTAAACAATACTGTGGCTTTATAAATATGCATATGTTTTACAGGAAGCTGGAGAAGATCTAGCGGAATAAACAAAAATAATGGGGACCAGCATTAAACTAAATTGGCAACTGAGAGTATACCTTGAACACTGTACCTTTCAAAAGCATCTATGATGTGTTTATTTGTAGATTCCTTTTTTTTTTCTAGAAAATATTGGGTTACGTTGTTTCACTCCGAACCTGTATGTAATATGCTGTAACTGGCAGAAAAACACTGAAATATTAGAACAAGAGGAGCAACTATTTTACCAATATGGGTAATATTGCTTTGTATATTTAATATATATGTTGGAAAAAATAACTTTTTATGGCTTTACGTTATAATGAGGCAGCTTTATACATAGCTATTACTGGTTGCTATAACTGGTTGCTATACATTGCTATAAAACATATATGTTATTTTGTTGGCAGGATCTCAAAAAACACAGACGTGAGCCACCACACATGTATGATTGTTGGCTGAATAAGCCATTCTTCAAAACTTTGTTGGTAACTTTGGCCCGCACAATTATGTGTGTATGAAGCTACAGACCATATTTAGGCACAATTCAGTGGAACTATATTACTTTTTATCAAACCATACTAAGATAGTCTGTCAGTCCATCAGACATTGTTATCCTTGTCTGCTTCACTCATTCTGAAATATATGTAAAAATAAATACTATTAAAGAATGTGTACACAGCAATAAATGATACCCACATCTATAACAGGTCTAGTAAGGCAAGAAAAATGGGTCATATCAATTCTTTAATGCCATTAAATCTAAAAAGTTAAAGAGCCAGCAAGATTGGAAATGCAATGGTAATGTGCACCTCACTGGTACTTTCACTAAAGGATTGGCCTTGTTTAACAGGAGGTGCAAAAGTTATTATTAATCTGCAGCAACCAATCAGACGTTATCAGATGTTTTCTAACAGCAGTGAAACAGTAAAAAGGTAATATTTGTGGGACAATGTTCACAGAGGCACTACCAGCTTTTTTAGTTTTAAAAAACCCTTTGAGGCAATGTACTGAGGGTTAACGCTGCTTTAAAGGGCATGTCCACCCCCAAAACTATAATCCCCCCAACTACTGGCCCCACCATGTAGTGTAGTTTAATCCTTACCTCACATCCCAGCTCCATAGGGTTCTCCTGTAAACCCCCCCCAAAGTCCCAAAACTAACCACCAGGAGGATAGCAGGGCTCTGCCTGCTATCTTGCCTCCGGTAGATATTTGCCATGCGCACTGCAGCCCTTCTCCCCCCTCCCTCCCCCTCCCTCTCCCTTCCTCTCCCTCCCTCTCCATCCCGTTCTACTATCCCTCCCCCTAGCTTCAATCCCCTTAATATGTGCTCCCCCATGTCCCCAGCCCCAACCGCATCTTTTTTTTTTTCAAAAAGCTCCCCAAACTCTTACTACCTCTCCGCTTTCCTCCGCTGACCGAATGACCGGCAGCCGCGTCCGTGATTGGCTGCCGCTCAGCCAATCACAGACGCGACTGCCGGTCCTGCCCTTGCTTGCATTCTGCAAGCAGAGGGCCGGCAGTGCGGCGGAGGATCGAGGGGAGGTAAGTAAGAGTTTGGGGGGCTTTCTGAAAAAAATATTTGTGCGGTTGGGGCTGGGGGACCAGGGGGGGCAGCATATTAAAAATAAGTTTATGGGGTGGACATACCCTTTAAAAGTAGCTTAATAGTGGTTGCGGCTGTGTGCCAAAAAAGGAATGCACCAAGCCAATAATGGCTGTTTAAGATTTGGAATAGGTTAATACCATTCTGGATGTAAAGAGAGCCGCTATTTGCTCAGTACAATTAAAAACAAGGTAAACAAGAGCAATAGCGACTCTCTATACATCACCCGCTTGGTTGGTTGCTGCAGATTAATAGCACATACAACTGTTTACACCAGAATTGTTTTTAAAAATCCAGTCATAACTTTAACTGGTTTGACTAGGATTGAAAGAGCTCTATGGTTAAGTACCTTTGAGACAGGAACAATGCAGTCCTAACCCATAGAGTTTATTTTTAGTTCATTTAGATGGATTCTTGTTAGTATGGAATAAAAGGAGGCACAGAGCTAAATATTTCTTTCTACTCTAAGAGGAACAGAGTGGCATCTCTGCATGGATTCTGTTACTACAGTCAACTGCAGCTGTATGTTCATGGCGAGGAATGACAGTGCAGTTTTCTTGATAATGAATATATCATCCACTGGTCACACAAAAAGGATGTACTATAAAGAGCCATTTTGGATTAATCACATTGGTAAGTATTAGATTAAATAATTTATAAGTAAAAGCACTGTGCAAAGTTACAGAGAAAATGTCTAATTTTGTCTCTCTTTAAAACCACAGCTGAAGTGCAAATGCCTTCTTACTCAGCCTTAATAGATCACCAGAGAAATTTGTGGTTTAGCAGGTTGAAAAGAAATACTTGAGAAAGGCCCTTGGGCCAAAACGTTGTGCTGTGTTTGCACTGCACATTTATTTGCTTAATAAATATGGGAACAACCTTTAATATTTGATTGGACTTCTGTATAATTAATTTTGGATAATTTTGGAACAAATAAACTCAGATTTTCCATATACAGTTATTATACCAGGGCCCTATCCATATAAGTCTGAAAGATGAATTCATGTTTTAGATTTTAACTGGCTATCTGTATGGATTTTCATCCTGGAAATACTGTTATTCAACCCATTTTCTCTTTGTCAAAGTTACAAAGTAACATAAAAGGTTGCAAAAAAAAACTGTAATTCTAAAGGAACCTGGTTTCCATGGGGAACTACTGATTTAAAAATTTACAGATCTGGCGTAATATTCAGAATAACAAAAGTCAAACTTACTTGGTTGGAAACTTGAAACTCGCAGTCGAAAACATGAAAATTGTGGTTGAAAATTCAAGAAGATTGCTGTCAAAAATTTAAGAAAAATCCATTTCCAATTGTTTAAAAAAGATTAATTGTAGTCAAAATGTTTAAAATTGCAGTAATTTTTTTTTTTAAATCACAATTTCAAATTAGTAGAAAGGAAGAAATTGCAGTCAAAAAGTTTCAAATTGCTGTAAAAAAAATGCAAAGTTTCATTTCCAATTAGTTGAAAGAAATAAATTGTAGTCAAAAGTATTCAAATTGCAGTTAAAAATGTAAACATTTCCATTTTAGTTGATTTTCAATACATTTTGTTGGACCTCTGGCATAAAGCAACTCCCCAGTTTCATTCATCTCTAATTCTACTGTAATTTATTTCATGATAAGCACCATCTTTCAAGGGAATAGCCCCTTTCTCTAGGTGAAGAAGTGTTATTGAAAGCTTAATCGTGGTCTATTATTAGTAATATATTGTAGCAGTATTAAGATTAAAATGTGGAAATAAAAGCATTTCTGCTTTTTTTCCATTTTCAAATATTGCTATCCTTTGCTTTGAACTGAGAAAGAAAGTACCATATTTGCTATTAAAATTTGGAACGTTTAGGGCAAAGTCATGAAAGTAAAATAGTTTTTGTAAATTTGACTGTTGCACATTAATAACAGTTTCAAGAAAAATAAATGAACCTAAGCATCCACAGACTGATTCAGGTAGATGGAAAGGGAATGCTGGATTCCTTATTCCATGTTGGGCAGAAACAGGACTGGGGGCTATGAGGAGAAAATAATTTTTATTGGTTATGCTGGTAATTTCTTGTCTCTTTGCCTGTTTACCACAACTAACCCCATTAGTGACCATCACCATGTATGGAACAGGAAATACCTCTATATATGATAGGGAGTATCCCTAGTATTCAGTTAAACTGAAGAAACCACTGGTGAAACGAAATCCAGTTAAATTTGACTGAATATTATTCAATATTAATAATAATCAATAAGATTTAAAGATTTTTTTTTAGACAAAACTAAATCTGCTCCCTCCTTTGGTGTTTTGCTTGCTCAAGAGTGTGGGGCACATCCAGACAATAAAAATCTGTTAATTACCCACACTTTTAGGAAAATCAATCCCCAACCCCCCACCCCCACCCCACACACATACACACACATCTTCAAACTCATAATACAGAGAGAACTGTATTTAAAGGACAACTCCACCCTCATAAGAACATCGTTTAGAAAGAATGGCCTCTTTAAAATATGATCATATATCATAGTTTGTCCTATGAATTCATTATTGTATGCCTGCTATGCTTCTGGAGGCCTCGTGGAAACTGAGGAATTTAAAAACCTGTACTGAGCCTGTACTGAGCCTGGGCATGCTCAAAAGAGGCAGATAGAGGATTATCATTCAGTCATTGGCTGTGATGTCAACTGTCAAATCCATAACTGACAGATGGTAACTGGAAGAACCAGGAAGCAAAAACAGGGGCAAGAGGACATTGTGCAGGATTTCAGGTTAGACTTATATATTTCAGATTTAAAACTATTACTGTTTATTGTTTTGGGGGGTGATTTACCTGTATGTAAGTTTTCATTTTGGGGCTGGACTTGCCCTTTAATTCCAGCTGTAAAAGTAGCTACAAGAGCTGCCTTTCCCATAGCAAGGCATAAGCTATAGCAAGCCATAGCACAAAACCTCAGAGTGAATGCTATTGGCTATAGCTTGTATCCCACGTACACCTATTTGCTTTTACTTGGTGGTAAAAAGCAAATAGGTGACTGCTAACCACCTGCAGTTAAGAAACCACCTGCAGTTAAGAAAAAAATAGTAGAGAAACGCACTCTTACAAGTAATTTGATTTTTATTGTGAAATGCTGGCATGGATTATGATTCGGGGTCCTCCCCCTTCCTCAGGTGCATTTTTTTTTTTACAAGTGATATGATTTTTATTGTGACATGCTGGTGTGCACTACGTTTTGGGGTCCTCCCCCTTCCTCAGGTGCAGGAAAACAACACACATTGTGCAAAGCTAAATACTAGTTTCTCCGACCCTTTCGGGGTGGAGTTTACATCATTCTTATTTGTGATTGGTTAAAACATTAAACCTGAGGAAGGGGGAAGACCCCGAAACGTAGTGCACACCAGCATGTCACAATAAAAATCAAATCACTTGTAAGAGTGCATTTTTCTACTACTTTATACAATATTGCCTATATGCTTGTGAAGGTTCTCATTCATCCAGGTCATGGTATATCTGTTGTATTCAATTAGATCAACTGGACTTGAAATGTAGTTCTTGAAACGTTTCGCTAGTCATCCGACTGGCTTTCTCAATTCAAATGACTTTACAAGAATCTGTGGCAATTATGTACCCTGGAAAATCCCAATTGCATATCACAGCCAGGTGTTAAGGGTGGTTAGATAGTGGCTAAGAGGTGTTATAGAACGCCCAATTAAGGTGTTTAAACACATTGTACATGGCAGACAGTTTGTGTCGAACCCCCCCACCTCTATTAGGCTTGGTTTAAAGAAATTTTCAAAAAACATCGTATCCCTGTCTGCTTAAACCGAACAACACACTGAGGCGCACATTGGTACATACACGAAAGACCCATACCTAAACACAAGAAAAGCGACATCATATATGCAGTGCAGTGCAGTGAAGAATGCTCTGATTTGTATGTGGGGGAGCCAAACAGCAACCTGCATCAACGTATGCCCAGCACAGAAGAGCCATTCTATCTCGGGTCAGGACTCACGTGTATCTGCATCTTAGATAAAGGACATACCTTTGAAGATTGTAATGTTACATACTGGCGAAGGAACGTGACTGGTTCAAGAGAGTGTTAAGGAGCGCATTTATGTGAAAATAAGAAACCAAGCCTAAATAGGGTGGGGGGTTTCTGACCCAACGTCTGCCATGTACAATGCTGTTTTAACACCTTACTCTGGGCGTTCCTATAACACCTCTTAGCCACTATCTAATCACACCCTTAACACCTGGCTGTGATATGCTAATTGGGATTTTCCAGGGTACATAATTGCCACAGATTCTTGTACAAGTCATTCTGAATTGAGAAAGCCAGTCGGATGACTAGCGAAACGTCTTCAAGAACTACATTTCAAGTCCAGTTGATCTAATTGAATACAACAGATAAATATTGCCTATAGCTCCCTGTTTTGAGGCACATTTTCTCTACTGCACAGGCTCTCTCACTCTGTGTCTCAAATTCTGGGAGGGGCTGAGCACAGAGAAAGGGGGAATGCGTACTAGATAGAAGTGAGCTAAATAAGTGGAGGAGATGAGCACATTTAAAGATAAATCTATATGTGCGTTACACATACAAATTAGTTAAAGGAGAATGATAGTGTAATGAGGACCCAACAGCTATATTTATAACCTTAAAAATGGTATTAGTTGCATTAAAAATGTATGTGTTTGTGGGTGCTACACCTCCTTTTTCACAAGCTCTTTTGCTTCTGGTAGCACCTCCCTATGAACAAAATCTTTATTTTGGCACCAGCCCCATAGACTTAAATGGGATTTACATGCATCACCAGCAGCAAGAGACCTTGAGAAATACGAAGTAAGAGAACATCAATGGTCAGAATGGTTTTATGTTAAACATTAAAAAACATTAACAATATTAAAAAAATGTTGTACTTTCATTCTCCTTTTTTTAAAACTCGGTTGTATCAAGTTAAAGGAAGGACATGCAAGGAAAGACTCCATCACCTATACCAGTTATAGCATTTACATTATAATAGACAGATAATCCACATTAATAGCTCATTGCATGCCACCTTAAAGTGTTAACAGAAGCCACACAGCTGCATTCTTCCTTCCTGATATGTATATATTTTCCTTTTTACTAAACATTTTTGTATTACAAAAATGGATTATTGTTGTTCATAACGTGACAGATTTTATTTTGTTTGCTTTGTATTGTAGTACATCCACCTCCTCCAGAATTCTATGTGAAGTCTCTACCAGGAGGCAAAGTTGAACTAAATTGGTCCATATCTGAGCCAGGCTTAAAAAGTCATGTCATTTATCAGATCCGCTACTCTCTTGGTGGAAATACAACATGGAAGGTAAGAAGCACCTCCATTATTAATGGAAATACTAATTACTGTATATTTTGGTGAAATAGCATTAGGTATGAAGAAAATACATAAGGTAAGCAAGGGTGATATTAGAATAGTTGATGGATGCTGGGGATAAAATAGTGATTTATTAGGGATGGAGAAGGTTTTATATTTAAAATATTTATTTGCTTTAAAATATTTTTTACCAGTTAATTCAGCTTCCCCATGGAATTCAGTGTGATGTGTTGGAACTCATTCCTGGATTACAATACACACTTCAAATGAGAGCTGGTCCTGATGGAGAGACCATACAGGGATCCTGGGGCATGTGGTCTCCTAGAGTCACCATCAGACTTCCCTCTAACACTGGTAAGATATTGGGAAATAATTAATTATAACTTTATATATTATAAACATGAGCAGTAGTGGAACCTTTTTTCTATCACATCTTACAAAATGTCAGTGCAGAGAGGCCAAGGAAGGTTATAAGACATTAACATGACTCATTACACCATAAATTGTACAGTATTTTCTTTCCATGGACAATCAGTATTATTCATAAAGAGTGTTTTAGGATAGGGGTAAACAGAGCAATTGCTCAGGGCCCTTCTCCCAAGAGCCCCAAACCACAGACTTTGAATCGCCAAGTGCAGGAAGGGGGCCAAAACACTACAGGCCAGTACAGTGGCTCAGTGGTTAGCACTGAAGGCCTGGGTTTGATCCTCCCTTGAACACATCTGCAAGGAGTTTGAATGTTTACCCTGTGCTTGTGTAGCTTTTCTCTGGTTTCCCACATAATCATAAATCCATACTGATAATATATGTGTGTGAGAAAAGTGATTAGATTAAAAGCTCTTTTGGGCAGGGCCTGATGTGGATAGATGAAATCATTGTTAAGTGCTGTGGAATATGTAATACTAGAAATAAACAGGGTTATTCAATAAAAGTTTATTGTTATTGTTTAAAATGGTGCTAATTTTGCCCCAACCAATCAGATGTTAGCTTTCAAATATTAAATAAGATCTGATTGGTTGGGGCAAAATTGGCACCATTTTAAATGATAAGAACTTTTATTGAATCTCCCTGAAAATATATACATCTAGGCAGTTTACTAGGAGCCACAGGGGTTCTGGTCTAAGTCACGCTAACCTACGTATTAAGAAAAGAATAGCGCCTGCTGGGATTTCCCCAGAGCTCCAACCACATTAATGAATCAACCAGCGCTTAGTACAACAACTTAGGAGTTTAAAGGTTGACATATTATCATTTTAAATAATATTTGCCTTGTTCCTTTTCCAGACTGGATAATCCCAGTAACTGCACTCTCATTGCTACTGATTCCTGTGGCAGTAATGGTTACCTATTGTATGTTCCCTACTAGTTACAGGTAAGTTAACTGTCTCTAATAGCATCTTAGGGCATGTTTAACTCAAAATGCCAAGTAGAAAATCCCACGGAGACACTAGGTACACTAAGGAGAGGGGTTAGAAGTGGAAATGGAAGACATTAATTTAATGCATTTAAAGTTGCAAAGGTTCACACACAACACAAAAAATACATTAAACGTATTTAATATGGTATCTACAGGTATGTCTTTGAAAAACCAAGGGAATATTCTCCATTGGGTTTATGGCATCACAACTTAAAGGCAAACATATCTATACAATTGTTTTATATCAACCTAAATAATTATTTTAAATTACTCAGCTGCTTTAGATACTTAGACAGTGACAGAGGCCACACGGTAGCACAAATGGAAATTAAGCATTCTAATGCTTATTAGTACTTGTACTTCTTATTGTCCTTATATCTATAAGAATAAATTATGACCCCTCCACAAAGAGTACCAATTTTCAAAGAAGAACGAGTTCACAAAAAAATATTTCCATTATGCATGGCAAATATTTACTAGTTAATTATATACTAATGACCATTAATCTAGAATAGAAGATGTTTCTATTTGGGGATGCCCCTCAAATGCTCAATAGGGTTTAGGTCTAGAGACATGCTATTGCATAGAACCCCCACATTTTTTTCCAATAGAGATTTAATTAGCACAGTGCCATTTATGGTGTAGGTGGTACAAGGATTGTTAAAACTCAAAATGCATCACCTTACATTTATTATATTTATTATATGCCATTCTGCTGCCATTTTGATCATTTATCTTGGTTTGCTTGCAACAATTGCTCATAATTTGAAGTTTCCAAAACTTTGCATAGTTTAGTGTCATAAGTGAATACAGAGACCTTGCTCAGAATCATTTACAAACAGAAGTCGCCCCAGTACAGAACTCTGAACACTCCACTTAGAACTTTAGTTCCCATAGATGTAGCTCCATTAACCACCACTTTCTGTTTGCCATCTAAAAAACAATTCTCTATCCACATACAAATGTTTTTTCTAGGCTTACTATACATTAGTCTCCTGTGTGGCACAGTATCAAAAGCTTTAACAAAATCCAAGTGCTATGCCAGAATCTAAATTCTAACTCACCTCTTCATAAAAACCAAGCAGGTTAGTCTGACACAATGTATTTCTCATAAATCCATGCTGACTTCCACTTAAAAAAATCAGTTAACTCCAGAATATTATCCCTTAACAAAGTTTCCTGCATCTTCCCTACCACTGATGTTAGACTAACAGGTCTATAATTACCAGACTGTGAACTACTACCTTTTTATGAATACATCCATTACATTGGTTCTGTTGTAGACGTATATAATTTTTTTAAGGCTTTATCAACTTATCTTTATAGATATACTAGCAAAAGTGTGCCCGCACAGTGGAAATTATGTGTGTATATTTTGCTAGGTAATTATTTTTATTGAAAGCTCGGGGTTATGCTTTCAGTGATACCAACACCTAGTGCACAAACATGCAAGTGATTCGGGATCTGCCTGCCTCTCCCTTATGCATATGGCTGTTAAGTTGTGGGGCCAGAGAGAGGCTACTTACATGTCTTTAGCTAGTAGGTATCAGGATTCATTCTGAACTTGCTCTCCCTTTCCACTACCAGCAAGTATCAAGGAGGAGGCTCAAATGGGATAAGTCTGAAAGTCCTAAAAAGGACCCAGGCAATCCCACTGAATAATATGATCTAACAGACACATACCATCCCATTTTTATTTGACCTGCCAGCAAGTGCCAGGCAATCCTGCCACAACGTGCAATTCTAACTAAACAGCACCATAGGACAACCTGATATCCTTTACAGGATCCAGAATAACATGCTAGGTATCTAGCATAGTATTAACCACAGCAGGCTCCAGATCTACAATTATGATGGGGCTAGGAGAACACAGGATAGTAATTAGCTATAACTATTAGGTAGAGATGTTTTTAAAGGAGCTAAAAGCTCCCCCCAGAGTATATAATGAAGTAGAGCCTTCTTATAAACAGAAGGTACCTCACAGAATCACGTTATTATAACATTGCCATAATAATGTAACATATAAACACATATTTCTCACTTCTAAAGAAATGGGTGGGGACATGCAAAGTATCTCATTTATTGCTTGTAGCTAAGGGCATGTGTCTAGATGTCATTCATCCTAAAGTTATAGAGCAGGGGTGTTGAACCTGTGACCGTTCATATGTTTCAAAACTACAAATCCCAGCATTATCTATTTACAGTAAGTTTGTTCTTAATGTCCTTTAAGTTAGGCATGTATTAAGATGTAATACATCCTAATGGTATAGAGCAGGGGTGTTGAACTTAGGACCTTTCACATGTTTGAAAACTACAACTCCCAGCATTCTCTGTTTGTAGTAAGTTTTTTCTTAATGTCCTTTAAGTAAGACATGTATCGAGATGTAATACAGCCTAATGGTATAGAGCAGGGGTGTTGAACTTGGGACCTTTCACATGTTTGATAAATACAACTCCCAGCATTCTCTGTTAGCAGTAAGTTTCTTCTTTATGTCCATTGGCTAATGAATGTGTTAACATGCAATACAGTGTAATGATACAAAGCATGGGTGTTGAACTTTTCCCATGTTTAAAAACAACAATTACCAACATTCCCTGGCTTCACAGAATGCTGGAAAATGTATTTTTCATACACCCTGGAATACAGCCCTTTTACTGAATTACATACATTTAAAGCCCATGCTTCTGCGATTCCTATCCAAGGGTTTCAATATGCACATGTTTGAAAACTGCAACTCCCAGCATTCTCTGTTAGCAGTAAGTTTCTTCTTTATGTCCATAGGCTAATGAATGTATTAAGGTGCAATACAGATGCAATACAGTGATACAGAGCATGGGTGTTGAACTTTTCACATGTTTAAAAACTACAACTCCCAACATTCCCTGGCTGCACAGAATGCTGGAAAATTTATTTTTCATACATCCTGAAATAAAGCCCTTTTACTGACTTACAGACATTAAAAGACCATGCTTTAGTGATTCCTACCAAAGGGTTTGAATATGCATGTTTTAAAACTACAACTTCCAGCATTCTCTGTTAGCAGTAAGTTTCAACTTTATGTCCATTTGCTAATAAATGTATTAAAATTCAATACAGTGTAATGATAGGGTATTGAACTTTTTACATGTTTAAAAATTACAACTCCCAGCGTTTCCTGCTGCACAGAATGCTGGAAAATGTATTTCATACATCCTGGAATAAAGCCCTTTTAGTAACTTACAGACATTAAAAGCCCATGCTTTAGCGATTCCTACCGAAGGGTTTGAAAATGCAAGGGATTTATCTACCTTTCCCTTACTTCCATAGCAATTACACTACTGGTTTAGGGAAGAATTATTCCGGTTCCTTCAGGCAGTAGGAGTCACACATCCAACCACCTATCTGACAGCTATAATCCATAGAATGTCAATGGCATAAACCTGCAGGTCTGAGAATAGACCCAAGTATTTCTGTTACATTGTGCAGTTCAAGCCAAACAGCATCACTTGAGACCCCCCCTATCATATATATATATATCACTTACTGTCCAGCAAACAGCAGCTCTCCTTTTTTTCTATTGAAAGGGGAGTGGTGGGGTAAGGTGAGAGACTGTCACATGTTTTACAAAGGAACTGACATATTTTGCTTGCAACTTACTACTAACTTCCTACTTCCCTACTAACACTCAGAAAAATGTTGATTCGCTTACACTGCTATCAATCTAATATTAAGCACACCATTGGATACAACACTTAAAGGGAAGTGATAAATATGTTCCTTTTTAAGCTTCCATTGCCTCCATGTAAAACATTCTAAGGTGTGGCTTAACACTCCATTTTGAAGATTCCATTACAAAACAGGAGTGGGGACTATGCAAGTACTTTTATTTATTTATATATTTTGCCTTATTTACATTTCTATATACTTTAATGTCAATACTACATATTTGTTAATATTGATGTAACTATTTATTTAGTGCTTAAACAACACATAAACACTGTGCCTATGTATATTACTTTTACCTACCCACACCAGCATAGTACCTCTGAAAAACCCAATGTATTCCCCATGAATTTATAAATTTATTTATATAATATAAGGGATGTAATACTCTTTGCAACACCTGTTGTTTAAGGGGAGACACAATATGGGTTTTGTTAATTTACAAAGTGTGGTATGTCCATAAATCATCGGCGATCATGCGGTCTCCTATAAACCGCATGATAGGTCACTGCCAACTGTCTGCCAATTTTTCAATCGGTCAGGATGAAAAAGTTGTCCGTGTGTACCCAGCCTAAAGAAAAATATTACAATCACATATACATACAAGTCTACACCAACATACAATGTTCAAATTAATTAACTTTCATTGAAATGTGAAGCACCATAATTGTTAACATTTTGGAGCTCTATTACATTGTTCTTTAGTGTGTTACCTGTTCTGGTAAAACTGATAACACTTGCTCCTGCAATAACATAGTAAAAGAGTCAACTTTAATTTTATACCAGGCACTTAAATTAGCTCAACCATAGGGTGATGGTTTGGTACAGTATCTTATTCAATCAAACATAAATGAAAGACATACTGAAGGTGTCAGCAGGTGCACATCCTTCTCCTTAAGACTTAATTCCAATAACAAATAGCAGAGGCACATTTGTATGAAAATGGACCTAATTTAATGCAATTTGTGCTGACAACACACACAATATTTTGGAGTTCCTGAGGAAGAGGTGGGACCCTGAAACATTGTGTGTGATGTCCGCACAAATTGCATTAAATTTAATTAATTTTCATTAAAGAGTGCCTCTGCTATTTGTTATAACAGTATCTTATTTCTCCGTCTTTACAATTTCAGGAAACTAAAAGACAAATTATGGCCTCCATTGCCGAATCTTCACCACGTGCTGGACACATTCCTAACAGAAATCCAAAAATCTGGTACTGACCAGGTAATTAGTTAAAAGCAATTTGTATTCTAAACTGTGAGATAAATAATGTTTCTATAGTAGAAAAGTTAGATAGTTAGCTGGTACCAGGCCCATATCTGAAACGAGTTTCAAATTGACAATGATTGTGTAAAAATAGATGAAAATGCTGCCACTAGTTGTACTAAATATAAGATAAACAATCAAGTTTAAAAGTCCTTATTTTAACAGTTCCACAAGTAATCTGCAAGTTATTGTAAGTCTTTTCTTCTCTTAAAATATGTAAATTTGTTTTTCTCTAGCCTGGTTCTACTCTTTATGAAAAGCCTTTAGAGGAACCTCCCCAGTCTTCCTGTCTGGAGATTCTGTGTGAAGAGCCACTCACAACTGAAATTCAGCGATTATCTCGGGATTATGTTCAGCTCTCTCCTCCAACTTACCAGAATGAAGAATATTGGCCAAACATTGGCTTTCTTATGATCAGCCCAAACCTGTGTACGGTTAATTTTGACCAGCCTTCCAGTGGAATTACTAATCAGACCTACATATCCAATATGGTGCAGTGACACTCATTTACATTTGCGCTATAGAACACTCTCCAAGATAAAATGTAGTAAACTGCAACTTCCCTTCTAGCTGAATGAAAACTTCTAGATGCTCTTGCTATTTTTTTAGAATAGATTTTAAAATATAGTAAGTAACTATTCAGTGTACATTGTATTTTTAACATTTTTCTGTATACAGAATGTTTATCTTATAAATCTAAAACTATTTATATCAATTTTGACACATTTTCTGTATGTTGTTTTTAGGTTCATCTTTAAATTTTTTTGAGAAATTGCTTTGATAAATGCCTCTTCTTTCCCATTTACATCCATCCATTGACTGTGCCTTGGATATGGCTTAGTGTAAGCCCCAAAATTGCATGTTGTCCAAAGAATCCAATGCCCTATACTATTTTTTGCAGAACATTCTACTGAACTAATTCTGGGTGATGAGCCCATAAAACACTAAATGAAGGAGCCCTGCTTGATGCTGCCTTCATAATCATAAAAAAACAGGTGAATTTCACTTGCCTGTAATGTGCTAAGTTTAAAAAAATGGAATCCAGAAGCTGACATTGTACACTAGGGAAACCTGTAATAGTGCTCTTTGTGAGTACACTGCTGGACCGATCCTATCCACTGTGGGAAATTTGAATGTGGCCCTCCAGGTTTTTTTAAAACTACACTGCATCCAGGGATTTATAGCTTTTAAATATTCATCAAAAAATTATACTACAGCATATTGCAAGAAGATGGTCACACAGCACTCACAGTGCACAGCAAGTAAAAACATAAATGAAATGCTCATATATTGCCCATATTAAACCAAAGTTTTGAGGTTAATGTTCCTCCTTTTTCAAGCTAGAGCCGTTTGAAAAGGACATACATTATGTCACAAAATCAAGATGTGTGCAAACCAATCTTAGGGAATAGTGACCATGATATAGTGTCTTTTAATATAGGTTGCAAAAAACTAAAGTGCACTGGGTTAACAAAAACTTTTAACTTTAGGAAAGCTAATTTTATGTTGTTAAAGGAATCACTCCTGCTCATAGACTGGGGGATTTGTTCCTAGGTAAAGATATTGAGCAGAAGTGAACTGCTTTTAAAGGGATATTAAACTATTACATTTCTAAATTTATACCTTTAGGGAACAAGTGTAAAAAAAGGGAAATGGGAAAAAATAAAGGGGCTTTTAAAATTTTGAATTTAGAGGGAACAGACTTACATGGAGTATAAAAGCTGTAATAAGGAGTGCAAGAAAGCAATTAAACTAACTAAAATAGAAAATGAAATACGGATAGCAGAAAAAGCAAGTCCAACCCCAAAATGTTTTTTACATATATCAGTAGTAAAAAGATGAGGACTGAGAATGTGGGACCATTAAAAAATGGGACTGAGTTGGTTACAGAGGATGCCGAAAAGGCAAATGTGCTAAACTGTTTTTTTTCATCGGTATTCACTATAGAGAACCCTAGTTCTTATAGCAGGGACTGTAATAATATGAAGGGTATAAATCAGGTATATCCTGACAGAGGATAGGGTACGGAAACAATTAGAAAAAGTTAATATCAATAAAACCCCAGGACCAGATGAAATACATCCTCAAATCTTAAAAGAGCTTAGTGAAATTTTATCTAGACCGCTGTTCCTAACTTTTTCAGATTCGCTTTTGTCTGATGATGTGCCACTGGATTGGAAAAAAACAATGTAACTATAGACCTGTAAACCTAACATCAGTGGAAGAGAAGGTGCTAGAAACTTTGTTACGGGATCATATTATTGACGTTGTCTCCAGAACTGATTTTAACCCTTTCACTGCCAGGAGATTTTCATTTTTTTTTGCGTTACCATGCCAGAAGAATTTTCAGATTTTGCCCTTAATCGCTTTAGACTATTTTACAGTAGGAAAACCTTGCAGTAATCAGGAATATTATACATTGTTTTTTTCAGCACAAATGTACTTTAACATGGTAACAGAATTTTGTAACTTTTTCTGGAAATTTTATTGGAATTATGGGTAAAATATGTAAAAATGAAAAATTTGCAAATTTTCATGGATTTTTCCCATTTTTACTATAGTTTCTTAAGGTTACGCACAAAAATCTTACTGTTTCTAAAGCTCAGATACTCCCGAGTACAACGATACCAGATATATGTAGGTACCCGACTTTTCCTGTACAGGAGCCCCCAAACTAAACTGCACCTCCTAAATATTACAACCAATTAAAATGTGTAACCACTACTAACAGTTAACATAGAATATCTACCAAATTATCTAACTATCCCCACAAGTGAGATATTTTTAGAAACTACACACTCGCAGATTTTTACGATGAGTTTAGTTTCGATCAAAATGCAGGTACCCCGGCACGCATTGCTCGTTCTCAAATTGTAAGTTATTTCTCACATTTTCCTTTTTTTCCTCAACTGTAAAATCAGAGACAAAATCAAATGCGAATTTCAGCTAAAACTGTGGAGGAAAGTTTCAAACGCATCTCAAATATAAGCCTAACCCCTCCCGAATAAAACGGTATGCCACATTCATGGGTGTACCCAGAGACATGGCTACCAACTAACCCAGAGCGTGACCAGTCCAAATGTCAGTACAGCACAAAAAAATTAACCAGTTTTGTATTTGACAGTCTGCAGTTTTTCCACAAACACCCCCCAACTCAAAATACCCCCACAAACTATATACTCCTGACTCTAATCAAACCTTCAGCTATGTAACGCCGTATCGTTCATTCATATCATCATGGTGTGGGCGCAGTTTCTTCGTAGAAATTTGCACTTTTACCAGATTTTTCAAAAAAATGAACTCAAACACGTTCAAAAGGTCGAAATCATGCCAAAACCCCATGGAATGTAAAAAAAAGTTACTAAATATCATCTCCCCAATGTCCTGAATCAACGGTATCCATATGTGTGGTAAACACACGCAGACTGGAAGCAAAAGCCCAAAAGTGAACATGCACGATGGCTCAGAAACGGCGAAAATATTTAGCCAACTCCGAATTTGGACAGTCTGCAGTTTTTCCACAAAACACCCCCCGTAACTTAGAAATAACCCCCACAAACTATATATTCCTCATCTACACACCACCTTCGCTATGTAACGCTGTAGTTTGTTCATTCATACCATCAATGGTGGGGGCGCAGTTCTTTGTAGAATTCGCATTTGTCCTGAAAAACGAACATAAACCAACTTCAAAAGGTAAAATCATGCCAAAACCTCATGGAATCTAAAAAAAAGTTACTAAATATCAATCTCCCAAATGTCCTAATCAAACGGTATGCCATATGTGTGGTTACCACATGTGGACGTGGAAGCGAAAAGCCACAAAGTGAGACATATGCACGATGGCTCAAAACAGCGAAAATATTTAGCCAACTCCGAATTTGGACAGTCTGCAGTTTTTTTCCACAAACCACACCCCCGTAACTCAAAATAACCCCCACAAACTATACATTCCTGAAATCTAAACACCTTCAGCTATGTAGCACTGTAGTTCGTTCATTCATACCATCAATGGTGTGGGCGCAGTTCTTCGTAGAAGTTCGCACTTTTCTCGAAAAAATGAACAAAAAACAACTTCAAAAGGTAGAAATCATGCCAAAACCTGACGGAATGTAAAAAAAGTTACTAAATATCAATCTCTCAAATGTCCTGAATCAAACGGTAATGCCATATGTGGTGTCACATGCGGACGTGAAGCGAAAAGCCACGATGTGAGACACATGTAGATGGTTGAGAAACAGCGAAAATATTTAGCCACACTCCGAATTTGGACAGTCTGCAGTTTTTTCCACAAACACCCTCAGAAATACCCCCCACAACTATATATTCCTGAAATCTAAACACCTTCAGCTATGTAGCACTGTATTTCGTTCATTCATACCATCAATGGTGTGGGCGCAGTTCTTCATAGAATTTCGCATTTCTACACAATTTTCTGGAAAAATAGAGAAAATACATTTCAAAGTTACAAAATCACACCAAAACCCCATGTAATGTAAAAAAACTTACCAAATATCATCTCCTAATGTCCTGAATCAAATGGTATGCCATATGTGTGGGTTACACACACGGACGTGGAAGCGACTAGTCAAATGTAAACACAATGCGCAGTGAGCCAATAACAGCTTTTCTCCCAGATTTTTCAAACTGAACACCCCCAACTTGGAAATACCCCCACAAAACTATATATTCTCAGAATCTACATACCTTCAGCTACGTAACGCTGTAGTTTGTTCATTCATACCATATGGTGTGGGCGCAGTTCTCGTAAATTCGCATTGTCTGAAAAAATGAACAAAAACAACTTCAAAAGGTAGAAACATGCCAAAACCCACTGGAATGTAAAAGCTACTAAATATCAATCTCCCAATGTCCTGAATCAAACGGTATCCATATGTGTGGTTACACACGTAAACGTGGAAGCAAAAAGACCAAAGTGAAACAATGCACAATGGCTCAGAAACAGCAAAATATTCAGTCAAATCTGAATTTGAACAGTCTGCGCAATTTTTCCCCACAAAACAACCCCCACAAACCATATATTTCTCGAATCCACACACACCTTTATCTACGAAATTCTGTAGTTTGTTCATTCGTCCCATCAATGGTGTGGGCGCAGTTCTTCGTAGAAGTTCACAGTTTTAGCAGATTTTCTAAAAATTTGAAAAAAACACTCTCAAAGGTAGAAATCATGCCAAAATCCCAAGTAATGTAAAAAACTACCAATATCAATCTCCCAAATGTCCTGAATCAACGGTAATGCCCTATGTATGGTTCCACACGCAGACGTGGAATCAACTAGCCACAAAGTGAGCCAATGACAGTGGCCCAATTACAGCAACTTTTCAGATTTGTCAGACTAAACACCCCTCTATATTAGAATACCCCCCCAACTATATATTCTTGGACTCTACACACCACTTCAGCTACCACAATGGTGTGATTCTTTTTATGCATACCACACATGGTGTGGGTGCAGTTTTGTGTACAATTTCCTGCTTCTTACCAGATTTTCAGGAAAAATTTATAAAAATACAATTCAAAGTTAAAAATCATGGGCAAATTTCCATGTCATGTAAAAAAAACTTGTCAATTATCAATCTTCCAATGCCCTGAATCAAACGGTAGCCATACATATGCGTGATGCACACAGGGCGGTGACCACCAACTGCTCAAATGGGACGCATGCACCAGTGTAATTACAAGAAAAATATCAAAGTGCTCTGTAATTTCAAACAGCCCCAAAACTTTGAAATGCCCCCCCAAAATAAACCCCCAACTAAATATCAATCTCCCACATGTTTCTGAATCAAACGTTATGCCATATGCGTGGATGCACACAGAGACGTGGCCACCACTAGCTCAAATGGGACCATGCACAAATGCAATTACAGAAAAAATCAAAGTGCTCTGTAATTTGAAGCTACCCTTTTTCTAAGGAACAGTCCCGAAAATGGAAATTCCCCCCACAAACTATATATTTTTGGAATCTACACACTTCAGCTACGTTACGGTGCATGCTTTCATACATGCATGAAAATTCCAGACCCGATCCAAAGAACTCTGTTTTTTTACGAGATTTTGTGAAAAATAAAATAAGATGATTCAAGGGTTGAAATCCTACCTAAACCCACTTGACAAGCAAAAAAACCCACTAAATAGCAATCTCCCCACATGCCTGAATCAAACGGTGTGCCATTTGCGTGGGTGCAAACAGAGACGAGGCCACCAACTAGCTCAAATGGGACGCATTTAGAAGGGCAGTTACAAAAAAATTTTTAAAAACCACAACACCACCCCCCACCACACACTCTCCCCCTTTTAGTGGTATTTTAGTGAAATCGTTAGTATGGAGAGTCACACCGTTTTTGCACACTTTACTGATCCTAAAAATTCAATACGGTCTTTATTTGGTACCTCTGCAAATTTCCTTCTAAAAAATAGGCTTAGTTTCCCTTGAAATCGTACAAATAAGTAATCCGCGTTTACTTTACCGATATCACTGGGACATTGGGGAGCTTGGAGAAGACAACTTTTTTTCTAATTTATAGTTTTAGGGTAAAAAAAAAAAAAGGGTGTGTGTACACTTTAAGAATTTTTTTGTGTGTATTTCCCCCATTTTTTCCCCGATCATCCCAAAGATGATCATCAGATCATCTTAGGGAATGATACCGAACTTGGAATACGGGCAAAATGCCCTTTTTCCAATTCGAAATCCGATCAGAAAAATCACTTCCCGGAAATCATTTTCCAGGAAGTGATTTTTCATTCATTGGCAAAGATCAATAATTTGGTGTCAGAAGTGATCACCAAATTTGATCCTGTCCCCATTTTTTTTCTAAGTCTTCGCTAAGTAGCAAAGACTTAGAAAAAATCCTATTTGTGATGGAACTTGAGTTCCATTCACAAAATCTATAGAAAAGCTGTTAGCTTGACAGCTTTTTCTATACTTATGGGACTGCAGCAGGATCTCCATAGATCATGCTGCAGTACCTCCACTGGACCACCGGGGCACAGTGTACCTCATATGGAAGACCCCGGTGAAGGAGGAAGTTTCTGTGATGTCACCGGGTCTCCCATTCAGCTTCCTCCTCCGGACCGGCAGCTTCAAGGTAGGGAAAACTTCAATAATGATATCTCCTGATCCCCCCTCGGATTTGGACGAAACCGAGGGGGGATCGAGGGGACTAGGGGGGCAGTTGAATGCTGCCCCCCGATCGGCCCTAGCAGGGGGGAAAAAAATTTTTGGAGGGGGGAAGCCACAGATCGTATATTCACGATCTGTGGCAGTTAAAGCATTCTCTGCACAGATCGTGAATATACGATCTGTGGCAGGGAAAGGGTTAAATTGAAACTGTGGTCCAAAAATGACATTAGGTAAATTGATAGGAATTGCTCCCCTGAGAATTTTTTAAATCTATTTCCATTGTTTATTTTGTATAGTTTTGAAGATATTTACATTTTTGTGTGTGATATGGCAGCAGTATCACCAGGTCCCCTGCACTTTCTGCCTCCTGCTCTGAAACTGTCAGTCAATCTGTCCTGTGTCTCCTCCTCCCCTTTGCAGCCCCCCTGGTCCCTCCCACTCATGGATCCCATGGTCCCTCCAGTTGCAGGCCCCCCATGGCCCATTACCTTACAGCCCCATGTGGCCCCGCCCACTCGCAGGTGCCGTGGGCCTGCCCACTCATGGGTGCATAAGCCCCACCCACTCATGGGTGTCTAAGCCCCGCCCACTCACGGTTGCCGTGGGTTACTCAGACCCCCACTACAGAAAACTCTTCTTTTTAATCTGTTTATAAATGACTTAGAAAGGGGCATTGATAGCAAGGTATCTGTGTTTGCTGATGACACTAAACTATGCAGAGCTTTGGAAACTTTAAATAATGTGCAATTGCTGCCAGCTGAGCTAGATAAATTATCAAAATGGACACCAGAATGGCAGATGAGATTCAATGTCACCTTGATAAATGTAAGGTGATGCAGTTGGGGTTTAACAATCCTTGTGCCACCTACACCATAAATAACTCTGTTTGGGTTTGGGGGTTCTGGTAGATAACAGACTTAGCTATAGCAAACAATGCCAGGTAGCAACGGCTAGAGCTAGCAAGATATTGTCTTGTATATAGAGAGGAATAGATTCAAGACAGAAAAATATTATTCTCCCTCTTTACAAGGCACTGGTAAGGACTCATCTGGAATATGCAGTGCAGTTTTGGAATCCCATATACAAAAGGGACATCTTGGAAATGGAAGCAGCTCAGAGAAGGTGAACTAAAATAATATGGGGAATGAAGAGGCTTGACAAGTTCATTAAATAGCTTTAAAGGTGTCCTAGATATGTTTCTAAAATGAAAATTTTTTGAGAATTACTGGTATTAATACATATACTGTAGTTCTGTTGATCCAAGGATCTTTTCTACTTACTGTTTGGAGCCTTCCTCTGGATCAGCTGTTAGGTAGAGTTAAAGAAGGGGGTGAAAAGGTTGGACGTATGTCTTTATTCAACCTCAATAACTATGTTACTATGTTGCCATTAGTGTCTTTGAAAGTCAGAGTTGTGACATTGACAACGGATCTGACAGAATTTGCTGAATTTTGGGCAAGACGGAAAATTTCCGTTTCCATGCTCCCTTTACTACAGTAGAGGATTACCCCAGGCAGCTGCAGGGTTAAAATTGATACAGTTGTGTATCAATTATTATTAGTTATGCTACTGTCAATCACAAGGCAGACTGGATACATTTTTGAAACATACAAATGCTGCTTTTTACTCAAAGCTCAATTGACAATGTAACAATCTATGTAACAATCCATATAACAATCTATGGACACCAGGAGAATTCTGGGCACTAGAAAAAGGGAAAACTGACCCAATAGGGTGAGGGTCAAATGCCCCCCGGGCTGGTCTCCAATTTAAAATTTGGGCTGCCACAGAAGTATTTATTAAAGGGGAAGTTCAGTGGAAATACATATGCTTTTAAGAAAAAAGAGCAGCATTTTTCCATCCCAATGACCTTAACCTGCCCATTCAGCATTTTGTCTGTGTATAAATAAATGCAACCGAAATACTGACTTCCTGTTTGCAGGTCCCCTAGCAGCAGGGAATAGCAAAGGGTATGAAATCAACTGATTTTTTTAAAATGGGAGAGAATCAGGGAGATTCAATAAAAGTTCTTATCATTTAAAATGGTGCTAATTTTGCCCCAACAAATCAGATGTTAGCTTTCAAATGTTAAATAAAATCTGATTGGTTGGGGCAAAATTAGCACCATTTTAAATCATAAGAACTTTTATTGAATCTCCCTGAATATGTTGAGTAATTAGGTATGCATTATACAAACCAATAATTTATAAAATAATGACATTTTCCACTGAACTTTCCCTTTAAGTTACCTGCTTGAAAGGCACAATGCACGCCTCTATCTCTAACATGGGCAAGAAACAAGAAACTCCGTCTTAAGATCATTTACCAGCCACCCCTCCATTTCATTAACAGTTTTTGCCAGTTCTCCAGTTTATTAGCCAGTATCATCAGCCCTCCAGTTATTACCAGTGTTGTCAGCCCTTGAGATCATTATTCAGTGTTGTCAGTACTTCAGATTCTTAGCCAGTGTAAGTAAGCCCTCCAATTCATTATCCAGTGTTGTCAGCCCTCCAGTTCATTAGCCAGTGTTGTCAGCCCTCCAGTTCATTAGCCAGTGTTGTCAGCCTTTCAGATTGTTAAACAGTGTAAGTCAGCCCTCCAGTTCATTTGAAGTGTTTGCCAGCCCTCCAATTCAATAGCTGGTGTTAGTCAGCACTTCGGTTCCTTAGTCAGAATTAGTCAGGCCTTAAGATCGTTAGCCAGTGTCATCAGCTCTCCAGATCATTATCCAGCATTGTCAAAGGAAAATTGGGTAAGTATAACATCACTTAGTAAGCAGTGGCATAACTACCACCCCTGCCATCCCTGCCCCTCAGATTGTTAACCAATGTAAGTCAGCCCTCCAGTTCATTAGCAGTGTTGTCAGCCCTCCAGTTCATTAGCAACAAAGGAAAATTGGGTAAGTATAACATGACTTAGTAAACAGTGGTGTAACTACCACCCCTGCCATCCCTGCAGGGGCCCCGGGCGGTTGTATTTTAAACAGCTGATCACAGAAGGGATCTTGGATAGGGGAAGGGGGTTAAGGACCCAGCCTCCATTCTTGCAGGGGGTCCCAGGCCCCTCCAGTTAAGCTCCTGTTAGTAAGTGTAGCCAGGGGTGAGGATTTAGCGATTCAGGTCCTTAGGAGGGGGAAGATTTTATAATGTCCTTTAAACACATCATACACTTAAAAATGTTGAAGGCAAGAATGTAAAATGGGAATAGTTGTTTTAAAAATAGGTGTAATGTAAATAAACAAAAAGTGTGTGACCTTAGCAAAATGGGTGTGGTAAAAATGAAAAATGAAAGGGACACTTGTCTATATTCCCAACCCCCCTGCATGACATGGTCCTGCAGCTTAGCGTGGAACACAGTTTGCGGCTTACAGCAGTCATTGTATTACTACCTAGCTTAATGGGCCTTATTCTATAAGAGGTGCAAAATGTTGCCTGTGTTATCAATCTGCAGCAACCATCAAGATGTTATAACAGTAAGTAGACCAGTGAAAAGGTAACATCTGATTGGTTGAAGCTAATTAACAGCCCTGGCAAAAACTCCTTATTCAATAAGCCACTATATAACTATATAATTATATTATATTAGAAGAATATATAAAGTAATGTTTTTTACAAAGCTGACTTCACATTTCTATTGACCCCAGTGGCATTTTGCTCTCTGGTTTGCAGATTACTAAACAACCAATCATAGCTATTGAAAAAAAAAAATCTGCCCCTTTATTAAAAAAGTTGCGTGTGCTGGGAGTGCAGAGGACAGCATTCAAGTGCCCCATTGCCCCCTCGATTTCCCTATCGTGAACATGACAATTTAACCACTTCTTAGCAGAATCATATAGGGAGTCCCCAGGATGACAAAGTACTTACTTTGATGCTGGGGACATGCCTTGGTCTTCCCCCAAACAGCCCTGGTGGTCCAGTGGAGGAATTGAATTCTTCTCCAGACAGATCAGTACCTGCTATAGTAAGTTGCCATGTGCTGGCGGCCTACTATAGTATTTGTGAATAGGTCTCAGAGATCCATTTACGAATAGAATCTTTGCTAGTGAGCTAAAAAAAAGCACAGATCAATATTAGGTGATCAGTTCATATTGATCAATGGAGAAAAAAAATCACTTCCTGGAAAACACTTTCCTGGAAGGGATTTTTCTGATTGGATTTCGACTTGGAGAATGGACATTAATGCCCATATTCCACATTTGTTATTATTCCTAAAGATGATCTGATAATCACACACCCAATGAAGGGGTGTGGTGCCCTGAAATCATTTTTTCAGTTTCCATACGCTTTAATTCCCTCATGTAACACTAATTTTTTTTTTTTTTTTTTTTTAATTCTTTATTTGTAATATTTTGTTATTTAAAGATAGAGGGTAGAAACAAAAAATGAGAAGAGTATAACATTGGAGAGTATGCAGACTCTCAAAATTTGGTAATTCACAGTGTTCTTTCTGTTAGCATTATATAAGAAAGTGGAAGAGGGGGTGGGGAGAGGGGGGAAGGCGTGTTTTATGGTGGACACTTTAGTTAATATGATTTATATTAGTCTAACACAGTTGCCTATTCAGTTGTTAAGTAATCTATCGAATCTTGTCAAAAGAAGCATCACTTTTTTGATAGTTCTGTCTTGGAGAGTTCTGGTTGTGTTTAGGTAGTTAGTAGTATTTTATAAGTGTTGGTTTCCATAAACGTGATCCATGTCGTCCAGGTTGTGAGAAATCTGTCTTGGTTGTCATATAATGATGCTGTTAGATCTTCCATTCGCATTATATGTAATAATTCCTGGTCCCAGTGGTTGTTTGTGGGACATGTTGTGGTTTTCCAGAAACGAGGTATGACCATCCTTCCAGCTGTTAAGAAGTGCCTTAGTAATTGTTTTTTTGATTGTTCTATGCTTTCTGGTAGCATGGATAGTAGGACATATTGGGCGAGATGTGTTAAGGATTGTGCTGTGATTTGGTTGTATATTTTTATGATTGAAGTCCAGAAGGGTTGGATTAATGGGCAAGATAACCAGATATGGGACATTGTTCCTTCCTCCTTTTGGCATCTCCAGCATGTTGCTGTAGTATTTGGGTAGATCTTATGTAGTAGTGCTGGGTAGCGATACCATCTGGAGATTATTTTATAATTTTTTTCTTGAGCTTTGCTTGCCATTGACATTTTATGTGTCATTTTAAAGCATTTCTCCCATTGTTGATCAGTGAATGTAGTTTGGAGTTCTTTTTCCCATTTATGGGTGAATGATGGTAGATCTGGTGGGTGGGAGTCTCTGAGTATTGAGTATATTTTTGAGATTGTGTGTTCTGGAGTTGAGGTTTGTTTGCAGAGTTTTTCAAAGGGTGTGGTTTCTTTCAATTTGATTGAACTTATGTAGTGGGAGATTTGGTTGTATTCCATATATTGTAAAGTGGAGGGGGTTTCTTCTTGCATCAGTTGATGTATTGGAATGATGGAGCCTTTTTTTGTAATTTGTAGTAATTTTGGATTGTCTGTTTTATTCCAGATGAGAAATTTTTGGGCAGTTAGTCCCGGGGGGAAGGAAGGGTTGAGGAATATGGGTGATAATGGTCCAGGTCTATTTGAGAGTTTGTGTCATGTTCTTGTCATTTCCCAGATTCTCAGGGTGTTGTTTAGGAGATTTATTTTCTGGGTGGATTTAGGGCGATCTGTGGGGGTGAGCCATGGCAGATTTTGAGTAGGCATATGAAGCATATTGCTTATGATTTCTACCCATAGCTTGTCTTGAGTATGATGTGTCCAGTTTATAATTTGGGTCAGGATAGCAGCTTTGTGGTATAGGTTTAGGTCTGGTAGGCCTAATCCGCCCGTCATGTAACACTATTTAAAGAGGGTTGGACTTTACACCCAACAAAGGGGTGTGGTGCCCTGAAACATTGTGTGCTTTATTTGACACCCTTTGCAAATCTGTGTGAGCTTTTTTCTGTATTTACCAAATCTGTCATTATATCCATCTCATTCAACTTGTTTTGACCAGACTAACACTAATTATTAATGGATATGGTGTGAATGTCTATAGTATTTGCATCAGGTGTCAATATTTGCATCAGAGTTCTTGTCTGTTGTAATGCTATATTTAGGAACAGTGTGAACAAGTTTAGGATTTCCATGCAGCCTTTCTATCATTCATTCATAAGCAAATAAATGCCTCTCCTCAGCTAATGATTACAGGCATGTTCAATATGCTTCACATGGAAAACAGGGGCAAGTGCAGGATTTACTAGAAAGGTATACCATGGGTAGTGGTGAGCTCAACGTACCACCATTTTTTTTTATGGAGATAATATAAATGTATGTAGTATCTCAAAATGTACCAATATAGTAAAAACAATATTGCCATATAACAATTGCTCCTTTCTGTCCTTTTATACATGTGTGAGTAAGATCAGTGGTCAGTACTCTGGGCAGCAGCTGTACTAAAGGAGTTGATATGTTACATGAGACTTTGGTGTCCAGTTGATGATAATACTAATACCAGAACAATAAGCATAAACATGCTATGTTCCCATTTGCACTACTATGTGACCTATGTCACGGTCTATGTGGTAAGTTTCACACCTGTCCACAAACAAGTATAGCTGGCCATACACTAGTTCTGACAAACATCATGGGGAGCCGCTCCCATAAGGTGAGTGAGTGAGACTTTTGTCTCAGGTGGCACCCCTGGGAGAAAAGAAAGGTGGTGGGGAAGCAGTGAAATAAAAACCCTTGCCCCCTTTCTGAGAATTCAACCCCTTCTTAGCAGTATCATATAGGGATGTCAGAGTACTTTGATGCACAAGAGCTCCCTTGGTCTTCCCCCAAAGGTGGTCCAGTGGAGGAAATTAACTTGCAATCAGTACTGATTGCAAGTTCACTAACTGCTATAGAAAGATGGTGTTGATCTAAAAGCAGAACCCTCAAAATTTTCAGGGTATTGATGTATATTACCTTTCTATTGTGTCATATATACCTCCCACTGAGAGTTGTAAAGTATAATTATATGATTTACCCTTTTCTGTAATTGTATGTATTGATAGTATGTATCACTGTAATTGTAAAGCACCAATGTGGATATTGCGAAATAACAGGGCTATGTTCTTATTGTTAAAAATGGTGCTAATTTTGCCCCAACCAATCAGATGTTATTTACCATTTTAAGGATAAGAACTTTTATTACATCGCCCTGTAAATCTATAATAACAATTTATACATTTACACATTCCTGGCAGCAAAAGCAGCAATAGCTTCTGATGATTCCCTATGTAAGTATTTTTACATATATTATATATAGTATATATTATGTGTGTTATTCATATGGGGGAGATTTTTTAAACTAATTTATAACTGGCTAATCTCCTAGAAAAACAAGAACAGAGAGTCTAAGGCTGGGTACACAAGGTAAGATATTTTCGGCAGACTGAGCAATAGTGCAGTATCGGTCGGTAGGCCTTAAATATTTTGCCTTGTGTGCGTGTTTGCCCGTTGGTAATTCACGGCCGATTGTGTGGTTCCCTATGTGACCACACCATAGGTCACGCGAACTGTCAGCAGTGGCCACTGTTGCTGCGACCGACAGTCATTTGTCCCGACCTAACCCCCACTAGTAGTGAACGCTCGGTTGGAACAAATCATTTCCCTGTACATACCCAGCCTTATGGTACAGGTTTAATCAGCAGATGGTAGGGTTCAACAAATTTTTACTAAGGATTGCCCAGTCAAAAAACTTCCATTTCATGACAAATCCCCCTGTGACCCCAGGCCTCGTGAATGACTCCGCCCCAGTACACAGAATATAGCACCCAGAGGGAAGTCGTAGTCATCCCAACTGTAAGGTATTTATAACCACTCCAATGTCAAGATAGAAAGTCAAACAATATTAAGCTAATATTAGCAGTTGGAAAGTGATATTACGGGCCATATTAATTAAAGGGCAAGTCCAGCCCTCAAATGAAAACCTACACGGTAATAGTTTGAAATGTGAAATATATAAGTCTAATCTGAAATCCTGCTTCCCCTGTTTCTTCTTCCTGGTTCTTCCAGTTAGCACTGTCAGTTATGGATTTGACAGTTGACATCACAGCCAATGACTGAATGTTAATCCCCTGTCTGCCTCTTCTGAGCATGCCCAGGCTCAGTACAGGCTCAGTACAGGTTTCTAAATTGCTCGGTTTCCATGAGTCATCTGTAATAAATGGCCAGGAGGCCGGGGTACTTACAAGTACGCTTTAGGAGGAGGCAGATAGTCTGGAAAATGCAGGACACAGAGGCTGCTGGGAACAGAAGGCTGGAATCTGGAACAAGGTGCTGCTGGGAACTGTAGGTAGGATTCTGGAACAAGGTGCTGCTGGGAACTGTAGGCTGAATACTGGAACAAGGTGCTGCTGGGAACTGTAGGCAGGATTCTGGAACAAGGTGCTGCTGGGAACTGTAGGCTGAATACTGGAACAAGGTGCTGCTGGGAACTGTAGGCTGGATGCTGGAACAAGGTTCTGCTGGGAACTGTAGGCTGAATATTGGAACAAGGTGCCGCTGGGAATTGTAGGCTGAATACTGGAAGAAGGTGCTGAAGAACTGGAACAATCAAGGTAAGTCACAGGAGCAGGCAAGGTAGGTAAAGTCACTGGAGCGGTAAAGGTAGGTATATGGAGCAGGAGAGGAACAGGATCCAAAGCAGGTGAGTACAAGGAGCCAGGGCGGTAGCAAACGCTACTATCAGGGACCGGGTCCAGGAGGACGCTGGCTTTTGAATTCTCACGTCGCCCGGCGTGTCGGCGTCATGACGTCTACAACGACGCCCACCCGGAAGTGCAGAGCGTCGCGGGACCAGAGCGGCAGGTAAGTTCGTGACAGCATCCAGAATCATAGAAGTCATACAGTAATGAATTCATAGGACAAAGTATGATATATCAACATATTTTAAAGAGGCCGTTCTTTCTAAAAGATGTTCTTATGAGGGCGCAGTATCATAAATCAATCCGACATAGTAAAATACAGAAATCAATCTATATTATACAATGGCATCTTAAAAATAACATAAAATAATGCCTACTGTGGAAAATACAGATAATGAAAGATATTTTGCTATTACTTCATGGTCTTAAACACCATAAATTACCACTAATGAAAAACACTTTATGGCACCACCATTACCGGTTATGATAACCCTGTAGTATCGATTGATGTCTGATACTGTAAGTTTATAAATATGCCCCTAGATCTGAAATTTCAGTGGAATGATGATGAAGGATGTTGTGGCTCAAAAATACCTTGATCGCCAGCAGTCCGGTCATCTCCGTTCCAAATAAATTTCCCATGATAACCCAAACATTCCTTGAGCTGTGGGGCTGGATTTATCCTGGAGTAAAATAATTCACCACATTCCTACTGACTGAGAAAAATTACCATTATTAAAATTTTTCTAACTCTGCCTCAGGTGCCATTGTGTGTGTGTTCTTTTCAGGGAGCATATTGTCTATTTTCTCTTTGCAGGATAGAAAAAGAAAAATGATGACATGCAAATAAGCAAAATATTCTTAAACAAACGCTGTCAATGTGAAGTCCATAGCTCATTTACTCTATTCTTTGCTTGCCGAGATGCCATCTCTGAAGACTAGCAAGATATAAATCCATTTGTTCCCTGGTGTCTCAGGAAAAAAGGTATTTTCAAGTCTTATTTTTATTTTGTGAGCACTTAGCCTAGTATTTGGTGACCACATTGTTTTGTATTATGTAAGCACACTGCTTTGTGTTTGGTATCAGCTTCTTTCCTCTGCTAAAGAAGAGGACCACCACCAAAATGTTGTCCGTAGTGGTGCAAAATAAAGCACTTACAGGGTAATTCAATAAAAGTTCTTATCGTTTAAAATGGTGCTAATTTTGATCCAACCATTCAGATGTTAGCTTTCAAATGTCAAATAAGATCTGATTGGTTGGGGCAAAATTTGCACCATTTTAAACGATAAGACCTTTTATTGAATCTCCCTGTTAATCTAATCTTGTTGAGTGTGTTTCTGTTTTGTTACCCAACATTTCCTCTTCCTGAGGAAGTTGAAAAGAAGAAACATTGTGCTTGTTTGTCAGCTAAAACACTTGTTTATAAATTCACTAGCACCTTGTGTGCCTGGATAATTTGGATAATTTGTTGGCTTCTTACTTGATAATAATTGTTCTAGCAGCAATTAGTACAGAAATCAAAACTTATTAAAGGTTCTACAATTTTTTTTATAGTAACACAGATATTCAATTTATTAAATGGCAAAATGAATGCAATAATCATTTGTTGTTGATTTTACTATGAGTTACTATGGTATAATTTATTTTCACTATGTAATTATTTGCTGAATTTGCTGTTTTAGCAGCATGTCATATTGTGATGTCTTACAATAAAAATATACATTGTAACGTTAAAACCCCCCAACAACCATCCTATAATCACCAGGACTACTCCACTTCAAGGTGGCTGTTTCGGTGCCCAGTATTTGTTCTCCATGGTGAGTGGGGTTTGGTCAGTCCTTATAATTTGGGCAATTTCTCATTACAGCAACAACATTTTTATTATATTATGACATACATTGTACATTTAAGTTAGAAATGTAGAAAATATGCACATTTACAAGTACACTAAAGCCCAGTAATAAAACAGATCTTACAGAAATGTGCATTGCCAAGTGTGAGACAGAATAAAACAGCTTTATTTTTACAGTTATATTCTATAATATTCTCATTAGCTGATTTTACACTGTGCTTTATATAGATTTTAATGGCTCAAAAGAAAACAAGAGAAGATTGTAACCTCAGCGTGGCATGGAAGGTCTATATATCTTTATGGCTTATACTTTTCTCAGGTAAAGCAATGCAAATTCCAGATTTTACAAGAAAAAAATAAACTAGAAGTGAAATTGAAATGATCACAATGAGTTAATTAACATAAGTAAATTAGTTTAAAAAAGGGGGGGGGCTTCTCTAAAGGTGGGTACACAGCAAAAGATGAATGACAGAATCTTTAAAATCCTGTCTGTAATTATTCAAAGAGCATTCTCCCTATGTAAAGCATTGGGACAGCACTTTTCCCTCATCCGTGGGCAACTCTCTATAATTTAAGTACAGGGAGACGACTGCGGCTAGGGAACATTTCGGGATTTTCCCCCAGGTGCAAATCTGGTACTTTGCCCAGAGTGATTAAGGCTCTGGGTTATTGAAGCCCTTGTCATTGCTTCTATGACATGGCATCACCAGCTCAGGCGTTACCTGGTTGCTGTCAGAGGAAGCACTTGCAAGCAGCAAGGGTACATATAGTAAAATCTTACACTTTTGAAAAGTTTAGGGCTTGTTACTGTATGTTTGGCTAGTTTATAAGCCAATAGGACAAATCCTTCCCATCCCCCAGTCATAAAATCAATCAGAGAGTATTGATCTGTGTACTACATAGGCCTATGAATTGAGGCATACTGCATAATAAACACTAACTCTGCCCCCCTCTAACAAGAACTATTAACAGCAACTTGAAATCGGTTGATCAGTTAGGAACTGATCTTAGCATATTCAACCCATGTATGGGCAGTCTGCAGGGTGCTGAACTGCTTCTTTCTTTCCTGAAATGTAAGCATGTATTGTATGCTGTGTAGTAGTAAAAACAAGTACCACAAATTATTAAATAAATATTCTTTAGGCTAAATGTTGTTACTGTTTAAATAGTATTTCCCTGTTATAATAGTAACAGAAGTGCCCAGAAGAAATTCCCTGAAACCGCTTGGTTTGTTTATTGAAATGAGTCCTGCACAGTAAATTAGATTATGTTCTTTTTCATTCCTCTGCAAATGACATTAAGGTGAAACTGTTATTTTTGGTTTTATAATCCAAATCCATTTATTTATTTTCAGACTTCTCAGTAACAAATCAAATAACAGTTGGGCCATCTACAAACTGGGACATTGTAGAAACTGCTCCCATTATGCTTATGGAATCAGGAGCTTTAACAAAATCTTGGCACAGAACAAAATATGAAAGTACAGCAAACCATTTAAGTATATCGTTTATACTAAATAAAACATCAGATAATGAGATACAACATCTTTCCCCAACTTCTGTCACCAGTGAGAGAACTGTGATGTTTTCTCCAGCTTCATCTGCATCTAGTGAAGAACCTTCAAAAAATGGGACATTGAAACCTCACTTTGACTATCCTATCAGGTATCAGGCGGAAATGCTGAATGTATCTCAAACTTCTGCACCATTCCAATCTATTACATCAAACATTATGTCTGGAAAAGAATCAAGATCTCCACAGAATAGCAGTTCCTTGTCAAGTTCAGCACCTACAACTTTCCAGCCTTCTCAAACTAGTATTGCACATACAAGTTTCCTTACAAGCACAGACTTAACACATTTATTGGATTTGAAAATAATAAATAAAGATTATTCAGCAAACCTGGAAGATTCTTCTTCCAAAGAATTTCAGGATCTGAAAGGTGATATTGAAAGGCAGGTAAGTCCAACCTGACTACTTTTTACAATTATGAGCACAGATTTTGTATGTATGAATAACATCAATCTGTCAAAAAAAGTTTGAGAACTGTACTGGAAATTTTTAGACTTGGGATCTGATCTATAAAGAATTTTAACTATACACAACGCTATTATAAGCACATGTATTGAGGGATCATTATCAAAACAGAATGCATTATATGTAACTTGTACTACATGCACACAAATAACGTGTGCATTCTTATATAAAATAAACCGCTATTTGCCATTTGTACTGGGTACATTGAAATGTGCGGCAGTACAGCAACTTTGAATGGGGTAGGGGCTGGACTGCCTAGAGGAAAACCACACAGGCAACCAAGGGCATACAAACCCCATGCAGATAGTGGAGGAAAATACATTAACCCAGTGTTGCAAGGCATCACAGCTAACCAACCTTAAAGGGGAACTAAAGTCTCCAGACAGCATTGTCCCAATAGACAGTGCACATTTACAAACATACAACAAGCTGTGTCTCACCTCTCCCTTTGCTGTGGCCATTGGGTGATTTATGAAAATTACCTGTTGGTATTACAGATCAAAACAAACCATTGGTACATGTAAAATATTGTACTAGGAACATAATGGAAACAAATAGGTAAGTTTGAGGATTCAAACACAACTATATGTGTCTCTATGTGGCATCTTACAAGGTGATCCACCACTGAATAAGCTGTAAACCTAGGTACATTTAGAAGCTTTATCTTTTTCATGGAATATAATAGAAACAAAAAAAAGGTATGTCTGGGATATTGACCTTCTGAACTGTGTATTTTTTAAGCCCTGTGCCTAACCTGGTGCACCAACACTGAATAAGCAGAGAACCAGCTATATTTGGAAGCTTTATCTTTTGACAGGAAAATAATAATAATTAAAAAAAATGGAATATGGAAGTCCCTGATAAGACTTTGAAAGCTGCTTGTTACCCTGCAGTTTATCTACCAGCAACTCAACACTGACTGGTAAATAAACTGCAGGGTAATAAGCAGCTTTTAAAGTCTTATCAGGGATTCCATATTGGTGTGTAGACATCTGTATAGAAAACACTCTGTGCATAGAGACAGTAAATACTGGGGTCAGGGGGCGTGGTTCTTTGATGACTTCATGGGCTGTGGGTTGTACTGGCAACAACATGGAAGCCTTCTTATTTACAGAATCTATTTCTCACATGTACTAAATACAACGTACCAGAGAAGAATCTTACAATGTATTGGTGTTCTGGGAAGAAAAACTTTCACATTAGGTTTTAAAAAATGTAAGTTTAGTTCTCCTTTAAACCATTTTATCTCTCTTTCTCTTTGGTCACATTTTATTTTTTTGTCTTTTGTACTTTCATCTAAGATAAATTCCTAGTTTTGTATTTTTATTATCATTCATACACACATGTGCAATCTATCTTTATTTATCTTGTTGTGCTGTGCTGCCTATTGATTACCGGTAATTAAAAATCAAATCATTTAGAGACAATATTAAGATGCTTATGCTTTGTATTTCCAGATACAAGATATATTGATACCTTTCGATAACAATACAGCCGTGGAAGTGTTGAAATTCAAGTAAGAACCAGTGGTACTCTATAGTAAATGTGAATACGTAATGTACAGTAGCTGCCTGTGTGCGATGATTCAATATGCATAGGACTAATAAAAAATGTTCCTCATGTCTTTTGGTTTATTGACCTTTTTATAATGTCATTTAGGTAAAAAAACCTTATCGTTTATGGGAAAACAATTTAAAAGGAAAGGCAAGGAACTTTAAGGAGCAAAACAACCTAAAGAACTCTTTTGCCGAGCTAGATTGGAAACTGCTAATTGACTTCATGTTTTGTTTTTCTTAAGTAAACATATAGCTGTGTAAAGATCATATCAATAATTATTCAGCTATAGAAGGCCCTACAGTTATTAATCAGACATTTACTTTATAAAGGGAGTGAAATTGGAAATCTCCACTAAACTACTTTACGCCTCACTGTGGAACTCAAGATTTCACACCCACGGTTTGCATCTTTGCTTTTATTTAACATAGGTTGATTATTGATTGTTTTGATTGTTTGAATTAAAATGTTGATTTAGTCGGACCAACAGCGGCACCTGTGATTGGCTGAGATGCCACTGCCGGACCAGACCCTTCTGCAGCATTTGTGCACAGAAAAGGCATGGGAGATAATTGAGCTTTCAGTATTCCGGTCAGTCGGGCAGAATTATTGTACGGTTTCTTGCCTCGGCCATGAATCGGACAAACACACGATCGGACGTGCCAGAAAACCAAAGCCGATCATGCGAGCCATAGAGGCCACTATTGCCGCAACCGACAGTCCTTACTCCTGGCTGACCAGTCGGAAGTGCCAAGCGGTCAGTCAGGAGAAAGGATTGTACCATGTGTACCCAGCTATAAGACATAAGAAATAATGCGCCCCTCGCATTATAATATAACAATATTAAGTCACTTGGGAGTTACCTGACCTGTCATGGAACTCCTTGGTGATGTAATACCCTTATATTACACTGAATGGGGTGCATTATCCCTCATCCCTCCAACAACCTGATTTCAAATAAATGTAATAGAGAAAAGGTAATTGTTTACAATGTTGTGTCACATTCTGTTTCAGAGAAGGATCAGTGATTGCACAACTGCTGATTAAGTTTTCTATCCACACAAATGTGAATTACTCTGCAGAGTTTACACAGCTTCTTATCAATGCTTTAAAAAATGGTTCATTAGGAAATTTAAAGCTGGATGTTTCCACAATCACACTAAATGGTAAGATTAAATGTGTATTTCCACTTTTCTTGTAACGTGATTCAGCATTTGCTAAATAATAAGATGGTTAGGTATGCAGCGTATTAGAGCTAATGCACCTTTATCAGCATTGTGTAATTTAAGGATATTAGAAGTCACATAGGAGTTTCATGACCATATATATGCATATGGGAGGCTGGTTGCTTTTATGCCAGTATCATACCTTTAAACACTTGGCGAGAGAAGTACAGGGATGGTGGAGCCTGTTAAAGTTCTGCCCAGGTCCACCCCCAGGGTGCCTAAGCCTGCGGGACAAAGCTTGGCTGCCCAGTGTGACTTGTCATATCCTCATATTGTAAAGATTATTATCTGTTATAATACACATTTTTTTATTGATTATCCAGAGCTTTGACAATATCGTATTTTCAAACTAATAAGCTGCATCTTTAAATGTACATTTACATAATTATCACATCACTTATCTCTCACAGGAAACAAGATTTTTACTGCCCCAACTAACAATGTGCCTGCCAAAACCTTCTATCAAGTTGTAACATCACCTGCCACTCCTCTGTCTGGAATTTACTCACACTCCTTACCTAGTTCTAAATCTCAAACCATTATATCCACTTTCTCTACACCTGATACCAGCAATGGACAAATTACCAGCATGACTTCTGAAACAAATCCTGAGAAAGCAATTTCAAGTCTGTCCACTTTACCAGTTACTAGTTCTATATCTAGAGGTACCTCTCAACATTTACCTAACTTCCCAGTTACTGAAAGTCTTGGAAACAGAATTGCATCCTATACCAACTCAGCATTTCAAGGCACAGCATTTAATAGCCCTATATCTGAAACCAGCACCAGACCAATTACTGATTTCACCTTCAAGACCTCTTCTACAGACTCCAAATCTAAAACAAACAGTCTTAATATATTTACAAAGCCCATATCTGAATCTGGTTTATCTGCATCCTTTACAACCCAGTTTGAAGACCCCATTATGCTCTCCATAAAGCCCTTAACTGATAGCAACAACAATGCAGCTGCACTATCCTCCTTTGAAACCAGCACTTCTGCACAGGATACGTTCACACCTACCAAATTTTCTTCAGAAACCAGAAATGTATTTCCCTCTAGTGCAGTTCCAAAAAGTTCTGTCACTTACCCAGATTCTCGAAAAGTACAAACATTTTCACCTGGAAGCAATTACTTAGTGTCCTCCTCTAATACTTTTACTGATATTCAGACTTTACAATTCAAAATAATGAACAGACAATACACAAATAGTCTTCAGAACACGTCTTCTGAGGATTACAAAGTTACATGCATTGAAATTGTGGATATGGTAAGTATCAGTCACTTTCTAAACATAGAGAGAGCTTTGTACTGAGAGCCGCTATCTCTCTCTTTATTGCCCTTCTTTAGGCAATAGGGAATGATGTTAAACCATTCAAAATCTTTAACTCTAGCTATCTAGTGGCATTAAAGATTTCACCCTAAATAGCCGATGTCAGCTTGGTAGTTGCAAAGGTTATTTGTGCTTAAAGCCAGGTTAACCATCGGTATATAGGAAAAGTAGCTTTAAGACACAAATAGCTGATAGCAGCTCTCTGTACATAGCCCTGATAGCTTTGCTTATAACCCATTCCTGTTATGTTGTAATGCATCTTTTGATACTTCCTTGCAGCCTTCTTAAAGATAAATTCAAGCCTGGAAAAAGTATTACCAGAAACCTGAAACATATATTAAATGATGCCCTGAAATCTATGTATTAGCTCTCAAAAATCTATTTGTTGGTTACATGTGATACTGAAAACCTTCGTATTTGCCATATATTTTTCTTTCTGGAAACCGACCATTTACTTACTATGTAGCTATGTCCAGGTGGGGTTGGTCACAGCTAAATAGTAAGAAAAATGCTTAATTATTACCTGTTTGAACTATTGTTTCCTGGCTCAGACGGATGGTGAGAAAGTTATGTGTTCTCCCCGTGCTTGCATGGGTTTCCTTCGGGCAATATGGTTTACCCCACAATCATAAAGACATACTGATAGGTTGTATGTGTCAAATTAATGTGCATAGATCAGGCAGAGTCTGATGTGAATATATACATGTAATTGTAAAGTGCTACGGAAGATGTTGGAGCTATATAAATCCACATAAATAATAATAATAATCTTGAATAGGACAAGGGTATACATTTTCAGCACAGATTACCACTCAAATAGAAATATTAATTTTACAGTAAATGTTGCAAGAATACCCTCCAAACATACAAATGACCGTTTGAAACATAATTTGCAGTCCATCTGCAACCATGCTACAAAAGGAACCTTATCCAATATTTTCAAAATGGATCCTGCACACCTCAATAACAGGGTTATTCAAAAAAAATGGTGCTAATTTTTCCCCAACCAATTAGATGTTAGCTTTCAAATGTTAAATAAGATCTGATTGGTTGGGGTAAAATTAGCTTCATTTAAACTATAAGAACGTTTATTAAATCGTCCTGATAATGTTTTAATATCTGTAATGCTGATAGTTGCTTGGAACTGCTGCCAACAGTGAACAATTAAAAGCAGAAAGAATGTTGAGTACACCAGTCTTAAAAAGGGATACTTTATTGTGACATTATAATGTTTGTCTGAGGAAGGTACCCTTAAAGTATCAAAACGTCACAATTAAGAATCTCTATTTAAGACTGGAGTGCCCAGATCTCTTTCTACTTTTTATCCAATATATTAGCAACCTACGGCCTTGTCAAAAGATTCTTGTACTTTCTGTTTAATGGTTAATGTTTGTATTGTTTTGTATTGTAAGAATAAAACTTTAATACAAATAACGTTTCTTTTTTTAATAGGTCACTCAACTTCTCAGCAATCATTTCAATATAGACCAAGTACTAGTTACTAACTTCCGGTAGGTTTGACACAGGGGTCTAGTATGCATGTAAGAATCATGACCCATATGTCATATTCCATAGCATTTCAACTGTTACAGTGTGTGGGTGCACCATTTATGATTTTTAATGCAATACTCCAATCAAGAGTACCTTGCCTTAACATAAATTTAAAGCATTCCTTAATTATGTTGCAGTATAATCACTGACCATGCAAGCTGAAAAGTCAGTACGGTACAAATGAACATCTACAAATGATTTTAAGTCATTTTCAAAATTGAGTGTAGCTTGGTCCAATTGACAATCAAGGTCTTCCCATGGTTTCTTGTGAATGCTTTAATTTAAGCCACTGGGCAGAGCTGCATTATGAAGTGGGAGTTCAAACTTAGGGGTCAATGTTATTTCATAGCCATATGGATCATAATTTACTTGCAAACAATTTACTATTGTGTTGGCCCAAAACATTATTAAGCATTAAACTTTACAATTCTAGCAAACTGATAGAGTGTATTTTATGCTAGACCCAAAAGGGGTTTTCACTGTGAGAACAGTAAAGCTATGGAACTGTCCAGTGGACGTTGTTATGACAGGTTCATTGGTCAGTTTAAAAAAAACAATGAATGTTGCAAGTTACTGGTATTGATACATAAAGTAGAGTTAATCCAGGGATATGTCCAATTGCCACTTGGAGTCAGGAAGGAATTTTTTTCCCTTCATAAATTTGGTGGGGGGTTTTTTTGCCTTCCTCTGGATCAACAGTTAGGCAGGAAATGAGGATATTGCTAGATGGGTTGGACTGGATGTATGTATGTTTTAAGTCTGATAAGTCTTGAATATCTATCAGTATCTAGCATTTACACCTGTAGAATTAATCCAATACATGAACATTCATCTGTAAAGTATATATTCATAATTATATGACCACAAAACTAAAAAGACTTTGCCTTTTTTTAAATATATAAATGAATACATGTAAGGCTATGTTCCCACTGATGCCTGATAATGCTGCAGGGAATACTGCAAATGCAATTGTGTGCAATGTTCTCCTGCATTATTCCATTCCGAAATCAATGGACATTGCTATGCACGTACACATTGTATCGCGGCTCATAGTTGTGAACGGTAATGCTCAATCCTATAAGCACAGCGTTTTTGTGTGATATCAACACTAGACATTGCACAAAAACGTCCCCTAGTGTGACCGAGCCATAATTAGCTGTGTGTTGCTGTATTCCTTTAGTCTAGTACTTGTTTTGCTCCAGCCCAGTATCCCCACCCACCTCCAGACTAATTTGATAAATCTGACTAATCTGTGAGGGCAAGCATTGCTCAGTAATCACTATGAGGCAGCTATGAGAAAGGGAATTTCGAACCATGTAATTCATTCATACAAGTGTCAAAACTGCATCCATTTTTGTGTCTTACGATAACAAGGCACTTAAGCAACAGCTGAAATTGAAGCAAAAATAGGAGACAGATCAAGAAAATGTACAATGATAGTTGGGAAGAGTTTCCAATTTAGATACCCACACTTTCTAATAATGTACCTTTGCTCTTAGGAATGGATCACTGATAGTGGAAGTTGCAATAAACTTTGCTGGTGGCACAGAAGTACCTTCATCTAATGAACTGGCTACAGCCTTCTCAGACGCTATTAAAGCAAATAGCTCTACACTTGCTGGTTTCAGTGTAGATATTTCCAGCATTCAATCTAATGGTAAGAAAAAATCTGAAATTCTGTATTCAGAATTCTGTAATTCAAAAAGCATATTAATATGAACCTGTATGTTATTACAGAAAGAACATGACAAATCAGTTAGCTAACATACTTCACCCCTTGCTTTAATTTGATCTCTAAACTTTGAACATCTTGCACTCTATGGACACTTCTTATGGATCTTTACATCCCATCGTAAATCCTTACCAATCTATTGTGTATCATTGGGACATACTTTTGCAACATGTTTATATAATAACTTGATTCATTTTTTTATCAATAGATATTTTAATTGAATTTTGAACAGTTTAAATGACCTGCCTCTTTGATTTTCAGTGTTGTGCTTGTCATAATATACATTTTTAAAATGACGTCACTTCATTCTTAAAGGGAAATTATACTTGCACAGTAAAAGTTTCCTAGCCCTTCCCCTTCATTAACATATTGTCACCTTTGCGCTCGCCTTTAGATAGGAAGAATGTTGAGGATGCTGAAACGTAATGGAGCTAGAGAGCAAGCTGTTACTGAATGAGTATAGTGTCCCCTTAAATGTTGCCCATTTTCCACTGCAATGCAACAATGCACAGTACATAACTTATGTAACTTGTTGACTGCAACAAAAAATCCAATACCCTGCCTTAAACACTACCTCGCAGTTCGTGATCAAATACTGTATGATGTCAATCATCTTCCTACAAATTAACCATGATTAAAATCTGTGTATCCAGATATATAACAATATAAAATACACTTGTGTTTTATGAAAAAGAATACTGATAATTACATGTTTACATAATTACAGGTGAACATAATATTTTTTTCTATTTTTCATAAACTATAATTCAGGTTTAATGAATGTTTTGTTAAAAAACTATTTTTAATAATTCACTTCCTAATTTTTAGGTATTAAAACCATGCCAACTGTAACCTCACTTATGGCTTCTTCAGAAGTGAAATCAAGTCCTTTGTCCACTATAGTCCCAGCATCAATGCAAGAAAGGAAATACACACCTAGCTCTTTCTCTGAAATAAACACAGCATCTGGGTCTGCATTTACACCAGAATTAAGTGCATCACTTACAACTACTAAATGGTCCTCAGTAGGCACTGCAACCAATGATACCAGTATTTCATTGATCAGCACATCTTCTAAGACAAGCACATCATCAGATACCAATAAACTACTGACCACATTATCTGATAACAGTATTTTACTAAATAGTGCATCATCTGATTCTAGTATACAACCAAGAAGCACACCATTTGTGAACAGTAAACCACTTACCAGCACATCTCTGAATACTAGCATACAACTGACCAGCATATTATCTTATACAAGTGTACCACTGACTAGTACATCAACTAATACCAGTTTATCAGTGACTAGCACATTATCTTATAGCAGTGCACCACCAACCATTAAAGCATCTGATACCAGTATAATACTGACAAGCCAATTACCTAATACCAGTTTACCACTAGGCAGCACATTATCTAAGAGTAGTGCACCATTAACCAGCATATTTTTTGATACTAGTATTACACTGACCACATCATCTGATACCAATATAACTCAGTCCAGCACATCATCTTATACTAGAATACCATCTACCAGTGCATCATCTGATACAAGTATACTACTGCCATTTACCAGCACCTCATCTGATAACATTATACCAATGGCCACCACATCATCTGATCCCAGTATACCATCTATAAGCACATCATTGGATGCCACTATACCACGTACCAATATACCACCTGTTACCAGTACATCACTGACCAGCACATCATCTGATAACAGTATGCCACTGACCAGCACATCATCTGACACCAGTATATCACTGACCAGCACATCATCTGACTCCAGAATACCTCTGACCAGTACATCATCTGATAACCATACATTTTTGACCAACACATCATCTGATACCAGTATTCCATTAACCAGCATTCAACTGGCCATATCACCTGATACCAGTATACCTCTGACCAACACATCATCTGATATCAGAATAATTCTGACTAGCACATCATCTGAAATCAATATACCTCTGACCAGCATAAAATCTGATACCAGTATACCTCTATTCAGCACATCCGCTAATACCAATGTATCTTTAAACAGCACATCATCTGATATCAGTACAGCTCTCAACAGCACATTGTCTGATGTCAGTATACCACTGACCAGCACAATATTTGATTACAGTATTCCATTAACCAGCGCCAAATCTACTACCACTATACAACTGACCAAATCCTCTGATACCAGTTTACCTGTGACCAGCACATCATCTGATACCAGTATATCTCAGACCATTACATCATCTAATACCGGTATACCCCTGACCAGCACATCATCTGATTACAGTTTACATCTAACAAGCACATCATCTACTACTATTATACCTATGACCAGCACATTACCATTTACCAGTAGACCACTGACCAGCACATCATCAGATACCAGTATACTTATGACCAACACATCATCTAATACCAGTATACCTCTGAGTAACACATCATACAATACCAGTATATCCTTTACCAGCACATCATCTGATACGAGTGTACCCCTGACCAGCACATCATTTGATACTAGTATACCTCTGACTGGCACATCATCTGATATCAGCATACCTCTGACAAGCACACTGTCTAATACCAGTATACCCCTTACCAGTACATCATCTGATGATATACCTCTGACTGACACATTCCACTATACCAGTATACCTCGAACCAGCCCATTATCTGATACTAATATACTTCTGACTAGCACATTACACTATACCAGTATACCACTGACCAGCACGTCATCTGTTACCAGTATACTATTAAATAGCACATCATCATATACCAGTATACCCCTGACCAGTACATCATCTGATACCAGTATACCTCTGACCAACACATCATCTGATAACAGAATAACATTAACCAGCAGATCATCTGAAACTAGTATATCTATGACTAACACATCATCTAAAACTAGTATACCTCTGACCAGAACAACATCATCTGATACGAATATACATCTGACCAATACATCATCTGATAACAGTATACCTCTGACCAGCACAATCGGTAATATGAATGAATTTCAAACCAGCATATCATCTGATAACAGAATACCCCTGGCCAGTACATCATCTGACACCAGGATATCTCTGACAGGTACATCATTTGATACCAGCATACCACTGACCAGCACATCATCCAATACCAGTATACCCCTGTCCAGTGCATTATCCAATACCAGTATACCTCTGTCCAGCGCATCATCCGATACAAGTATACCTTTGAAAAGCACATCATTTGATCCCAGCTTACATTTGACCAGCACATCATCTGCTATCAGTATACTACTGACAAATACCAGTATATCATTGGCCAGTACATTATCTGATACCAATATACCTCTGACAAGTACATCATTTGATACCAGTATGCCTCTGACCAGCACATCATCCAATACCAGTATACCTCTGACCAGGACATCATCCCATACCATCATACCTCTTACCAGCACATCATCCGATACCAGCATACCTCTAACCAGTACATCATCTGATACCAATATACTTCTGACCAACAACATTACACTATATCAGTATACCACTGACCAGTACGTTATCAGGTACCAGTATACCTCTGTCCAGTGCATCATCCGATACCAGTATACCTTTGAAAAGCACATCCTCTGATACCAGTATCTCTAACCAGCACATCATCCGATACCATTATATCTCAGACCAGCACATCATCCGATACCAGTATACCTCTGACCAGAACATCATCCGATACCAGCATACCTCTAACCAGCACATCATCTGATACCAGTATACCTACCCGCATCATCCGATACCAGTATACCTCTACCAGGACATCAATTGATACCAGTATACCTCTGACAAGCACATCATCTAATACCAGTATACTCTATCCAGCACATCATCTGATACTAATATACTTCTGACCAGCACATTACCCTTTATCAGTATATACCACTGATCAGCACGTTTATCAGGTACCGATATACCTCTGGACCAGCACAACATCCAATACCAGTATACCTCTGTCCAGTGCATCATCCGATACCAGGATACCTTTGAAAAGCACATTATCTGATACCAGTATACCTCTAACCAGCACATCATCTGATACCAGTATATCTATGACCAGCACATCATCTGGTACCAGTATACCACTGACTAGCACTTATCTAATACCAGTATACCCCTGACCAGTACATCATCTGATACCAGTATACCCCTGACTAGCACATCATCTGATACCAGTAAACCCCTGCCTAGCACATCATCTGATACCAGTATACCTCTAACTAGCACATCATCTGATACCAGTATACCCCTGACCAGCACATTATCTGATACCAGTATACCCCTGACCAGCACATCATCTGATACTAGTAAGAGGTATACTGTATTAGATGATGTTGCTTGTCAGCGGTATACTGGTATCAGTTGATGTGCTGGTCAGGGGTATACTGTTATCAGTTGATGTGCTGGTCAGGGGCATACTGGTTTGATGATTGCTTGTTCGGGATTACTGGTATCAGATAATGGTGCTGGCCAGGAGTATACTAGTATCAGATGATTGCTGGTCAGGGTATACGGTATCAGTATATGTGCTGGTCAGGGGTATACTGGTATCAGATGATGTGCTAGTTAGAGGTATACTGGTATCAGATGATGTGCTAGGCAGGGTTTACTGGTATCAGATGATGTGCTAGTCAGGGGTATACTGGTATCAGATGATGTCTGGTCGGGTATACTGGTATTAGATAATTGCTAGTCAGTGGTTACTGGTACCAGATGATGTGCTGTCATAGATACTGGTATCAGATGATGTGCTGGTTAAGGTATACTGGACAGATAATGTGCTTTTCAAAGGTATCCTGGTATCGATGATGCACTGGACAGAGGTATACTGTATTGGATGTTGTGCTGGTCAGAGGTATACGGTACCTGATAACTCTGATCATGTGGTATACTGATAAAGGGGTAATGTGCTGGTCAGAAGATATTATGTATCAGATGATGTGCTGGATAGAGTATACTGGTATTAGATGATGTGCTTGTCAGAGGTATACTGGTACATATGATGTCCTGGTCAGAGGTATACTGGTATCGGATGAGCGGGTCAGAGGTATACTGTTATCAGATGATGTGCTGGTTGAGGTATGCTGGTATCGGATGATGTTCTGGTCAGAGGTATACTGGTATCGATGATGGCTGGTCTGAGATATACTGGTATCGATGATGTGCTGGTTAGAGGAATACTGTATCAGATGATGTGCTTTTCAAAGGTATACTGGTATCGGATGATGCACTGGCACGAGGTATACTGGTACCTGATAACGTACTGGTCAGGTATACTGATATAGTGTAATGTGTGTGTCAGAAGTATATTGGTATCAGATGATGTACTGGTTAGAGGTATGCTGTATCGGATGATGTGCTGGTAAGAGGTATGATGGTATGGAGATGTCCTGGTCAGAGTATACTGGTATTGGATGATGTGCGGTCAAGCATACTGGTATCAAATGATGTACTTGTCAGAGGTATATTGGTATCGATAAGGTACTGGCCAATGATATCTGGTATTTGTCATTAGTAATACTGATCAGATGATGTGCTGGTCAAATGTAAGCTGGGATCAAATGATGTGCTTTTCAAAGGTTACTTGTATCGGATGATGCGCTGGACAGAGGTATACTGGTATTGGATAATGCACTGGACAGGGGTATACTGGTATTGGATGATGTGCTGGTCAGTGGTATGCTGGTATCAAATGATGTACCTGTCAGAGATATCCTGGTGTCAGATGATGTACTGGCCAGGGTATTCTGTTATCAGATGATATGCTGGTTTGAAATTCATTCATATTACCGATTGTGCTGGTCAGAGGTATACTGTTATCAGATGATGTATTGGTCAGATGTATATTCGTATCAATGATGTTGTTCTGGTCAGAGGTATACTAGTTTTAGTGATGTGTTAGTCATAGATATACTAGTTTCAAGTGATCTGCTGGTTAATGTTATTCTGTTATCAGATGATGTTTGTTTGTCGAGGTATACTGGTATCAGATGATGGTACTGGTCAGGGTATACTGGTATATGATGATGTGCTATTTAATAGTATACTGGTACAGAATGAGTGCTGGTCAGTGGTATACTGGTATAGTGTAATGTGCTAGTCAGAAGTATTAGTATCAGATAATGGGCTGGTTCGAGGTATACTGGTATAGTGGAATGTGTCAGTCAGAGGTATATCATCAGATGATTTACTGGTAAGGGGTATACTGGTATTAGACAGGGTGGCTTGTCCAAGTTGCTGATATCATGATGTTGCCAGTCGAGGTTACTAAGTTATCAATGATGTGCTGGGCAGGGGTACACTCGTATCAGATGATGTGCTGGTAAAGGAATACTGGTATTGTATGATGTGTTTACTCAGAGGTATACTGGTATTAGATGAGGTGTTGGTCATAAGTTACTGGTATCTGATGATTGGCTGGTCAGTGGTCTACTGGTAAATGGTAATGTGCTGGTCATAGTATATGTAGTAGATGATGTGCTTGTTAGATGTAAACTGTAATCAGATTGATGTGCTGTCAGGGTTACCGTATTAGATGATGTAATGGTCTGAGATTACTGGTATCAGATGATGTGCTGGTCCCAGTAAAACTGGTATCAGAGGAATTTTGGTCATTGGTAATAGTGGTAGTAATTTGGCGCTGGTTAATGAATACTGTAATCAAATATTGTGCGGTCAGTGGTATACTGACCCAGACAATGTGCTGTTGAGAGCTGTACTGATATCAGATGAGTGCTGTTTAAAGATACATTGGTATTAGCGGATGTGCTGAATAGATGTATACTGGTATCAGATTTTATGCTGGTCAGAGGTATATTGATTTCAGATGATGTGCTAGTCAGAATTATTCTGATATCAGATGATTTGTTGGTCCAGAGGTATACGGTATCAGTGATATGGCCAGTTGAATGCTGGTTAATGGAATACTGGTATCAGATGATGTGTTGGTCCAAAATTTATGGTTATCAGATGATGTACTGGTCAGAGGTATTCTGATCAGATGATGTGCTGGTCAGTGATATACTGGTGTCAGATGATGTGCTGGTCAGTGGCATACTGTTACAATGATGTGCTGGTCAGTGATGTACTGGTAACAGGTGGTAATGGTACGTGTATAGTGGCATCCAATGATGTGCTTATATGGTATACTGGGATCAGATATGTGGTGGCCATTGGTATAATGTTATCAGATGAGGTGCTGGTAAATGGCAGTAGTATACTTGTATCAGATGATGCACTGTAGAGGGTATTCTAGTATAAGATGATGTGCTGGACTGAGTTATATTGGTATCAGATGATGTGGTCAGTGTAATACTAGTATCAAAAATGCTGGTTAATGGTGCACTACTCTTAGATAATGTGCTGCCTAGTGGTAAACTGGTATTAGGAATTGGCTTGTCAGTATATACTGGTATCAGATGCTTTAATGGTTGGTGGTGCACTGCTATAAGATATGTGCTAGTCACTGTAAACTGGTATTAGTTGATGTACTAGTCAGTGTACACTTGTATAAGATAATATGCGGTCAGTTGTATGCTAGTATTCAGAGATGTGCTGGTAAGTGGTTTACTGTTCACAAATGGTGTGCTTCTTGGTTGTATACTAGAATCAGATGATGCACTATTTATAAAATACTGTTATCAGATAATGTGGTCAAGTTTATTTTGGTATCTGATGATGTGCTTGTCTTAGAAGATGTGCTGATCAATGAAATACTGTATCATTGGTTGCAGTGCCTACTGAGGACCATTTAGTAGTTGTAGTGATGCACTTAATTCTGGTGTAATGCAGACCCAGATGCTGTGTTTATCGAGAAAGAGCTAGTTGTGTATTTCCTTTCTTGCATTGATGCTGGGACTAAGTGGACAAAGGACTTGATTTCACTTCTGAAGAAGCCATAAGTGAGGTTACAGTTGGCATGGTTTTAATACCTAAAAATTAGGAAGTGAATTATTAAAAATAGTTTTTTTAACAAAACATTCATTAAACCTGAATTATAGTTTATGAAAAATAGAAAAAATATTATGTTCCCCTGTAATTATGTAAACATGTAATTATCAGTATTCTTTTTCATAAACACAAGTGTATTTTATATTGTTATATATCTGGATACACAATTTTAATCATGGTTAATTTGTAGGAAGATGATTGACATCATACAGTATTTGATCACGAACTGCGAGGTGTGTTTAAGGCAGGTATTGGATTTTTGTTGCAGTCAACAAGTTACATAAGTTATGTACTGTGCATGGTTGCATTGCAGTGGAAAATGGGCAACATTTAAGGGGACACTATACTCATTCTAACGCTTGCTCTCTAGCTCCATTACGTTTCAGCATCCTCAACATTCTTCCTATCTAAAGGCGAGCGCAAAGGTGACATATGTTAATGAAGGGGAAGGGCTAGGAAACTTTTACTGTGCAAGTATAATTTCCCTTTAAGAAGAAGTACGTCATTTTAAAAATGTATATTATGACAAGCACAACACTGAAAATCAAGAGGCAGTCATTTAAACTTGTTCAAAATTCATAAAATATCTATTGATAAAAAAATGAATCAAGTTATTATATAAACAGTTGCAAAAGTATGTCCCAATGATACACAATAGATTGGTAAGGATTTACGATGGGATGTAAAGATCCATAAGAAGTGTCCATAGAGTGCAAGATGTTCAAAGTTTAGAGATCAAATTAAAGCAAGGGGTGAAGTATGTTAGCTAACTGATTTGTCATGTTTCTTCTCTGTAATAACATACAGGTTCATATTAATATGCTTTTGAATTACAGATTTCTGAATACAGAATTTCAGATTTTTTCTTACATTAGATGGAATGCTGGAAATATCTACACTGAAACCGCACAGTGTAGAGCTATTTGCTTTAAATAGCGTCTGAGAAGGCTGTAGCCAGTTCATAGATGAAGGTACTTCTGTGCCACCAGCAAAGTTTATTGCAACTTCCACTATCAGTGATCCTTCCTAGAGCAAAGGTACATATTAGAAGTGTGGGGTATCTAAATTGGAAACTCTTCCCAACTATCATTGTACATTTCTTGATCTGTCTCCTATTTTGCTTCAATTTCAGCTGTTGCTTAGTGCCTTGTTTATCGTAAGACACAAAATGGATGCAGTTTTGACACTTGTATGAATAATTACATGGTTCGAAATTCCCTTTCTCATAGCTGCCTCATATGTTACTGAGCAATGCTTGCCCTCACAGATTATGTCAGATTTATCAAATTAGTCTGGAGGTGGGTGGGGATACTGGGCTGGAGCAAACAAGTACTAGACTAAAGATAATACAAGCAACACACAGCTAATTATGGCTCGGTCACACTAGGGGACGTTTTTGTGCAATGTCTAGTTGATATCACACAAAAACGCTGTGCTTATAGAGATTGAGCATTACCACGTTCACAACTATGAGCCGCGATACAATTGTACGTGCATAGCAATGTCCATTGATTTCGGAATGGAATAATGCAGGAAACATTGCACACAATTGCATTGCGTATTCCCTGCAGCATTATCAGGCATCAGTGGGAACATAGCCTTACATGTATTCATTTATATATTTAAAAAAGGCAAAGTCTTTTTAGTTTTGTGTTCAATAATTATGAATAATACTTTACAGATGATGTTCATGTATGGATTAATCTACAGGTGTAAATGCTAGATACTGATAAATTCAGACTTATCAGACTAAAACATACATACATCCAGTCCAACCCTCTAGCATATCCTCATTTCCTGCCTAACTGTTATCCAGAGGAAGGCAAAAAAAACCCCACCAAATTTATGAAGGGAAAAAATTCCTTCCTGACTCCAAGTGGCATTGGACATATCCCTGGATTAACTCTACTTTGTTCAAACCAGTAACTTGCAACATTCATTGTTTTTTTTAAACTGACCATGACCTGTCATAACAACGTCCACTGGCAGTTCATAGCTTTACTGTTCTCACAGTGAAAAAACCCCTTTTGGGTCTAGCATAAATACACTCTATCAGTTTGCTAGAATTGTAAAGTTTAATGCTTATAAGTTTTGGGCCAACACAATAGTAATTGTTTGCAAGTAAATTATGATCCAATGGCTATGAACTAACATTGACCCCTAAGTTGAACTCCCACTTCATAATGCAGCTCTGCCCGTGGCTAAATTAAGCAATTCACAAGAAACCATGGGAAGACCTTGATTGTCAATTGGACCAAGCTACACTCAATTTTGAAATGCTTAAATATTGTAGATGTTCTTTGTTACCGTACTGACTTCTTTCAGCTTGCATGGTAGTGATTATACGCAACATAATTAAGGAATGCTTTAAATTTTATGTTAAGGCAAGGTACTCTTGATTGGAGTAATTGCATTAAAAATCATAACTGGTGCACCCACACACTGTACAGTTGAAATGCTATGGAATATACATATGTGGTCATGATTCTTACATGCATATAACCCTGTGTCAAACCTACCGGAAGTTAGTAACTAGTACTTGGTCTATATTTGAAATGATTGCTGAGAAGTTTAGTGACCTATAAATAAAAAAGAAACGTTTTTGTTAAAGTTTTATTCTTACAATACAAACAATACAACATTAACCATTAAACAGAAAGTACAAGAACTTTTGACAAGGCCGTAGGTTTGCTATATAATTGGATAAAAGGTAGAAAGAGATCTTGGGCACTCCAGTCTAATAGGATTCTTAAATTGTGACGTTTGATACTTTAGGGTACCTTCCTCAGACAAAACTTATAAGGTCACAATAAAGTATCCCTTTTTAAACTGGTGAACTCAACATTCTTTCTGCTTTTAATTGTTCACTGTTGGCAGCAGTTCCAAGCACTATCACATTACAGATATTAACATTTCAGGACGATTTAATAAACGTTCTTATAGTTTAAATGAAGCATAATTTTACCCCAAACCAATCAGATCTATTTACATTTTAAAGCTAACATCTAATTGGTTGGGGAAAATGAGCACCTTTTTTTTTGAATAACCCTGTTTATTGAGGGTGCAGGATCCATTTTGAAAATATTGGATAAGTTCCTTTGTAGCATGGTTGCAGATGGACTGCATTATTTTTCAAACGGTCATTTGTATGTTTGGAGGGTATCTTGCAACATTTACTGTAAATTAATATTTCTATTGAGTGGTAATCTGTGCTGAAAATGTATAGCCTTGTCCTATTCAAGATTATTATTATTATTAATGTGGATTTATATAGCTCCAACATCTTCCGTAGCACTTTAAACAATTACATGTATATATTCACATCAGACTCTGCCTGATCTATGCACATTAAATTTGCACACTACAACCTATCATATGTCTTTTAATTGTGGGGTAAACCATTGGCCCGAAGGAAACCCTGCAAGCACGGGAGACGCATAACTTTCTCACCATCCGTCTCGCCAGGAAACAATAGTTCAAACAGGTAGTAATTAAGCCATTTTTCTTACTATTTAGCTGGACCAACCCCACCTTGGACAGTCTACATAGTAAGTAAATGGTCGGTTTCCAGAAAGAAAAATATATGGCAAATACAAGGTTTTCAGTATCACATGTAACCAACAATAGATTTTTGAGAGCTAATACATAATTCAGGGCATCATTTTATAATGTTTCAGGTTTCTGGTATACTTTTTTCCAGGCTTGATTTATCTTTAAGAAGGCTGCAAGAAGTATCCAAAGATGCATTGACAAACATAACAGGAATGAGGTTATAAGCAAAGCTATCAGGGTCTATGTACAAGAGCTGCTATCAGTCTTATTTGTGTCTTAAGCTACTTTTCCTATATACCAGATGGTTTAACCTGGCTTTAAGCACAAATAACACTTTGCACACCAAGCTGACATCGGCTCTTTAGGGTGAAATCTTTAATGCACTAGATAACTAGATAAGATTTTGAATGGTTAACATCATGTCCCTATTGCCTAAGAAGGGCATAAAGAGAGAGATAGCGCTCTCAGACAAAGCTCTCTCATGGTTTTAGAAAGTGACTGATACTGTACCAGAATCCACAATTTCAATGCATGAACTTTGTAATCCTCAGAAACGTGTCTAAGACTATTTGTGTATTGTCTGTTCCTATTTTGAAGTGTAAAGAGTCTGGAATATCAGTAAAAGTATTAAGGAGGACTAAGTACTGCTTCCAGTGTGAAATTTTGTACTTTTTCGAGAATCTGTGGTAAGTGACAAGAACTTTTGGACCTGCACTAGAGGGAATAATTTCTGTTTCTGAAGAAAATTTGGTAGTTGTGAACGTATCCTGTGGCAGATGCTGTTTCAGGAGGATAGTGCAGCTGCTTGTTGTTGCATCATTAAGGGCTTTATGGAGAGCAATATGGGGTCTTCAAACTGGGTTGTAAAGGATGCAGATAACTGATTCAGATTGGCTTGTAATATATTAAACTGTTGTTTAGATGGAGTCTGTAAAGAGGTCTGAAGGTAAATCAGTAATTGGTCGGTGGCTGGTTCAAGATATAGGGCTATTAAATGCTGTGCCTGCAAAGCTGAGTTGTTGGATAGATCAACTTCTGTTTCCAAAGACTTTCAGTAACTGGAAGTTAGGTAAATGTTATAGTTACCTCTAGATATAGAACTAGTAACTGGTAAATGGACAAGACTTGAATTGCTTTCTCAGGATTTGTTTCAGAAGTCATGCTGGTATTTTGCCATTGCTGGTATCAGGTGTAGAGAAAGTGGATATATGGTTGAGATTTAGAACTAGTAAGAGTGTGATTAAATTCCAGACAGAGGGTGGCAGGTGATGTTACAACACTTGATAGAAGGTTTTTGGCCAGGCACATTGTTAGTTGGGCCAGTAAGAAATCTTGTTTCTGTGAGAGATAAGTGATGTGATAATTATGTTAAATGTACATTTAAAGATGCAGCTTATTAGTTTGAAAATACGATATTGTCAAAGCTCTGGATAATCAATAAAAAAATGTGTATTATAACAGATAAAATCTTTACAATATGAGGATATGACAAGTCACCTGGGCAGCCAAGCTTTGTCCCGCAGGCTTGGCACCCTGGGGTGGACTGGGCAGAATTAACAGGTCTCCCCATCCCTGTACTTCTCTCGCAAGTGTTTAAAGGTATGATACTGGCAAAAAGCAAGCCTCATAATGCTTATATGGCTGAAACTCCTATGGACTTCTAATATCCTTAAATTACACAATGCTGATAAGGTGCATTAGCTCTAATAGCTGCATACCTAACCATCTTATAATTTAGGCACATGCTGAATCAACGTTCAAGAAATGAAATACACTTTAATCCTTACAGTATGTGATTGGTGGAAACATCCACTTATAATGTTCCTAATAACCATTTTTTTAAAGCATGATAAGAAGCTGTAAACTCTGCAGAGTAATTCACAGTTGTGTGGATGAAAACTTAATCACAGGTGTGCAATCACTTATCCTTCTCTGAAACGAATTTGGACAACATTGTAAACAATACCTTTTCGCATACATTATATTTGAATAGGTTTGTTGGAGGGTGAGGGATAATGCACCCCATTCAGTGTAAATGGTATTACATCACCAAGGAGTTGCCATGACAGGTCATGGTAACTCCCAGTGACTGTAAATAATTGTATATTATATGCGGGGGCGCATTATTTCTTAGTCCTTTATGCTGGTACCATGGTACAATCCTTTTCTCCTGACTGACCGTTGCAATTCACTGGTCAGCCAGGAGTAAGACTGTCGGTTGCTGCAATAGTGCCTCTATGGTGCTCGCATGATCGGCTTTTGGTTTTCTGGCACGTCGATCGTGTGTTTGTCCGATCAGGCCGAGGCAAGAACCGTACAATAATTCTGCCCGATGACCGGATACTGAAAGCTCATTAAATCTTCCCATGTCCTTGTTCTGTCACAAAATGCTGCAGAAGGTTCTGTCGGCAGGCACTCACCAATCACAGGTGCGTTTGGTCCGACTAAATCAACATTTAATTCAAACAATCAAAACAATCAATAATCACACTTGTAAATAAAAGCAAAGATGCACAACCGTGGTGTGAAATCTTGAGTTCACATTGAGGCCGTAAGTAGTTTAGTGAGATTTCCAATTTCACTCCCTTTAATAGTAAATGTCTGATTAATCACTGTAGATGTCCCATAGCTGAATATTAATTGATATGATCTTACACACTTATGTTTTTACTAAGAAAACAAAACATGAAGTCAATTAGCAGTTTCCAATCTAGCTCGGCAAAAGAGTTCTTTAGGTTGTTTTGCTCCTTAAAGTTCCTTTGCCTTTCTTTTCTTTTAATTGTTTTTCATAAACGTAAGGTTTTTTACCTAAATGACATTATAAAAGGTCATAAACCAAAGACATCGAGAACATTTTTTATTTAGTCCTATGCATATTGAATCACTCGCACACAGGCAGACTACTGTACATTACGTATCTCACATTTACTATAGAGTACCACTGGTTCTTACTTGAATTTTCAACACTTCCACGGCTGTATTTGTATCGAAAGGTATCAATATATCTTGTATCTGGAAATACAAAGCATAAGCATCTTAATATTGTCTCTAAATGATTTGATTTTTAATTACCGGTAATCAATACAGCACAGCACAACAAGATAAATAAAGATAGATTGCACATGTGTGTATAATGTAATAAAAATACAAAACTAGGAATTTATCTATATGAAAGTAACAAAACAAAAAAAATAAATGTGACAAAGAGAAAGGATATAAATGGTTTAAAGGAGAACTAAACTTACATTTTTTAAAACCTAATGTGAAAGTTTTTCTTCCCAGAACACCATACATTGTAAGATTCTTCTCTGGTACGTTGTATTTAGTACATGTAGACAATAGATTCTGTAAATAGAAGCTTCCATGTTGTTGCATTACAACCCACAGCCCATGAAGTCATCAAAGAACCACGCCCCCTGACCCCAGTATTACTGTCTCTATGCACAGAGTGTTTTCTATACAGATGTCTACACCAATATGGATCCCTGATAAGACTTTAAAAGCTGCTATTACCCTGCAGTTTATTTACCAGTCAGTGTTGAGTTGCTGGTAGATAAACTGCATGGTAACAAGCAGCTTTCAAAGTCTTATCAGGACTTCCATATTCCATTTTTTTAATTATTATTATTTCCTGTCAAAATAACTTCCAATATAGCGGTTCTCTGCTTATTCAGTGTTGGTGCACCAGGTTAGGCACAGCTTAAAAAAATACACAGTTCAGAAGGTCAATATCCCAGACATACCTTTTTTTTGTTTCTATTATATTCCCAGAAAAAGATAAAGCTTCTAAATGTACCTAGGTTTACAGCTTATTCAGTGGTGGATCACTTTTAGATGCACATAGAGACCCATATAGTTGTGTTTGATCCTCAACTTACCTATTTGTTTCCATTATTGTCCTAGTACAATATTTACATGTACCAATGGTTTGTTTTGATCTGTAATACCAACAGGTAATTTTCATAAATCACCCAATGGCCACAGCAAAGGGAGGGTGAGACACAGCTTGTTGTATGTTTGTAAATGTGCACTGTCTATTGGGACATGCTGTCTGGAGACTTTAGTTCCCCTTTAAGGTTGGTTAGCTGTGATGCCTTTCAACACTGGGTTAATGTATTTCCTCCACTATCTGCATGGGGTTTGTATGCCCTGTGTGCTGTGTGTGTTTCCTCTAGGCAGTCCAGCCCCTACCCACACCTTCAAAGTGTGCTGTACTGCCGCACATTTCAATGTACCCAGTACAAATGGCAATAGCGGTTTATTTTATAGAAATGCCCACGTTATTGTGTGCATGTAGTACAGTTCATCTAATGCATTCTGTTTTGATAATGATCCCTCAATACATGTGCTATATAGCGTTGTGTATAGTTAAAATTCTTTATAGATCAGATCCCAAGTCTAAAATTTCTCAGTACAGTTTCAAACTTTTTTTGACAGATTGATGTTTTCATACAACAAAATCTGTGCTCATAATTGTAAAAAGTAGTCAGGTTGACTTACCTGCCTTTCAATATCACCTTTCAGATCCTGAAATTCTTTGGAAGAAATCTTCCAGGTTTGCTGAATAATCTTTATTTATTATTTTCAAATCCAATAAATGTTTAAGTCTGTGCTTGTAAGGAAACTTGTATGTGCAATACATTTTGAGAAGGCTGGAAAGTTGTAGGTCTGAACGTACAAGGAACTGCTATTCTGTGGAGATCTTGATTCTTTTCCAACATAATGTTTGATGTAATAGATTGGAATGTTGCAGAAGATTGAGATCCATTCAGCATTTCCGCCTGATACCTGTAGGATAGTCAAGTGAGGTTTCAATGTCCCTTTTTGAGGTTCTCACTAGATGCAGATGAGCTGGAGAAACATCACAGTTCTCTCACTGGTGACAGAAGTTGGGAAAGATGTTGTATCTCATTATCTGATGTTTTATTTATATAAACGATATACTTAAATGGTTTGTCTGTACTTTCATATTTTGTTCGTGGCCAAGATTTTGTTAAAGCTCTCATTCCATAAGCATAATGGGAGCAGTTTTAACAATGTCCCAGTTTGTAGATGGCCCAACTGTTATTTGATTTGTTACTGGAAGTCTGAAATAAATAAGGGATTTGGATTATAAAACCAAAAGTAACAGTTTCACCTTAATGTCATTTGCAGAGGAATGGAAAAAAACATAATCTATTTACTGTGGCAGACTCATTTCAATAAACAAACCAAGCGTTTTTCAGGGAATTTCTTCTGGGCACTTCTGTTACTATTATAACAGGGAATACATTTAAACAGTAACAACATTTAGCCTAAAGAATATTTTAAATATTTGTGGTACTTGTTTTACTACTACCACATACAATACTGCTTATTTCAGGAAAAAAGAAGCAGTTCAGCACCCTGCAGACTGCCCATACATGGGTTTGAATATGCTAAGATCATTCCTAACTGATCAACCGATTTCAAGTTGCTGTTAATAGTTCTTGTTAGAGGGGGGCAGAGTTAGTGTATTATGCAGTATGCCTCAATTCATAGGCCTATGTATCAAACAGATCAATACTCTCTGATTATTTTAGACTGGGGATGGGAAGGATTTGTCCTATTGGCTTATAAACTAGCCAAACATACAGTAACAAGCCCTAAACTTTTCAAAAGTGTAAGATTTTACTATATGTACCCTTGCTGCTTGCAAGTGCTTTCCTCTGACAGCAACCAGGTAACGCCTGAGCTTGTGATGCCCATGTCATAGAAGCATGACAAGGGCTTCAATAACCCAGAGCCTTAATCACTCTGGGCAAAGTACCGAGATTTGCACCTGGGGAAATCCCGAAATGTTCCCTAGCCGCAGTCGTCTCCCTGTACTTAAATTATAGAGAGTTCCCACGGATGAGGGAAAAGTGCTGTCCCATGCTTTACATAGGGAGAATGCTCTTTGAATAATTACAGACAGGATTTAAAAGATTCTGTCATTCATCTTTTCTGTGTACCCACCTTTTAGGAAGCCCCCCCCCTTTTTTAAACTAATTACTTATGTTAATTAACTCATGTGATCATTTCAATTTCACTTCTAGTTTATTTTTTTTCTTAAAATCTGGAATTTGCATTGCTTTACTGAGAAAAGTATAAGCCATAAAGATATATAGACCTTCCTGCCACGCTGAGGTTCAATCTTCTCTTGTTTTCTTTTGAGCCATTAAAATCATATAAAGCACAGTGTAAAATCAGCTAATGAGAATATATAGAATATAACTGTAAAAAATAAAGCTTTTTTATTCTGTTCACACCTTGGCAATGCACATTTCTGTAAGATCTGTTTTATTACTGGGCTTTAGTGTACTTGAAATGTGCATATTTTCTACATTTCTAACTTAAATGTACAATGTATGTCATAATATAATAAATTTGTTGCTGTAATGAGAAATTGCCCAAATTATAAGGACTGACCAACCCCACTCACCATGGAGAACAATACTGGGCACCGAAACAGCCACCTTGAAGTGGAGTAGTCCTGGTGATTATAGGATGGTTGTTGGGGTTTTAACGTTACAATGTATATTTTTTATTGTAGACATCACAATATGACATGCTGCTAAAACAGCAAATTCAGCAAATAATTACATAGTGAAAAAAATTATCCATAGTAACTCATACTAGTAAATCAACAACATATATTGCATTCATTTTGCCATTTAATAAATTGAATATCTGTGTTACTATAAAAAAAAATTTGTAGAACCTTTAATAAGTTTTGATTTCTGTATAATTGCTGCTAGAACAATTATTATCAGTAAGAAGCCAACAAATTATCCAATTATCCAGGCACACAAGGTGCTAGTGATTTATAAACAAGTGTTTTAGCTGACAACCAGCACAATGTTTCTTCTTTTCAACTTCCTCAGGAGAGGAAATTGGGTAACAAAACGAACACACTCAACAAGATTAGATTAACAGGGAGATTCATAAAAGGTCTTATATCTTTTAAAATGGTGCAAATTTTGCCCCAACCAATCAGATCTTATTTAACTTTGAAAGCTAACATCTGAATGGTTGGATCAAATTAGCACCATTTTAACGATAAAGAACTTTTATTGAATTACCCTGTAAGTGCTTATTTGCACCACACGGACAACATTTTGGTGGTGGTCCTCTTCTTTCAGCGGAAAGAAGCTGATACCAACACAAAGCAGTGTGCTTACATAATACAAACACAATGTGGTCACCAAATACTGGCTAAGTGCTCACAAAATAAAATAAGACTTGAAAACCTTTTTTCCTGAGACACCAGGGAACAAATGGATTTATATCTTGCTAGTCTTTTCAGAGATGGCATCTCGGCAAGCAAGAATAGAGTAAATGAGCTATGGACTCTCACATTGACAGCGTTTTGTTTAAGAAATTTTGCTTATTTGCATGTCATCATTTTTCTTTTTCTATCCTGCAAAGAGAAATAGACAATATGCTCCTGAAAAGAACACACACACAATGGCACCTGAGGCAGAGTTAGAAAATTTTAATATGGTAATTTTTTCTCAGTCAGTAGGAATGTGTTGAATTATTTTACTACTCCAGGATAAATCCAGCCCCACAGCTCAGGAATGTTTGGTTATCATGGAAATTTATTTGGAACGGAGATGACCGGACTGCTGCGATCAAGGTATTTTTGAGCCACACATCCTTCATCATCATTCACTGAAATTTCAGATCTAGGGGCATATTATAAACTTACAGTATCAGACATCAATCGATACTACAGGGTTATCATAACCGGTATGGTGGTGCCATAAAGTGTTTTTCATTAGTGGTAATTATGTTGTTTAAGACCATGAAGTAATAGCAAAATATCTTTCATTATCTGTATTTTCCACAGTAGGCATTATTTATGTTATTTTTAAGATGCCATTGTATAATATAGATTGATTCTGTATTTTACTATGTCGGATTGATTTATGATACTGCGCCCTCATAAGAACATCTTTTAGAAAAACGGCCTCTTTAAAATATGTTGATATATCATACTTGGTCCTATGAATTCATTACTGTATGACTTCTATGATTCTGGATGCGTCACGAACTTACCTCCGCTCTGTCCCTCCCGCGACCTCTGCACTTCCGGGTGGGCTCGTTGTAGACGTCATGACGCCGACACGCCGGCGACGTGAGAATTCAAAAGCCAGCGTCCTCCTGGACCCGGTCCCTGATAGTAGCGTTTGCTACCGCCCTGCCTCCTTGTACTCACCTGCTTTGGATCCTGTTCTCTCCTGCTCCATATACCTACCTTTACCGCTCAGTGACTTTACCTACCTTGCCTGCTCCTGGACTTACCTTGCTTGTTCCAGTTCTTCAGCACCTTCTTCCAGTATTCAGCCTACAGTCCCAGCGTCACCTTTTTCCAATATTCACCTACAGTTCCAGCAAACCTTGTTCCAGCACCCAGCCTACAGTTTCCCAGCAGCACCTGTTCCAGTATTCAGCCTACAGTTCCCAGCAGCAGCTGTTCCAGAATCCTGCCTATTTCCCAGCGCACCTTTTCCAGTATTCGCTTACAGTTTCCCAGCAGCACTTGTTCCTAGATCCTGCCTACAGTTCCCAGCAGCACCTTGTTCCAGTATTCGCCTACAGTCCCAGCAGCACCTTGTTCCAGTATCCACCTACGTTCCCACAGACCTTGTCCACTCCTACCTACAGTTCCCAGCAGCACCTGTTCCAGCTTCCAGCCTTCTGTTCCCAGCAGCCTCTGTTTCCTGCATTTTCCAGACTATCTGCCTCCTCCTAAAGCGTACTTGGTAAGTACCCCGGCCTCCTGGCCCTATTATTACAGATGACTCATGGAAACCACGAGCAATTTATGAAACCTGTACTGAGCCTGTACTGAGCCTGGCAATGCTCAGAAGAGGCGAGACAGGGGATTAACATTCAGTTCATTGGCTGTGATGTCAACTGTCAAATCCATACTGACAGTGCTAACTGGAAGAACCAGAAGAAGAAACGGGGAAGCGGATTTCAGATGAGACTTATATAGTTCCACATTTCAAACTATTACCGTGTAGGTTTTCTTTGAGGCTGGACTTGCCCTTTACTTAATAGGCCTTAATATCACTTTCCAACTGCTAATATTAGCTTAATATTGTTTTGACTTTCTATCTTGACATTGGAGTGGTATAAAATACCTTACAGTTGGATGACTACGACTTCCCTCTGGGTGCTATATTCTTTGTGTACTGGGGCGGAGTCATTCACGAGGCTGGGGTCCACAGGGGGATTTGTCATGAAATGGAAGTTTTTTGACTGGGCAATCCTTAGTAAAATTTGTTGAAACCTACCATCTGCTGATTAACCTGTACCATAAGGCTGGGTATGTCAGGAAATGATTTGTTCCAACCGAGCGTTCACTACTCAGTGGGGTTTAGGTCGGACAATGCTGTCGAGTCGCAGCACAGTGGCCACTGCTGACAGTTCGCGTGACCTATGGTGTGGTCACATAGGGAACCACACCAATCGGCCGTGAATTACCAACGGGCCACCACGCACACACGGCAAAATATTTAAGGCCTACCGACCGATCTGCACTATTGCTCAGTCGTGCCGAAATAATCTTACCTTGTGTACCCAGCCTTAGACCTCTCTGTTCTTGTTTTTCTAGGAGATTAGCCAGTTATAAATTAGTTTAAAAAATCCCCCCATATGAACACACACATAATATATACTATATATAATATATGGTAAATACTTACATAGGGAATCATAGAACTATGCTGCTTTTGCTGCTGCCAGGAGTGTTAAATGTATAAATTGTTATTATAGATTTACATGGCGATGTAATAAAGTTCTTATCCTTAAATTGGTAAATAACATCTGATTGGTTGGGGGGCAAAATTTAGCACCATTTTTAACAATAAGACATAGCCCTGTTATTTTCGCATATCCACATTGGTGCTTTACAATTACAGTGATACATACTATCAATACATACAATTACAGAAAGGGTAAATCATATAATTATACTTACACTCTCAGTGGGGAGGTATATTATGACACAATAGAAAGGTAATATACATCAACCCTGAAATTTTGAGGGTTCTGCTTTTAGATCAACCACATCTTTCTATAGCCATTAGTGAACTTGCAATCAGTTACTGTTGCAGTTAATTTCCTCCCTCTGGACCACCTTTGGGGGAAGACCAAGGAGCTCTTGTGCATCAAACTACTCTGACATCCCTATTGATACTGCTAAGAAGGGGTTGAATTCTCAGAAAGGGGCAAGGGTTTTTTATTTCACTGCGTCCCCCACCCCTTTCTTTTCTCCCCAGGGGTGCCCACCTGAGACAAAAGTCTCACTCACTTCCACCTTTATGGAGCGGCTTCCCCATGATGGTTTTGTCAGAACTAGTGTATGCCAGCTATACTTGTTTGTGTACGGTGTAAACTTACCACATAGACCGTGACATAGGTCACATAGTAGTGCAAATGGAACATAGCATGTTTATGCTTATTGTTCTGGTATTAGTATTATCATCAACTGGACACCAAAGTCTCATGTAACATATCAACTCCTTTAGTACAGCTGCTGCCAAGTACTGACACACTGATCTTACTCACAATGTATAAAAGGACAGAAAGGAACAATTATTATATGGCAATATTGTTTTTTTTACTATATTGGTACATTTTTGAGATACACCTACCTATTTATATTACTCCATACAAAAAAACTGGTGGTACGTTGAGCTCCCCACTACCCATGGTTATACCTTTCTAGTAAATCCTGCACTTGCCCCTGTTTTCCATGTGAAGCATATTGACATGCCTGTAATCAATGCGAGGAGAGGCATTTATTTGCTTATGAATGAATGATATAAAGGCTGCTGAAATCCTAAACTTGTTCACACTGTTCCTAAATATAGCATTACAACAGACAAACTCTTGATGCAATATTGACACCTGATGCAAATACTATAGACATTCACACCATATCCATTAATAATTAGTGTAGTCTGGTCAAAACAAGTTGAATGAGATGGATATAATACAGATTTGGTAAATACAGAAAAAGCTCACACGATTTGCAAAGGGTGTCAAATAAACCACAAATTTTCAGGGCAACCACACCCCTTTGTTGGGTGTAAAGTCCAACCCTCTTTAAATAGTGTTACTGACGGGCGGATTAGGCCTACCAGACCTAAACCTATACCACAAAGCTGCTATCCTGACCCAAACTTATAAACTGGACACACATACTCAAGACAAGCTATTGGTAGAATCATAACATATGCTTCATATGCCTACTCAAATCTCCATGGCTCACCCCCACAGATCGCCCTAAAGCCACCCAAAATAATCTCCCTAAACAACACCCTGAGAATCTGGAATGACAAAGAACAAGACCAAACTCCCAAAATAGACCTGGACATTAGCAATCCCTATTCCTCAACCCTTCCTTCCCCCCGGGACTAACTGCCCAAAAAATTTCTCATCTGGATAAAACAGCAATCCAAAATTACTACAAATTTACAAAAAAAGGCTCCATCATTCCAATACATCAACTGATGCAAGAAGAAACCCCCTCCACTTTACACATATATGGAATACAACCAAATCTCCCACTACATAAAGTTCAATCAAATTGAAAGAAACACACCTTTGAAAAACTCTGCAAACAAACCTCAACTCCAGACACACATCCCAAAAATATACTCAAATCTCAAGACTCCCCCACCACCAGATCTACCATCATTCACCCATAAATGGGAAAAAGAACTCCAACTACATTCACTGATCAACATGGGAGAATGCTTTAAAATGACACATAAATGTCAATGGCAAGCAAAGCACGAAAAAAATTATAAAATAATCTCCAGATGGTATCGCTACCCAGACACACTACTAAGATTTACCTAAATACCACAGCAACATCCTGGAGATGCCAAAGAGGAGGAACAATGTCCCTATCTGGTTATCTTGCCCATTAATCCACCCTTCTGGACTTCATCATAAAATATACAACCAAATCAACAGCACAATCCTTAACACCTCTCGCCCAATATGTCCTACTTCCATGCTAACCAAAAGCATAGAACAATCAAAAAACATTACTAAGGCACTTCTTAACAGCTGAAGATGGTCATACCTCTTTTCTGGAAACCACAACATGTCCCACACAAACACTGGGACCAGGATTATTACATATAATGCGAATGGAAAGATCTAACAGCATCATTATATGACACACAGACAGATTGCTCACAACCTGGACGACAATGGATCCCGTTTATGGAAACCAACCTATAAATACTACTAACTACCTAAACCAACCAGAAACTCTCCAAGACAGAACTATCAAAAAGTGATGCTTCTTTTGACAAGATTCGATAGATTACTTAACACTGAATAGGCAACTGTGTTAGACAATATAAATCATATTAACTACGTGTCCCACCATAAACTCCTTCCCCCCTCTCTCCCCACCCCCCTCTTCCACTTTCTTAGATATGCTAACAAAAGAACACTGTGAATTTTACCAAATTTTTGAGAGTCTGCCATACTCCCCAATGTATACTCTTCCCTCTTTTTTTTTCTATTCTACCCTCTATCTTTAAATAACAAAATATTACAAATAAAGAATTAAAAAAAAAAAAAAAAAAAAAAAATTATGTTACATGAGGGAATTAAGCGTATGTGGAAAACTGAAAAATTATTTCAGGGCACCACACCCCTTCATTGGGTGTTTGATTATCAGATCATCTTTAGGAAAATAAAACAATGTGGAATATGTGGCATATATGTCCATTCTCCAAGTCGAAATCCAATCAGAAAATCCCTTCCAGGAAAGTGTTTTTCCCAGAAGTGATTTTTTTTCTCCATTGATCAATATGACTGATCACCTAATATGGATTGCTTTGTGTTTTTTTAGCTCACTAGCAAAGATTCTATTCGTAAATGGATCTCTAGACCTATTCACAAATACAGTAGTAGGGCGCCACACATGGCAACTTACTATAGCAGGTACGGATCTGTCTGGAGAAGAATTCAATTCCTCCACTGGACCACCAGGACTGTTTGGGGGAAGACCAAGGCATGTCCCCCAGCATCAAAGTAAGTACTTTGTCATCCTGGGGCCTCCCTATAGGATTCTGCTAAGAAGTGGTTAAATTTGTCCATGTTCACGATAGGGAATCGAGGGGGCAATGGGGCACTTGAATTCTGTCCTCTGCACTCTCCCCAGCACACGCAACTTTTTTAATAAGGGGCAGATTTTTTTTTTTCATAGCGCATGATTGGTTGTTTAGTAATCTGCAAACCAGAGAGCAAAATGCCACTGGGTCAAGCTAGAACTGTGAAGTCAGCTTTGTAAAAAACATTACTTTATATATCCTTCTAATATAATATAATTATATAGTTATATAGTGGCTTATTGAATAAGGAGTTTTTGCCAGGGCTGTTAATTAGCTTCACACAATCAGATTGTACCTTTTCACTGTCTACTACTGTTATAACATCTTGATGGTTGCTGCAGATTTGATAACACAGGCAACATTTTGCACCTCTTATGGAAAAGGCCCCATTAGCTATCGTAGTAAATACATGACTGCTGTACCCGCAAACTGTGTTCCACGCTAAGCTGCAGGAACCATGTCATGCAGGGGGTTGGGAATATGACAGTGTCCCTTTCATTTTTCATTTTTACCACACCCATTTTGTCTAAGGTCACACACTTTTGTTTATTTACATTACCACCTATTTTTTTAAAACAACTATTCCCCTTTTACATTCTTGCCTTCAACATTTTTAAAGTGTATGATGTTGTTACAAGACATTATAAAATCTTCCCCCTCCTAAGGACCTGAATCGCTAATCCTCACCCCTGGCTACACTTACTAACAGGACTTAACTGGAGGGGCCTGGGACCCCCTGCAAGAATGGAGGCTGGGTCCTTAACCCCCTTCCCCTATCCAAGATCGCCTTCTGTGATCAGTCTGTTTAAATACAACCGCCCGGGGCCCCTGCAGGGATGGCAGGGTGGGTAGTTACACCATGTTCTAAGTCATGTTATACTTACCCAATTTTTCCTTTTTTGTTTGCTATAACTGAGGGCTGACAACCACTGCTAATGAACTGGATGGCTTGACTTACATTGGTTAACAATCTAGGGGCAGGGATGGCAGGGTTGGTAGTTATGCCACTCCTTACTACAGTCATGTTATACTTACCCAATTTTCCTTTGACAATGCTGATAATGATCTGGAGAGCTGATGACAACTGGCTAACGATCTTTAGGCCTGACTATTCTGACTAAGGAACCGAAGTGCTGACTAACACCAGCTATTGAATTGGAGGGCTGGCAAACACTTCAATATACTGGAGGGCTGACTTACACTGTTTACAATCTGAAAGGCTGACAACACTGGCTAATGAACTGGAGGGCTGACACACTGGCTATGAACTGGGGCTGACAACACTGGATAATGAATTGGAGGGCTTACTTACAACTGGCTAAGAATCTGAAGTACTGACACACTGTATAATGATCTCAAGGGCTGACAACACTGGTAATAACTGGAGGGCTGATGATACTGGTTAATAAACTGGGAACTGGCAAAAAAACTGTTAATGAAATGGAGGGGTGGCTGTAAATGATCTTAAGACGGAGTTCTTGTTCTTCTTGCCATGTTAGAGATAGAGGCGGTGCATTGTGCCTTTCAAGCAGGTAACTTAAAGGGAAAGTTCAGTGGAAAATGTCATTATTTTATAAATTATTGGTTTGTATAATGCAACCTAATTACTCACTATTCAGGAGATTCATAAAGTTCTTATGATTTAAAATGGTGCTAATTTTTGCCCCAACAATCAGATTTTATTTAACATTTGAAAGCTAACATCTGATTTTTGGGGGGCAAAATTAGCACATTTTAAATGATAAGAACTTTTATTGAATCTCCCTGATTCTCTCCCATTTTAAAAAAATCAGTTGATTTCATACCCTTTGCTATTCCCTGCTGCTAGGGGACCTGCAAACAGGAAGTCAGTATTTCGTTGCATTTATTTATACACAGACAAATGCTGAATGGCAGGTTTAAGGTCATTGGGATGGAAAAATGGCTGCTCTTTTTTCTTAAAAGCATATGTATTTTCCACTGAACTTCCCCTTTAATAATTACTTCTGTGGCAGCCCAATTTTAATTGGAGACCAGCCCGGGGGGGCATTTGACCCTCACCCTATTGGGTCAGTTTTTCCCTTTTTCTAGTGCCCAGAATCTCCCTGGTGTCCATAGATTTTATATGGATTTTATAGATTGTTACATTGTCCAATTGAGCTTTGAGTAAAAAGCAGCATTTGTATGTTTCAAAATGTATCCAGTCTGCCTTTTTATTGACAGTAGCATAACCTAATAATTGATACCAACTGTATCAATTTTCAACCCTGCAGCTGCCTGGGGTAATCCCTACTTTAGTAAGGGGAGCATGGAAACGGAAATTTTCCGTCTTGCCCAAATTCAGCAAATTCTGTCAGATCCTTTGTCAATGTCACAACTCTGACTTTCAAAGACACTAATGGCAACATAGTAACATAGTTATTGAGGTTGAATAAAGACATACGTCCAACTTTTCACCCCTTCTTTAACCTACCTAACAGCTGATCCAGAGGAAGGCTCCAAACAGTAAGTAGAAACGATCCTTGGATCAACAGAACTACAGTATTGTATTAATACCAGTAATTCTCAAAAATTTTCATTTTAGAAACATATCTAGGACCACCTTTAAAGCTAGTTAATGAACTTGTCAAGCCCTCTCATTCCCCATATTATTTTAGTTCACCTCTCTGAGCTGCTTCCATTTCCAAGATGTCCTTTTGTATATGGGATTTCCAAAACTGTCACTGCATATTCCAGATGATCCTTAACAGTGCCTTGAAAGAGGGAGAATAATATTTTCTGGTCTTGAATCTATTCCTCTCTAATACAAGACATATCTTGTCTAGCTCTAGCCGTTGCTACCCCTGGCATTGTTTGCTATAGCTAGTCTGTTATCTACTACCAGAACCCCCAAACCCAACAGAAGTTTTTATGGTGTAGGTGGCACAGATTGTTAAACCCCAACTGCATCACCTTACATTTATCAAGTTGACATTGGAATCTCATCTGCCATTCTGGTGTCCATTTTGATAATTTATCTAGCTCAGCTGGCAGCAATTGCACATTATTTAAGTTTCCAAAGCTCTGCATAGTTTAGTGTCATCAGCAAACACAGATACCTTGCTATCAATGCCCCTTTCTAAGTCCATTTATAAAGATTAAAAGAGAGAGTTTTCTGTAGTGGTGGGTCTGAGTACCCACGGCAACCGTGATGGGCGGGGCTTAGACACCCATGAGTGGGTGGGCTTATGCACCCATGAGTGGGCAGCCCCGCGGCACCTGCGGATGGGCGGGGCCACATGGGCTGTAGGTAATGGGCCATGGGGGGCCCTGCACTGGAGGGACCATGGGATCCATGAGTGAGGGGCCAGGGGGCTGCAAGGGGAGGAGGAGACACAGGACAGATTGACTGACAGTTCAAGCAGGAGGCAGAAAGTGCAGGGGACCTGGTGATACTGCTGCCATATCACACACAAATGTAATATCTTCAAAACTATACAAAATAACCAATGGAAATAGATTTAAAAATTCTCAGGGAGCAATTCCTATCAATTTACCTAATGTCTTTTTGGACCACAGTTTTCATGTGAACCTTTCCCTGCCGATCGTATATTCACGATCTTTCAGAGAATGCTTTAAAACTGCACAGATCGTGATATACATCTGTGGCTCCCCCCTCCAAAAATTTTTTTCCCCCTGCTAGGGCCGATCGGGGGGCAGCATTCAACCTGGCCCCCCCTAGTTAGAAGGATAGTAGGGTTAGCTAGGGAGCTCTAGCTAGTCCCCCCCCCCATCCCCGGGCCCCCCCTCTGATCTCCATCCTACTCCCAGATCAGCACCCCCCCTCGATCCTCCCATCCAAATCCCTCCGTCCCCTCGATCCCCTCGCTCCTCCAATCCCCCGATCCTCCCCCCCCTTCGGTTCGTCCAAAAACAAATCCTAGGGGGGATCAGGAGATATCTACATTGAAAAGTTTTCCCTCCTTGAAGCTGCCGTCCCGGAGGAGGAAGCTGATGGGAGACCCCGGTGCATCACAGAACTTTCCTCCTTCACCGGTGCGTCTTCCCATATGGAGGTTTCACTGCCTGCCCCCGGTGGTCCATTTATGTACTGCAGCCATGTCTATGGAGATCATTCTGCAGTCCTAAGTTAGAAAATCCTGTCAAGCTAACAGCTTTTCTATAGATTTTGTGAAGGAACTCAAAGTTCCCATTCACAATAGATTTGTTTCTAGTCTTTGCTACTTAGCGAAGACTTAGAACCAAAAATTGGGACAGAGATCAAATTTGTGGTGATCACTTTGCTGATCACCACATTACTGATCTTTGCCAAATGAATGACAAATCACTTCCTGGAAAATGATTTCCTGGAAGTGATTTTTCTGATCGGATTTCGAATTGGAAAACGGGCATTTTGCCCGTATCCCAAGTTCGTACATTTCCCGTAAGATGATCTGGATGATCATCCTTTGGGATGATCGGGGAAAAAATGGTGGAAATACACACAAAAAATTCTTAAGTGATACACACACCCTTCTTTTTTTTTTTTTACCCTAAACTATAAATTATAAAAAGTTGTCTTCTCCCACTCCCAATGTCCCCATGTATCGGTAAAGTAAACGCGGATTACTTATTTGTAACTATTTCAGTGTAAACTAAGCCTATTTTTTGAGAAGGAAATTTTGCAGAGTCCAAATAAAGAACAGTATTGAATTTTTTTAGATCAGTAAAGTGTGCAAAAACGTGTGTGACCTCTCCATACGTAACCGATTTCACTCAAAATACCACTAAAAGGGGGAGAGTGTGTGTGTGGGGGGGTGGGTTGTGGCGTTTTTAAAAATTTTTCTTGTACTGCCCGCCCTTCTAAATGCGTCCCATGGAGCTAGTGGTTGGCCTCGTCTTCTGTTTGCACCCACGCAAATGGCACAAACCGTTTGATTCAGGACATGTGGGCCGATTGCTATTTAGTGGGTTTTTTTTGCTTGTCAAGTGGGTTATAGGTAGGAATTTCAACCCTTGAATCATCTTAATTTTAATTTTTCCAAAATCTGCTAAAAACACAGAGTTTCTTTGGATCGCTGGGTCTGGAATTCTTCATGCATTATGAAAGCCCCATGCACAGTAACGTAGCGGAATGTGTGTAGATTCCAAAAATATTAGTTTTGTGGGGGGAATTTCCATGTTTCGGGACTGTTTTCCTTAGAAAAAGGGTAGCTGTTCAAATTCACAGAGCACTTTGATTTTTTCCTTGTAATTGCATTTGTGCATGCGTCCCTTTGGAGCTAGTTGGGGCCACGTCTCTGTGTGCAATCCACGCATATGGCATACCGTTTGATCATAACATGTGGGAGATTGATATTAGTTGGGGGTTTTATTTTGTTGGGGGCATTTAAGTTTTGGGGCTGTTTGAAATTAACAGAGCACTTTGATATTTTTCTTGTAATTACACTGGTGCCATGCGTCCCATTTGAGCTAGTTGGTGGTCCCCGCCCCTGTGTCATCCCGCATATGCATACCGTTTGAATTCAGGCATTTGGAAAGATTGGATAATTGACAATTTGTTACCATGACATGGAAATTTGCCATGATTGTTAACTTTGAATTGTATTTTTATAAATTTTTTCCTGAAAATTCTGTAAGAAAGCGAAATTGTACACAAAACTGCACCCACAACCTTGGTGGTATGCATAAAATAATCACACCCATTGTGTAGCTTACGGTGGTAGAGTCCAAGAATAGCATAGTTTGGGGGGTATTCTAATATAGAGGGGGTGTTTAGTCCTGACAAATATCTGAAAGTTGCCTGTCCTTGGGCCACTGTTTCATGAGCTCACTTTGTGGCTATTTTGATTCCACGTCCTGCGTGTGTAAACCATACCTAGGGCATTCCCGTTTGATTCCGGACATTTGGGAGATTGATATTTGGTAGTTTTTTTTTACATTACTTGGGATTTTGGCATGATTTCTACCGTTGAGAGGTGTTTTTTTTTCAAATTTTTAGAAAATCTGCTTAAAACTGTGGAACTTCTCGAAGACTGCGCCCCACACCATTGATGGTACGATGAACACACTACAGAATTCGTAGATAAAAAGGTGTGTGGATTCCGAAATATCTGGTTTGTGGGGGTTTGTTTTTGTGGGGAAAAATGGCAGACTGTTCAAATTCAGATTTGACTGAATATTTTGGCTGTTTCTTTGCTGAGCCCTTGTGATTGTTTCACTTTGTGTCTTTTTGGCTTCCCGTTTACGTGGTGTAAGACCCACATATGGCATACCGTTTGATTTCAGGACATTTGGGAGATTGATATTTAGCTAGCTTTTTTTTTACATTCCATGGGTTTTGGTCATGATTTTCTACCTTTTGAAGTTGTTTTGTTCATTTTTTCAGACAAATGCGAATTCTTCTACGAATAACTTTCTCCACACCATTCATGGTATGAATGACAAACTAACTACGCGTTACGTAGCTGACGGTATGTAATTCTGAGATACTATAGTTTTGTGTGTGTTTTCCCAAGTTGAGGGGTGTTCTAGTTTGAAAATCTGGAAAATGCTGTTATTGGCATCCCTGCGCCTTGTTTTACCTTTTTGACTAGCGCTTCCAACGTCCGTGTGTGTAACCACAACCATATGGCATACCCTTTGATTCAGGAAATTTAGGAGATTGATATTTGGGTAAGTTTTTTTTACATTCAAATGGGGTTTTGGTGTGATTTGTAACTTGAAAATGTATTTTTTCTCTATTTTTCCAGAAAATTGTGTAAGAATGCAAATTCTATGAAGAAATCCTGCGCCCACCCATTGATGTATGAATGAACGAACTACATGCTACATGCGGAAGGTGTTTAGATTTCAGGAATATATAGTTTGTGGTGGTATTTCTGAGGGTGTTTGTGGAAAAAACTGCAGACTGTCCAAATTCGGAATTGGCTAAATCTTTTCGCTGTTTCTCAAACCAGCATACATTGTCTCACACGTGGCTTTTCGCTCATTTCCACTCCGCATGTGTAAACCACAAAATATGGCATACCGTTTGATTCAGGACATTTTGAGAGATTGCTTATTTAGTCCACTTTTTTGTACATTCCGTCAGGTTTTGGCATGATTTTCTACCTTTTGAAGTTGTTTTTTGTCATTTTTTCGAGAAAGTGGACTTTCTATCTACGAAGAATGCGCCCCAAACCCTTGAATGGTAATAATGAACGAACTAACATTGCTACATACTGAAGGTGTGTAGATTTTTCATGAATGTATCGTTTTTTTGTGGGGGTTATTTTTGAGTTACGGGGGTGTTTTGTGGAAAAAACCTGCAGAACTGTCCCAAATTCGGAGTTGGCTAAATATTTTACGCTGTTGCTGAGCCATCGTGCATTGTCTCACTTTGTGGTCTTTTTCGCTTCCACGTCCACATGTGTAACCACACTATGGCATACCGTTTTGATTCATGACATTTGGGAGATTGCTATTTAGTAACTTTTTTTTAGATTCCATGAAGGTTTTGGCATGATTGTTTACCTTTTGAAGTGTTTTATATGTTCGTTTTTTCAGAACAAATGCGAACCTTCTAACAAAGAACTGCGCCCACACACCATTGTATGGGTATGAATGAAACAAACTACAAGCGTTACAAGCTGAAGGTGTGTAAGATTCAGGAATATCATAGTTTGTGGGGGTTATTTCTAAGTTACGGGGGTGTTTTTGTGGAAAAACTGCAGACTGTACAAATTCGGAGTTGGCTAAATTTTGGTCGCCGTTTCTGAGCCATGTGCAGTGTCCCTCCCTTGTGGCTTTTTTTCCGCTTCCACGTCTGGCGTGTGTTTACCCACATATGGCATACCGTTTGATTCAGGACATTTGGGAAGATGATATGTTAATAACTTTTTTTGTACATCCATGGGGTTTTGGGCATGATTTCGAACCTTTTTGAACGCTGTTTCGATGTTCATTTTTTTGAAATCTGGTAAAAGTGCAAATTTCTTCTACGAGAACAGCGCCCACACCATTGATGATTACTGCAACTACGGCGTTCACATAGCCTGAAGGGTTAGATTTCATGAGTATATAGTTTGTGGGGGTATTTTTGAGTTGGGGGGGGGTGTTTCGGGGAAAAACCTGCAGACTGTTCAAATACAAACTGTTTAAATTTGTTTTTTTTTGGCTGCTACTGACATTTGGCACGTTCACGCTCTGGGTTAGTTTGGTAGCCCTGTCTTTCTGTACACCCAGATGTGGCATAACCGTTTTATTCGGGAGGTGTTAGGCTTTCATATTTGAGATGCGTTGAAACTTTCCTCCATCAGTTTTTTTAGCTGAAATTCCCGCATTTGATTTTTGTCCTCTGATTTTTACAGTTGAGGAAAAAAAAGGAAAATGTGAGAAAGGTAACTTACAAGTTGGACGAGAGCTGTTCCGGGTACCTCATTTTGATCGAACTTAACCCTCACTCGTAAAATCCTGCGAGTGTGTAGTTTCTAAAAATATCCACTTGTGGGATAGTTTAGATAATTTGGTAGATATTCTAGTTTCACTGTTAGTAGTGTTTCACATTTAATTTGGGTAAGATTCCTAGAGTGCAGGTTTAGTTTGGGGGGTTTTCTCCTGTACAGGAAAATTCGGGTACCTACATAATATCTGGAATCGTTGTACTCGGAGAAATCGAGCTTTTTAGAAACAGTAAGATTTTTGTGCGTAACCTTAAATAACTATAAGTAAAAATGGGAAAATCCATGAAATTTTGCAAATTTTTTTCATTTTTTACAATATTTTACCCATAATTCAATAAAATGTCCAGAAAAAGTTACAAAATTCTGTTTACGCATGTTCAAGACACTTTGTGCTGAAAAAACAATGTATAATATTCCTGATTTACTGCAAGGTTTCGCACTACTGTAAAATTAGTCTAGCGATTAGGGCCCAATCCTGAAAATTTCTTCGCAGTTAACGCAAAAAGAAAATGAAATCTCCTGGCAGTTGAAAGGTTTAAAATCAGTTCTGAGCAAACGTCAATATATGATCCCGTAACAAAGTTTCTAGCACTTCTCTTCCACGGATGTTGGTTTACAGTCTATAGTTACATTGTTTTTTTTTTTTCGCAATCCAGTGCACATCAATCATGACAAAGCGAATCTGAAAAAGTTAGAACGCGGTCCCTATATAAAATTTCCTAATCTCTTTTAAGATTTGAGATGTATTTCATCTGGCCTGGGGTTTTATTGATATTACCTTTTCTAATTGTTATCCGTACCCTACCTCTGTCAGGATATACCTGATGTATAACCCTTCATATTAATTACAACAGTCCCTGCTATAAGAACTAGGGTTCTCTATAGTGAATACCGATGAAAAAAAACATTTTAGCACATTTGCCTTTTCGGCATCCTCTGTCACCAACTCATTCCCATTTTTTAATGGTCCCCACATCTCATCCTGCATCTTTTTTTTACTACTGTATATGTAAAAAACATTTTGGGTTGGACGTGCTTTTTCTGCTATCCTTATTTCATTTGTCTATTTTTAGTTTTTTAATTGCCTTTCTGCACTCCTTCTTACACAGCTTTGTTATACTCCATGTAAGTCTTTCCCTCTAATGAAATTTTAAAAGCCCCTTTATTTTTTTTCCCATTTCCCTTTTTTTACACTTTTCCCTAAAGGCTAAATTTTAGAAATGTAATAGTTTACTATCCCTTTAAAGCAGTTCACTTCTCTCAACTCTTTACCTAGGAACAAATCCCCCAGTCACATAGCAGGAGTGATTCCTTAAACACATAAATTGCTTTCCCTAAAGTTAAAAAGTTTTGTTAACCCAGTGCACTTTAGTTTTTGCAACCTATAGTAAAAGACAACTATATCATGGTCACTATTTCCCTAAGATTGGTTTTGCACACAGTCTTGATTTTGTGACATAATGTATGTCCCTTTTCAAAACGGCTCTACTTGAAAAGGAGGAACTTAACCTCAAAACTTGGTTTAATATGGGCAATATGAGCATTTCATTTATGTTTTTACTGCTGTGTCACTGTGAGTGCTGTGGACCATCTTCTTGCAAATATGCTGTGTCAATAATTTTTTTGATGATATTTAAAAGCTATCAAATCCCTGGATGCAGTGTAGTTTTAAAAAACCTGGAGGGCCACATTTCAATTTCCCCAGTGGATACGATCGGTCCCACAGTGTACTCACAAAGAGCACTTTACAGGTTTCCCTATTGGTACAATGTATGCTTCTGGATTCCATTTTTTAAACTTAGCACATTACAAGGCCAGTGAAATTCCACCTGTTTTTTTTATGATTATGAAGGCAGCCATCCAAAGCAGGGCTCCTTCAGTTATTGTTTTATGGGCTCATCACTCCGAATTAGTTCAGTAGAATGTTCTGCAAAAAATAGTATAGGGCATTGGATGCTTTGGACACATGCATTTTGGGGGCTTACACTAAGCCATATCCAAGGCACAGTCCCAATGGATGGATGTAAATGGGAAAGAAGAGGCATTTATCATCAAAGCAATTTCTCAAAAAATTAAAGATGACCCTAAAAACAACATACATAAAATGTGTCAAAATGATAATAAATAGTTTTTAATTTATAAGATAAACATTCTGTAATCAGAAAAATGTTTAAAATCAATGTACACTGATAGTTCCTTACTATATTTTAAATCTATTCTAAAAAATAGCAGAGCATCTAGATTTTTCATTCAGCTAAGGGAAGTTGCAGTTTCTACATTTAATCTTGGAGAGTGTTCTATAGCGCAAATGTTAAATGAGTGTCACTGCAACCATATTGGATTTTAGGCTCTTATTAGTAATATTCCACTGGAAGGCTGGTCAACATAACCGTACCAGGTTTGGGCTGATCATAAGAAGCCAATGTTTGGCCGTTCAGTGCATCATCCAATACCAGTATACCTCTGTCTAGTGCATCATCCGATACAAGTATACCTTTGAAGAGCACATTATCTGATACCAGTATACATCTAACCAGCACATCATCTGATACTAATATACCTCTGACCAGCACATTACCATATACCAGTACATCACTGACCAGCACATCACCTGACACCAGTATACCACTGACCAGCACTTCATCTGGTACCAGTATACCACTGACTAGCACATTATCTAATACAAGTATACCTCTTACCAGCACATCATCTGATACCAGCATACCTCTAACTAGCAAATCATCTGATACCAGTATAACTCTGACTAGCACATCATCCGATACCAGTATACCCCTGACAAGCACACCATCTAATACCAGTATACTTCTGACCAGCACATCAACTGATACCAGTATACCTCTGACAAGCACACTGTCTAATACCAGTATACCCCTTACCAGTAAATCATCTGATGATATACCTCTGACTAACACATTACACTATACCATGATACCACTGACCAGCACGTCATCTGTTACCAGTATACTATTGACTAGCACATCATCATATACCAGTATACCCCTGACCAGTACATCATCTGATACCAATATACCTCTGACCAACACATCATCTGATAACAAAATAACATTAACCAGCAGATCATCTGAAACTAGTATATCTATGACTAACACAACATCATCTGATAAGAATATACCTCTGACCAATACATCATCTGATAACAGTATACCTCTGACCAGCACAATCAGTAATATGAATGAATTTCAAACCAGCATATCATCTGATAACAGAATACCCCTGGCCAGTACATCATCTGACACCAGGATATCTCTGACAGGTGCATCATTTGATACCAGCATACTGCTGACTAGCACATCATCCAATACCAGTATACCCCTGTCCAGTGCATCATCCAATACCAGTATACCTCTGTCCAGCGCATCATCCGATACAAGTATACCTTTGAAAAGCACATCATTTGATCCCAGCTTACCTTTGACCAGCACATCATCTGCTATCAGTATACTACTGACTAATACATTATCTGATACCAGTATATCATTGGCCAGTACATTATCTGATACCAGTATACCTCTGATCAGTGCATCATCCGATACCAACATACCTCTGACCAGCACATCATCCAATACCAGTATACCTCTGACCAGGACATCATCCGATACCATCATACCTCTTACCAGCACATCATCCGATACCAGCATACCTCTGGACCAGTACATCATCTGATACCAATATACTTCTGACCAGCAAATTACACTATATCAGTATACCACTGACCAGCACGTTATTAGGTACCAGTATACCTCTGTCCAGTGCACCATCCGATACCAGTATACCTTTGAAAAGCACTTCATCTGATACCAGTATTCCTCTAACCAGCACATCCATCCGATACCAATATACTTCTGACCAGCACATTACACTATATCAGTATACCACTGACCAGCACGTTATTAGGTACCAGTATACCTCTGTCCAGTGCACCATCCGATACCAGTATACCTTTGAAAAGCACTTCATCTGATACCAGTATTCCTCTAACCAGCACATCATCCGATACCATTATATCTCAGACCACAACATCATCCGATACCAGTATAGCCTCTGACCAGAACATCATCCGATACCAGCATACCTCTAACCAGCACATCATCTGATACCAGTATACCTCTGACCAGCGCATCATCCGATACCAGTATACCTCTGACCAGGACATCATATGATACCAGTATACCTCTGACAAGCACATCATCTAATACCAGTAAACCTCTATCCAGCACATCATCTGATACTAATATACTTCTGACCAGCACATTACCCTTTATCAGTATACCACTGATCAGCACGTTATCAGGTACCAGTATACCTCTGACCAGCACAACATCCAATACCAGTATACCTCTGTCCAGTGCATCATCCGATACCAGGATACCTTTGAAAAGCACATTATCTGATACCAGTATATCTCTAACCAGCACATCATCTTACACTAATATACCTCTATCCAGCACATTACCCTATACCAGTATACCTCTAACCAGCACATTACCTGACACCAGTTTATCACTGACCAGCACTTCATCTGGTACCAGTATACCACTGACTAGCACATTATCTAATACCAGTATACCCCTGACCAGTACCTCATCTGATACCAGTATACCCCTGACCAGCACATCATCTGATACTAGTATACTCCTGGCCAGCACATTATCTGCTACCAGTATAACCCTGACCAGCACATCAACTGATACCAGTATACCCCTGACCAGCACATCAACTGATACCAGTATACCGCTGACAAGCACATCATCTAATACCAGTATACCTCTGTTCAGTGCATCATCCAATACCAGTATACCTCTGTCTAGTGCATCATTCGATACAAGTATACCTTTGAAAAGCACATTATCTGATACCAGTATTCCTCTGACTAGCACATCATCTGATACCAATATACATCTAACCAGCACATCATCTGATACTAATATACCTCTGACCAGCACATTACCATATACCAGTACATCACTGACCAGCACATCACCTGACACCAGTATACCACTGACCAGCACTTCATCTGGTACCAGTATACCACTAACTAGCACATTATCTAATACAATTATACCTCTAACCAGCACATCATCTGATACCAGCATACCTCTAACTAGCAAATCATCTGATACCAGTATAACTCTGACTAGCACATCATCCGATACCAGAATACCCCTGACAAGCACACCATATAATACCAGTATACCTCTGACCAGCACATCAACTGATACCAGTATACCCCTGACAAGCACATCATCTAATACCAGTATTCCTCTAACTCCAGCACATCACCTGATACTAATATACTTCTGACCAGCACATTACCCTATACCAGTATACCACTGACCAGCATGTCATCTGGTACCAGTATAACATTAACTAGAACATCATCTGACACCAGTATAACTCTGACTAGCACATCATCCGATACCAGTATACCCCTGACAAGCACACCATCTAATACCAGTATACCTCTGACCAGCACATCAACTGATACAGGTATACCCCTGACAAGCACATCATCTAATACCAGTATTCCTCTAACCAGCACATCACCTGCACTAATATACTTCTGACCAGCACATTACCCTATACCAGTATACCTCTAACCAGCACATCATCTGATACCAGTATGAGACTGACCAGCACATCATCTGATACTAGTATACCTCTAACCAGCACATTATCTGACTCCAGTATACCTTTTCCTACCACATCATTTCATACCAGTATACCTCTGACTAGCACATCATCTGATACCAATATACCTCTGACCAGCACGTCATCTGATACCAGTATACCTCTGACCAGCACATCATCTGATTTAAGTATGCACTCTCTGGACCAGGCCATATCTGAGTACCAGTATACCTACTAAACCAGCCCATCATCTGAACACAGCTACCCACTGGACTACCATTTCTAATACAAGAATACCTACTACTAGCACATCTGATACCAGATCCCCGCCACATTCATCACCAGTACACCTGACAAACATCACCTGAATACCAGTATAACCCCTGCACCCCTCACCTAATAAACATTAATACCCTAAAGCACATCATCTAAAACCAATATAACTCTAACCAGCACATCATCTGATACTAATATACTTCTGACCAGCACGTTACCCTATACCAGTATACCACTGACCAGCATGTCATCTGGTACCAGTATAAACATTAACTAAAACATTATCTGACACCAGTATGAGACTGACCAGCACATCATCTGATACTAGTATACCTCTAACCAGCACATTACTGATTCCAGTATACCTTTTCCTACCACATCATTTGATACCAGTATACCTCTGACTAGCACATTACCCTATACGCATTATTCTACTGACCAGCACGTCATCTGGTACCAGTATACCTCTGACCAGCACATCATCTGATTTAAGTATACCTCTGACCAGCACATCATCTGGTACCAGTATACCTCTAACCAGCCCATCATCTGATACCAGTATACCACTGACTAGCACCGTGATCTAAAAAGTGTATACCTCCGCCCAGCAGTCATATCGGATACCCAGTATACCTCGTACCAGCACATCATCTGATTTAAGTATACCTCTGACCAGCACATCATCTGGTACCAGTATACCTCTAACCAGCCCATCATCTGATACCAGTATACCACTGACTAGCACATTATCTAATACAAGTATACCTCTAACTAGCACATCATCTGATACCAGTATACCCCTGACCAGCACATCACCTGATAGTACGTCTACCCCTGACAAGCACATCACCTAATACCAGTATAACCCTGGCCAGCACATCCTCTGATACCAGTATACCCCTGACAAGCACATCATCTAAAACCAAGTAATAACTCTAATCCCAGCACATCATACTGATACTAATATACTTCGACCAGCACGTTACTCCTATACCAGTCATACCACTGACCAAGCACTGTCATCTTGGGTACCAGTTTAACATAACTAAAACATTATCTGACACCAGTATGAGACGACAGCACATCATCTGATACTGAGTAACTCTAACAGCACATATCTGATTCCGTATACCTTTTCCTACCACATCATTTGAATACCAGTATACCCTGACTATCCCTTACCCTGAACGCATTATTCTTACTGACCAGCACGTCATCTGGTACAGTTATACCCTCTGACTGCACTCATCTGGATACCAGTATACCTCTAACAGCGCATTTTATCTGATAACCAGTATACCTCTAACCAGCACATCATTTGATACAAAGTATACTCTAACCAGCCCCATCATTTACTACCAGCCTACCTATAACTAGCACAGCATCTGATACGAGTAATACCTGATAACCAGCCTCATTTGAACCAGTATACCTCTAATCAGCTCATCATCTGATACCAGTATACCTCTAACCAGTTCATCATTTGATAACAGTATACCTCTAACCAGCTCATCATTTGATACCAGTATACCTCTAACCAGCTCATCATCTTATATTAATATACCTTTGACGAGCAGATTACCCTATACCAGTATACCACTGACCAGCTCATCATCTGATATCAGGATACCACTGACTAGTACATTATCTGACACCAGTATGAGACTGACCAGCACATCATCTGATACTAGTATACCTCTAACAGCCACATTACTGATTCCAGTAACCTTTTTCCTACCACATCATTTTGATACCAGCAATACCTCTGACTAGAACTTTCCCTATACACATTATGTCTACTACCAGCGTGTCATCTGGTACCAGTATACCTCTGCTTAGCACATCATTGATACCAGTAGTAATCTGACGCACATATGTATAAACGAGCACATCTATTATCTTATACCTCTGACACACATCTCTGATAAACCTAAGCGCATTCATCTGATACCAGTATACCTTTAACCAGCCACATATTGATACCAGTTATACCTCTACCCAGCCCATCAGTTTACTACCCAGATACCTAACTAGCACAGCATCTGATATCGTATACCTGTAACCAGCACATCATTGATACTCGTATACCTCTAAACTAGCTCATAGCTATACCAGTTATAACTCTAACCAGCTCATCATTTGATACCATATTACCTCTAACCAGCTCATCATCTGATACCGTAATACCTCTAAACAAAGCACATCATATTGATACCCATTAATACCTCTAACCAGCACATCATCTTATATTAATATACCTTGACCCAGCAGATAACCTTACCAGTATACCTCTAACCAGCACATCATCTGACACCAGTATACCACTGACCAGCTCATCATCTGATATCAGGAAACCACTGACTAGTACATTATCTGATACCAGTATACCAATGATCAGTACATTATCTGATACCAGTGTACCATCTACCAGTAGACATCTTGGGTGTACCACGTATTCCAGTGACCAATACGTTACCTGATACCACATCATTTGAGGGGGGAAAGAATACTTTGCCAATATTTTACTCTAAACTGGAAGGAAGCACCAAACAACCTTCCAATTTCTTAACCGAATTTACGGATGTACACAATAGTAGCCCTTTATCTAAAAACATTACAGAAGCAATACATAGTATAACTGACAAATCATATAATCCCACGAATCCTGAAACCACCACTATCCCTTACAGGAAATTCACATCTGATATCTCATCAGAATCTGCAGGAAACACTTATATACCAAATTCAAGTTTTATGTGAAAACTACACCTAAGAACAGCATGGATCTGAACCTAGTGCCTCATTTACCTCTTTGCTCATCAAGTCTCCCAGCTCTAAAACAACCACATTATTACTAGATAAAATGAGCAGTTTACGTTCAACATTCTCTTCACCAAATCCCCCAACTGTGTTATCTTCCACATCTGAAAACAATGCAAAAACAATCATCCCAAATGCATCAAATACTTCTCTATCTGCATTTTCATCTGAAACTGGCACTATACCAACCCCATTTGCATCAGAAACATCTCCATCTCTCTCTGGATCTCAAGAAACTCAGATTACATTATCTGTAACAAACTCATCTGTATTCCGTCCCACTCAGTTGAATTACACTTCTCCTAAATACATACCATTACAATTCAGAATATTGAACAGAAATTATTCCGACAGCCTTCAAAACAACTCTTCTATTGAATACAAACTTCTATCCTCAGAAATTGAAATGTGGGTAAGAACAATCTCTTTCTTAGTTGCTCTTTTTTGGGCTGATTGCAATAAGAGGTGCAAAAAATTGCCCATGCAGTTAATTTGTACAAACCAATTAGATGTTATGCAAGTGTGGTAACCCAGTAAAAAGCTAAAATATGATTGGTTGTTGCAAATTAATAGCACAACACCTCTTATTGCATCAGACTTATATTTGTTTATTTTAGAGTACTGTGTCATCACATCTTCACAACCTTGGGATGGGTTGCACCTCACTGATGGCGGTGCAGCTGTTTTAGGGGAGAAGATGGCTAGAGGGTTGGAGGAGATTTTATACTAGGTTTGGGAGAGAGGGTATTAGCAGTCTCACTGGGATAGATAGCCCAGGAGGAAAGCAGGGTGTAGATAGGCTAGTGGTGGGGGGAAAGGGGGTGGGGCTAGCATAGGGATAGGGAGGCATGTGTAATAAATGTTTGAATAATTACAGGATCATAATCTAAAATGTATGTCTGCAAATGCGAGAAGCCTGGCTGACAAAAGGGGTGAATTGAATTATGGCGTGAATGAAAAGTATGGATGTAATAGGTATAGCAGAAACGTGGTTGAACAGTTCTCACGGACTGGCTGTAAATTTAGAAGGATAAGCCTTGTTTAGGCAGGACCGAAAAAAAAGGAAAAGGGGGGGGGGTGTTTATGTTAAAAAGAATGAAGCCAAATTAAAAGAAGAGATAACTGGTGATATGGATGATAAAGTGGAGGCAATATGGGAGGAATTAGGCAACAGGAAAGGGGGTAAGTCATTATTGGTGTCGCTATAACCACCAATGCTAGCAGAGAGAAAGTGATTCAGCTTCATTGCAGTTGGCAAGGGCTGCAAGTTTGGGGAGGTGTGCTCATTATGAGGACTTTAATTACCCTGACATTAATTGGTGTTGTGGAACTGCCATCACAGAAAAAGGTGATGAGTTCCTGAATTTGCTGCACAGTTTGTTGGAAGTTCCATACTAGAAAAGGAGCTCTATTAGATCTGGTAATATCTAATCTTGTGGAGCGCATTATAGATATAAAGGTAACTGGAGGCCTTGGAATAGTGACCATGAAATAGTGGCATTTGGACTTTGTTATCAAAAGGAAAAGTGGACTGGGTTAAAAAAGACTTTAATTTCGGGAAGGCAAATTTCCCAGGTTAAAAGTAGCTCTTCAGAATGTCAACTGGTAATGCATTATCAGGTAAATGTACTGAACGAAGTTGACTGTGTTTAAGGGGATTTTAAAACAGTTCACATCTAAATTTATACCTAGGAAAAATAAATGTAAAAAAAATAAATCTGCGCCATGTGGCTGAATTTCGATGTAAAGAGGCAAATGGGAAAGGAAGAAAAGGCATTTAAACCTTGTGGCACCTATTATTGGATAAGTTAGTTACGGGGATGCGATAAAAGCAAATGTCTTTGGATAAAATCCATCTCGGGTACTGGTTGGGTTTTATCTGTATCTTATTTTAGCAGATTTCTCATGTCCAGATGTGGCTCTGGATTGGAAAAAAAAAGACTGATGTTACTCCAATATTCAAAGGGTGAGTCGTTCAGAGCCGGGTAATTACAGGCCTGTAAGTTAACTTCAGTGGTGGGGAAATACTGGAAAGTTTAATAAGGGAACATGTTCTAGAGTACGTTTCAAGGACTGACATTATAAGTAGTAAGCAGTATGGATTTAGGAGGAATAGATCTTGTTCAAACCAAACTTGCTTGGCTTTATGAGGAAGTGAGTGGAAATTTAGACCCGGCATAGCAGTACTGTAGATGTAGTTTACTTGGATTTGCAAAGGCTTTTGATCAGTCCCCATAGGCGGATCTAATGTAAAAGCTAAGGTCTGTTGGTCTGGGGAGGCCATTTGTACATGGATAGAAATTGGTTAATGAATAGGACTGCAGAGATTAGTAGTTAATGGGGTCTTCATCATTATGGGCTTAAAGTGCTAAGTGGGGTGCCACAGGGTTCTGTGTTGGGGCCGTTCTATTTAATCTATTTATTAATGATTTGGAAGTGGGTATTAGTCACAGGTTTCTGTGTTTGCTGACGACACAAAACTTTTTCGACCATTAAAACTTCAGAGGATGTGCAGTCGTTGCAGGGGGATTAGATATATGTCACATTGGGCTGCTAAGTGGCAGATGAGATTCCATGTTGATAAAGTAAGGTGATGAATTTTGGACTTAAAAATCCTTGTGCTGCTTATACTATAAATGGCTCTGTGTTAGTGAATCCTGTTGGAAAGGGATCTTGGAGTTTTGGTGGATAACAACTTGAAGGAAGCAAGCAGGTGTGCCAGGTGGCAACAGCCAGAGCCAGCATGGTATTGTCTTGTTAAAGAGAGGTATGGATTCAAGGGAGGAAATGTAATTCTCCCTTTACAAAGCATTGGCAAGGCCTCATTTGGAATAGCAGTGCAATTTGGAATCCTGTGTACAAAAAGGACATCTTTGAAATGGAAAGGGTTCAGAGAAGGGCAACTAAATTAATAGGGGATTGGGGGAGCTTGAACATGAAGAGAGACTGGAAAGTACAATTATGTACGGCTGGAGAAAAAGCGCTTGCGTGGGGATATGATTTACTGTGTATAAATACATTAATGGGCCATACAATACTATCTGGGACATTGTTCACTAATAGCGCATGTCAGAGGACACGTGGCCATCATTAAGGACTTGAAGAAAAAGGTTTAGGCTTCAAGTTCGGAAAGGGTTTTTCACTGTGAGACGGTAAAGCTATGGAACGTTTTCCAGTGGACGTTTTTGGCAGGTTCATGGTCAGTTTAAAAAAAAAGCTGGATGAGTTTCTGCCAAACAAGGAATGTTACAAGTTACTGGTATTGATACATAAAGTAGATTTGATCCAGGGAAATTTCTGTTTGCCATTGGAGTCAGGAGAATTTTTTTCCTCTTCATAATTTGGGGGGGTTTTGCCTTCCTCTGGATCAACAGTTAGGCAGGAAAAGAGGATATTGCTAGATGGGTTGACTGGATGGACGTATGTCTTTATCAACCTCAAATACTATACTTCTATACAACCTTAAGATATCCCCCCTGCCGAACAAGGCTTCCGGCCATTGTGGGGGGGGTGTGTTGGTGGTGGAAGGAGGCATGGCCATGGCATCTGTAGAGATCGTGAGAGAAGAGGTGAGAAGTAAGAGGTGTTCTGGGCAATGACGGACATGTAAGGGACATTTCTAGGGGGTGGCGGGTCCTTGCGGTTTACGGGAACCTCCAAAATCAGGGAGACTCCTGCGACTCCTGGAAGGTTGGGGTACACATATACCTAAAATAAATTTCTTCAGCATTTTCTTTTTTCTCTATCTATGTGTGTTATCTCTCTGATACCCTTACAATTTGGGGGTGGCGACTCGTGGTCTTATACTGACAAGGCTATCGCTCTCAACCTTACTTGGAATTCACTGTACCAATGCTATAGTGTAAAGTTATACTGCTGAAAAAAGGTTTAGCGATATAATTTCCTGAACACTTCCTGTTTTCACAGCTTATATCATGTGACATCTGCAATAACAGCCCACACAACCCCTATCTTCCCAGCATAAGCCTTAAGTGAGCATGCACACAAAAAATAGAAGCCTAGTGCCACATTCAATTGAAATGCTTACATTTTATATTACCATTGTATTCTGAGTTAAAAAAAAGTCTGCCCCTTCTCTCTGGATGAATTAAAGCAATTAGTTTAAAGGGGAGCTGTGTTCCAAAAATGGTTTTAGGTAAATTGACAGGAATTGCTCTCCTGAGAATTTTAGCAATTTATTTGTCATTGTTTATTTTACATAGTTTTGAAATATTACATTTTTGTGTCATATGGCAACAGCATCAACTGAGGTCCCCTGCACTTCCTGCTTCTGCTCTGAAACCATTTCAGTGAATGACAGTCAATCGCCCTGTGTCTCTTCCTCCCCTTGCAGCCCCCTCCTCTTGCAAGCCCCCTGGTATCTCCACACATGGGACCCTCCCACTCATGGACCCGATGGCCCCTCCATTTGCAGGCCCCCTTTGGCCCCATGTGGCCACTCATGGGAGTGTGGGCCCCACCCAATTGTGGTTTCCGTGGCCCCCACCCACTCATGGGTGCCATGCCCCACCTGCTCAGGTGCCCTGGCCCCACCTTCTCACGGGTGCCGGGCCCCACCTGCTCACAGGTGGGCCGTGCCCACCTGCCCCCAGGTGACGTGGCCCCACCCACCCGTGGGTGCTGTGGCCCCCTCCACACAGAAAAACTGTGTGGAAATAGCCTTTTCGGTAGAGTGAGAAAAGGCTGTTTTCATACAGTGAGAGAGTAGAGCTAAGATTCCCTTACCTTCTTCTTCACTTCACACAGCAGGGAGGGGATGGGACTTCCTGTCTCTGTCCTGTCACTGAAGTCTGAGGCTGTGCTTGCCAGCGCAAGGTGGAGGAGCAGCCTTAGGAAATGTCACGTTAGCTCCCACCCATAACTTTCTAGTCAGTAATTTCTTATATCTTGGGCTGTGGAGCACGTAGAGAGGTGTTGATGGCTCGTTTTAAAGGTTGGAAACCACAGTTCCCCTTTATAAACATGTTCAAATTCTTTAAGCCCAGCAACAACACAGGTTTGCTTTAAACTCCTTAAATAAGCATGCTTAGACCCTGGGGATAGGTAAGGAGAAGATGCTCAGTCACTCTAGTACTGGAAGCAGTAAGTTTGAACATTATCCTCATATCATTCTCAAAGGCTGCAGCATTATATTATATTATAACCTTAACAACAGCTATTATTAGTGTTAAAAAAAGTTACTACTAAAAGTGCCACTAAACCGTTGGTACATCCTCGCAAATTTCCAAACCTGTTGCAAATCTTAAAGCTATGCACAAACAAAGTCAAAAACCACTAAAACATGACTTTAAAGGGCTTCACCACCCCCAGGACAAAGTCTATACTTACCTTTCTCGCCCCTCAAATTTTTATAGTTACTCTTCCTGGTGTCCTCCTGAAGCCCTAATCCTTACCTTTCTTCACTGCAAGAAAGTCTGCATCTCAAACTAATGCTAAAGTCAGTCACTGCTATAATGTTGGGCAAATGACTGATAATGCATTCCAGTGCCCCTCTTCTGTCCTGTGCCTTCATCTCTAACAGCTCTTAGAGCTTTTAGAGGAGTGGGACCAGGGAAGAGAAACACATCAGAAAAAAGTAGCAAGATCTCGGGTTTGGGGGGAAGGTAGTATAAATTTTTGACCATGATCCCAAATGCAGTAAGCACGTTGGAGCATTACGCATCATAGGAGTATGGTTAGGTATGGAGCAAGATTTTTCACAGGCCGATCCTATACCCATTAAGTTTCATAGTACAAGTGCACAAATGTAGTTTGTGTGGGGGAGAAACATGCCCTTTAACCATGGCCTACACAGATCAATGCTCTCTTTCTAATTTGAAAATGTCTACAATGTATAATCCAATTCATATGTAGCTGTGGAAAATATAGTCTACATAGAACAGTTTTTTTTATCATAAATTGGTAACTAGCAGAGTACATGAGCATCTTTTCAACCTTTTTTATTAAAAATACGTCACAGTAAATCAAGCAATTCAACTTTTGAAAAGAACAAATCTAACCTTTAAAGGTCTACTCTTCAATCATTTAGCACATAAAATATGCTACACAATTTAAAATGTGTGTTTTGTGTGTGACAGGTTACACAAGTTTTGCAGAAAGCTTTAATATGAGATGATGTACTTGGTCTTGTTCGTAATTTTACATATTTCTGTGGGTAGAGACAAAATCAGGGTCATACAAATAGCAACATTTCTCGTTAGGATATTAGCACAATATTAACTGTGCAGGTAACAGCCAATGGCTGTCGTTAAAGTCCCACAATAGTTTTAACGGCAGTCATGATGCACAAATAGCTGCTATCCACATATACCGTTTATACTCGATATAACCAACCCGAGTATAAACCAAGGCACCTAATTTACCTTAAAAAAGGAGAAAAGTTACTTGAATATAAACGCAGGGTAGAAAATATGACCACAACTTGCTTCTGATTCTGTATTGTTTCAAGGGTTTAGTTACCCTTTAAGTGGACGTAGAATTCCCATAATATAGTCCCATACAGTAATAGCCAAATCTAGTACGGGTATCACTGTATGGGACTACTGTATGGTAATTCTGGTGTCCTTTAAGGGCAACTAAAGCCTCAAAACAATACAGAATCATAAGGCAATCTAATAAACAATAGATGCCATCCTCCTGATTCTGTATGTTTTGAGGCTTAGTTGCCATTTAAATGGTCAGTTTCCCATAGAGTAACCCCCATTCCTTGGCACTCCAGATGTTGGAAACTACAACTTCTAGCATACTTTAGTTTCTGGGAGTTATAGTTTCCACAAACTGCAGTGGCACCTTACTGCCACAATGTAGACCACCCTAAAAAATATAAAGAAGGGCTGTCCAGTCTCCAATACTATTGCAAATAGGGGTAAAACCTACTTTATTCGTGCATATGTATGCTAAAGTAGGTTTACCCCTATTGCAAGTATCTGAGACTAGACAGCCCTTCTTTATATTTTTGTAGTGGCCTTCTCCACTTTGTCAGTAATCCCGGTGGCCACTTGCTCCTCATCTTTTGTGCTTTTGGATGATGTCATATTCGGAACCGGGAAGTGAGATGCACAGAGTAGTGACGTTATTTGGAAGAGCAGTGGATGCAGAGCGAGCGGCCACCAGATTACCCAAAGTAAGTGATTGACCCAAGTATAAACAGAGGTTCGGTTTTCAGGCTGTTTTTAAAGCCTGAAAACCTCGTTTATACTTGGTATATACGGGAACATTGCTGGCGCAATTGTACCTGGGAGCCGATAGCAGATCTTGGTTCATTGCTCTGCAGTGTGTTTTATGCAGCCACCCAAAGCAAAGTTTTACAGCTTTGTTTTATTATACAGTTAAACCCAGGAGGACCCAAGAATTTGCTGCATTTGAAGCAGGTTTAACTGTGCCTTTGACCCAACCAAACCCTCCTTGCCTTGACTAAATTCATCTGCTCCATTTAATAATTTCAACCCATTACAACACTTACACAATGAATTTAGTATACAGAAAGTCAGTTATAATGTGTTTGAAAAAAATTATAAAATAATTATAAAATTAAACCAGAAACAGCATTTAACACAGTTCTAAAATGCTACCAACCAATTACACCTCCCTCCTCCCTCTCTCTGTACAGTAATATATAATAACAGATTATTTTTGCTTCTAGAAATGGATCAGTAATAGTGGATTTGTTAATAAGTTTTGCTAAAAGCATTAAAGTCCCCTCTCAGAAGAAGTGGTAAGCGCATTTTTTATGAAGGCAGTGACTTCTGACAAATCAATTAGCCGGCCTTGTTCTAGATATTTGAGTATTGTCTCGAATTTAAGTGTCTTATTTTTCATATCTCCATAACTAAATGGGGTCTTTTTTCACCAAAAGTTATATTTGGAAAGTAATGAAGAGAGATTTAAAAAACTGTTATGCGGTTTTAACGTGGCATGGTAATGGCACTGTGGCCAAGTTAAACCATGAAGAAACGTGCAGTGTGTGTAGATAACAGACCAGTTATTTATTCCTTTTTATATAATGGTAAAGTGCATTTACAACAGTTCAACAATGTAATGTGAAATATTATAACTATGTAGAAGTACATTGAAAAATACAGAGGGGCAGCACTAGAAAAAGTCCTGTACAGTATAAGGGTCGGGGAAGAGGTGATCAGAGTGGATGAGAAGAGAAGATCGTTAGCAGAGTGGGGGTTGCACCTTGGGTAGTATCTGTTTAATACATAAGTGTGATATTTATAATGGGAGCTGCAGGTTATATTATCCTTATAAAAATCACTCAGCTATGTCACTAAGTGACTCATTCTTATTTTTGCTTGTGTTAATTCACTAACAGAACCTGCTGGAGCTGCTTCCTGTCCATTTCTTATATCCCACTACTCCGCCCATTCCCGTGTTCATGCCTGAACAATGACTCAGACATTTTTTGCTGTTGTTTAACTTTCACTAACAGAACTGCTGGAGCTGATTCCTGTTCACTTCATAACCAATGTCTCTCTCCTCCTCCACAAAATTTGTTTAACCGCATAGATGCTGGGCTGGGATGTTCCTTTCTACTGGGTTTAAGTTACAGAAGGTAGCTTGGGGATTTAGGTGGAAATAGGGACAAGGCTAGAATTTAAAATGTGAATGGGGTGAAAGAATCAGATACTAGTATTATATAATGCGCCCCTTCACATTATATATAAGGACAATACGCCACCTCGGAGTTCCCTGTCCTGTATAAAAGCACTCGGCCTACGCATCGTGCTTCTATAGGTCAGGGAACTCCTCGTGGCGAATATCCTTATATTACACTGTAAGGGGAGCATATCCCTTATATCAGATCAGAGATGTATGTAGGGCTGTATTGTAGAGTAAGGTTAGCAGCATAAATTGGATCATTTGTGTAACAACATGTACTCTGAGCTAGATTGTAGCTTCTGTGGCAAGGGTCTCTTAAAGGATAGTACACTGAAAAAAAAACACTTTTTGTTGAGCAGATAGCTGTGGCTTTAAAAGTAAATATGTGTAAATTTTTTTTTTAAACCCCCCCCCATGGTCTATCTTGCCTACTTGAATGTTGCTAGCTTCCTCCTTTGGGATATGGCTTCTGGAGCTCCACCCACGAGATATTTAAGCAACCATATCTCCAGTGGTCTGAGCAGGTAAGGCTTCATGTAACGTGTAAGCGCCTGACATCACAGCGCATGTGATGTGACGTCATTGCGACATGACGTCATATGTGCGTGTGATGTATCATGCTGTCATGAGCAGCATGATAATGTCATGCACACATACATTCACCGGAACGGTGCTGGGATGTGCTTGCAATGATGTCACTTACGTGCGATGCGACGTCAGGCACGTGCACGCTCACCAAACCTTACTTGCTCGGACCACCTGAGATGGGGTTCTCTGAAGATCTCGTGGGGTGGAACTCCAGCAGCCATATCCAAAAGAAGTAAGCCAGCTTGCATGCCACTGAGGAAGCAGAAACATTTTTGCAAGAAGACACCTCCTACTCTTCAGTTTCCTGGAGCTTGGAAGCAATTGCAGGAGAACCATAAGGAGCTGAGAGAAAGATAGGGATTTTTTTAACCTTCACAGTGGGCCAGTAGTGAGTTAAATTTTAATTTAGGAGGTGGACATGCCCTTTAAATATTTGCAACTAATAATCAAAAACATCCAATGAACCATATATATTAATTAAATATTTTTGTAAAATCTAGTTTTGCAATCGCAATAATGAGAATTGAGTTGAACTATTTGTCCAGCCCTACAATCCAAATTTCTCATGTGGCCCCTTGTAAAATTTATTGCCCACCCCTGGAAGTGCTGTACAGAATACTCAGGTTTTTTCATTAATCTCTGAATCAAATCAGTAAAAGAGTAAAGCTTTGGTTCTGTTGTTATTGGTTTAATCAGTTGGTAATGTTCATAAAAACATTTAACATTACTCAATCCATCTATAGACCTTATATATACAATACGGAGAACCACATGAGCTTCAGAAACATTTGATTTCATTTATACTTTATATATTGTATACAAAACTTTATATATTGTATACAAATTAAGAAATGAACCTATGAACAAACTTTTTGTTTCAAAATGACTAGAAAAACAAATAAAAATTTGATGTTCTAAAAAAAATTAAACTGTTGCAAAACATTTAGCAACGTTTTGGTCTTTTTTTCCAGAGACCATTAATTGGCAAACTGTGAACATCCCTTCACCCTTTCTGCCTGCTGCTCCGCTTCTCCTGGTGCCATAGACTGTTACACAGTTTGTTACATTGTTAATTGAGCTGTGAGTGAGAAGCAGCTTTTTTTTTTGTTCAAAAATGTATCAGTCTGCCCTGTGATTGATAGCAGTCTAGAGACCGTATCAACTATACTGTGTCACAGTGGTGGCGAAACCTACGGCACGCATGCCATAGGTGGCCTCTGAGCCCTCTCTGTGGGCACTCATGCACAGCTGACTTCACCAGAGTTTGTTACTAGAAAGCCGAGAGAAAGTGTATTGGGCTGTCTGTAGCAGAGAGATATCACATGCTATACATTCAGCTTCTGCTTGAGTCCTGTTTTTGATCTCAAACTCCTGTTCTAATAATGTAGGGTTAATGGTCCCTGCTTTAGATCTCAAAACTCCTGTCTAATAATGTAGGGTAATGGTACTGGTTAGATCTCAAACTCCTGTCTAATAATGTAGGGTTAATGGTCACTGGTTTAGATCTCAAACTCCTGTCTATATGTAGGGTTAATGGTCACTGGTTTAGATCTCAAACTCCTGTCTAATTATGTAGGGTTATGGTCACTGGTTTAGATCTCAAACTCCTGTCTAATAATGTAGGGTTAATGGTCACTGGTCTAGATCTCAAACTCCTGTCTATAATGAGGGTTAATGGTCCTGGTTTAGATCTCAAACGCTGTAAATAATGTAGGGTTAATGTCACTGGGTTAGATCTCAAACTCCTGTCTAATAATGTAGGGTTAATGTCACTGGTTTAGATCTCAAACTCCTGTCTAATAATGTAGGGTTAATGGTCACTGGTTTAGATCTCAAACTCCTGTCTAAGGGCTAGGCCACACTGCTGCTTTTTTTGCGTTTGCCGCTTGCGTTGCGCTTGCGATTGCGTTTTAAAAAATCATGAAAACGTGGCAACGCAAAAGCAGCCGCTTCCGACAGTTACCGCGACCGATAATTGTAGATATATACAATATAGGACGAACAGAGCACTCAACGGTCTTGATAAAGAAACAAACTATGAACTTTATTCACTTAACATCAACGCGTTTCAGCTAACAGTAGCCGTCATCAGATTGAGATCACTGCACACAGCTTCCCTATAATAGGTGCCTTCCATACGTCACACTGACCCACCCCCAGTTATCCAAATAAGTTACTGTTAACCCTCTATATCACCTAGAAGTGTAAACTTTTCCAACATTATACATAAATATCAACCAATGGTGATAAATGTTAAAATCACCTAAAAGTGGATATATAAAAAGTTGAGTATATAAAAGTTACCAAACTAGAAAACATAATTACTTTTTATATATACTGTTATCATATAATGCAGATGGGAGCCGATACAAATATTTTAAATGAGTGGTTAATAGAAGAGGAAAGTTACTCTTTTCTTGCTGTGCTAAGCAGCGCACCGTTCCCTAAGTATTCAACTTCACAGTGAGATTAAAGGAGATTAACAAGCTTTTCATTTTCTACGGATGTATATCTTCCTTTGTTCAGGGATCCCAACACCTACAAAAACCATGATACCACCTGTTCTTAAGGCCCCGGGGTCTTAGTGTGTCTAAAGTCCTTATCCACCATCCCTCCTTTGGTAACAATTTTCTTGCATGTTCCTTAGTATCAGGTAATTTGTAATCTGATCTATCGCCATCCATTTTGAGGGTGGCTAGGGGGTGTTTCGCTTCCCTAAAGTGGATGGCCGTAGGATGAAGAGCAAAAGAATTGGGCAAAACTATACGTACAACGGCCCTCATAGTAAAGTTGAACCCTCCTCACTAAAAACTTCCTCTTCCAAAATTCCATATAACCTCAGTTTTTTATTGCTAGTGCCCAAATTAAACAGTCAGTACATAACCATTGGAATAGAAAATATCAGCACTCACAGATGATCACAGAATAAGAATTTTGCACTCACAGGACTTAAGATGATTCTAAATAGTTAATTGTAAATCCGAGGATTTGTGAGTGCGGTGAAATCCCTTTATAAACATAGCAAAAAAAATCACAGGAAAGTTTTCATCTCCGCACTTCACTCTATAAAACAATATTGCTTTTAAATTATTCCTGCAGTGATTAAGGGCATGTCCACCCCTTGTACAAAAAAAATCCTTTAGGAGAGAAGCCCCCAAAACCCCAGTTTCTTTTACTACCGGTACAATGATGCTCACAGTCGAGAAAAGAGCCTTTACAGTCCGCAATCCACCACTGCGTGATCCACACTGAACAGCAGCAGTGGGGCTTGTTTGTAATGGTCATCAGCCTTGGCCGTGACATCACTGTCACAACCCGACTGACAGCCATTACCAGGAAGTAGAATTGAGTAGCAGAGGTGGATAGCGGAACTTCTATGGCTCTTTTCTCTGACTATGAGCATCATTGCAATAGGTGAATAAAACCAAACTGGGGTTTTGGGGGTGGACTTGCCCTTTAATGAGCATGGTAAATATTTAGAATTTTTAGGAAAATCAGTCTACTAAATTGCATACTTTTTGGTTTTGTAAAAAAATTACATTTTTGTTGAAGGTGTGAAAGTTTCTTGACCTGATGACTAGCAGTAGCACTATGCCTACAACTTCTTCTCAAGCTCTGCCCCACTTACTATTTCTGCATTAACCAGCAAGAACCCCGTGTCAGTGCCCAGCAAGAAACTAGATTTTCAGCTTCATCTGCTTTAATCTCACATCTGGAAAAACAAATTATCTACTGAGTATACTGCCACTACAAACTCTAATACAATCAAACAAATGGCACCAGTATCTTACCTACATCAGGACGAGGGCACCTCATCTACCATACTCCAATTCTGGAAACGTATCAACAATCCCGATTTCATTTCTGACATTGTGGTTAACAACAGCATATTGCCTACTATTTATCAGTCATCTTTAAAAACACACTGGCAGTGAAAGCTCTGCAAATGGTAACACTATAGTTTTCTATAACAGCTCCACTCCAATAATTATTCTACTATCACCAGGCTTCTGAAACCGCTCTTTTACCATTGCCGGTTCATCCATGGAAAATGGCAATAAAAACACAATTTTCTCACTGGATATAACAATCTTCCAACTAACAACTCAACATCCCGACCAGCATTTCACAAGTGGAAAGCATACCTCAACAAAAGCTTGGAATGTCTCTAATTATAAATAACAAAAGGAATCACTACGGGTTACATGAGAACAACTCATTTTACCATTTCTCAAAATAGTACTCAGTCTAGTATTAACAATAAACCTGACACTTCATATCAATGAAGGATCACCACTTACATATACATCTATGAGTATGAATACTAGTAGCCAGACAAGTATGTCATGAAAAAGGAAATTAATACACATCACCTGTCAACCATTCCACATATATGATTATGTCTACAAACCCCAATTGCAGAACAAATACTCCCAAATTGCAATGTCCTCTCATATGTTACAAGTCAACTAACCCAACAGATCTACACCACAAAATTCCTGCAAGAAGCCACCACCTCATCTGTGATAAGTACCCAAACCATGGCCTCTTCATTTGAAAACCATTCTCTAATTTTATATCCCTTACAGTTAAAGTTACTAAATAAGAATTATACAGACAGCCTAATGACTCATCCACTGAGGACTTCCTGATTTAGAAAAAGAAGTATTTACCAGGTGAGTGGGTTTTTTTTTCTTTAAACTTTGCTACATACAACACTTACAGCACCACACAACTAAGCCTTCTGTTTTGCCTAAAATGTTAGGTAAGATCATACAGTTTATTAGTGTTGAAACTTGTCCTTGCAACGCTGAGAGAACCGTCAACTTGCAGTAGTAGTTTTTAAAACCTTTAAACTAGTTTTTATAAATATTTAAATGTCAAGTAAAAAGTTCACCGAAGCAGAGGGTGGTTTCCTTCCCTGGAAAATGAATGATCCCATTTCCACCTGTTCTAAAACCATCAGGGTTAAAATAAAAGTTCTTATCTTTTAAAATGGTGCTAATTTTGCCCCCCCAATCAGATGTTAGCTTTCAAATGTTAAAATAGGATATATTGGTGGGGCAAAATTAGCACCCATTTTAAACGATAAGAAATTTTATGTGAAACCCTGCATTTATTTAAATTGATCTGCTTTTAGTGTCCCAATTTCAACCAAAAAAATGTATTAGGGACTGGAGAGTGGAATGTTTTAATAGAATTTACCGATTTATGCCGTGTGTCTGCGCTGTTTGACCTTTGTTGTGTTCCCCCACATAGATAGACCACAAGGGAAACCAGCGCATAAACACAAATTTAAGTCACAGGTAAAGCATCCCTTAACTCCTGGATTTCTCTGTCTACCATATGATCATGCTGTGCTTATGTAGAAAACGAATGGTGGGTACAATTTTATTCGAACAAGACTTACTCCACCATTAACTATTCACTTCCACGCAGGTGCTGCGGCCTCCATTTTGGACATGATATATCCCTTATATTATATAAATAAATTTATAACATTCATGGGGAATACATTGACGGCTTTTTGTGAGTAGGTACTAATGTTGGTGGGGGTGGGGTAAAAGTAATACACTAGGAACAGTGTTTAGATGGTTTTAAGCAACGAAATAATAGTTTATTCAAAATATTAACAAAAGTATGGGAAAACGCTTAACCCTTTCCCTTGCCACAGATCGTAATCACGATAGTTAGCAGAGAATGCTTAACTGCCACAGATCGTGAATATACGATCTGTGGCCTTCCCCCGTCCAAAAATTTTTTCTCCCCCAATCATGCACCTAGGGCTCCGATAAAATCGGGGGGCAGCATCAACAACTGCCCCCCTAGTCCCCCGATCCCCCCTCGGTTTCGTCCCACAATCCGATGGGGGGATCAGGAGCATATCCTACATTGAGTTTTCCATACGACTGAGCTGCCACAGTAGCTACACCACCGGAGGAGGAAGTGAATGAAGGAGACCCCGGTGACCATCACAGAAACTTCCTCCAAATCACCGGGTCTTCCATATGGAGGTACACTGCTGCACCCCGGTTGGTCCAGTGGATTGGGGCTACTGCAGATGATCTCATGGATGAATGCTGCTGAGTCCTAAGTATAGAAACAAGCTTCAAGCTACAGCTTTTCTATACATTTTTGAATGGAACTCAAAGTTCCATTCCACCAAATAGATAATTTTTCTAAGTCTTTGCTACTTAGCGAAGACTTAAATAAAAAATGGGGACAGAGATCAAAATTTGGTGATCACTCTGATCACCAAATAGTTGATCTTGCCAATGCAATGAAAAATCACTTCCGGAAAATGATTTCCGGGAAGTGATTTTTCTGATCGGATTCGGAATTGGAACAAGGGCATTTCTGTCCGTATTTCCAAGGTTGGTATCATTACCTAAGATTGATCTGATACATCTTGGGAATGATCGGGGAAAAAAATGGGAAGTAAATACACACAAAACAATCTTAAAGTGATACACACACCCTTTTTTTTTTTACCCCTAAAACTATAAACTTAGAAAAACCGATTGTCTTCTCCAAGCTCCCAATGTCCCCATTACATCGGTATAGTAACGCGGATACTATTGGTACGATTTTCAAGGAAACTAAGATAGTTTTTTTAAGAAGGAAATTTGCAGAGGTACCAACATAAAGACCGCTTTGAATTTTTAGGATCAGAAAAGTTATGCAAACGTGGTGTGTTCCATCTACATCGATTCGCCCTCCCCTACCACGACACTAACCCAGCTGATAATTGCAGCCTGAAATTGACCAACTTAAAAAGAGCAGAGTTTGCTTGGGGTGGGTATTGTTGGCGTTTATTAGTAAAATCTTTTTTCGCTTGGAACGACTTGCTAATGGTCCCATTTGAGTAGGCTAGTTGGTGGCCTTCGCTCTGTGCACCACGCAAATGGCACCCGTTTTGATATTCAGGACATGTGGGAGATTGCTATGTTAGTGGGTTTTTTTCTTGTCATGAGGGGTTTAGGTAGGATTTTCAAACCCTGAATCTCTTATTTTTTTTTCAAAAATCCGTAAAAACCAGAGTTTCTTTGGATCGTGCTGGGTTCTGCGAATTCTTCTGCAATGTATGAAGCATGGCACCGTTAATGTGAAGGTGTGTATTATCCAAAAATAATATTTGTGGGGCGGAATTTTCCATGTTCGGGACTTTCCTAGAAGAAGGGTAGTAGCTGTTCAAATTACAGAGCACTTTGATTTTTTCCTTGTATTGCAGTTGTGCATGCCGTCCCAGTTTGAGCTAGTGTGGTTGGACACGTCTCGGTGTTGTATCCACGCATATGGCATACCGTTTGATTCAGAACATGTGGGAATTGATATTGTTGGGGGTTTTTATTTGTGGGGGCATCAAAGTTTTTGGGCTGTTGAAATTACAGAAGCACTTTGATTATTTTTCTTGTAAATTACACTGGTGCATGCGCTTCCATTTGGCTAGTTGGTGGTCACGCCCCTGTGTGGGCATCCAACGCATATGGCATACCGTTTGATCAGGGCATTTGGATAGTTGATAATGGACAATTTTTTTTACATTGACTGGAAATTTGCCATGATTTTTAACTTTGATTGTATTTTTATAAATTTTCCGAAAATCGGGTAGAAAGCGAAATTACACAAAACTGCACCCCACACCATTGGGGTTGCTAAGAAAGTCCACACATTGTGTAGCTGAAGGTTTGTAGAGTCCCAAAGATATAAAGTTTTGGGGGGTGTGTTATTTTTCTAATATAGAGGGGTTTAGTCTGACAATCTGAAAAGTTGTGATCTGTAATGTGGGCCACTGTTCATGGTGCTCACTTTGTGGCTAGTTGATTCCAGAGCGTTGGCGTTTGGACCATACATAGCTACCGTTTGATTATGCGGACATTTGGAGATTGGAATTTGGTAATTTTTTTTTTTTAACATTACTTGGGTTTTGGCTGATTTCTACCTTTGAGGCAGTGTTTTTTTTCAAATTTTTTAGAAATCTTCTAACTGTGAACTTCAACGAACGAACTGCAGCCCACACCATTGATGCGTTACGAATGAACAAACTACAGAATTTCGTTAGATAAAGGTTGGTTGATTCGAGAAATATAGGTTGGGGGGGTTGTTCGTTTGTGCGGGAAAATTGGCAGACTGTTCAAATTCAGATTTTTGACTGATATGTTGTTGTGTTCTGAGCCATGTGCATTGGTTTCACTTGTTCTTTTGGCTTCCACGTCCAAGTGTGTAACCAAACATATGGCATTACGTTTGATTCCAGGTACATTTGGGGAGGATGATATAGTAGCTTTTTTTTACATTCCATGGGGTTTGGCATGATTTGTCTACCTTTTGAAGTTGTTTTTGTTCTTTTTTCAGACAAATGCGAATTTCTACGAGATCTGCGCTCCACACCATTCATGGTATGAATGAACAAACTACAGGTTACGTAGCTGAAGGTAGTAGATTCTGAGAATAATAGTTTTTGTCGGGGTAATTTCAAAGTTAGATGGGGTTGTCAGTTTTGAAAAATCTGGAAAATGCTGTTATTGGCTCACTGCGCATTGTTTTACATTTGACTAGTCGCTTTCACGTCCGTGTGTGTAACCACACATATGGCATACCATTTGATTCAGGCATGGTAGGAGATCGGAGTGAATATTTTGGTAAGTTTTTTTTTACATTACATGGGGTTGGGTTTGGGTGTGATTTTGTAAATTTGAAATGTAATGTTTCTCTATTTTTCCAGAAAATTGTGAGGTATAATGCGAAATTCTATGAAGCAACCCTGCGCCCAACCACATTGATGGATATAGAATGAAACGAACTACAGTGCTACATTAGCTGAAGGTGTTTAGATTTCAGGAATATTATAGTTGTGGGGGGTATTTCTGAGTTATGCGGGTGTTTGGGAAAAAACTGCGACTGTCCAAATTCGAGTTGGCTAAATTTTCGCTGTTTCTCAACAGTCATACATGGTCTCAATCGTGGCTTTTCGCTTCCACGTCCGCAGTGTAACCACCACTATGGCATACCGTTGATTCAGGACATTGGGGAGATTGATAATTTAGTACTTTTTTTTACATTCCGTCAGGTTTGGCATGATTTCTACCTTTTGAAGTTGTTTTTGGTTCATTTTTTCAGAAAAAGTGCGAACTTCTACGAAGAAACTGCCGCCCCACCATTGATGGTATGAATAGAACGAACACAGTGCTACATAGTCTGAAGGTTGTTTTAGTTGTCAGGAATCATAGTTGTGGGGGGTTATTCTGAGGTAACGGGGGGTTGTTTTGTGAAAAAACTGTGCAGATGGTCCAAATTCGGAGTTGGGCTAATATTGTTTCGCTGTTTTCTGAGCCATCGTGTCATTGTCTGCCACTTTGGCTTTTCGCTTCCAGTCCCATGGTGAACCACACATATGGACATACCGTTTGATCAGGACATTTGGGAGAGATTGTATTTAGTAACGTTTGTTTATATTCACATGAGGTTTGGTGCACTGATTTTTACCTTTTGAAGTGAAGTTTGTTTTATGTGTCGTTTTTGTCAGACAAATGCGAAACTCTACAAAGAACTGCGCCACACCATTGATGGTATGTAAGACAACACAGCGTTCATCGCTGAAGGGTGTGTGATATTTCAGGAACTATATAGGTTTGTGGGGGGTTATTTCTAGTTACGGGGGGTTGTTTTGTGGAAAAACTGTCAGCTGTCCAAGGGTCGTGAGTTGGCTAAATATTTCGCCGTTTCGACCATCGTGCCTTTTCTCACTTTGTGGCTTTCGATTCCACTGTCTGCGTGTGTTACCACACATATGTGCATACCGTGTTGATTCAGGACATTTGGGAGATTGATAGTATTTAGTTAACTTTTTTTACATTCCATGGGGTTTTGGCATCTTTGATTTTCGACCTTTTTGAACGCTGTTGCTGTTCATTTTTTTGAAAATCTGGTAAAAGTGCAAAATTTTACGACGAGAACTTGCGCCCACACCATTTTTTTTGAATGAATTAGAATGAACGAACTATGCTTTACATAGCTGAAGGATTGTATAGATGTTAGGAGTGGTATCATAGTTTGGAGGGGTATTTTGAGTTGGGGGGGTGGTGTTTTCGTGAAAAAGAAAAAAACTGCAGACTGTTCAAATACAAAACTGCAATTTGTTTTTTGCTGCTACTGACATTCATGGTCCGCTCTGGGTTAAGTTGGTAGCCTGTCTACTGGGTACACCCATGAATTGGCCTATCCGTTTTTGCGGAGGGGTTAGGCTTTCATATTTGAGATGCGTTTGAAACTTTCCTCCACAGTTGTTTTAGCTGAACATTCCGAATTTATTTTGTCTCTGATTTTACAGTTGATGGAAAAAAGGAAAAAAAAATGTGGAGAAAAGACGTACTACAATTTGACGAAGCTGCGTCCGGAGGGTACCTGCATCTTTTGATCGAAAACTAACTCACTCGAGAAATCCTGCGAGTGTTATTTCAAAAATTCTCACTGTGTGGGGATAGTTTAGATACTGTTGGTAGGATATTCTATGTATACTGTTGATAGTGGTTACACATTTTAATTTGGTTGTTTTAATATTCCTAGGAGGGCAGTTTTAGTTTTATCGAGTTGGGGTTCTCCTGTACAGGAAAAGTCGGTTACCTACAATATCTGGATCGTGTTTACTCGGGAGTATCTGAGTTTTTAGAACAGTAAGATTTTTATCTGATTCCAGTATACCTTTTCCTACCACATCATTTGATACCAGCATACCTCTGACTAGCACGTTACCCTATACCATTATTCTACTAACCAGCGCGTCATCTGGTACCAGTATACCTCTGACTAGCACATCATCTGATACCAGTATACCTCTGAACAGCACATCATATGATATAAGTATACCTCTGACCAGCACATCATCTGATACCAGTATACCTCTATAAGTATACCTCTGACCAGCACATCATCTGATACCAGTATACCTCTAACCAGCGCATCATCTGATACCAGTATACCTCTAACCAGCACATCATTTGATACCAGTATACCTCTAACCAGCCCATCATTTACTACCAGCATACCTCTAACTAGCACAGCATCTGATATCAGTATACCTGTAACCAGCACATCATTTGATACCAGTATACCTCTAACTAGCTCATCATCTGATACCAGTATAACTCTAACCAGCTCATCATTTGATACCAGTATACCTCTAACCAGCTCAACGTCCATCCCATCCTTGGTATAACTGGTTATCCGGTTCCGCTGTTGTGGGTTAGAATCGGAGAATAAAGCAAATGTCTTGGAAAAATCCATCCTCGGGTACGGGTTGGGTTTTATCTTGTATCTTATTTTAGCAGATTTCCTCATGTCCAGATGTGTGCCTCTGGATTGGAAAAAAAAAGACTGATGTTACTCCAATATTCAAAAGGGGTAGTCGTTCAGAGCCGGGTAATTACAGGCCTGTAAGTTTAACTTCAGTGGTGGGGAAGATACTGGAAAGTTTAATAAGGGAACATGTTCTAGAGTACTTTCAAGGACTGACATTATAAGTAGTAAGCAGTATGGATTTAGGAGGAATAGATCTTGTCAAACCAACTTGCTTGGCTTTTATGAGGAAGTGAGTGGAAATTTAGACCCTGGCATAGCAGTACTGTAGATGTAGTTTACTTGGATTTTGCAAAGGCTTTTGATACAGTCCCCATAGGCGACTAATGTAAAAGCAAGGTCTGTTGGTCTGGGGAGGCACATTTGTACATGGATAGAAAATTGGTTAATGAATAGGATGCAGAGATAGTAGTTAATGGGGCTTCATCATATGGGCTAAAGTGCTAAGTGGGGTGCCACAGGGTTCTGTGTTGGGGCCGCTTCTATTTAATCTATTATTAATGATTGAAGTGGGTATTGTCAGCAAGGTTTCTGTGTTTGCTGACGACACAAAACTTTGTCGACCATTAAAAACTTCAGAGGATGTGCAGTTCGTTGCAGGGGGATCTAGTAGATTGTCACATTGGGCTGCTAAGTGGCAGATGAGATTCCATGTTGATAAATGTAAGGTGATGAATTTTGGACTTAAAAATCCTTGTGCTGCTTATACTATAAATGGCTCTGTGTTAAGTGAATCCCTGTTGGAAAGGGATCTTGGAGTTTTGGTGGATAACAAACTTGAAGGAAGCAAGCAGGTGTGCCAGGTGGCAACAGCCAGAGCCAGCATGGTATTGTCTTGTATAAAGAGAGGTATGGATTCAAGGGAGGAAAATGTAATTCTCCCTCTTTACAAAGCATTGGCAAGGCCTCATTTGGAATATGCAGTGCAATTTTGGAATCCTGTGTACAAAAAGGACATCTTTGAAATGGAAAGGGTTCAGAGAAGGGCAACTAAATTAATAAGGGGATTGGGGGAGCTTGAACATGAAGAGAGACTGGAAAAGTTACAATTATGTACGCTGGAGAAAAGGCGCTTGCGTGGGGATATGATTACTGTGTATAAATACATTAATGGGCCATACAATAAACTATCTGGGACATTGTTCACTAATAGAGCATGTCAGAGGACACGTGGCCATCCCTTAAGACTTGAAGAAAAAAGGTTTAGGCTTCAAGTTCGGAAAGGGTTTTTCACTGTGAGAACGGTAAAGCTATGGAACTGTCTTCCAGTGGACGTTGTTATGGCAGGTTCATTGGTCAGTTTAAAAAAAAAGCTGGATGAGTTTCTGCAAACAAGGAATGTTACAAGTTACTGGTATTGATACATAAAGTAGATTTGATCCAGGGAAATTTCTGTTTGCCACTTGGGAGTCAGGAAGGAATTTTTTTCCTCTTCATAAATTTGGTGGGGGGTTTTGCCTTCCTCTGGATCAACAGTTAGGCAGGAAATGAGGATATTGCTAGATGGGTTGGACTGGATGGACGTATGTCTTTATTCAACCTCAAATACTATACTATACCAACCTTAAGATATCCCACCCTGCCGAACAAGGCTTCCGGCCATTGTGGGGGAGGGGGTGTGTTGGTGGGTGGGAAGGAGGCATGGCCATGGCATCTGTAGAGATCCGTGAGAGAAGAGGTGAAGTAAGAGGTGTTCTGGGCACATGACGGACATGTAAGGGACATTTCTAGGGGGTGGCGGGGTCCTTGCGGTTTACGGGAGACCATCCAAAATCAGGGAGACTCCTGCGACTCCTGGAAGGGTTGGGGTACAACATATACCTAAAATAAAATATTTCTTCAGTCATTTTCTTTTTTCTCTATCTATGTGGTTATCTCTCTGATACTCCTTACAATTTGGTGGCAGACTCGTGGTCTATATACTGACAAGGCTATCGCTCTCACCTTACTTTGGAATTCACTGTACCAATGCTATAGTGTAAAGTTATACTGCTGAAAAAAGGTTTAGCGATATAATTTCCTGAACACTTCCTGTTTTCACCAGCTTATAGTCATGTGACCATCTGCAATAACAGCCCAACAACCCCTATCTTTCCCAGCATTAAGCCTTAAGTGAGCATGCACACAAAAAATAGAAGCCTAGTGCACATTCAATTGAAATGCTTACATTTTATATTACCATTGTATTCTGAGTTAAAAAAAAGTCTGCCCTTCTCTCTGGATGAATTAAAGCAATTAGTTTAAAGGGGAGCTGTGTTCCAAAAATGGTTTTAGGTAAATTGACAGGAATTGCTCTCCTGAGAATTTTAGCAATTTATTGTCATTGTTTATTTTACATAGTTTTGAAGATATTTACATTTTTGTGTGTCATATGGCAACAGCATCACTAGGTCCCCTGCACTTCCTGCTTCCTGCTCTGAAACCATTTCAGTGAATGACAGTCAATCTGCCCTGTGTCTCTTCCTCCCCTTGCAGCCCCCCTCCTCTTGCAAGCCCCCCTGGTATCTCCCACACATGGACCCTCCCACTCATGGACCCGATGGCCCCTCCATTTGCAGGCCCCCTTTGGCCCCATGTGGCCACTCATGGGAGTTGTGGCCCCACCCAATTGTGGTTGCCGTGGCCCCACCCACTCATGGGTGCCATGGCCCCACCTGCTCACAGGTGCCATGGCCCCACCTGCTCACGGGTGCCGTGGCCCCACCTGCTCACAGGTGCCGTGGCCCCACCTGCCCACAGGTGACATGGCCCCACCCACCCGTGGGTGCTGTGGCCCCGTCCACACAGAAAACTGTGTGAAAATAGCCTTTTCAGGTAGAGTGAAAAAGGCTGTTTTCATACAGTGAGAGAGTAGAGCTAAAGATTCTTACCTTCTTCTTCACTTCACACAGCAGGGAGGGGATGGGACTTCCTGTCTCCTGTCCTGTCACTGAAGTCTGAGGCTGTGCTTGCCAGCGGCAAGGTGGAGGAGCAGCCTTAGGAAGTCACGTTAGCCTCCCACCCATTAACTTTCTAGTCAGTAGTAATTTCTTTATATCTTGGGCTGTGGAGCACGTAGAGAGGTGGTTGATGGCTCGTTTTAAAGGTTTGGAAACCACAGTTCCCCTTTAATAACATGTTCAAATTCTTTTAAGCCCAGCAACAAACAAGGTTTGCTTTAAACTCCTTAAATAAGCATGCTTAGACCCTGGGGATAGGTAAGGAGAAGATGCTCAGTTCACTCTAGCTACTGGAAGCAGTAAGTTTGAACATTATCCTCAGTATCATTTCTCAAAGGCTGCAGCATTATATTATATTATATAACCTTAACAACAGCTATATATTAGTGTTAAAAAAGTTACTACTAAAAGTGCAACTAAACCGTTGGTACATCACTCGCTAAATTTCCAAACCTGTTGCAAATCTTAAAGCTATGCAACAAAGTCAAAACCACTAAAACATGACTTTAAAGGGCTTCACCACCCCAGGACAAAAGTCTATACTTACCTTTCTCGCCCCTCAAATTGTTATAGTTACTCAATTCCCTGTGGCTCCTGAAGCCCATAATCCTTACCTTTCTTCACTGCAAGAAAGTCTGCATCTCAAACTAATGCTAAAGTCAGTCACTGCTATAATGTTCTGGCAAATGACTGATAATGCATTCCAGTGCCCCTCTTCTGTCCTGTGCACTTCATCTCTAACAGCTCTTAGAGCTTTTAGAGGAGGTGGGGACCAGGGAAGAGAAACACATCAGAAAAAAGGTAAGCAAGATCTCGGGGTTTGGGGGGAAGGTAAGTATAAATTTTTGACCATGATCCCATAATGCAGTAAGCACGTTGGAGCAGTTACTGCATCATAGGAGTATGGTTAGGTATGGAGCAAGATTTTTCACAGGCCGATCCTATACCCATTAAGTTTCATAATACAAGTGCACAAATGTAATGTTTGTGTGGGGGAAGAAACATGCCCTTTAAACCATGGCCTACACAGATCAATGCTCTTCTTTTCTAAATTTGAAAATGTCTACAATGTATAATCCAAATTCATATGTAGCTGTGGAAAATATAGTCTACATAGAACAGTTTTTTTATCATAAATTGGTAACTAGCAGAGACTAAATGAGCATCTTTTCAACCTTTTTTTATTAAAAATACGTCACAGTAAATCAAGCAATTCAACTTTTGAAAAGAACAAATCTAACCTTTAAAGGTCTAACTTTTTCATATCATTTAGCACATAAAATATGCTAACAATTTAAAAATGTGTGTTTTTGTGTGACAGGTTACACAAGTTTTGCAGAAAAGCTTTAATATAGATGATGTACTGGTGACTTCTTTTCGGTAAGTTTACATATTTCTGTGGGTAGAGACAACATCAGGGTCATACAAATAGCAACATTTCCTCGTTAGGATTTAGCACAATATTAACTGTGCAGGTAACAGCCAATGGCTGTCGTTAAAAGTCCCACAATAGTTTTAACGGCAGTTCATGATGCACAAATAGCTGCTATCCACATATACCGTTTATACTCGATAATAAACCAACCCGAGTATAAACCAAGGCACCTAATTTACCTTAAAAAAGGAGTAAAAGTGACTTGAATATAAACGCAGGGTAGAAAATATGACCACAACTTGCTTCTGATTCTGTATTGTTTCAAGGGTTTAGTTACCCTTTAAGTGGACAGTAGAATTCCCATAATATAGTCCCATACAGTAATAGCCAAATCTAGTACGGGTATCACTGTATGGGACTACTGTATGGTAATTCTGGTGTCCATTTAAAGGGCAACTAAAGCCTCAAAACAATACAGAATCATAAGGCAATCTAATTAACAATAGATGCCATCCTCCTGATTCTGTATTGTTTTGAGGCTTTAGTTGCCATTTAAATGGTCAGTTATCCCATAGAGTAACCCCCATTCCTTGGCACTCCAGATGTTTGGAAACTACAACTTCTAGCATACTTTAGTTTCTGGGAGTTATAGTTTCCACAAACTGCAGTGGCCACCTTACTGCCACCAATGTAGACCACCCTAAAAAATATAAAGAAGGGCTGTCCAGTCTCCAATACTTGCAAATAGGGGTAAAACCTACTTTATTCGTGCATATATGTATGATAAAGTAGGTTTTACCCCTATTTGCAAGTATCTGAGACTAGACAGCCCTTCTTTATATTTTTTGTAGTGGCCTTCTTCCACTTTGTCAGTAATCCGGTGGCCACTTGCTCCTCATCTTTTGTGCTTTTGGATGATGTCACTATTCGGAACCGGGAAGTGAGAGGCACAGAGTAGTGACGTTATTTGGAAGAGCAGTGGATGCAGAGCGAGCGGCCACCAGATTACCCACAAGGTAAGTGGTTGACCCAAGTATAAACAGAGGTTCGGTTTTCAGGCTGTTTTTAAAGCCTGAAAACCTCGTTTTATACTTGAGTATATACGGTAACATTGCTGGCGCAATTGTACCTGGGAGCCGATAGCAGATCTTGGTTCATTGCTCTGCAAGTGTGTTTTATGCAGCCACCCAAAGCAAAGTTTTACAGCTTTGTTTTCATTATACAGGTTAAACCCAGGAGGACCCAAGAATTTTGCTGCATTTTGAAGCAGGTTTAACTGTGCCTTTGACCCAACCAAACCCTCCTTGCCTTGACTAAATTCATCTGCTCCATTTAATAATTTCAACCCATTACAACACTTACACAATGAATTTAGTATACAGAAAGTCAGTTATAATTGTTTTGAAAAAAATTATAAAATAATTATAAAATTAAACCAGAAACAGCCATTTAACACAGTTCTAAAAATGCTACCAACCAATTACACCTCCCTCTCTCCCTCTCTCTGTACAGTATATATATAATAACAGATTATTTTTGCTTCTAGAAATGGATCAGTAATAGTGGATTTGTTAATAAGTTTTGCTAAAAGCATTAAAGTCCCTCTCGCAGAAGAAGTGGTAAGCGCATTTTATGAAGCAGTGACTTCTGACAAATCAATATTAGCCGGCCTTGTTCTAGATATTTTGAGTATTGTCTCGAATGGTAAGTGTCTTATTTTCATATCTCCATAACTAAATGGGGTCTTTTTTCACCAAAAGTTATATTTGGAAAAGTAATGAAGAGAGATTTAAAAAAACTGTTAATGCGTTTTAACTGTGGCATGGTAATGGCACTGTGGCAAAGTTAAACACATGAAGAAACGTGCAGTGTGTAGATAACAGACCAGTAGTTTATTCCTTTTTATTATAATGGTAAAGTGCATTTACAACAGTTCAACAATGTAATGTGAAAATATGTATAAATATGTAGAAGTACATTGAAAATACAGAGGGGCAGCACTAGAAAAGTCCTGTACAGTATAAGGGCGTGGGAAGAGGTGATCAGAGTGGATGAGAAGAGAAGATCGTTAGCAGAGTGGGGGTTGCACCTTGGGTAGTATCTGTTTATAATACATAAGTGTGATATTTATAATGGGAGCTGCAGTGTTATATATCCTTATAAAAATCACTCAGCTATGTCACTAAGTGACTCATTTCTTATTTTTTGCTTGTGTTTAACTTCACTAACAGAACCTGCTGGAGCTGCTTCCTGTCCATTTCTTATATCCCACTACTCCGCCCATTCCAGTGTTCATGCCTGAACAATGACTCAGCATTTTTTGCTTGTGTTTAACTTCACTAACAGAACCTGCTGGAGCTGCTTCCTGTCACTTCATAACCAATGTCTCTCTCCTCCTCCACAAAAATTTGTTTAACCGCATAGATGCTGGGCTGGGATGTTCCTTTCTACTGGGTTTAAGTTACAGAAGGTAGCTTGGGGGATTTAAGGTGGAAATAGGGACAAGGCTAGAATTTAAAATGTGAATGGGGTGAAAGAATCAGATACTTATGTATTATATAATGCGCCCCTTCACATTATAATATAAGGACATTACGCCACCTCGGAGTTCCCTGTCCTGTATAAAAGCACTCGGCCTACGGCATCGTGCTTCTATATGGTCAGGGAACTCCTCGGTGGCGTAATATCCTTATATTACACTGTAAGGGGAGCATTATCCCTTATATCAGATCAGAGATGTATGGTAGGGCTGTATTGTAGAGTAAGGTTAGCAGCATAAATTGGATCCTTTGTGTAACAAATGTACTCTGAGCTAGATTGTAAGCTTTCTGTGGCAAGGGTCTCTTAAAGGATATGTACACTGTAAAAAAAAACTTTTGTTGAGCAGATAGCTGTGGCTTTAAAAGTAAATATGTGTAATTTTTTTTTTAAACCCCCCCCCCCCATGGTCTATCTTGCCTACTTGAATGTTGCTAGCTTCCTCCTTTGGGATATGGCTTCTGGAGCTCCACCCCACGAGATATTTAAGCAACCATATCTCCAGGTGGTCTGAGCAGGTAAGGCTTGCATGTAACGTGTAAGCGCCTGACATCACAGCGCATGTGATGTGACGTCATTGCGACATGACGTCATATGTGCGTGTGATGTAATCATGCTGTCATGACGCAGCATGATAATGTCATGCACACATACATTCACAGGAACGGTGCTGGGATGTGCTTGCAATGATGTCACTTTACGTGCGATGCGACGTCAGGCACGTGCACGCTACACACAAACCTTACTTGCTCGGACCACCTGGAGATGGGGTTCTCTGAAGATCTCGTGGGGTGGAACTCCAGCAGCCATATCCAAAAGAAGTAAGCCAGCTGTGCATGCCACTGAGGAAGCAGAAACATTTTTGCAAGAAGACACCTCCTACTCTTCAGTTTCCTGGAGCTTGGAAAGCAATTGCAGGAGAACCATAAGGAGCTGAGGAGAAAGATAGGGATTTTTTTAACCTTCACAGTGGGCCCAGTAGTGAGTTAAATTTTAATTTAGGAGGTGGACATGCCCTTTAAATATTTGCAACTAATAATCAAAAACATCCAATGAACCATATATATTAATTAAATATTTTTGTAAAATCTAGTTTTGCAATCGCAATAATGAGAATTGAGTTGAACCTATTTGTCCAGCCCTACAATCCAAATTTCTCATGTGGCCCCTTGTAAAATTTAATTGCCCACCCCTGGAGTAGCTGGTACAAGAATACATCAGGTTTTTTTCATTAATCTCTGAATCAAATCAGTAAAGAGTAAAGCATTTGGTTCTGTTGTTTATTGGTTTTCAATCAAGTTGGATAATGTTCATAAAAACATTTTAACATTACTCAATCCATCTATAGACCTTATATATACAATACGGAGAACACATGAGTCTTCAGAAACATTTGATTTCATTTATACTTTATATATTGTATACAAACTTTATATATTGTATACAAATTAAGAAATGAACCTATGAACAAACTTTTTGTATTCAAAATGACTAGAAAAACAAATAAAAATTTGATGTTCTAAAAAAAATTTAAACTGTTCAAAACATTTAGCAACGTTTTGGTCTTTTTTTCCAGAGACCATAATTTGCAAACTGTGAACATCCATTCACCCTTTCTGCCTGCTGCTCCGCTTCTCCTGGTGCCCATAGACTGTTACACAGTTTGTTACATTGTTAATTGAGCTGTGAGTGAGAAGCAGCTTTTTTTTTGTTTCAAAAATGTATCCAGTCTGCCCTGTGATTGATAGCAGTCTAGAGACCTGTATCAACATATACTGTGTCACAGTGGTGGCGAACCTACGGCACGCATGCCATAGGTGGCTCTCTGAGCCCTCTCTGTGGGCACTCATGCACAGCTGACTTCACCAGAGTTTGTTACTAGAAAGCCAGAGAGAAAGTGTATTGGCTGTCTGTAGCAGAGAGATATCACATGCTATAACATTCAGCTCTGCTTGAGTCCCTGTTTTGGATCTCAAACTCCTGTCTAATAATGTAGGGTTAATGGTCCCTGCTTTAGATCTCAAACTCCTGTCTAATAATGTAGGGTTAATGGTCACTGGTCTAGATCTCAAACTCCTGTCTAATAATGTAGGGTTAATGGTCACTGGTTTAGATCTCAAACTCCTGTCTAAGGGCTAGGCCACACTGCTGCGTTTTTTTTGCGTTTGCGCTTGCGTTTGCGCTTGCGATTGCGTTTTTAAAAAATCATTGAAAACGTGGCAACGCAAAAGCAGCCGCGTCCGACAGTTACCGCGACCGATAAATTGTAGATATATACAATATAGGAACGAACAGAGCACTCAACGGTCTTGATAAAGAAACAAACTATGAACTTTATTCACTTAACATCAACGCGTTTCAGCTAACCAGTAGCCGTCATCAGGATGTGAGATCACTGCACACAGCTTCCCTATAATAGGTGCCTTCCATACGTCACACTGACCCACCCCCCAGTTATCCAAATAAGTTACTGTTAACCCTCTATATCACCTAGAAGTGTAAACTTTTCCAACATTATACATAAATATACAACCAATGGTGATAAATGTTAAAATCACCTAAAAGTGGATATATAAAAAGTGAGTATATAAAAGTTACCAAACTAGAAAACATAATTACTTTTTATATATACTGTTATCATATAATGCAGATGGGAAGCCGATACAAATATTTTAAATGAGTGGTTAATAGAAGAGGAAAGTTACTCTTTTCTTGCTGTGCTAAGCAGCGCCCTTCCCTAAGGTATTCAACTTCACAGTGAGATTAAAGGAGATTAACAAGCTTTTCATTTTCTACTGTATTAATCTTCATTTGTTCAGGGTCCCAACACCTACAAAAACCATGATACCACCTGTTCATTAAGGCCCCGGGGTCTTAGTGTGTCTAAAGTCCTTATCCACCATACCTCCTTTGGTAACAATTTTCTTGCATGTTCCTTAGTATCAGGTATATTTGTAATCTGATCTATCGCCATCCATTTTGAGGGTGGCTAGGGGGTGTTTCGCTTCCCTAAAGTGGATGGCCGTAGGATGAAGAGCAAAAGAATTGGGCAAACTATACGTACAAACAGGCCCTCATAGTAAAGTTGAACCCTCCTCACTAAAAACTTCCTCTTCCAAAATTCCATATAACCTGCAGTTTTTAAAATTCCTTTCCAAAATTCCATAAAACCTGCAGTTTTTATTGCATAGTGCCCAAATTAAACAGTCAGTACATAACCATTGGAATAGAAATATCAGCACTCACAGATGATCACAGAATAAGAAATTTTGCACTCACAGGACTTAAAGATGATTCTAATAGTTTAATTGTAATCCGAGGATTTTGTGAGTGCGGTGAAATCCCTTTATAAACATAAAAAAAATCCAGGAAAGTTTTCATCTCCCAGTCACTCTATAAAAACAATATTTGCTTATTAAATTATTCCTGCGTGATTAAAGGGCATGTCCACCCCTTGTACAATAATCCTTTAGGAGAGAAGCCCCCAAAACCCCAGTTTCTTTTACTAACCGGTTACAATGATGCTCACAGTCTGAGAAAAGAGCCTTACAAGTCCGCAATCCACCACTGCTTGATCACACATGAACAGCAGCATGGAGGCTTGTTTGTAATGGCCATCACCATTGGCCGTGACTCACTGTCACAACCCCGACTGCCAGCCATTACCAGGAAGTAGAATGGAGTAGCAGAGGTGGATAGCGGACTTCTATGGCTCTTTCTCTGACTATGAGCACATTGCAATAGGTGAGTAAAACAAACTGGGTTTTGGGGGTGGACTTGCCCTTTAATGAGCATGGTAATATTTAGAATTTTTAGGAAATCAGTCTAATAATTGCATACTTTTTGGTTTTGTAAAAATATTACATTTTTGTTGAAGGTGTGAAAGTTCTTGACCTGATGACTAGCAGTACACTATGCCTACAACTTCTTCTACAAGCTCTGCCCCACTTACTATTTCTGCATTAACCAGCAAGAAACCCCGTGTCAAGTGCCCAGCAAGAAACTAGATTTTCAGCTTCATCTCGTTAATAATCACATCTGGAAAAACAGAATTATCTACTGAGTATACTGCCACTACAACTCTAATACAATACAAACAATGGCACCAGTATCTTACCTACATCAGGACGAGGCACCTCATCTACCATACTACCAATTCTGGAACTGTATCAACAATCCCGATTTCATTTTCTGACATTGTGGTTACAACAGCATATTGCCTCTATTATCAGTCATCTTTAAAAACACTACTGGCAGTGAAAGCTCTGCAAAGGTAACACTATATTTTCTTATACAGCTCCACTCCAACAATAATTCTACTATCACCAGCTTCCTGAAACCAGCTCTTTTACCATTGCCGGTTCATCACAGAAAAATGCAATAAATACCACAATTTCTCAACTGGATATAACAATCTTCCAACTAACAACTCAACATCCCGACCAGCAATTTCACAAGTGGAAAGCATACACTCAACAAAAGCTTGGAAATGTCTCTAATTATAAATAACACAAAAGGAATCACTACAGTGTTACATGAGACAACTCATTTTACCATTTCTCAAATAGTACTCAGTCTAGTATTAACAATAAACCTGACACTTCATATCAAGGATCACCACTTACATATACATCTATGAGTATGAATACTAGTAGCCAGACAAGTATGTCATGAAAAGGAAATTAATACTACATCACCTGTCACCATTCCACATTATGATTATGTCTACAACCCAATTGCAAGAACAAATACCTCCAAATTGCAATGTCCTCATCATATGGTACAAGTGCAACTAACCCAACAGATTCTACACCACAAATTCCTTGCAGAAGCATCCACCTCATCTGTGATAAGTACCCAAACCATGGCCTCTTCATTTGAAAACCATTCTCTAATTTTATATCCCTTACAGTTTAAAGTACTAAATAAGAATTATACAGACAGCCTTATGACTCATCCACTGAGGACTTCCTGAATTTAGAAAAAGAAGTAATTTCCACAGGTGAGTGGGTTTTTTTTTTCTTTTAAAACTTTGCTACATACAAACACTTACAAGCACCACACAAATAAGCCTTTCTTTTTGCTAAAAATGTTAGGTAAGACATAACAGTTTATTAGTGTTGAACTTGTCCTTTGCAACGCTGAGAGAACCGTTCAGCTTGCAGTAGTAGTTTTTAAAACCTTTAAAATAGTTTTATAAATATTTAAATGTCTAAAGTAAAAAGTTCACCGAAGCAGGTGGTTTCCTTCCCTGGAAAATGAATGATCCCATTTCACCTGTTCTAAAACCATCAGGTTAAAATAAAAAGTTCTTATCTTTAAAATGGTGCTATTTTGCCCCGATGCAGGGTTAATGGTCACTGGTTTAGATCTCAAACTCCTGTCTAATTATGTAGGGTTAATGGTCACTGGTTTAGATCTCAAACTCCTGTCTAATAATGTAGGTTAATGGTCCTGGTTTAGATCTCAAACTTGCCCTGTCTAATAATGTAGGTTAATGGTCACTGGTTTTAGAATCTCAAACTCCTGTCTAACGGGCTAGGCCACACTGCTGCTTTTTTTTGCGTTTGCGCTTGCGTTTGCGCTTGCGATTGCGTTTTTAAAAAATCATTGAAAACGTGGCAACGCAAAAGCAGCCGCTCCGACAGTTACCCGCGACCGAAAATTGTAGATATATACAATATAGGAACGAACAGAGCACTCAACGGTCTTGATAAAGAACACAACTATGAACTTTATTCACTTAACATCAACGCGTTTCAGCTAACCAGTAGCCGTCATCAGGATGTGAGATCACTGCACACAGCTTCCCTATAATAGGTGCCTTCCATACGTCACACTGACCCACCCCCCCCAGTTATCCAAATAAGTTACTGTTAACCCTCTATATCACCTAGAAGTGTAAACTTTTCCAACATTATACATAAATATACAACCAATGGTGATAATGTTAAAATCACCTAAAAGTGGATATATAAAAAGTGAGTATATAAAAGTTACCAAACTAGAAACACTAATTACTTTTTATATATACTGTTATCATATAATGCAGATGGGAAGCCGATACAAATATTTTAAATGAGTGGTTAATAGAAGAGGAAAGTTACTCTTTTCTTGCTGTGCTAGCAGCGCCCCTTCCCTAAGGTATTCAACTTCACAGTGAGATTAAAGGAGATTAACAAGCTTTTCATTTTCTACTGTATTAATCTTCATTTGTTCAGGGTCCCAACACCTACAAAACCATGAACCACCTGTTCATTAAGGCCCCGGGGTCTTAGTGTGTCTAAAGTCCTTATCCACCATACCTCCTTTGGTACAATTTTCTTGCATGTTCCTTAGTATCAGGTATATTTGTATCTGATCTATCGCCATCCATTTTGAGGGTGGCTAGGGGGTGTTTCGCTTCCCTAAAGTGGATGGCCGTAGGATGAAGAGCAAAGAATTGGGCAAACTATACGTACAAACAGGCCCTCATAGTAAGTTGAAAGACCCTGTCGCACACAACTTCCTCTTCCAAAATTCCATATAACCTGCAGTTTTTATTGCATAGTGCCCAAATTAAACAGTCAGTACATAACCATTGGAATAGAAAATATCAGCACTCACAGATGATCACAGAATAAGAAATTTTGCACTCACAGGACTTAAAGATGATTCTAAATAGTTAATTGTAAATCCGAGGATTTTGTGAGTGCGGTGAAATCCCTTTATAAACATAGCAAAAAAAATCACAGGAAAGTTTTCATCTCCCAGTCACTCTATAAAAACAATATTTGCTTATTAAATTATTCCTGCAGTGATTAAAGGGCATGTCCACCCCTTGTACAAAAAATAATCCTTTAGGAGAGAAGCCCCCAAAACCCCAGTTTCTTTTTACTAACCGGTTACAATGATGCTCACAGTCTGAGAAAAGAGCCTTACAAGTCCGCAATCCACCACTGCTTGATCCACACATGAACAGCAGCAGTGGAGGCTTGTTTGGTAATGGCCATCAGCCATTGGCCGTGACATCACTGTCACAACCCCGACTGACAGCCATTACCAGGAAGTAGAATGGAGTAGCAGAGGTGGATAGCGGACTTCTATGGCTCTTTTCTCTGACTATGAGCATCATTGCAATAGGTGAGTAAAACCAAACTGGGGTTTTGGGGGGTGGACTTGCCCTTTAATGAGCATGGTAAATATTTAGAATTTTTAGGAAATCAGTCTAATAAATTGCATACTTTTTGGTTTTGTAAAAATAATATACATTTTTGTTGAAGGTGTGAAAGTTCTTGACCTGATGACTAGCAGTAGCACTATGCCTACAACTTCTTCTACAAGCTCTGCCCCACTTACTATTTCTGCATTAACCAGCAAGAACCCCGTGTCAAGTGCCCAGCAAGAAACTAGATTTTCAGCTTCATCTGCTTTAATAATCACATCTGGAAAAACAGAATTATCTACTGAGTATACTGCCACTACAAACTCTAATACAATACAAACAAATGGCACCAGTATCTTACCTACATCAGGACGAGGCACCTCATCTACCAATACTACCAATTCTGGAACTGTATCAACAATCCCGATTTCATTTTCTGACATTGTGGTTAACAACAGCATATTGCCTACTATTTATCAGTCATCTTTAAAAAACACTACTGGCAGTGAAAGCTCTGCAAATGGTAACACTATATTTTCTTATAACAGCTCCACTCCAACAAATAATTCTACTATCACCAGGCTTCCTGAAACCAGCTCTTTTACCATTGCCGGTTCATCCATGGAAAATGCAATAAATAACACAATTTTCTCAACTGGATATAACAATCTTCCAACTAACAACTCAACATCCCGACCAGCAATTTCACAAGTGGAAAGCATACACTCAACAAAAAGCTTGGAAATGTCTCTAATTATAAATAACACAAAAGGAATCACTACAGTGTTACATGAGACAACTCATTTTACCATTTCTCAAAATAGTACTCAGTCTAGTATTAACAATAAACCTGACACTTCATATCAAGGATCACCACTTACATATACATCTATGAGTATGAATACTAGTAGCCAGACAAGTAGTGTCATGAAAAAGGAAATTAATACTACATCACCTGTCAACCATTCCACATATATGATTATGTCTACAACCCCAATTGCAAGAACAAATACCTCCCAAATTGCAATGTCCTCATCATATGGTACAAGTGCAACTAACCCAACAGATTCTACACCACAAAATTCCTTGCAAGAAGCATCCACCTCATCTGTGATAAGTACCCAAACCATGGCCTCTTCATTTGAAAACCATTCTCTAATTTTATATCCCTTACAGTTTAAAGTACTAAATAAGAATTATACAGACAGCCTTAATGACTCATCCACTGAGGACTTCCTGAATTTAGAAAAAGAAGTAATTTACCAGGTGAGTGGGTTTTTTTTTCTTTTAAAACTTTGCTACATACAAACACTTACAAGCACCACACAAATAAGCCTTCTGTTTTGCTAAAAATGTTAGGTAAGACATAACAGTTTATTAGTGTTGAAACTTGTCCTTTGCAACGCTGAGAGAACCGTTCAGCTTGCAGTAGTAGTTTTTAAAACCTTTAAAATAGTTTTATAAATATTTAAATGTCTAAAGTAAAAAGTTCACCGAAGCAGGGTGGTTTCCTTCCCTGGAAAATGAATGATCCCATTTCACCTGTTCTAAAACCATCAGGGTTAAAAATAAAAGTTCTTATCTTTTAAAATGGTGCTAATTTTGCCCCACCCAATCAGATGTTAGCTTTCAAATGTTAAATAGGATATGATTGGTTGGGGCAAAATTAGCACCATTTTAAACGATAAGAACTTTTATTGAATAACCCTGCATTTATTTAAATTGATCTGCTTTATGTCCCATTTCAACAAAATGTTTAGGGACTGGGAGAGTGGTATGTTTTAATAGAATTGAAGATTTATGCTGTGTCATGCGCTGTTTGACCTTCTGTGTGGTTTCCCCCACATAGATTAGACCACAAGGGAAAACCAGCGCATAAACAACAAATTTAGAGTCACAGGTAAAGCATCCCTTACTCCTGGATTTCTCTTCTACATATGGTGCTGCTGCTTATGTAGAAAAGAATGTGTGGTTACAATTTTATTTGCAGCTTTGCACATTAATATTGACTTTCAGCAGGTGCTGCTGCCTTTTTGGACATTATATATCCCTTATATTATATAAATAAATTTATAAATTCATGGGGAATACATTGGGTTTTTTGGAGGTACTATGTTGGTGGGGGTGGGTAAAAGTAATAAACATAGGAACAGTGTTTATATGGTGTTTAAGCACTAAATAAATAGTTATATCAATATTAACAAATATGTAGTAATGGCATTAAAGTATATAGAAATGTAAATAAGGCAAAATATATAAATTAATAAAAGTACTTGCATAGTCCCCACACCTGTTATGTAATGGTATCTTCAAAATGGAGTGTTAAGCTACACCTCAAGAAGTTTTACAGGGAGGCAATGTAAGCTTACAAAGGAACATATTTCTCACTTCCTATTAAGTGTTGTATCCAATGGTGTGCTTAATATAAGATTGATAGCAGTGTTAGCCAATCAAAATATTTTCTGAGTGTTAGTAGGAAAGCAAGACTTATATGTCACTTCCTTTGTAAAACATGTGACACTCTCTCACCTCACCCCACCCCTCCCCTCTCATTAGAAACTATAGCTGTCAGATATGGGGTTAGATGTGTGACTCCTACTGCCTGAAGAGACCTGAATAATTCTTCTCTAAACCAATAGTGTAATAGCTATGGAAGTAAGGGAAGGGCAGATGAATCACTTGCATGTTGAACGCTTTGGATAGGAATTGCTAAAGTGTGGGCTTTTAATGTCTGTAAGTCAGTAAAAGGGCTTTAATCCGGGATGTATGAAAAATAAATTTTCCAGCATTCTGTGCAGCCGGTGAATGCTGGGAGTTGTAGTTTTCAAACATGTGCATATTCAAACCCTTTGGTAGGAATCGCTAAAGCATGGGCTTTTAATGTCTGTAATTCAGTAAAAGGGCTTTATTCTAGGATGTATGAAAAATACATTTTCCAGCATTCTGTGCAGCCAGGGAATGCTGGAAGTTGTAGTTTTTAAACTTGTGAAGGTTCTCATTCATCCAGGTCATGGTATATCTGATGTATTCAATTAGATCAACTGGACTTGAAATGTAGTTCTTGAAGACGCTCACTAAAAACTTCCTCTTCCAAAATTCCATATAACCTGCAGTTTTCATTGCATAGTGCCCAAATTAAAAAGTCAGTACATAACCATTGGAATAGAAAATATCAGCACTCACAGATGATCACAGAATAAGAAATTTTGCACTCACAGGACTTAAAGATGATTCTAAATAGTTAATTGTAAATCCGAGGATTTTGTGAGTGCGGTGAAATCCCTTTATAAACATAGCAAAAAAAATCACAGGAAAGTTTTCATCTCCCAGTCACTCTATAAAAACAATATTTGCTTATTAAATTATTCCTGCAGTGATTAAAGGGCATGTCCACCCCTTGTACAAAAAATAATCCTTTAGGAGAGAAGCCCCCAAAACCCCAGTTTCTTTTTACTAACCGGTTACAATGATGCTCACAGTCTGAGAAAAGAGCCTTACAAGTCCGCAATCCACCACTGCTTGATCCACACATGAACAGCAGCAGTGGAGGCTTGTTTGGTAATGGCCATCAGCCATTGGCCGTGACGTCACTGTCACAACCCCGACTGACAGCCATTACCAGGAAGTAGAATGGAGTAGCAGAGGTGGATAGCGGACTTCTATGGCTCTTTTCTCTGACTATGAGCATCATTGCAATAGGTGAGTAAAACCAAACTGGGGTTTTGGGGGGTGGACTTGCCCTTTAATGAGCATGGTAAATATTTAGAATTTTTAGGAAATCAGTCTAATAAATTGCATACTTTTTGGTTTTGTAAAAATAATATACATTTTTGTTGAAGGTGTGAAAGTTCTTGACCTGATGACTAGCAGTAGCACTATGCCTACAACTTCTTCTACAAGCTCTGCCCCACTTACTATTTCTGCATTAACCAGCAAGAACCCCGTGTCAAGTGCCCAGCAAGAAACTAGATTTTCAGCTTCATCTGCTTTAATAATCACATCTGGAAAAACAGAATTATCTACTGAGTATACTGCCACTACAAACTCTAATACAATACAAACAAATGGCACCAGTATCTTACCTACATCAGGACGAGGCACCTCATCTACCAATACTACCAATTCTGGAACTGTATCAACAATCCCGATTTCATTTTCTGACATTGTGGTTAACAACAGCATATTGCCTACTATTTATCAGTCATCTTTAAAAAACACTACTGGCAGTGAAAGCTCTGCAAATGGTAACACTATATTTTCTTATAACAGCTCCACTCCAATAAATAATTCTACTATCACCAGGCTTCCTGAAACCAGCTCTTTTACCATTGCCGGTTCATCCATGGAAAATGCAATAAATAACACAATTTTCTCAACTGGATATAACAATCTTCCAACTAACAACTCAACATCCCGACCAGCAATTTCACAAGTGGAAAGCATACACTCAACAAAAAGCTTGGAAATGTCTCTAATTATAAATAACACAAAAGGAATCACTACAGTGTTACATGAGACAACTCATTTTACCATTTCTCAAAATAGTACTCAGTCTAGTATTAACAATAAACCTGACACTTCATATCAAGGATCACCACTTACATATACATCTATGAGTATGAATACTAGTAGCCAGACAAGTAGTGTCATGAAAAAGGAAATTAATACTACATCACCTGTCAACCATTCCACATATATGATTATGTCTACAACCCCAATTGCAAGAACAAATACCTCCCAAATTGCAATGTCCTCATCATATGGTACAAGTGCAACTAACCCAACAGATTCTACACCACAAAATTCCTTGCAAGAAGCATCCACCTCATCTGTGATAAGTACCCAAACCATGGCCTCTTCATTTGAAAACCATTCTCTAATTTTATATCCCTTACAGTTTAAAGTACTAAATAAGAATTATACAGACAGCCTTAATGACTCATCCACTGAGGACTTCCTGAATTTAGAAAAAGAAGTAATTTACCAGGTGAGTGGGTTTTTTTTTCTTTTAAAACTTTGCTACATACAAACACTTACAAGCACCACACAAATAAGCCTTCTGTTTTGCTAAAAATGTTAGGTAAGACATAACAGTTTATTAGTGTTGAAACTTGTCCTTTGCAACGCTGAGAGAACCGTTCAGCTTGCAGTAGTAGTTTTTAAAACCTTTAAAATAGTTTTATAAATATTTAAATGTCTAAAGTAAAAAGTTCACCGAAGCAGGGTGGTTTCCTTCCCTGGAAAATGAATGATCCCATTTCACCTGTTCTAAAACCATCAGGGTTAAAAATAAAAGTTCTTATCTTTTAAAATGGTGCTAATTTTGCCCCACCCAATCAGATGTTAGCTTTCAAATGTTAAATAGGATATGATTGGTTGGGGCAAAATTAGCACCATTTTAAACGATAAGAACTTTTATTGAATAACCCTGCATTTATTTAAATTGATCTGCTTTATGTCCCATTTCAACAAAATGTTTAGGGACTGGGAGAGTGGTATGTTTTAATAGAATTGAAGATTTATGCTGTGTCATGCGCTGTTTGACCTTCTGTGTGGTTTCCCCCACATAGATTAGACCACAAGGGAAAACCAGCGCATAAACAACAAATTTAGAGTCACAGGTAAAGCATCCCTTACTCCTGGATTTCTCTTCTACATATGGTGCTGCTGCTTATGTAGAAAAGAATGTGTGGTTACAATTTTATTTGCAGCTTTGCACATTAATATTGACTTTCAGCAGGTGCTGCTGCCTTTTTGGACATTATATATCCCTTATATTATATAAATAAATTTATAAATTCATGGGGAATACATTGGGTTTTTTGGAGGTACTATGTTGGTGGGGGTGGGTAAAAGTAATAAACATAGGAACAGTGTTTATATGGTGTTTAAGCACTAAATAAATAGTTATATCAATATTAACAAATATGTAGTAATGGCATTAAAGTATATAGAAATGTAAATAAGGCAAAATATATAAATTAATAAAAGTACTTGCATAGTCCCCACACCTGTTATGTAATGGTATCTTCAAAATGGAGTGTTAAGCTACACCTCAAGAAGTTTTACAGGGAGGCAATGTAAGCTTACAAAGGAACATATTTCTCACTTCCTATTAAGTGTTGTATCCAATGGTGTGCTTAATATAAGATTGATAGCAGTGTTAGCCAATCAAAATATTTTCTGAGTGTTAGTAGGAAAGCAAGACTTATATGTCACTTCCTTTGTAAAACATGTGACACTCTCTCACCTCACCCCACCCCTCCCCTCTCATTAGAAACTATAGCTGTCAGATATGGGGTTAGATGTGTGACTCCTACTGCCTGAAGAGACCTGAATAATTCTTCTCTAAACCAATAGTGTAATAGCTATGGAAGTAAGGGAAGGGCAGATGAATCACTTGCATGTTGAACGCTTTGGATAGGAATTGCTAAAGTGTGGGCTTTTAATGTCTGTAAGTCAGTAAAAGGGCTTTAATCCGGGATGTATGAAAAATAAATTTTCCAGCATTCTGTGCAGCCGGTGAATGCTGGGAGTTGTAGTTTTCAAACATGTGCATATTCAAACCCTTTGGTAGGAATCGCTAAAGCATGGGCTTTTAATGTCTGTAATTCAGTAAAAGGGCTTTATTCTAGGATGTATGAAAAATACATTTTCCAGCATTCTGTGCAGCCAGGGAATGCTGGAAGTTGTAGTTTTTAAACTTGTGAAGGTTCTCATTCATCCAGGTCATGGTATATCTGATGTATTCAATTAGATCAACTGGACTTGAAATGTAGTTCTTGAAGACGTTTCGCTTAGTCATCCGACTGGCTTTCTCAATTCAGAATGACTTGTACAAAATCTGTGGCAATTATGTACCCTGGAAAATCCCAATTAGCATATCACAGCCAGGTGTTAAGGGTGTGATTAGATAGTGGCAAGAGGTGTTATAGGAACGCCCAGAGTAAGGTGTTAAACGCATTGTACATGGCAGACAGTTGGTGTCGAACCCCCCCACCTCTATTTAGGCTTGGTTTCTTTATTTTCACATAAATGGCCTCCTTAACACCTCTCTTGAACCAGTCACTTTCCTTCGCAGTATGTTAACATTACAATCTTCAAAGGTATGTCCTTTATCCTTAAGATGCAGATACACGGCTGAGTCCTGACCCGAGGAATTGGCTCTTCTGTGCTGGGCCATACGTTGATGCAGTTGCTGTGGTCTCCCCCACATACAACAGAGCATTCTTCACTGCACTCCACTGCATAGATGTCGCTTTTCTTGTGTTTAGGTATTGGGTCTTTCGGATGTACCAATTGCTGCCTCAGTGTGTTGTTCGGTTTAAAGCAGACAGGGATACAAGATTGAAGATATAGTACTCGGTGCAGAAGAAACTATGGTGTCCTATGATGTGACATCTCTCTTCACTTGTATCCCCACCAGGAGGCTGTTGACATGGTGGAGAAAACGGCTAGGCCAAGACAGCACTCTTACCAGCAGAACTGATCTCAACCCAGACAGGTGTGTTCCTTGTTGGACTTGTGCCTGAATACCACCTATTTCAAATACAGATAAGTTCTATAAGCAAAAACATGGATGTGCTATGGGATCTCCAGTTCACCTATTGTGGCCAACCTTTACATGGAGGATTAGAAACACAGGCGCTTAATACCTTTAAGGCATAGCACCCAGCCACTGGTTCAGATATGTTGATGACACCTGGGTTAAAATCCACCAGAAGGAAGTACAAGCTTTCACAGAACACATTAATGCGGTGACCAAAACATTAAATTCACAAGGGAAGAGGTACAAAACAACAAACTGGCTTTCTTGGACTGCTTGGTAGAAGTTAAGGAAAAATGGTAAACTGGAAGTAGAGGTTTACAGAAAACCAACACACAAGATCAGTATTTGATGTTTGACTCCACCACCCTTTAGATCACAACTGGGTGTCATCAGAACCCTGCAACACAGAGCCGAAACATCCCCACTAGCACAGAGGCGAAGGCTAAAGAAATGAAACATCTCAGAGGAGCCCTTAAAACTTGTGGATATCCAGACTGGGCCTTTGTCAAAAGAAGTAGAAAGAAGAAAGAACACGAATACCACAGTGAAGGGGAAAAGCAAGACAGAGGAAGAACATGGTCATCCCATATGTAGCAGGGGTCTCCGAGAAATTAAGAAGAATTTTCAAAAAACATTGTATCCCTGTCCTTAAACCGAACAACACACTGAGGCAGCATTGGTACATCCGAAAGACCAATACCTAAACACAAGAAAAGCGACATCATATATGCAGTGCAGTGCAGTGAAGAATGCTCTGATTTGTATGTGGGGGAGACCAAACAGCACCTGCATCAACGTATGGCCCAGCACAGAAGGCCAATTCCTCGGGTCAGGACTCAGCCGTGTATCTGCATCTTAAGGATAAAGGACATACCTTTGAAGATTGTAATGTTAACATACTGGCGAAGGTGACTGGTTCAGAAGGTGTTAAGGAGGCCATTTATGTGAAAATAAGAAACCAATTCTAAATAGAGGTGGGGGGTTCGACACCAACTGTCTGCCATGTACAATGCTGTTAACACCTTACTCGGGGCTTTCCTATAACACCTCTTAGCCACTATCTAATCACACCCTTAACACCTGGCTGTGATATGCTAATTGGGATTTTCCAGGGTACATAATTGCCACAGTTCGTGTACAAGTCATTCTGAATTGAGAAAGCCAGTCGGATGACTAGCGAAACGTCTTCAAGAACTACATTTCAAGTCCAGTTGATCTAATTGAATACATCAGATGTAGTTTTTAAACATGTGAAAATTTCAACACCCATGCTCTATATCATTGTTTTGCATTTTAATACATTCATTATCAAATGGGCATAAAGAAGAAGCATACTGCTAACAGAGAATGCTGGGATTTTAAGTTTTCAAACATGTGCATATTCAAACCCTTTGGTAGGAATCGCTAAAGCATGGGCTTTTAATGTGTGTAAGTCAGTAAAAGGGCCTTATTTCAGGATGTATGAAAAATACATTTTTCAGCATTCTGTGCAGCCAGGGAATGCTTGGAGCTGTAGTTCTGTGCAGCTAGGGAATGCTGGGAGCTGTAGTTCTGTGCAGCTAGGGAATGCTGGGAGTTGTAGTTTTTAAACGTGAAAAGTTCAACACCCATGCTCTATATCATTACATTGTATTGCATTTTAATACATTCATTAGCAAATGGACATAACGAAGAAGCTTACTGCTAACAGAGAATGCTGGGAGTTGTAGTTTTAAAACATGTGCATATTCAAATCCTTGGTTAGGCTGTTTAGTTAGAATTGCACATATTGGCAGGATTGCCTGGGACTTGCTGGCAGGTCTAATAAAAATGTGAGAGTATGTGTGTGTTTGATCATATTATGTGGTGGGATTGCCTGGGTCCTTTATAGGACTTTCAGACTTATCCCATTTGAGCCTCCCCCTGAATACTTGCTGGGAGTGGAAAGGGAGAGCAAGTTCAGAATGGATCCTGATATCTACTATCTTAAAGAGATGTAAGTAGGCTCTCTCTGACCCCACAGCCTAACCGCTATATGCATAAGGGAGAGGCAGACAGATCCCGAATCACTTGGATATTTCTGCACTTTGTGTTGGTATCACTGAAAGCATGACCCCAATCTTTCAATAAAAATAATTACCTAGCAAACCATACACACATAATTTCCACTGTGCACCAATGGGCACACTTTTGCTAGTATATATATGACGGCTCGTCCAGTGAGCCGAAACGCGTAGGTTATGTTTTCCTACTATTGAATAAACATATGTTCGAGTTAAGTCCTTGGTGTGCTCTGTATCCCCACGTTGCAAGTTATATATATATATATATATATATATATATATTATATAATATTAAAGTAGAAGATAGGCACCTCCAGGGACTTTTTCAACTTTTATTAGTACAAACAAACTCGACGCGTTTCAAACAACTCGTGGTCGTTGTCAGGATACACCATATTGGAAATCCACTTCCTGAAATAGATAAAACCCCTCCCATCAACCCTCCCAAATTACCACCCACCAAGACGGACCTACGGGATAAACCATCTGGTTCTCAGTCTTGCCTGGACCGAAGAAGGGATGTTTCAAATGCAATGGGTGCCAAACTTGTTGGAATATGAGATGTGGAGTAGATTTCCCACATCCCCATAGTGGACGTAGGATTAACATTAACTATAGATTAACATGTCCTTGTGGTTTATACTACATCGGGAAAACCACAACCACGCTCAGGGATAGAATGGCCAATCATAGACAGGCATTGAGACAGGATCTGCTAGGAACGGAACTAAACTCTAAATTTGAGGAAATGTCAGTAGCTAAGCATTATAAGGAAGCAGGCCATCAGCTATCTAACTTTAGGTGGATGGCGATCGACCATGAACCTAAAAGAGAAGGTAACGATCGGAATAAAGCGCTTCTCAGGAGAGAAGCCAGGTGGATTCGGACCCTGGACACAATAGCCCCTAGAGGACTTAAAGGGCAAGTCCAGCCCCAAAATGAAAACTTACATACAGGTAAATCACCCCCCAAAACCCTAAACTGTAATAGTTTGAAATCTGAAATATATACGTCTAACCTGAAATCCTGCACAATGTCACAATGTCACTGTTGTAATGATACTGATTTATTTTTCTGTATATTTATAGCGACTGTCAGGAAATTAGGCGTGACGTCACGTCATTACTGACAGCTGCAACCAAGAAGAGCCATTCTTTGTGAAATATGCTATTTGGAGGGTGGAGTTGTCCTTAAAGAATTAGTGTAAAATGCGCACTAGTGGGGAGATTCACCCAGAGGCGCAAGCTCTCTGGGCAAATCCCTAGTTGAAGATTTACCAGAGGCTGGGTAAATCTCACCCGCACAAAAGTATTTAACTCCAGCTATTAGCTGGTGTTAAATACTTATGCGCAAAGAGCTGCGCAGTCTCTGGTAAATTTTTTGTAATGGCTGCGTGAGTTCCTCTTCTGGTCCGCAAAGCTAGACTTAATGTTGCACTAATCGATCAGTTAGCGCAACGTTAACGTAAATCAGTTAGCGCAACGTTAAGAGCTGAGAGGAGGTAAATGAACATTTATGCGATGTAATATCATGTTAACATGGGTATCACACTCAAATCTATGCTACCCAATGTAATATCATCTTGCCTGTGCTAGTATTTTAGAAACCAATCACATGTTATCTAACTGCAGTAACACAGTAATAGCCTTATATCTGATTGATTGCTGCAAAGTAATGGCATAGGCAAACTTTTGCACCTACTATTGCATCAATCCCTAAATCAATGCCTAAATATACACACCTAAAGTTGCTCTTTCTGATTTGCCAGTATGGTTATACTGAGTACACACAGGGGAAGGTTACATGGAATTAGATTGGTAACTTACAGGGAGATTCCATAAAAGTTCTTACTGTTAAAAATGGTGCTTATTTGGCCCCGACCAATCAGCACCATTTATACTGATAAGAACTTTTATTGAATCTCCATCTCTGTTTCTGTCTTTAAAAAGAAAAGGGGAAATGGTGCCCTCCACCGTCTCAGTGCCCTAGCAGTTCACCTAGATGGCCTATGCCTAGAAACAGCTCTACCTGTGTAAGGGATTGATAGGAAAGGACTTTATAAAATGGCACATGATTAGGGTAGTCAGCTATTGAACTGAACGTATAAAATACATTATCAATTACTGTTTTGCATTTGCACTGTAAAATTCTTTACTGCTTTTTCGTTTCAGATTAATAAAATCATGCAAGTAAGCATTGGAATCATGTTCCTTAAAGTAATGGCATTTCGGTAAGTACAATTTAAAGGCTATGTCCACCCCTAAAATAAAAATTTAATATCATGCTCCCCCATGTCCCCCAGCCGCATGTTTTTTTTTTTTTAAAAAGCCCCCCAAACTCTTACTACCTCCCCTCGATCCTCCGCGCACTGCCGGCCCTTGCTTGCGAGAATGCAAGCAGAGGGGCGGGACCGGCAGTCGCGTTGTGATTGGCTGAGCGGCAGCCAATCACGGACGGCTGCCGGTATTCAGTGCCAGCGGAGGAAAGCGGAGAGGTAAGTAAGAGTTTGGGGAGCTTTTTAAAAAAAAAAAAACATGCGGTTGGGCTGGGGGACATGGGGGAGCACAAATTAAGGGGGATTTGTGCTAGGGGGAGGGATAGTAGAACGGGAGAGAGAGGAGGGGGAGGGAGGGGGGAGAAGGGCTGCAGCAAGCATGGCAGGAATCTCCGGGAGGCCAGGTAGCAGGCAGTGTCCTATGGACCTGCTAGCCTCCTGGTGGGCAGTTTTTGGACTTGGGGGGGGACTACGGAGAACCAGATGGAGTTGGGGTGAGGAGGATTAAACTACACTACATGGTGGGCCAGTAGTTGGGGGGATTATAGTTTTGGGGGTGGACATGCCCTTTAAGAAAAACCAAACAAGATAAAGTTAAAGTTGTATTTAACTAACTGTACAGAAGAAAAAAACATTACAAAGCCATGTCTGTATACATAGTTTTACATATAAGCTAATGCTGAAAACATGTAAGGGAAATATACCCAATTTATGAATGAAAAAGCTATGTTGCCTCCTCTGCTTGTATACATAAGAATGGGAATTGCCATTCAAGAGGGTAAGGATGAGACATTTTATCAGCACAGAAGCATGTGATATTTAAAAAATAACCCAGGTGAACTGAATTTATTCCTATTTACTTAATTTTAACAATATTAATAGGCAAATGTGAGATAACTATTTTTTTTTCATTATATTTGATATTTTTCTTGTATAGTGCTGAATACTATATATGTATATATATATAGTATTTATATGTATAGTGCAGCACTTTACAACGAGTTTATGCCTCATAGAGCTTTTAATCTAAGTACCCTATCACATCAGGATGTCATTATGTTTGTGGAAATCAGAGTACCCAGAGGAAACCTACGCATGCTCAGGGAGAACATAGAAACTCATTGCAGGTGTAGCCCAGGGTGGAATTGAACCCAGGATTCTGAAAGGTATTGATGGTGTTCACTGAGCCACCATGTTAGATCATCAGGTGGCTTATTTAGGGAGGGGATTTGGGAGGCCCGGGCCCCCCCCCCTTTCTGCTTGCTGAGTGCAGTCTGCTATTCCACTTCTTCTGGTGTCCATACAGGGGCATTCCTAGGGTCTCACAAATCCCAGTTTAACACATACCACCAGACATCCCAGCCAGCAAAAACTCATTTCAGGGAGGTGGCAGGACTAAAGAGCCAGGTGGGCCCCAACTTAATGACACAGCCTCCCCTGACAAGCACCGTAGATAGGGTTGCCACCTGTCCTGTTTTCGTGACTTCTTCCCTGCTGTCTGGAATACCAATGCCTGACATCCCACCCTGCCTCTTCGTTCTTCCAACGTCACGCAGTGGGCGGGGCATACACGCTAGGGGGTGTCCAGTACTAAAAGGTATACGGAAAGTCATTAAAGAACTACAGCCGATCATAGCAGAGGATGAGACTTTAAAAAGAAATATTCCCAGAGCCCCCTATTCTGGCTTTTAGACAACCAACCAAACTCAAACTGGTTAATAGGAAACTTTACACGGACAACAATATCAGCAAGGACACTAAACCGTGCAAAGAAAACCATTGCAAACTATGTGATCACATTAACCAATCACAAAGTGTTGCACATGCTATGGGCTTACAACATCACACGATCCTACAGCTGCTCATCCAGCAATGTTGTGTACTTCATACAGTGTAACAAATGTGATAAGGGATGTTAGGTCAAGGCCACACTACAACGCACCAAATCGCGCACCAAATCGTGAGCGTTATCGCACGCAATCTCTGTGCGTTCACGCTCGTTGTTTTGCGTTTGCGCATGCATTTTCGTTATTTACAAAGAGAAAATGCATGCAATTGTGCAAAAAAATGATTGAACACAAAACTCAAATGGACGCACAATCGCATGCGAGAATTTTCGCGTTCCCGTGGTTTCTGTTTTAGCGAAAATCGCGAGCACAATTGTGAGCGAAAATGCATGTGCAAACGCACAAAAAACGCACTTGTTTGGCCCAGCCCTGACATTGGTAAGACATCACAGCCTTTAAAAAAAAGAATGAACTCACAAAGGAATATTCTAAAACAATACAGAGGAGGATAATTGTTTGCCTGTTGACCACCATTTCAGCCAGGCAGGGCACACAGCTGGAGATTTAAATGTCTTGGTTTTGAAGGGAAACTTTAAAACTACCCAAGAAAAAAAACCTTTGAACTCAGAATGTTAATTCTGTTCAACACAAGACAATCTGGACTCAACATTGACTTGAGCCATTTAAATCACTATCAGACACTTTTATAGCACTCTCTCTCCCCTTACCAATTATTTTCTACCCCCTTTCACATTCCAATTATCCATCCCTTATCTTTTGATTATATTGCTATCCTCATCCCCAATGGTATTATATGTTTTTGTATATTTAAAACGTTGTTAGTTGCCAGATGATGTAAAGATCTGAAGAAGGGAGGAAGCTCCCGAATTCTAATCTATTAAGAAAACTATTGTTAGTGCAAATAAAAAGAGTATCACATACTGTACTCTCAACTTTTTGTATGCTACAAGTGCACTAATATATACAGCTACAATAAATGTAACTACTATGAAAAATCCAGGACACTCTTGGTTATATATGCCACTTAGCGTGGCCCGAAAAATTTTAGGCCATGCCCATTTCTCCACCAAAATTAGGCCATGCCCCCATTTGGTTATTTAAGATTTATATACTGAAGGATACAGAAAGACACAGACAGGCAGATACAGAGAGATCTATACAGACAGAGACAGATACAAAAAACGACAGATATCGATAAGAGATTAGATAGAGATAGAAATGTATAGATAGATAGATAGATAGATAGATGTGTACAAGTACCCATTTCATGCCAGTTTACTTTACAATTAACAATATTATGCCAGTTTTCTCTGTACAGCAAATTGGCTTGATAATGATATTTTTACAGCAAACTGGCATAACAGTGGTACTTGTACAGCAAATTAGCATGATATTGGTACTTCAATTGGGGTACTTTTACAGTGTATAAACTGGCTTTATATTGATATTTTTACAGAACATTGTCTATACAGAGAAAACTGGCATTATAGTGGTACTTTTACAGCAAACTGGCATGATATTTGTACTTATACAACAAACTTACTTGATAGGATATCATGCAAGATTGCTTTACAAATACCCAAATTATGCCAAATAGAGCAAACTGGCATGATAGTGGTACTTTTACAGCAAACTGACATGATATGTGTACAGCGTACATGTACCCATATCATGCCAGTTTGCTTTACAAGTACAAATTTGCTGTACAGAGCAAACTGGCATAATAGTGGTACTTGTACAGCAACATTGCATGATATTGGTAATTGTACAGCAAGCTGTCATAATATGGGTACTTGTAAAGCAAACTGGCATGATATGATATAGTTTGCTATACAAGTACCCATATTATGCCAGTTTTCTGTAAAACTGTAATATGTAAGTAATATGGGTACTTGTACAGAAAACTGGTATGATATGGGTACTTGAACACTGTACAGCAAAATGGCACGGTTCAGGGCACTTCTATTAGGTATGTAGTGTTAAAACATTCGGGGCACTGTGCAAAAGATCCGGGGCTCGTGCCCCGAATGTTTTAATATAGCGACGCCACTGTGTCCATATATTGTTACATAGATTGATAGAGTAAGAAGAATAATTTTTTTCTGTTTCAAAATGTAACCAGTCTGCCTGTGATGAATGACAGCATAGTGGGTGTGTGTGGTGTGGGGGGGGGGGGGGGGGCAGGGTGTGTGCATATGTGTGAACTGTGTGTAGCAGTGTATGTATGTGTGGGGGTGATGTGTGAATGTAGCAGAATATGTATATGGAAATATATAATAATGTATATATGTTAGTGAATGTGCATAGCAGTATATTTGTGTGTGCTGCATGTGTGTGTATAATAGTTTAGTATGAATGTAGCTATGTATGTATAAGTATATGTAAAGCTGACTAAAGTATAAAGTATATGTAAAGCGATCATTATGTATATTCTTTATACAGAGCAATAATTTGTTGTTCCCATATATGGTCCGATGTTATCAGTTCCTCTACTGTAGTAAAGGGAGCTGGTAACAGAAAATGTCTTGCCCAATAGGTCCCGATACTGACAGCAGTAGTTTTTTAGGGATATGGATGTATCCATACACATTCACAATATTCAGCAAAATCCTAGTTTTATTTTATTTTTATTTTGGTTCCACTACACCTTCACCTTTGTGTGTATCTAGTTATATGTTGCAAGATTTCATGACTGTGTGAAGAGACATGAGCCTTGTGGTTGATGACATTTATGATATTTTATGTTTCTTTCAGACCTGGATCAGTGGTAGTGGAACTAATCATAGGCTTTGCCAATGACACAGTTGTCCCTGTATCATGTAATCTAATCAGGGATCTATTCAGCCCTGTGAGGATAAATTCTTTCCTTGGTGATTTGCTGCTGGACATATCCACTATTTCATTTAATGGTAAGTATGAATTAGTGCTGAACTAAAGTGATCTGAAGCATTGGTCAATACTTCATAGTTCATGTGTATTGGTAAATGGTGGTCACATATCACATAATAATTTTTACCTATAATACTTTAATAGAAGTGGGACCAGACAACAGCCGGTAAAGCCTGACTCACTAGTAACCCAAAACGAACTACATTATAATTTATTGTCCACTAATCTGGCACCTACTTATACTTAATTAATACTTAATTTATTATATATTTATTATTCTGAGACCGAAATCATAGTGAAAGTTCCATTCTGTCTCAACTTCTAATGCCCTTAATATGGTAAAGTACATATTTACTTGATTTATTAAGAATAGAAAGTACAGGTGGAAATCTGAACTGGAATTTACTCTTTTTCATCATTTGCAATGTTTCCAGTAAATCAGTTGTGCTTTAAAGGGCATGTCCACCCCCAAAATATAATCCCCCCCCACATTGTGTAGTGTATTTTAATCCTTACCTTACATCCAGCTCCATCTGGTTCTTCTGCTATCCCCCCCCCCCCCCTAAGTCCCAAAAACCCACTAGCCCACCAGGAGTACTGCAGAGTCCATTAGGACTCTGCCTCCTGTCTCCCCTCTAGGAGAAGTTTGGCATGCGCACTGCAGCCCTTCTCCCCTCCCTTCCCCTCCCTCTCCCTCCCGATAAGGATTCCCTCCCCTACATAAAATCCTTTATACATAATATTCTCCCTGTCCCCCCATCCCCAACCGCTATAGTTTTAAGTTCAGAAAGTGCCCCAAATATTACTTACCTTTCCTCTTTCCTCCGCCTCGCCGAACTTCCGGCAGCCGCGTCCGCGATTGGCTGCCGCTCATCCAATCACAGACACGACTGCCGGTCCCGCCCCTCTGCTTGCATTTTTAGAAGGGTGGACATGCCCTTTAATTTGAAAGAATCTACATATTGTAAAACATTCTTCAATTTGGCATACAAATCACTCACCATATTATCAGCAAGAATTTAACTTGGGTCTATAGCAGTGGGGTGCATTGTGGGTTCTCCTACTAAAAGTAGAATAAACAGTTGCCAAATCTGTCATTATTTTCCCTTGTTTAACCAAGGGAAGTCCACAAAGGAATTTTGTAAATGCTACTTCTCTGCAACTAAAGAAGACTGAGAGATAGGAATGCTCTTTCCCACCATCCATAGTAACTTAATATGGTACTCTTATTTTTTTAAGTATCACTACAGTACCTCAGCAACCTTAGATCTAAAAGATTAAATATTTTAACCATCCCCAGAATCAAATTTAAAACCTTCTGGAACAAGAGCCTTCTGCTATGCAGCCCCTTATGTAACTCCTTGCCTAATTCAATAAGGAGTGATCCATTCCTGGAGGTGTTTAGAACCTCACTGAAATGCAAACATCAAAATGTGACAGTTCATTGAACTGAGACATATTATGTGTTTGGTCTCATGGGAGAAAAGAGCTTTTTAAATGTTATTGTTAAAATGGTTATGGATAAAAAATAGAAAAAAAGGTTTAACTAAAGAGAACAGATTTATTTTTTTGATTCTTAAATTGTTGCTTAATTATTTAAAGCTGAAATATCTCAATTTTTTTTAATCTTCTTCTTACAGGTACAATAATATATCAGGATATAACAAGTACACTAGCTCCTGGTTTTAGCAGTGCAACATCTATATTTGTATCTGATAGAAATACATTATCTGTGGATTCTAAAAATGTTGAATTAGGCACCAGCTCTCTAACAACTGTGAGCCCTGCTTCTCAATCCCATTTAACTACAATAATCAGTGCACACACTATATCCAGCTCTAGAATTGCAGCAAGTACTACTTCAGAACTGCAAAATAATACAGGTATCTATTCCCAAAGAGTTCCATATACCACCTCTATTTCCATTAAAAGTACAGAATTTAGATCTAACGCTTTTGAAACCAAAAGTATTACTACTGCAAACACCTTTTTAATCCCTTCAAGCAATTCTTTTCAAAAATCATTTAATACAATGACATCTACATCTGGATTCCATAAAACATATTCTACAAGTACTATGCAATTATTACTTACAATACCTAAAACAAGCATAAGGATGGGACAAAGCTCCTCTACTGCTATCAGCATTACCTCTGGATCCAGCCCTATGCCACCTGCGAGCAATTCTCACCAATCAAACTCTCCACCTGCTACTAGAATAACTTTTAAATCCTACTCCCTAAACACAACTGCAACTTCTAAATTCAACTCTCAGAATTCTACACATACCACCACTATAGCAGATGCAACACTGGAAACCAAGGAACACTCACCTGGACCTGCCTCTGTATCCACAGCCGTGAGAAACACATTATCTACTACAAATTATACATCTAAATCTAGTAAGTAGTTTCAAAAGGCAAAGACATTTGAATAACCCTATGTTTTTCTCTGATAAGCTATTCAATTTAATTAGTTTAAATTTTTTAAATATTATATGAAAATTAATGTTTGTGGTAGTGTAGATCACTAATGATCCCAAGCTGCTTCATCAATTCATATAGACCATCAATATGACTTATTTCAAAAATATGCATGCTTGTTTTGCTGTGCCTGTTCTGCCACAATGGAAAATCTGATTGCTCTTTTGCTTTCTGGTCATAAGCAGAGTAATATACAGTTAACAGGGGCGGATAAAAAATTTTAAGCATTGATGCTCCCTCTCTTCAAATTTCCCATGGTCATTTGCTGTTGGTGATGTTAGTACTCCATTTTAGTCTATGGGGTTGATAGGGCTCTTTTCTAGGTGCCACCATAAGCTCAAAGGCTTGGAAAGAAGAGGAGGAGCAGAACCAACAACCATGTGTACCTTTACTACATATGAGCAATCAGCTGTTTAAAAACAGCTGCTTGCGGGATGTACAGTATCTAGAAGCACTGGGGAGGTGTGTGTGTCAAGGGCCCAGGGCCAGAAATTTGTATACCAATCATATTAACTAGTAAGGTTTGGCCAACAATAGATTTAATTAAGTTTGCCCAAAGCTGCACAAACTTTAAAGAAACGTTATACACCACTGGCTAGTCAAACGCAATGGAGTTTGGCCATCCTTATTGCACACTTCTAACTTGCTTTTTATATTTATAATGTTTAAAAAGGATTGAAGCTCTTCTAACAATTGAGTCTCAACAATCCTAGACTTGAGTGTGATGTCTCTAGTTGTGAAGGCTATGGGAAAGAGAATATTGGCATCCACAATCAGACCAAGTAGTAGCATTATTTGCTATAAATATAGCATATAAATACAGTATACCGTTTGGTAAATTTTAAGTCCAGTTGATCTAACTGAATAAGGTATGTAAAGTCAGCAGAATGATACTATAACTTTGAAGCTCATTTAAAATCAGTTATGCATGTGATTTGCGGGTTATATGGGTACTTTTTGTGAATAAGAGGTTGAATTCAATTAAAAAAAAACATATTTTGGGAAGCTGACTTTGTTTTCTCTATTTCTAGAGCCTAGAGATAAGTTAAGTGACAATTCTTCTGGTACCTCTGTTCCTGACTATTTAATTGCTATAATTGTGCTATTCAGTCTCCTGCTCCTTTGCATTCCTATATTAATAATCTTGGTAAGTGATGGTCTTAATTTTCTGTTTTTGGTGGTAGAGGGATTTTGGGTGAATCTCTTGAAATGTACCCATTAGCCAGTAAGTGCATCCTTTATTCTATATATCCTACTTTCAATAGGTAACAGGATGTAATTAATGTACATTTTCCTTAGAAAACATATGTTTGTGTGTAGCTATAATGGACTTTAACCCAACTATTAATGTTTTCTAGCTAACACCCCCCAGACCAACATCTCACTATGCCCTGTACTACAACTGAGAGTGACCTATTTATTCTTGTATTCATTTTGCTTATCATTTTGCAGGCACTTAAACTTGGGCTTTGTAATTTTTTCACTGAGGCCTCTTGTCTAGGCACAACCGCTGAGGCCGGTTTAGAAGTTCCTAATTGTAAAGTCAATATGCCGACTTTCAGGGTAAGTATAAAAGAAAATTCTTATGCTATTGTTATATTTTATTTTTGTTTTATAAAAGCAGTGAATGAGGGAAAGCTTCTTAGCATTAGAATTTACTTTTTTTAAATGTGTGCTGTGATTGTATGGTGATAGGGAAATAATGCCTGTACATCATTTGGAAAATAGACTTTTTAATCTTTATGAAAAACTGTATAAATAATATTAATTGCATTTTTTTTTCTTCTTGCAGTCTGGCTATTATAATGTTTCAGGTTAAACACAAATTGCTAAAATGAATAAAACCTAAGTTTAACTGCAACTTTCCATAGGCCTGGATAATTCAGGGTTTTTATTACTGAACCCAGTGAAAAGGAACAGAAGATTAAGAAGTGTTTTGAGAGTAGAGACTATGAACCCAGAATGACTCTCCTGCTGCATATTCATTGGGTCAGAGGGCCCTTTACTATATAGGGGTCAGAGGGCCCTTTACTACATGGGGTTCAGGAGAATTGTAGATGATGATAAGCTTAATTGAAAGTTTACTGAACCTTGCCACTCCACATGTTTAGAAACTGAAACTCGCAACAACAAAGCATGCTGGGAGTTGTAGTTTCCAAACATGTGGAGTGCCAAAGAATTGGAGGTTACTGGTACTGGATTTGGCTATTACTGTATGGGATTCATGTATGGGAATTCAGCTGTCCATTTAATGGGCAACTAAAGCCTAAAAACAACACAGAATCAGAAGGCAGTAGTGGTGATAATTTCTACCCTCGACTTATACTCGAGTCAATCAGTTTTTACAAGTTTTTCAGGTAAAAATAGGTACCTCGACTTCTACTCGGATCGACTTATACTCGAGTATATACGGTAGTTCGAAAAGTTCTAATGAAATACAAATAAAATATCAATGGTAACAATCTAAATGGCTGTGGGACCTGGGAAATGGTCTGGGGAACATGTTTGAATATCCAGGACATTCGAAAAATCAATATTACTCTCACTCGCGCTATTTTTGAGCTCTCGCGTTCAAACATTCGATGTTCGCACCTAGGTATCATGTACATTTTACTTGCAGATTCGATGCTCGCGTATAGGTATAATAGGCATTTTACTCGCATATTCGAACGGTCGAACATTCGATATTTATCAAAAGTCCGAAGATATCAAAAATCCGGGTCCGGGATAGTTCGAGAACTCCGAATTCTATTGAATTCGAATAGTTCGGCTCGAACTCAGTTTCGAGTTCTAGTCCATCTCTAGTAGTGATCCCCTTCCCAACCCTAACCGATAGGTTTAAAACTTAGAAAAGCACAAAAAAAAAAAGAAAAACGTCTTTACTCGAATACTACTTCCGGAATGGAGTAGCATTGGGGGCCAGACTGGCAGCCGCATCTGTGATTGGCTGAGAGTTAGCCAATCACAGGCGCCGCTGCCGACTTCCGAGTTAGCTGAAGGTACAAAGGTTGGTAAGTAAGTTTTGCACCTTAAGTTTTAAACCTAGCGGTTAGGGTTAAGAGGGGGTGTCCTACACTGGAGAAAAAAAGGGTTTGTTGAAACCAACACTGTAGAAACGAGGGATCCGGAGGGTGGAAGGGCTTCCCTGTGTATGCCAGAGTACTCCAGTAGGAGGACTTTTTGGTTTTGTGATAAAGCTATATATAAATTTTCATTTTGAAAGTGGACATTAACTAACCAGAACTTTTTTTTTTTTTTTTTAAATCCCCTCCTTGTGGAGGACCTTTTTATTGCATTAGAACAAAATGTAGACAAATTCCAACATCAATAATACATCTGTGCAATGTATTTACTTCTCAGAATTTATAAAATAAAATATCATTATTAATTGGTAATAGTTAATGTACGCAAATATGTTTTACAACAACATACAATGCAATTTACTGCAGGATGATTAAATAAGATCATTTGAGGGTGTACAAAGCAAACGTGTCAAATAACGGTAAAGTTTACATAAAACAAAAAATACAACTTAACCAGAACTTTTTAAACATTTCAAAGTACAGTTACATAGATCACAAAGCAATCAATGTTTTACTTACAGTATCAAGCAGTTCAATAAATTTAGAGAATAAGAAGAGCCAGGCTACTTGCACCATCTAAAGAAAAAAACAGTAAGAAACATTGTAAAATGTGTCGATTTCTCAACATTCTTATAATGTTATCACATTCTACAAAATAAAATTACAAAATACCATAAATGGCAGATAATATCTATTATCTTTCACTTGTACACACAATATAAACTTCTTTGCACTTCCTTAGTAATAAAATAAAAAAAGAGAATATGGATAAGAAATGGAAGGGAAGTGATAAGAGAACAGGAGAAAATAGCAAGCTTATCATTACCATTTTAATTGTTGCTCCACTGTGTGTAAGGCAGAGGGAGGAGGCAGCTGGTGTGACTTTGCAGTAAAGACATAAGATAAGGTCACATCCCTACTTTAGGTTTATTAATGGAAATTATAAACCATGACTTTTTTTTTTTTTTAAATGAAAACTGTAGCTCACCCTTAAGGCCATTGGCTTGTCAGATACATCAACTGGGTCACAACGCCAGGTATAACCAGTTAGCCAGCCTGACATAAGGAACTAAAACACAGTAAAATAAAATAGCATTAATAGTATTCAGCACATTACCATACATGTTGCTACAGATCGAAAACTTACAGCAGTTAGGGAGGGTAGAGATAATATAATTAATCATATTTCACTTAAGACTTCTACCATGTTTCCTGATCATTGAGGCGGAGGCCACACTATACCATGCTCGTGCAGAAAAGTTTGCACACACGTTCCCGAAGCACAAGCGATCACCCAGTGCTTCGCAATAGGAGAGCATGCCATTGCGCACAAAAATGTATGCACTATGATTTATGAATCACAACACAACGCTTCCTAGCGCTTCCCAACTGGGCCACACAAGTGTGCACTTTTAAAAGCGTGATTAGATCGCTTTATAGTGTGGCCTAGCCCTTAGTCATAAGAATACCAGGAAATTGCTTGTTAGGTCAAAAAATCTGTTCCCACAAATACAAATAAAAAGTAAAATGCAGCTAAAAAATTTCCACCACAAAACAACATTTATCAATATTATTTACTCAACCACATACGATTTTTATATGTATCAATTACAATGACAGTGCAAACTTGGATCTATTTGTCATTTATCCCCATAAAGGGAGTGATGCGATAAACAGAACAATTGCTTAAATGAGAGGGAAAAACATTCATCCCAATGGAATATCGGGTTAGTGTGGGTTTTTCACTCATCCACAAAAGATGTAATAAAAATTTTTGCACAACAGCTATTTTATCGGGACACCACAAGGAGTTTAGCCCACTTACTTACCCCACTCCTGTAATGCAGTAATGTCGTAAAGTGGTTACTGCATCGCAGGGCAGGGCAAGTTACTTGTTTCTCATATAAAAAAAAAAAATATATAGATAAGGCATTGAACTTGTTGTGGTGTCTAGTATAAATGATGTGTGGAAAATCGCAAACTCTGCTATGAAATATTGCATATTTTCTTTTTAATAAAGTGGAAACCTAAAAGGAACACTTTTTGTGTTAAGAAGTCTGATTTATGTATTGTGTTGGCAGTAAGTCCAGGTGGTGGAATGTATTTATTGTGTCAATCATTATTACCAGCCATCTGTCAGGAAATATAAATTATACCATAGTATAATTAAAGTAAATTTACATTCAATTTATCTTTACACCACAAAACCATACAGAGTCTTTGAACCTTATTTTTAAGAGTATAACTTTATGCACCCACTCACAATTTTTTTCATAAAAATGGGATATAGGCACGCATGTAGAAGGAACAATTGCACTGATCTATTTATTGTCGCTCTATGCAATATAAAGTTTGAAATAAATAAATAAATGGGCCAGTTCCTTCTCGCATGTCAATGAGAGGTACGAGGACCGACTATCTCATTGATTGCTATCAAGAGGTCCATACACATAGTGGTTAAAAAATATTGTAAATTGTTTTGGTGAATTCTTATTAAAAGTTTATTTTTTTTTTTTTTAGTAACCTAAACAAACCCATAACATAAAAGAAAAATGACGCATTATTGTGAAGTACTTTTAAAACAACAATGAAAAATAAAGAAAATTAGCACCTTATAGCTGCCTGTGGTCTAACTGTCAGGCAGTTAGAAATGCTTGTATAGGGTAGATAAACTTTATGGAAGGTCGCACCGAAGGAAATTATAAGTACTTTTATTGAACCAACACAAAATCAAACACACAACGTTTTGAAATGTTGTGTTGGTTCAAAAAAAGTATTTACATTTTCTTCGATGTGCGACCTTCCATAAAGCTTATCTGCCATATTGGACTTATTAACCCTTCTGGGGGTAAGGGTGGAAAGGATCTGCATAGGAATCTTATACCAGATAATTGTATAGGGATCAGCTGGCCATACACTAGGCAGACATTAGATAGGTTAGACGTTTGTCTATAGAGACCAATTTTATAAGCAGCGGTTCTTATCTTAAGATTTGGCCCATTCATTTTGTGATCTCAAGTTGATTACAGAAAAGAATGTGCTAGGCGGTTCTTAGATATATCAGTTTAGTAAAAAAAAAAAAAAAAAAAGGATTCAGAACACTACTTACAGCCCCTCACTCCCATGGCGCTCTGATCCGGCCCTCTGTTTGCCAGAACTAGCAAACAGGGGCCGGACCGGCAGCTGCATCTGTGATTGACTGAGAGACAGCCAATCACAGACAAAGATGCCGTCAATGGAGAGCGCAGCAGGAACGAAGGGCTGTAAGTACAGTTCTGAATCTTGTTTTAGTAAACTTACTTAGCTGTTGGGGGTGGGCAGGGATAGCCTACACTACAGCAAAATCTTTTTACACTAAGTGGATGGCCAGCAATGGATGGATCCAGACGTGGGAGGGGGCTCCCCTGCGCATGTCACACTACCTCCCAGAGGCAAGATAAGAGGAAGAAACCTTTACACAAGAAGACAGCTCCTACTCTTCAGTTTCCTGGACTTTGGACAAGCACTGCAGCACAACCATAAGGAGCAGACATGCAAGGTAAGGGTTTTTTGTTGTTGTTTTTTTTTTAAAACTACACAGTGGGGCCAGTAGTAGGTTAAATTTTAGTTTTGGGGGTGGACATGCCCTTAAAGGCAGTGATGTCGAACCTTGGCACTCCAGGTGCTACTACTGTAGTTTCTAAGTTTTCTGCCAAGTTTCAACATCACTGGGGTAAGGGAAAGAAGGTAAGAAACAGGGTGGTTGGGCGGGGAATCAGCAGGAACATTTATGCCACACAAATGTGTAATTTTAAGCTGGTGGAAAGATGGATATCTTTAAAGTGCATGGCAACTGTGCTAAACCATTAATCTGTAATAAGGATTAATTGCCACCAACCATAAATCTGTTTTTGTCTCTTTTCTGACCTTCCTTTCTCTTATTTTTAGCACTTAAGAGTTTTAGCAAAGAACCGTCAGTCACCCATTCCATATCCCAGGCCTCCCTTTGGGCTACTCTATGTTTAAATACTGTATCTTTTGTATAAAATCAAAGCCTATTGCAGGTTAATGCATGGCTGATTCAGCATTAAGAAAAAACAATATGCATTATCTGTTGCTCTGTGCTCTCTAGGCCACACTACTGCACTTTTAAAATTGCAATCAGTAAATCGGAACGCATGTGATCTGCATTTTTGCGCAACTGCATGCGCCCTGTTTGTGCAACATTATGCGATCGCAACGCCCACCATGACTGTGCCTGCAGATAACACCCAATTTTGAAGTTGGCAGCAGTTTGTGCTGTCTGTGTTACTAAAGCAGAATCCCAATGTAGCACTGAACCTGAAAAAATCAATTCTGAAAACACTCCCCTTTAAACTCCTACAGCTGAAAGACAATCTTATTTCATTCAAGCAGTGAAAACAGCTGCCAGAGCTGCTTACTTTCTCATAGCAAGACAGTTTCACTTTAGATATAACACAAACACAGGGTGAATGCAATCGGCAGTTATTCACGGTTTGGAGACTCCGTTCATCTCCACTGAATATGCTTCCCACTCTAGCCTAGTCCCAACTTTCGGGAGGGGCTGGGCACAGAAAGAGGGTAAATGCATAATAAATAGGAGTGAACTGAACATGAGACAAGGAGGTACAGTAAAACGGAGATACTGGGAGCAGAAAGGGATCAAAATAAATATAGAAAAGGATGCTGGCAAGTCTTTTCTTTACCTTAAGCATCCTTTTAAACTACACAATTATTAATGCTCCATCCAACTAAATTAAGAATGAGTTTGTTTTGGTCAAAAGATCTACAAAGTTAAAAGGTAACTGTGGTCTTGATACAAGTGCCCTTTATTAAAAAGAGCACATTCCTACCTTTAAAACGACTCCAGGATCATGCTTCCAGCTGCAATCTATGCGAAATTATAGCAGCATAAGGGTGGTGTTTCCACTGTGAGCTGTGATATCACTAGCACCCTTGCCTTTGGCACAAGCATGCCCAGTTGTACCCTACTGCTGTAACAGTCTTTAAATAGCATCAGGATAGATTTTTTTTGGGGGGTGGGGCTTCTTACAAAGCACATCATGTGACTGTCCCACACTTTATCACTACTGTCTAGGTGTAACTTTACAAGCCTATAACTTCAGAACCAGAAGTAAGAGACATCATCCATGGCTTGTTTAAAAGGTATTAGAGCGGTCTTTTAAACAGAGGATACTTGTATCAGAGTCACCCTTTATGGAAATACTTATATGTATTTAATACAGAAAGCAATGTTCTAGTTCTCACTCAGTGAATATTGCTTAATAATACATATTCTCTGTTCTTACCTCATACACTATATAGGCTGAAAGTGCCACAAGGCTAAAATTATAAACAACCATTAATGGCTTCAGGTCAAAGGGTTTTCGGTTTGCCATTATACGGGGTCCAAGAGACAAAACAAAATAGACATAACTCAGAAGAATGGCAGTAGGTAAGAATGGGGAATGCATCAGTGGGTAATGAGATATCCTGGAATCTGCAAGAAATAATATGAAAATAATAAGACGATTGAAATACACAGGATTAAAATAATATACTCAGTTTGTTTCTGGTGAAAAAAACAGGAAGTTTGGAAATGGCACATGTATTTGTCAAAAGGTTTTTCAGTAACAATAATCTATTTGAAATCTGAAGAGATTCAAAACAGAAGATCCATTACTGTTTGCACGTTTGCAAGTTCCCAAGAAAGGCCCTATCTATTCTATAGTTGTATAGCTACTTGAATTTGAATCTGTAGTCAAAAGGGGCAACTATTAAAATACAGTATTCTCTCATTGACAGTCTCCAGTTTGTGTCATAGATGACACTCCCTGGTGTGGATGCAGAGAGAAGCAGCCCTGAACATTAGACCTTGCACTGTTTTACAGCTGTATTCATTAGGGTCTACATATAATGATTCATTTTTGTTTTAATGCTTTTATGTGATCTAGTTGAACAGCATTTAAAATTATATATCCCATCTTTAAATCAGCATATTTTGGTGTGCACTCAAATTTGTTGACCCAAAAGAAAATGTTATGTGTTGTTTGAAGACAACAGGAGGTGTATATAGGAAATTTATACAAAAACAAAATATAAATCCAGCCAGTGAAATGAAAGTGTCAAATTTAAGAAGTTAACTGGAGATAAACCTGCTAGATTGGGAAATCTGTGTAGATAGGGCTGGGAAGCTGACATTTCCCAGGTCAATATGAAGTGCCACATTCTGGCTGATTTGTCAGACAGGGGGATCCTACTTTGTACTTGTGCTAGCTTATGTGGTTGCTAGGGACAGAAGAGTCCTGTACTGTACGTAGGACAGGCCTACATATTGACACTTTTGGATGCAGATTTCTCAGGTCTTCATAATCTACGAACCACTGGGTCAAGCAATCCTTTCCCCCTTAAGATGAGATCTTGGATAGAGAAGTTATCCCACTGCTGCCATTTTCATTTTTATACATGATTGCACTTGCATACTTTCGGTAATCATATTTATAATGGACATGGTACTTTACACCAAGCCCCTGCACTTTATATATTCAGAGAAATTAAAATTTTCAAATTGGCCAAATCTTCCATAACAGATTTACTAGAGGCTGAGCATCTCTAGGTAAATCTGACACACACACACACAAGTATTTAATGCCAGCTATCAGCCAGGGTTATACTTACTTGCACACAGCCTCTGGAAAGGTAGGCTTGTGGTTGCTGCGTTAACCAATTGTTAAATCGGTTAGCGCAGTGGAGGAATTTTATTTAAAAACATAATAAAATAAATACATGGTAATAAAGAACAGAATTAACAGCCTTTTTCCAGATGTTAATGTTTGGGAAGGTGGCCCGGATCCAGGTGTGGTCCACTTTTTTTTTTTAAGCAAGAAAGATAGTTTTAGTAATGAAAGTTCTGTCTATTGGTGCATGTTCCATAATAATACCCAGTATACATGTTTTGGGGTCCTGGCCTATGGGCCATACACATTAACTATAATACAACTCCAACAGCTGGAGTATGTAAGGCCTGGTAAATGCAATATCATTTTGGTAGGAGTTTGGGTTCAAGTTCAAGAGAGTTAAAGTATTACAGAACTGTGTAGTAAAAGCGTGTCTGACTTGAATGTACCTGAAGTACATTGAATTGGGTAGGTCACAGTCTTGGGCATGTCCACCCTGAAAGTAAACTTTTGATATAATGTAGGTAGCAGCTGCCCACCCTCAATCGCCATAATATATTTTTAAAAAAATGCCCAGATGTTTACTTACAGCCCATTCTCTCCTGCGCCGTCTCCTATCCAGATCCCTGCTTGCGGAAGTTGCAAGCAGGGGCTGGTCCGCGTCTGTGATTGACTAAGACGCACCCAATCATAGGTGCGGCTGACGTCATCGGGCCAGTTTTTTTCAAAAATATTATGGCGGTTAGGATTTCACGCTAGGTGCCACGATCTCAGAGGATGGATCCAGATGGTGGGAGGGGGGGCTGCCCTGCGAATGCCTCAGACCTTGATGAGGTTGAGGCACAGACAGCAACAGAATGACTCACTGACAGCTTCTACACAACAGTTTCCTAGACTTTGGAGGGGCATAGCAGAAGAACCATTTGGAGCAGAGATTTAAGGTAAGGATTTTTTTTAACTATAGAATGTGGCCAGTATGGGGTTAAATTACAGTTTTGGGGGTGGACATGCCCTTTAAGTAGGAATTCAGGAAAGCGTCTTTTATAAGATAAAGTTGTTGTATTCCATGGTTGTATTAAGTTGTTGCGAGGGGAAGTTAGTTTGAGTTTTTATGTATTATTAACAATACAGTTTATCACAGAAGTGAGTACACCCTCATATTTAATAAATATTTTATCTTTTCATGGAACAATACTTCATTGTCTCAGCCAATCACTGATGCCACAGCCGGTCCTGAGATGCTGCTCTCAGGGAAAAGACATGGAGCAGCAACAAAAGACAGCCGAGAAAACGAGTACTGCAGATCAATATTTAGTGATGACATGACAGTAGAACAAGATTTTTAACAATTACAAGCTTACCTGCTCCTTTCATGAAATCATGGTATTTCTGCACCCATTGTGAGAGTATGGCTTCCATTTTAACAGTTACTCACAACCTAAGAAACAAACAAAAAAAGAATGGACTTTGTTTTGCTATAAATAATATCACTTTAAAGGGTGTTATTAAATAATCACTTTTAATATGCTGTAGGGCATCCCTTCCCACACCCAATCGCTATCTTAGATTGTTAAAAAAAAGAAGTAGCCCCTCGTTCTGTGGCGCACTGATCCAGCTCTGTTTGCCGGAACTTGCAAACAGGGGCCAGACTAGCAGCTGCGGCTTTGATTGGCTGAAAGGCAGACAATCACAGCTGCGTCTGCCAGCAATAGAGAACACCGCGGGAGCAAATGGCTGTAAATAGAGTTCGGATTCTTTTTTAAGCAATCTAATATAGCGGTCGGGAGTAGGAAGGATGCCCTACATTATATATAAACCAATGTACGCTAGGTGAAGGGCAGCCAGGGAGGGAGGGCTCCCTGTGCTTCCCATTGTCCTCTCAGAAAACGAGGAGGCAGAAACCTTTCATACAGAAAAGACAGCTCCTACTCTTCATTTTCCTTTGGATAAGCACTGAACGAGAACCAAAAGGAGCAGAAATGTACGGTAAGGATTTTTTTTAAACTACACAGTGGGGCCAGTAGTGAGTTAAATTTTAGTTTGGGGGTGAACATGCACTTTAAAGTACACATTTAAAAAAAAAATCTTTTATTAACTTAGATTAATATTGATAGTGTTACAAGTCCAAAGAAAACTGCTTTAAAGGAAAAAAAATGTGGCCATATTCTATTTTTAAGCCAACTCTTTTTGAGGGTCAAGCTTCACTGTTATCCTTTTTGAGGGTCAATTTGCACTGAAATAAAATATTGCAGGTGAAAGGCATACACCTCATCCTCAGGTTTTATAAAGTGCAACACTAAGCCAAGTCACCCATGAATGTCCCCATTGAAAATGTAGAAATTACTGAAAACAAATCTATTTCCAAGTAGGTAAGCAAGTAAGCAATGGAGGTGATGGGAAAATAATTACTGGTACAAATACAAAAGCTGAATTTTTTTTTGCAAAAGCTGAATTCTGCAACTGAGGCAGGTGGAATATGCAAGCAGGTAATATTGTGCTCCCTTGTCTGCTGTATGGCAGTTTGTACAGTTCTGGTTAGAGCTCAGTTCTTTGGATTAAGAGCACAGTGTTAAGTAGGCAATGCTATGTATGTATTTCATTCTTTCCAATTATAGCAAGATGCATTTATCGAGAACAATTAAGCAACACTAGAAAGAAATTCACCCAATAATTGTTTCCATTTAGTGTTGTAGATTATGTTGTGCGCCCAAACCACATCATTGGTGTGGATACAGACACAAACAGCCCTGACAATTTGCATTTCAGTGTCCCTGGCTGCCTTCATTAAAGGGCATGTCCACCCCCAAAACTATAATTTCCCCCACTACCGGCCCTGCTGTGTAGTGCATAAAAATCCTTACCTTCCATACCAGCTCCAAATGGCTGCCCTGCTATGCCCCTCCAAAGTCCCCAAAACTGTCCACCAGGAGCCTAGCTGAGTCCATATAGGATTCTGCCTCCTGTCAATCTTCCGGGAGAATTTTGCCATGTGCAGTAAAGCCTCCCCCCCTCCCTCCTTCTCCCACCCATTTTCATCTTAAGCTAGGTTCACACCTACCGATTTTTCCACCTGACCGACCGTTCGATACTTTCGACCGGTCGGCCAGGAGGAAGGACTGTCGGTCGCGGCAAAAGCAGCTGCATCCGATAGTTACCGCAACCGATCATGCGGTTCATAGAGGACCGCACGATCGGACGAGGTTTTCCACCATGTCCAATCGTCCTTTCGTCTGATTCGGACGAACGGTCGATCAGACATGGGCACATTCGGATGCGTTAATTTCGGTCCGATCGACCGATACACTGAACTATCGGTCGATCGGACTGAAATATCTCATCGTGTGTACCCAGCTTAACTCCCCCTAGTGTAAATCCCTTTGTATATATTGTAGGGCTTCCTTCCCCAGCCTCAACAGCATTATTCTTATTTTCAGAAAGTCCCCCAAACTCTGCTTACCTTCCCTGGTGTTCTAACTACCGGCAGCCGCGTCTGTGATTGGCTGCCTCTCAGCCAATCACGGACGCGGCTGCCGGTCCGGCCCCCTGCTTGCAGTTTCATGCAAGCAGAGGGCCGGGCAGTACGGCGGAGGAAAGAGGGACTTTCTGAAAATAAGAATAATGCGATGGGGCTGGGGGAGGAAGCCCTACAACAATTTTTTAAAAAGGGGTGGACATGCCCTTTAAGGTCCAAAATATTTACATATATTATAGAATCACTAGATCTAGAGCCATAATTCAAAAACAGGAAAAGTGACACAGACTGAGCAGCCAACCATACCCAATTGTACTGAGCCATTGAATTTTGTATTATGTGAATTTTCTTATAAAAGCAATCAGACAACAAATGTTCCTAGCACAATCAGAACTTTAAAATATTTTAAAATATGGCATCAGAGAGGAAAAAAAAATAGAAATCATCTACTAGATTGTAACTAGAAGCTCTACGGGGCAGGGACCTGCTTTCCTCTTGTGGCAAAGCTCTAGCACTTCCATTTATATATTTATGTACTGAACTATCTATGTACTTGTTCCCCTTGTATGACTTTATTGTATTTTGTTACTATACAGCACTGCATCCCCAAGTGTATACACACATTTTGTGTGACATTAACCAAAGACACAGTAGTTCTTATCCCATATAAAGCAAACATTAACAGGGCCATGTGTACACAGTTGTTATTCTCTGCACTGCACTCTAAATGTACCAAAGCTATGGAGTTTCTAAATACATTCTAAATGTATGTATAATTTTATTTAATTAGTGCCACTTGGGTACACAGCACTGTACATTTTTACATTTTAAAATACAGAGTATACAAACAGTGGGATAAGTGCAATCAATTATACAGATAGATTTACATAAAGTTCAAAGATTAAGGGAAAAAAATATTTTTTTATATTATATAAATCTATTTATATATCTTCATAGGAGATTGCATTTGAGTTTTTCGGAGCTACAAATAAAGTGGGGGGTATAGGATATTACATATAGGAAAGGTCTATATGTATGTGTGTACTATCTAACTATTACCATTTAAATGACCATCAATAAATATAAAAGTATAGCACTGACTTATATTAGGTACAAGACAAAATACACAACTTAAACAAAATACATAAACTTACTTTAGAGCTGAGATTCCTATTATTTTTTTTTTTTAAAAATCCCCACCCTAGGGAGGAACTTTATTGAGGCAATAATAAAACATTACAGATAAAGATGGGTATACACGGAGGGACTATTTGTCCCGACCGAGCACTCGTTACGAGCAAATGCGAACAATCGATCGTAGGGTCCCATAGGGAACCTCACGATTGATCGGAATTTACCGCCATGTCCGATCGTTCGTTCGTCCGATCTGGTTTGATTGAATGGCTGAACGGACCGGAAGTGCCGTGAATCGGTCGGTCAGCCTTACAACACATCCCTGCTCTCTATGGCTAGGAGGAGAGAAAGTGAAAGTAAATTGAAGTTTGTGGTGTGTGCTCCTAATGGGGCTGATCAGTTTGCACAGTGTCATGTCCTGATTGAATGCAACATAAGATCCTGTGTATAAAAAAACTTTTACCAGCTGTTGGGAGGACAGAAAATTTACCTTATTGGATATAAACTCTGAAGCAACAGATAAGTGTACACCAACTTACAAGGACACACAATATACAGGCGTGGTCAGTATTGAAAGGCAGGGACTCTATTACTGCATATGTGGGGAAACGGTTTATGTTGTTATTAAATCATTGCAATACTTACTGTTAAATGTAATTAAAACAGATTTATCTTGTTTAAAGAAAGTGCACTATCTGCATTGTGCCAGACCACCAGAGTAACACACTGTGTGTCATGCTACCTATAATCCTTCCATAAAGCAGTGATCTGGTACAAATTGGTGGCAGCGGTGCTGGCAATACCATTTATTCTCAGTTTTCTCTGTAAAGTTATTCTCTGTATTAAGCTATGGAGACTGTTACTGAAAGTATTGATTTAAATTCTCCTGTCCTTGTACCTGCAGATGAAATGCCCCAATTAGACTCTACCAGGCCCAAATGCCAAACCTATTTTTAAACCTGATCCAGTTGATAGGGTAACTAGGTAGTGGACTGATTGGCTAGAACAATTTGAATTGGCAGCCACTATTAATGGTTGGGATGAAGGTGGTCGCTTGCAAGTCCTTAGTCTTTTGCTTAGTGGTAAAGCCAGGCAGGTAAACCAAGGATTTAATACTGAAATAAAAAAATAAAATTATTAAAAAGTGCACTGAATCAAGTTTTTAAATTAGATCTGTGTGAAAGAGGATATAAAGGATGATACTTTGCATGTCCCCACCCATTTCTTTGGGTAATCTAGGAATGAATAATATTTGTTTATATGTTAGTTTATTAGAGCAATGCTATAATAACATGAGGCTGTAAGGTAACTTCTGTTATAAGAAGGCTCTATTTTACACTCTGTTTAGCTCCTTTAACCCCATCTCAACTTGAGCTATAAAGCTGATCAGTATCCTGTGCTCCCAAGTCCTAACTCCATATAGCAACTGTAAACCTGGAACTTGTTGTGGTAATTGCTAATAAGTATGAACATAGCATGCTAATTTGGATCCTGTTTAGAGTCACACATCACCCAATGGTGCGGTTTAGTTTGAAATGCACATTGTGGCAAGATTGCCTGGGTCAATTCTCAGACCTGTAGGTTTATTACACTTAGACCCCCTGGATTCTAGCTGGCAGGTAGAAACAATAGGAAAGGGAGGGCAAGTTTGGTATGGTTCATGACTCCTACTGCCTGAAGTGACCTAAATAATCCTTCTCTAGGTCAATTGTGTAATAGCTATGGATGTAATGGCAGATGGATCCCTTGCATATTCGAGCCCTTGGGTAAAAATCGCTAAAGAACAAAAATGGCTTTATTGTAGGCTGTATGAAAACAATTTTCCATCATTCTGTGCAGCCACAGATTTCTGTGAAAAGTTCAATACTCATGCTCTATATTCATTAGGCTGTATTGCAACTGTATACATTCATTAGCCAATGGACATAAATGAGAAACTTACTGCTGGGAGTTGCAGTTTTCAAACATGTGAAAGGTCAGTGAGAAATACGCGTTTATGTAAGATTACTAGGGCAATGCTATTATAAACAACATGACGCTGTGAGGTACCTTTACTGTTATATATCTTTTATACTCTGTGGGGAGCTTTTAGCTCCTATAACCCCACCTCACCCTAATCTATAAAGCTAATCAGTATCCTGTGCTCCCAAGTCTTAACATAAGCAGCTAGAAATGTGGAACTTGCTGTGGTGAATATACTATAATATTATTATATAATATAATATTATAAGGTGAATATAGTATGAACATAGCATATTTAGTTTTAACCACACAGTGTAGCAGGTTCATCTGGGTCTATTCTTAGACCTGCAGGATTGACCTATTTGGTTCTCCTGGATGCTGGTGACTGTCGGAGTAACAAGTTTAAAATATACCTGTGTAAAGATTCTATATCCACTGTATCCACACATAGCAAAACAGTTGGAAGGACAACATACAGGTAAAATTGGGGGGGACGGATGCAAAATGCACAGACAGCTAACATTATTAATAATGCTGTTTTTTTAGAAATGTAGGATGTCACCTAGCAAAGTGAGAGAGGGAGAGTTCCAAAAGTAGGTGGCAGCAAGAAAGAATAGTTTAAGACAGGAGGAAGCAGTGTTTGTTGGGGGTTTGTAGAGAAGATTGCCCTGTGAGGAGTGCAGGGAACGTCCAGGAACATATTTAGGAAGGTGCAGTAGAGTGAAGGGATTTAAAGGTTAAAAGAAGGGTATTGACTGATTCTTTGTTTGATGGGAAGCCACCCTATAGACTGCAGTATCGGGGTTGCAAGTTCTCTTTTGAAGGAGAGAGATAATCCGAGATGCAGAGTTTAAGACTGAGGAGGTGATAGATGACAGGCCGGGAGACCAAGTAGCAGAATGTTACAGTAGTCAAGACAAGAGATTATAAGGGCATACATGATTGTTTTAGTAGTGAGGAAAGGAAAGGGGCGGATCTTCACAATATTACAACGGGAGAAAAAGACACGTCGTAGTGACATTGTTAATGTGATAATAGAAGGAAAGAAATCAGTCTTAAAGGTCATCTATACTGCAAAACAGTTTCTTTTTACAAATTACTTATTACTGGAAACTAGAATTCTTTTTATCACTGCAGAATTATTTGTTGTTGATCTGCCCACTATTTTTTTTAAATATTAATTCTAAACCATTATGCATTTTAGCGGTCAATCAAGTGCCTTTTTATCATAAACCCTTCTGCTATTTTGCTATAACCAGAATGGCGACAGTTGGTATGTGCGAATAGCATGATGGGAAATTCCCTCTTCCAATGCCGTCTCATAGAGATTAATGGATTAAATGCATGCAGCAACACATACCTCAGAGTAAGGGCTACTTACATAGAGTAATTTTAAGATCAACATAAGGAAAAATATTTTTTTCATTATAGTTCTTTAATCCTTGCATAAGTATTTGCTGGCATTAAAATTAAGCAAAAGCCCCACTTTAGTATTTAAACATTGGAAATTACAATTTTTAGCAAACTGATCATGTCTTAAAGCCACCATGTAAGTATCTATCAGATATAAGTCACTTATGCCTGGTTAGAAAGCCATGCACAAAATGCAATCAGCAGAGCTTTACTTGTAAGAATCTTGAGGCTATGAATTTGCCATTACCACATGCGCTAAATAACAATTCTACAGTTTAACTGTTCTCACTGTAAAGAAACTTTTCCAAACCTGAAGATGAAACATCTTTTCTGTTAAAGGGCATCCCCACCTTCCATATTAACTTTTGTTATATTGCAAGGCATACCTTCCCACCCCCAACCGCTATGTTAGAAGTGTAAAAATAGAATCCAAACACTACTTACAGCTCCCCGTTCCAGCATCGTTCTTGTCTGGCTCCCTGCCTGCCGGAACTACAAGCAGGGGGCTGGACCGGCAGCTGCAATTGGCTGAGAGGCATCCAATCATAGCCGTGGCTGCCAGCAATAGAGAATGACGCTTGAGCGAGGAGCTTTAAGAAGAATATGGATTCTATTTTTACACTTGCAATATAGAGGTTACAAAATCTATATTATATATAATATATATTATATATATATATATATATTATATTTTGACACACATATATATATATATATATATATATATATATATATATTAGCAAAGGTGTGCCCGTTGGTGCAGTGAAAATTGTGTGGGTAATCCTGCCACAAATTAGTTTCCAGTAAAGGGCAATTAAAAAAAAATTTCAGTATAGATAAGACTATAAAAGGGCTCTGTCAGCATCTTTTGAGCTACCTGCACAGATGTTGCAGCTCCTGTCTCAAAGTCATGCTAAACAATGGTAAATAAGTTTCTAGGCACACAGGATAGCTGGGGTTTGTCAGTTTTTACATTTGTTATTAAAGGATATCTATACTCAAACTCAAAAATTATACCTTTAGATACTGCAAGATCCCACTACTTCAAAACTTTTTCAGATTTTAAATCTTAGCTGTAGATCCTGGGAAATCATAATTTTAATCACAGCATTTACAGAGAAAGACCTATCATTCCAGGAGCAGAAATTGTAATATATATCCTACACCTGACCCTCTAATTAGGATTTTTAGCTGCCTGCCAGCACACTTTCTGCAACAATTAAAGAGAATCCGCAGAGAAAAGAAGGGGATGAAGATGTGTAAACAGAGCAGGGTCTATGGTGAGGCTGTGCAGAACTTATAAGTGTCCCAGACACTACAAGAAGGCAGTGAGTAAGCACTCACTAAACATTTATAATTTAATGACAAAGCATTTTACTTCTTTCAAATTGTAGTTTCAGATAATGTAAAGTTATTTGAGTGAGTATAGTGACCCTTTTAACAAATCATAACGATGATTACGGTAGGTGCTTTCTTTTGACAAAAGATCGCGCGCCCTATCTTTTGTATTGGCGCGCATGCGCCTAAGATAGGCGTGCGGTCGGGACAGAGCGGCTGTCAGTGAAGGAGCGGCTGCGAGTGGAGCGGCGGTAAGGTAAGTTCCAGGTCCCCCGAGCGTCCTATTATTCACAGGGAGGTGAGAATAAGCGTTCTCACCTCCCTGTGAATAATAGAAACAATGGCACATACTTATTTTGGGGGGTTTAGGGGAGTTTACAGGTCCTTTAAGAATGTTGCCTGCTTTATTTCCTAGAGCAGGGAAATCGGATAAGACAGGTGGCCAATTTTTGTCCAAAATGTTCTATTTCATATCTTAAGGTTTGTACACACATGCGATTGCGGGTCCCAACCCGCGACGCACGATGTGTACGACCGTTTGTTTTGGTCGATAATTGGCCCGTGTGTGGGCCGTTTATCGCCCAAAACGGACATTCAGTCGGGGGATCACCGAACGACCGACTTGGCAGTTCTCCGAACGAACGTCTGTTTAGGCCAATAAACGACCCACACGTGGGACGAAAAAAACCAGTCATACATATTGTGCGTCGCGGGTCGGGACCCGCAATCGTACATGTGTACAAACCTTAAAGCTAAGCCATACAAAAAGATTTTTTTCTCCAATGGTTTTGGAAAATGGGAAACCCATCACCAATTTTTTTCAGCCAATGTGATCGAATGGGCAGAATCAGTCAAAATATTGATGCTGTGTATGGCCTGCTTACAAAATATCAAGAAGCTGGAAAACTGGCTCATCTAAAATGTAACTATTATATACATATTTAACATTAAAAGTTAAAAAAGCTGCCTCTAAACCGGAACACTACATAAACATAATTGCACTATCCCATAGCCTATGTATACTTATCAGTCAGATTAATACTGTCCATACACGAAAGTAGCTAGATAAGCAGTGTATCACAGCTGTAATTTGGGCAACTGTTTATATATTCGATTAAGTAACTTATTTTAGAAATCCGGCAGTCGCTCGCTCGCTCCCTCCCTGTACTGATGCGCCGGCTGACGTCACTGTCCAGCGCTGAGTAGTGATGTCAGCCAGCGCATCTGTGCAGGGAGGGAGTGAGCGAGCAGCTGCCGGATTTCTAAAGTAAGTTACTGCAGAGATGGATGCCCACTGAACTGGGGGGTCGAGGGTGAGTGTGCAGATTCCAACTAGTAAAGCATGCTGGGAGTTTTAGTTTCCAAACATCTGCACAGTTGTCTTTTAAATGGACAGCAGAATTCTCATATAGTAATAGCCATATCCAGTATGTTGCTGTCCATTTAAAGGGCAACTAATGCCTCAAAACAATACAGAATTAAAAGGAGAATGGTATCTATTGTTGCCTTCTGATTCTGTATTGTTTTGAGGCTTTAGTTGCCCTTTAAATAGACAGCAGTATTCCCATACTGTAGTCCCATATAGTAATAGTCATGTGGCTATTACTGTATGGGACTACTGTAAGGGAATTCTGCTGTATATTAAAAGGGCAACTAAAGCCTCAAAACAATACAGAATCAGAAGGCAGTAGTGGTCATAATGTCTACCCTAAGTTTACAATCGAGTCAATCACTTTTACTAGTTTTTTCAGGTAGAAATAGGTACCTCAGTTTATACTCTAGTATATATGGTATGTACTTTAAGCCTAAAAATGGGTTCCCCAACATGTTTGCTAGGGGTTCCTCATAAGATAGTGAAAGGTACGAGTATTACTCTTACATAAGCCTCATACACATGCAGAGGGCCGACCCGCGACGCACAATGCATATGCACGGCCATTTTAGCAGACCATGCCACATGCCACATATGTGCAATTGGTCGGCCGGGCTCGTAGATGATCCATCTGACGGATCGGGAAACGAGCCCCAACCGAAAAGCCATTTTGGGCGATAAAGAGCCCATACACAGCACGATTATCATGCCAAAACGGCAGTGCATACACATTCTGCATCGCGGGTCGCACATATGTATGCACCTTTAGAAACAATCTTGTTTTTATTTTTTGTGTACTCACAACACATTGCTTAAGGAATTAATCACTCTTTAAAACAAATCTCATAGGTCTTTACCAGATTTTAACAAGATGGGTGATGTACAGAATCACAATATTGATGGTGCAATCTACTGCTGTGACCCTCCTCCTTAAGGAGCCCCAGCACTATTTTATGCACTAAAAAATAAACGTTATTTATAAATGTTTGTAAGAAAACCTTTTCAGCAGCCCCTTTGCTTACTGCACAAGTTTTCCACATGTATTAAAATTATTTAGTTTGGTTTCCTTTTTTGTCATCTTGTATGAAACATAACAAATCTATACTAAACAATAGGCTTAAGCATAGCAATTTTAGATAAAAAAAACAGCCGTCTTTCTTCTGATAAAACCATGGAAATTTCTTAAAAGGTATCTCTACTGCTAAAATCTACTGCAGAACCAATATCTTGCTCCTCCTCCGTGTCCTCCGCCAGGTCCTGATGGACTTTGGTTACAGTACGCTATGCGCAAGTGCGGTTCAGAGTCGGAGGAGCGAGAGGCTGTGTAAATTCTGTAACTTCGTTCACACATATATCAGAAAAACAGTCATTACAGCTGCAACGTGGTAAGAGAATGCAAGGAATGCCTAGTACAGCTGTACTAGCTTTTATGAGTGATGTACCATCATCTTAAAAATATATATGAACAAATTGTTGTTCATTGATGCCTACTGCTTTATGTAGCAAATTGTCTCTCAGACATGGACATCTTTAGAATTTTTCAGGGAAAGAAATCTTACACCAGTACAAGGCCGCAGCTGATCAATTTTACAGATAGGTAAAAGAAATAGCACAAACAAGACTACACACAGCTGTAAACTAAATAACTAGTGCAGAATGTGTATGGCTGGTTTTAAACAATTACCTAGTGGAATAATAAAATGTAAAAGTTTAAGTAGAACACTACAGGGTAGAAAAAAAACATTCCACTTCTGCCTTGTAGAAAACTAACAAAAAAGGCAAAGTGTCTCGAAAACAGATAAAATTTTTTTGCAGGGCTGATTGGGCACGGAAGCAGAACAAGGGTCCAGACCGGCAGATATCAGTGCCGTTTGGTCCCTTCAGCTGCTTCTGTGCATGAAAAATACACAAAACAGCAGCAACAGAGATACAAGGAACCGAGGGATGGTAGCTTGTGACTCCACCACTAATCTGTTATTAAGTTGTGATCACCGGCACGCTGCTTTTTAGTTCCTCCCTCAGTGCTGCAAGCTGATGCACAATTGGAAGTCGTAAAATTAAAAGGCTAACACCTAATGAGTTAGGGGTAAAGACCTAACAATGTAGGTCCACACTGTGGGCAGTTTTAAAGGGAGGTGGATAGATAGATCTGAAGATTGTTGTACTTTAGTCTGCTACAACCTCTTTATAGTTAGCAGAATATATTAAATGGTATCTCCACTCCTAAAAACAACATAGCTTGTATGGATATGAGACACCTGTACCTGCAAAATGAAGCAATTCTGAGCAGTCTTGTGAAAGGAATGGCTGCTCCTCTGTTGTGATCGCTCAGGAATTTAAACCCAGCCCTTGTTGTCATGCCTGCCTGACACGTGTTCACCCTTAGCGCATGTGCAGGATCCGTCGGGAAGCTCCGACTCAGCTTCTGCTGTGCTGGCCTACACACACAATTTCCTGCATGTGTTACTTCACTTTTAATTAAATTACTTTTAAATAATTATTTAATCACACCCCCCCCACCCCATGGTCAAATGGGCGTGCCAGCATCACGATGATGCACATTGACTGACAGCTTGCCCTGCACAGGAGGAGACACACCCCAGGAATTAGAACAACTTTTTTGGGTGAGGAAAGGTAGGAGGAGGGTTGGGGAAAGATGCACTTTCAAACACACAAAAAAAAATGTTTTTCCATCAATTAAAACAAACTTAAAAAGTATTTCTGCAGGCATGAGGTTACAGACCAACATTTTTACTTTTAACTGCATTTACCTGAATTACAAATACGGTACAAAATAAACTAAAAACACACCCCTCCCAAGGCAAGGTGATAGGGACCTTCTGAATACAAGGTGTGGATGCATTGAGGCTAACTCTTGGGGTTGGGGGAATTATAGAACACAGAAAGAAAAAAAATGACTTTAAAGGGCATCTATACCGAAAAATAGGTTATTTTAAATTGACCATAACTGGAAACTATAATTCTTCCCAACCAACCCAATTTTTTTGTTGATCTGCTCCCTATTTCTTTAGATATCCAATCTAAAACTTCTTATATATTTCAGCTGTCAATCAAGTTCATTCCTCTCAAAAACTATTCTTCTGTGAGTAGTTTTACTGTAGCTGGAATGGTGACAGAGTTTTGACAGTTGGAATGCTGTATGCTGTGTGCAGACTTGACAGTTGGTTTGTGGGAAAAAAGTCATGTCAGATGGAACTGGTTAAAATAGGAGGGGGATGCTGCTCCGAAACAAAATGTGTGCTGGATTGAAGGCATGCAGCACCACACGCAAATCAGAATAAGTGCTATTTACATGTATTCAATTAGATTAAAGGGGAACTGTGGTCCAAAAATGACTTTAGGTAAATTGATAGGAATTGCTCTCCTGAGAATTTTTGCAATTTATTGTCATTTATTTTGCATCGTTTTGAAGATATTTACATTTGTGTGTGTTATACGGCAGTAATATCACCAGGTCCCCCGCACTTTGAAACCATGTCAGTGAATGACAGTCAATCTGCCCTGTGTCTCCTCCTCCCCTTGCCGCCCCCTCCTCTTGCATGCCCGCCTGGCCCCTCCCACTCATGGACCCTATGGCCCCTCCATTTGCAGGCCCCCCTTAGCCCCTTCCCTTGCAGCCCCGTGTGTCCACACCCACTCGTGAGTGTTTTAGCCCCGCCCACTCGCAGGTGCCGTTGGCAACTCAGACCCCCCTACAGAAAACGGTTTTAAAACAGTTTTTCACATAGTGAGAGAGAAGGGCTGTAGATTCCCTTACCTTCCCTTCTCTGCAGCTGCAGGTCCTTCATACAGCAGGGAGGGGGAGGGACTTCGTGTCTCCCTCACACACTGAGGGAGTCTGAGGCTGTGCTCGCCAGCGGCGAGGTGGAGGAGCAGCCTTAGGAATGCCACATGTCAGCCTCCCACCCATTGACTTTCTGGTGAGTAACTCAACTGGTTTGGAGACCACATTTCCCCTTTAAGATGAGGCAAAGTCATTTTTTCAGTATAGTATCCCTTTAAGGGTTTTCTGAAATTACAGAATGCTGAATAAACATACTAATAAATTCTGCAGAGATAGTTAATCTACTTCGACTTAAAATATTACTGTGGTTATAAAAAATATGGGAGGTGTCTCCTGGCAAAAGCTAACGAACACCCAAAGAAACACCTTTAAGACAGAGGCCAAGTTCCACACAAGGCACCATTACAAAATTGTAAAAAATAAAAAAATGATGGGAAACGCTCTTGTATTGAATATAGTAATCACATAGCTGTATCCAATTTTCAGTCGCTTTACGGAATCCCACTAGGTAAGTTGAGAGGTGCACTCCCTGCGGCCTGTGCCACGTCAGGTAAGTATAAGTGTTCCTGGCTTGTATGTTGACCACTTAATAAATGGAACTGTGTTACTAATTCCTATTTGAGTGTGCTTCCCTACAAATTGAAATCACATAGCTGTAGTCATCAAAAAACAGAATTTCACAAACTTTATTTGTGCAATGTTTTGCTAAGACTACATTTATGTGATTGCTTTATTCAATACAAGGGAGAAAGTGCCTCACCATTTTATAGCAATTTTGTTTGGGACTTGCCTTAAAGTTTTTTTTATTTTCAGTGTTTGTTAGCTTTTTTTTTGGAATTTGTCTGTTAGCTTTTTTGTATTTTTTTTTTTTAAGACTTTTTTGGGGGGTAAACGTACATATAGCAAGGACACAAGTTAAAAAAGTGAAAGAAAAATAAAAACCCATTATAAAAAAGTCAATCTCTTTTTATATCTGTGATATATGTCAACAGGATGAATAGTTCTTTTGTTCTAGCCTTATTCTTTTCTGCTGTCAAAAACCAGCACACTAAAGGCGAGGCAGGCTTGGATAAAAGCGATTCTTTGCGAAAAAATCTAGTCAACTTTCCTGTTATTCCAGCAATAGTATCCAGTGGTTTCTTAACAGCAAACCCCAAACCTAGCCTAACCTAACTTAGTTTCAAGCACTACCATTCGTTGCTATCTGTTTAACATAACAAATCTAAAATTATAATAAAATTATCTAGAGGATTAAAATAGTTGATTAAAATACTAATTATTAGCCATTCCAAAAATTTTTTATATTAAAAGTATAATTTATATTCACAGAACACTAGATTTCTGTTTAACTGGTAATGTGTATTCAAGTATTTACCACCTCTAACAGGTTCAGTTACAACAAAATAAATTTGATGGCAAGTTTTTACATTGACAGTTAATGCCCCCAAATTAGTTAGTGCATCCCAATTTATTTCTAAAATCATAAGGAGTTATGACCTCCCTTATAGGTTAGCGGTTTAAATAGCAAACTGGAAAAAAATCAGTTTCGCTCCCACTGAAGCTTTGGTGAATCTTGTACGGACGATTGGCCAATGATCGTACAATAATTTTCCCTATCGGGCCAGTTGAAAATGTTTTGCCCCACAGGCAATCTGATTGTACAAACCATGATGATCATATGATTGTATTGTAGCGTCTATGGCCACCTCAACAGCTGCTAACTGGAAGAACCAGTTAGACTTTAATTTTTCAGCTTTCTAACTATTGCAGATTTGGGGAATGATTTACCTAAATTTTCTTTAAGTTAAAGTTAACCTTGGAAATTTCCACCAACACATCTAATCATGGATTTCTTTCCTTTGTGGAAAAGGAAGGCCCACAAAACTTAACTATTAGACTAGTATCAACACCATCCACTATGGGCTAGGCCACACCAAGGCATTTAAACACACAATCAGATTCCGATCGCACATTAATAAGTGCACACTAGTGTTGGGCAGTTGTAGTGGCCACACTAGGTGCGCTGCAATCCCATTAATCGGAGCACGTGATCAGCATTTGTTTCACAATCACATGTGCTCCTCATTTTCCCAAAGTTTGTTTTTGTCTGTTTCCGGACAGAAATTAGTGTAGCAGTACGTTTTTTAATGGATAGTCTTAACAATAAAAAAAACTCTGCTGCACGCAGTGCTCTCTGGAAATGGATATGTTTTAAGCCTAGAGATAAATACGATCCTCCATTTCAATCAGTTTTTTTTACCTTGCATTGACTGTGAAACTTAAAGGAATAGTTCACACAAAAAGTGAGATTTTCCTTTAAAGCAGTGATTGAAGACCGGGAGGTAAAGGATCTATTCCTTACCTTCCATTCTTCAATTACTTGACCAGGATCCAGGACGGAAGGCAAGTATATTTATCTCTCGTACAATCCACTGTGGCTCAGTTGACAAGTTCCAACTGCTTCCTGGTTTAGTTTCACTATAGCGCATATGCGCAATAATGTGCTTTAGTAAACTAAACCAGGAATCGGTTTGTGCTTGCAGAACCCATTCGTAAAACCCTGACCTATAAAAATAGTGCAAATAGGTTATGTCCTGTAGAAATTTCCTTTTTAAGACCAATGTAATTTTTACACCTGTAAGTGTAATTGTTAAGAGACAGTAACATTTTTATGAGGCGGGCACGGCTGCAAAAGCGAATGCTATGATTAAATATAGCATGATAACTTTATCTTTTAGGAAATGGCAGCTGTAAAATAATAAAAAACATATTCCACTGATGCAATATAAAAAAAACTGATTTATGAATGTAGATCCATTTTTCTTATTTTTTTTTAACATGATGTCCTACACAACAGATTACCTTAAATGCAACCTAATGTAGTATTTTTAATTTATCAAACTATATATTTTCATTAGATACAAATGTATTTATGAAACCAGGAAGAACTACAGAATAATCAAACAAGAACTTTAATAGGGCAGTTAACACCTGGTCCCCTAAAACTTAAACTAAATTTCTCAAATCTAGAAAAATCTCAGTGTTAAAATCCAGTGTGCTGAATCACTGCCCTGTCTTCTGCAGAGTTGCAGATTTTGCTTTTAGTTCTTGTTATTTCAGACAAATATTTAGTGATGCATTGCAGGCAAAGTTAACAATTTGAGAATAGTTTACTAAATAGCAATCAATCCCATGTCACAATTTGTTTAAAGCATGGGGAAAACCCCAGTTACTCCCTCCCCCCACCAAACACTGGGAACAAATATTTTCTGTCTGACTTAAAAACCAACAGGGTTATTCAATAAAAGTTCTTATTGATTAAAATGGTGCCAATTTTGCCCCAACCAATCAGATCTTATTTAACATTTGAAAGCTAACATCTTATTGGTTGGGTCAAAATTAGCACCATTTTAAACTATACAAACTTTTATTGAATCTCCCTGCAAGTCTTTCATAGCAAAAACTTTAATGGGGAACTGTGGTCTCCAAACAAGTTGAGTTTAAATGAAAGGCCAGTTTCCTACCTTTAAAACGAGCCATCAACCACCTCTCTATGTGCTCCACAGCCCAAGATATAAAGAAATGACTCTCCAGAAAGTTAATAGGTGGGAGGCTGACATGTGACATTCCTAAGGCTTCTGCTGCACAGTGCCGACGGCGAGCACAGCCTCAGACTCCCTCAGTGTGTGAGGGAGACAGGAAGTCCCTCCTCCTCTCTGCTGTGTGAAGTCCTGACAGAGTAGGTAAGGGAGTCTGAGTTGCCCACAGCACTTGTGAGTCAGTGGGCGTGGCTCGCGCACCCGCGAGCGGGTGGGGCCCCAAGGGGCTGTAAGAGAATGGGCCATGGGGGGCCTGCAACTGGAGGGACCATGGGGTCCATGAGTGGGAGGGACCAGGGGGGCTGCAAAGGGGAGGAGGAGACACAGGGCAGATTGACCGACATGGTTTCAGAGCAGGAAGTGCAGGGGACCTGGTGATGCTGCTACCATATCACACACAAAAATGTAAATATCTTCAAAACTATGCAAAATAAACTATGAAAATAAATTCTCAGGAGAGCAATTCCTATCAATTGTGGTCCAAAGTCATTTTTGGACCACAGTTCCCCTTTAATATAATTTATTTACATACAATGGCATGCTTATGGAATGAACAGCAAAGCTTCAGTCATTCGAAGAATAAAAGGTGTTTTTATGTTTGTGGTTATATTCTTGTTCTTAGCCACATAAAATTTCATTATAGCGTGGAAGTGGTTGTCAATTTTCAACTGAGCCGCGGTGGATTGTGCGCAAGGTAAATATACTCGCCTTAGATCCTGGTCAAGTGATTGAAGATAAAGTATAGGTGCTTTACCTCCTGGTCTTTAATCAATGCTTTTAAGGCATAGTTCACTTTTTGTGTGAATTATTCCTTTAAAATCAAGCAAGGTTGTGTAGCTTGACAGTCCTGAGACTTAATCACACAACAGAAAATACTGCACGGATAACCAACAAAAAAGAAGGTATTTTTAGATTTTATTCTTGTATTCTTTGACCCTTTTATAGTCTGGAAACTGACAGGTGTGTTTCTCAGGTGATAATGTGATTAAAATTCTGGTAAGAAGAGAACTGACAGTAAAAGTACATTAAGGGCTATGTCCCACTAATGCGTTTTTCACACGATTGCGATTTTAAGTAACATGAAAATTGCAGTAATGCAAAATTTCCTGTGATTTCCGATGCACGTGCAAACATGCATCCATTTCCTTTTTGGTAATACATGTGATCACCAATTTTTGTGCAAACGCGTTTCCATAATGGAAAATAGAGAAATCACATGCAATCCCACCAGAATCACACACGCAATTGAGTGCGCTAATGTGCGCAATTCTGGTGCGTTATAGTGGGGCCTCAGCCGTACAGGCTAAATTAGATGAACAGATACATTTTTGGCAAAAATGTAAATTCCAGTAGAATGTAACAGTGAAGTTCTTGGAAGGCTTAATGGGTCTAAGGCCATGAGAACGGTGAGTTAACCTGTTGCCTAGCTCTCCAGTTTAATTGTGGTCATTTTGCTCTTGTCTTATATTTTTGATAAACAGAGAGCGAACAAAACCCGGGTTTATGTGTACAATACTTTCAGGAATCTGTTAAATCATCTCTACACAAATAAAGATAAAGTGGCAGAATTAAACACACAAGAAAGCATAGCACACAACACATGGACCCAACAGGAAAAACAAACTTGAAGAATTGCATGTGTTGCCAGGGAAGCATCATGAATTGTTGCAGCAAGAGGCAAATATTAACTAATGTATCTTGCTTTAGAGAACATATATCTCATTTTTAAAAAAAATTAGTTGCACGAAAGGGACATACAACTCTGGTCAAAAAACAAGCTAAGGATGATCCTGCTCACTTATATTTTACAATTTTTCTTATATTATACAATTATACAATATTTTAGTGAACAAATGTGGACATGTTTCTAGCAGTAGGCAAGGGTGTTTGGGACACACATTAATGACATCATAGACGAGTGATGTTGAATCTTGACACTCCAGATATTTAGTAACTCGAATTCCCAACATGCCTTGGTTGCATTTTGCAACCAAAACATGTTGGGAGTTGTAGTTCCTAAAACATCTGGAGTGCCAAGGTTCTACATCACTGTCACTGACAATGTCACTACTAGTAACTCCATGTGCCTCTGTTCCTTGCAACATAATAGAGGACTATTGTTCAGATCCATTGAATGCCAAGCTCACATTTTAAAGAAATATTTCGGGAATGTTTGTAAGTGAAGACAACACGGTGCTAGGCAAAGTCTTTCAAAGTAACAGCACTTCACATCTGACTCACACACCGACTGCTGCTCTACACAGCGATCTGTATCACCTGCCTTCACCTCTCACCTACATTCCTCAGGCAGCCGATCAAAATGGTCATCTTGCCCTTTCCGTGCCCCCTCGATCACCAACACAATGACACCCTCAATGCAGACATGCCAGGCGGTATTCACAAGTCTGATCTACTGGTAATCTTACACACATAAGCACAGGACAGGTCACGTTATGCCTTCTGGAACAGCAAGGAGCCTATGGAGTTAGTACACTGTGCCTACGTACATTCTTCTCCGCTCAGCTGATTCTCACACTCTCTTAATAAAAAGCACATTCTCCGACTTTACTACAACTCCCAGAATTCCCCAATTGTTACAGACTACCAGAAAGATGATGGGGGTTGTAGTTCACACAAGAAGAGCACCAACAGGTTGGAAGGATCTATGTTCTCCCGTTTGCAATTACTCCCAAAGTTCCGAGGGCCCATTACCTTCCTCCATACAACACACTGTGTACCTGGCACACTGACACCCGTTCCCTCCTCCGGGTAGTTCCGTTCCCGCCCAGCTGCGGTAAGACTCCCAGTTATTACACCGTTGGGTTCCCAGGGTTAGTGTTGCTTGGGGTCTCCCCGTTCTCAATCTAGAATAAAAACTCCATAGTCACCCCCCCAGTTCCCCGCAATGCTGCCATACAAATTCCCCACACAACGCCATTAACTTACCTGCTGTTGTGAACAACTGGAATCCGGTGGCTCCCTCGTCCCTCCTACACCCGACAGAAAGACCGTGAAAGAGGAGGAAGGAAGGGAAAAGAGAGGGAGACCTGGGTAACCACACCCCTGAGTGAGTCAACTTTCCCCTGCGAACGGCGGAGATCACAAGCGCAGCCTCCAGCCTCACAGGAAAAAGGGCAGTGTCGAAAGAGCAGGGAGGGGGCTCGTAGGAGCTCAGGACAAGAGCCAGATTCAGGGCTGGGCCTGTAGAACTAGAAAAGCAGCAGCCATGGGGGGCCACACCCTTCCTGCCAAAAGATATCCCACCACACCCTGCTGTAACTATCCCGGTGTAGTGGGGTGGGGGCGCCACTTCTTATGCTCTCTGTACAGTAGGAGACAGACGGTGCCAGCAGACACCAAGCACTTCGGATTAGGGGCAGGCTAAAAAGTAGAAAGTGACAGGAAGTTGAAGGGAAATGCAGCAGATGGTGTTCACAAGGAAATGTTGGGGAAATGTCTAATTTTATACAAATTGCTAAATACTGAGCAGCCACATGAGCGTGGAGAGCGATGCGATGGCCTCCAATGGCACTGAGATGATTTGCAGGGCATCCAATGGCACTGAGATGGTTTGCGGAGCATCCAATGGCACTGAGATGGATTGCGGGCATTCAATGGCACTGAGATGGTTTTCGGGCATCCAATGGCACTGAGATGGTTTGCGGGGCATCCAAAGGCACTGAGATGGTTTGCGGGGCATCCAATGGCACTGAGATGGTTTGCGGGGCATCCAATGGCACTGAGATGGTTTGCGGGGCATCCAATGGCACTGAGATGGTTTGCGGGTATTCAATGGCACTGAGATGGTTTGGGGGCATCCAGTGGCACGGAGATGGTTTGCGGGGATCCAGTGGCACGGAGATGGTTTGCGGGGCATCCAGTGGCACGGAGATGGTTTGCGGGGCATCCAGTGGCACGGAGATGGTTTGCGGGGCATCCAGTGGCACGGAGATGGTTTGCGGGGCATCCAGTGGCAGGGAGATGGTTTGCGGGGGCATCCAGTGGCAGGGAGATGGTTTGCGGGGCATCCAGTGGCACGGAGATGGTTCAATGGCACTGAGTCTCCTGACATGTCAGTCACGTTGCACCCACCCACTAGCTGCCAGCTTTCAGCATCTAACTCATGGGTTAAATGGCTTGTCAGAATAGCCTGCACTAGCCAAGTGGTGGAGGAAAATAAACACTAAAACTGTAAGCTAAGGTAAAACTAATAGAACACCTGTTACCAGGGCTGCTATCAGAAGTTTCTGGGCGCCATATGTCTGTCCCCACAAAAGCCCTGGTTGACCTGAGGAAGAGAGAAGTGTATCTCTCGAAAGCTTGTCTATAAAAATGAACTGTTAGTCCATAATAAAAAAGGTATCACTTTATCATACAGTACTCATCTCTTAGTATATGCTACTGGACTAATACGGCTACAACCATTTTATCCACAAACGCCCATAGAGAGTTGTCTGGGCCCCTTACTATATACATGTCTTTCCTTACCCCAAACACAGACAAGCAAGAATTTAATAGGACCAGGTATAGGAGTAGCCCCTGTAACCCTCAGTGGGGCGCCTTTCTATTGTTATGATATGATGATGCATGTATTTTCAAGTAAGCCCAATCATAGTTACCAGTTAGCCTTAGTTATGCTATAACTGCATGGGGGTTTATCCTTTTTAATTTCCATGTGCAGTCAGGAAGGAGTTATTTTTTAATTTGGCTTGTAGAGCCAAATTACTGTTCTTTCTATTTAATTTAGCTTGAAGAGCCATATTACTTTTAAGCCATCTACTGACCTACCTACCCTGAGGCTTGAGAAAAGGGCTAAGTGTGGGGCCGAAACATTGCCACTGTTTTTACTTTGTTCTGATGGAATAAATGTTTCAGTTATTACTTTCTCTGCATCTCTACGTCTGGGCCTCCCTCATTATTTTTTGGTGTTATATATGGATATTAGAGGGCTGGGCCAGTATGCCTACTTCAGGGAGCACCAGTACCACAAGGTACATCCTTGAATTTTTGATTATAGTCAAAAACAAATTATGACCAATAACCAAAATGCTCGTTTGTTTTTTTAACCCCCAACCTGACACAGGTACACACACACCTACTGTACTCCTCAATTACTGTGGCAGCCATACTTAAAGTCAAGTAAAGTCAAAAGCAAATTTTGATCAATAATCAAAACAGTTTGTTTTTTTAAACTTCCAACCTGACACAGGTACACACACCAAATGAGCTACCCATTCATTTATTTGGCAACCATATTTAAAAGGTAAGTATAGTCAAAAAACTCAAAAAGTTATTTTTTTTTATCCCCCAACCTGCCAAAAGTACACATCGACTGACATACCCATTCTCCTGTGACAGCTATATTTAAAGGGTAAGTAAAAAACAACAATATCCTCATCATTGCCATTATTGAGTTTTAAAATCTGCAGCACAATCACAGCTTCCCTTTCAAAATGTAGCCTTTAAAAGCCAAATTCAAAGTTTATACTTAAACTTTCCATTTCTAGTTATTTATTGCCTTTCTTGATAGGCAGGGGCCATGGGTATGGTAAAAAGGTTGAACAAGATGAAAAAACATCTAATTCTATGTAAAAGAAGGACCTGCATGCAATGTTCCCTCTAATTTTCAATTGGAATGGAGCACAATATCATTTTTTTGTGCGCAATTACAATTTTTGCTTAAATTCCAGCAGATTTTTGTGTTCGCAGACCAGCAAGTTGTGTGCATGAGCACACAGCTTACAGGGAACACTGCCTGCATCTCTTTAGCTCGCATGGATACCATTTAATTCTTATAAATAAATAGTTAAGAATAACAGTTCCCCAGAGTAATTTTGCTAAGCTCATAGGAAAAATAAAACCTAAAGGTACATGCAAAATTAATTAATTAGTATTCTATTTCATGCTGACTATACTCTAGGCTGGTGCATACTAATAATTACTTTGTCCCTTAAAACCCAAAATAAGTCATTTGGTTTGTGATCACTATTTTCTTTGTAATGCCCCTACAATGTAAATGTAATTGTTTATCAAAATAAATAAATTTCCATTATAGGACAAGTTGTAATATGCTCACTCAGCTCAGAAATAAATGGTAGATGATTTTTATATTTTGATGATATGATTTTTCTTGATAAGTATCTAGTCTATGTAGATATTTCATGTCAGAAAAGAGAAATGTTCATTTTCCACATGTTACCGAAAAAAAATACAACAAATAGAGATTGAAATGGTTAAACATTTTATACTTATACAGTAGGTCTACAAACTGGGCTGGATAGTGGGCAATATATGCTTCCACACAGACCTCATTTAGTAGATTTGACTTGGGCAAAACAACTTCCTGGTCAAAAAATTCCTAGGGAATGCCTACACAGCCATTGGGGTCATTCGCCTACAAAGCATGCAAATTAATCACATGTTACTACTGATAGAAGGAGTTAATGGTTACAGCAGCTATGTACAGGAAGCAAGAAGTGGTAAACTAATGTTGGGGTATGTTATAAGCCGCTAAATGCCTGTGAGGAGGTAGAAATGAATCTCTATATGCAGTTCGCGAAGGCTAGAGGTATGGGCATGTTCTGGTTATGGGGGATTTCAATTACCCTGACACAGATTGGAGTAAGGGAACTGCCTGGACCTCAAAAGGTAACGAAGTTCTTAAATCTCCTTAATGAGCATTTTCTTTCACAGATGGTAGAAGTTCCTACTAGAAAGGATGCATTGTTGGATCTGGTGATTCTAATACCCCTGAGCTCATTTTAGAGATGAAGGTAATGGGAAGCTTAGGGAATAGTGATCATGATATAGTGTATTTAATATAGGTTGCAAAAAAACAGTGCACGGGTTAACAAAAATGTATGACTTTAGGAAAGCTAATTTTATGTTGAAGGAATCACTCCTGCTAATAGATTGGGGGGATTTGTTCCTAGGTAAGGATATTGAGCAGAAGTGGAACACTTTTAAAGGGATATTAAACCATTACATTTCTAAATTTATACCTTTAGGGAACAAGTGTAAAAATAATAGGTCATCTCCTGCCTGGCTTAATGCCCAGTTCAAAAGGGAAATGAAAAAAAGAAAAAGGCTTTTAAATTTTTGAAATCAGAGGGAACCAAATAGGCATATGAGAGTATAAAAGCTGTAATAATGAGTGCAAGAAAACAATTAAACTAGCTAAAATAGAAAATTAAATACGGATAGCAGAACAAGCAACTTTAACCCCCAAATATATCTGTTGTATTCAATTAGATCAACTGGACTTGAAATGTAGTTTCTTGAAGACGTTTCGCTAGTCTTCAAGAACTACATTTCAAGTCCAGTTGATCTAATTGAATACAACAGATATACCATGACCTGGATGAATGAGAACCTTCACAAGCATAACCCCCAAATGTTTTTTAAATATATCAATAGTAAAAATATGTGGGCTTAGAAAGTGGACCATTAAATAATGGGCTGAAATGGTTATAGAGGATTCCAAGAAGGCTAATGTGCTAAACCATTTTTTCCCCTCTGTATTCAATTTAGAGAATCCTAGTCCTAGGGACTGTAATAATATGAAGATTATAAATGAGGAATATTCACTCTGGCTGACAGGATATGGTGCGGAAACAGACAAAGTTCTCATCAATAAAGCCCGAGGACTGGATGGAATACATCCTCGGATCTTAAAGGGGAACTGTGGTCTCCATACAAGTTGAGTTTAAATGAAAGCCAGTTTCCTACCTTTTAAACCATCAACCACCTGTCCACGTGCTCCACAGCCCAAGATATAAAGAAATTACTGACCAGAAAGTTAATGGGTGGGAGGCTGACATGTGACAATTCTTAAGGCTGCTCCTCCACCTCGCTGCTGGCGAGCACAGCCTCAGACTTCAGTGTGTGAGGGAGACAAGAAGTCCCTCCCTGCTCTCTGAAGATCCCCACAGAGAAGGCAAGGGAATCTATAGCCCTACTCTCCCACTATGTAAAAACAGCCTTTTCAGGCAGAGTTCTCACTTTTTTCACACAGTTTTCTGTAGGGGGGTCTGAGTGGCCCACGGCACCCGCAGATGGGCGAGGCTATGGCACCCATGAGTGGAGCCACATGGGGTTGTAAGGGAAGGGGCCAAGGGGGACCTGCAAATGGAGGGGCCATGCGGTCCATGAGTGGGAGGGCCAGGGCGGCTTGCAAGAGGAGGGGGTCTTCAAAGGGAGGAGGAGACACTGGGCAGATTGACTGTTATCCACTGACAGTTTCAGAGCAGGAAGTGCAGGGGACTTGGTGATGCTGCTACCATATCACACACAAAATTTAAATATCTTCAAAACTATGCAAAATAAACAATGAAATAATTGCTCAGGAGAGCAATTCCTATAAATTTACCTAAAGTCATTTTTGGACCACAGTTCCCCTTTAAGAGAGCTTTGTTCAGTTTTATCTAGACCACAGTTTCTTATCTTTTCAGATTCACTTTAGTCTGGTGATGTGCCGCTGGCTTGGAAAAAAGCCAATGTAATAACAATATTCTTGTGAAGGTTCTCATTCATCCAGGTCATGATATATCTGTTGTATTCAAGTAGATCAACTGGACTTTAAGTTTAGTTCTTGAACATCTTGAGAGTTCAAGAACTAAACTTCAAGTCCAGTTGATCTAATTGAATACAACAGATAATAACAATATTAAAGGTAGTCTTTCCCAACCTGGGTACTATAGACCTGTAAGCCTAACATCAGTAGTAAGGAAGGTGATGCAAACTTTGTTACAGGGTCATATCCTTGACTTTGTCTCCAGAACTGATCTTATTAGTAATAAGTAATCGGAATGGATTTATGAGAAATAGATTGTGCCAGACAAATTTACTAGATTCTGGCATAGCAGTAGATGTGGTATACTTGGAGTTTGCTAAAGCTTTTGATACTGTGCCACATAGGCAACTAATGTATAAACTGAGTACTGTTGGCTTAGAAAAAAACATTTGTACATGGATAGAAAATTGGTTATTGGATCGCAGAGAGTGGTGGTTAATGGGGCTACATCTATGTGGGCTAAAGTTCTACGTTTAATCTGTTTATAAATAGATAGTAGAAAACAATGCCAGGCAGCAACGGCTATAGGTAGCAAGATATTGTCTTTTTAAAAGAGGGGAATAGATTCAAGAGAAAAAAAAAATTATACTCCCTCTTTACAAGGCACTGGTAAGGCCTCATTTGGAATATGCGGTGCAGTTTTGGAATCCTATATACAAAAGGGCATCTGGAAATGCAAGCAGAGAAGTGCAACTAAAATAATAAAGGGAATGGGGGGGCTTGACTGTGCAGGCAGATTAGACAAGTTAGGGCTGTTTACATTAGAGAATCGTCATTTGCGTGGGGATATGATCATTTTATATAAATATATTAATGGGCCATACTATAAACTCTCTGGTGCATTGTTTACTAATCGGTCATATCAGAGGACACTTGGATATCCTTTAAGATTGGAAGAAAAGAAGTTTCTTCTTTAGGTTAGGAAGGGTTTCTTAAAAGTGAGAATTGTGGAACTGTCTTCCAGCAGATGTGGTAATGGCAAGTTCATTGAATAGCTTTAAAAGTGGACTAGATAAGTGTCTAAAATTAAAAAATATTAAGAATTACTGGTATTAATACATATACTGCAGTTCTGGTGGATCCAGGGATACTTTCCAATTGCCATTTGGAGTCAGGAAGGAATTCTTTCCCCTTTTGAAGCTGGGTTTTTTGCCTTCCTCTGGATCAACTGTTAGGGTTAAAAAGGAGGGTGAAAAGAATGGACTTGACAGACACATATCTTTATTCAACCTCAATTACTATGTTACTATGTATGTTACTGCAGGAGAGCACATTCTATCATGATTTCCCTAGTTGCACAAATAGAAAGAGCACACTAATAAAACACTATCCAGGTATTTAGAAATTATGAAAGTGCTATTGAAATAAAGAAATATGCCATATGTATCTTACAAACTCCATTTTCTTGCCTTTCCCAACAAATCATATCTGACATAAATGTTACTGTATCTGATTGGCCATTATTCCAATCATTATTATTAAAGGGCAAATCCAGCCCTAAAATGAAAACTTACATACAGGTAATAGTTTGGAATCTGAAATATATGTCTAACCTGAAATCCGCAATGTCCACAATGTCATGGTGCCCATAAAGTAGAGATGGCTGAACTTTCGAAAGTTCAGTCCGTTTTCAAACTTTCGAACTATATGGAAAGTTTGAAAACTGACCCATTAAAGTCAATGGGAGTCAAATAGTCAATGGTAACTGGTAATGGTAACTTAATGTAAATGGCTGTGGGACCTGGAAATGGTCTAGGGAACATGTTTGAATATCCAGGACTTTTTTTGAAAAATCGATTTTACTCTCACGGATGCTATTTTTGAGCTCTCGCGTTCGAACATTCAATAATTATCCCAAGAACGACTCGCAGATTTGATAATTCAATAATTACTCACGTATTGGTATAATAGACATTTTACTCGCGGATTCAATAATTTGATATTTACTCGCGTATTGGTATATAGACATTTTATTTGCAGATTCAATAATTCGATATTTACTCACGTATTGCTATAATAGACATTTTACTCGCATATTGGCGTGCCTCGAATGGTCGAACATTCGATAATTATCGAAAGTCTGGAAAATATCGAAAGTCCGAGAAATCCGGATCCGGGATAGTTTTAGAAGTCCGAGTCCATTTAAACTCGAATAGTTCGGCTCGAACTCGATCTCTAGCATACAGTAATGAATTCATGGGACAAAGTAGGATATATCAACATATAAATCGGCCATTCTTTCTAAAAGATGTTCTTATGAGGGTGGGGTTGTCCTTTAAATGCTATAAGACGGTAGAATTGCAGTCAAGTTCTACACAATGCTTCTGATTTCAGAGGTGAGACGTGAGAGTCGTAGCTATCTGTTAGTATTAGTTGTTTTTTTTTGTTTTTTTAAATATTAACAAGTTTATCATTAGCTTAGCTCCCATAATAGCAGCACCTTACACAGATTGACAGACTGGCTAGTAACTCCTTGCCACAAATACCTTTGTTTTATTTTTTTAAGTTTCCCCCCCACCTACTATTAATTTTGGGTTTAAGAACTTGCTGTCTCTAAGTACATTCCTGGTATCCAAGGAAACAGGGCTTAAAGCCAAGAGAGGGCTTGAATCTGGTGAATTGATTTAAGGGAAGAAATGGTAGTTATGTACCTTTAGTAGGTAAGGTAGAATAAACATGTGTTGAAAGTGTGTGAGAGGCTGTATGTAGATAGTGTAATGGGACGTTAAAAATAAAGTGAACATACCAACTGAGGGAGGGGATAGCAAGACATAGGTATAAACATTGCTCCTTGTAGAAATGCAATACCATATTGTAAAAAAAATCTGATCAATTTTTGCACAACAATTCTGCAGTACCACATACAGTAAAAATACAACATAAAGACATTTCAGACAGCTGTCACTGCTATACCTTTTAATACATCATAACATTATGGGGGGGTTTTACAGTCGCAACAAAAAATTCCTTTGTTAAAGTCGTCCTAATCCATTTACTTAGGGGTTTTGGAAATCTTACCCACGCAAACAATATTACGTTTGCTGTGAATTTTTCTGAACATTTTTAACACCAGCCACTTGGCTACTGTGTAGGAGTAAGACTAAAATAGAATTTACCTAGACACGCAAACATAATATTAAATTAGCTCTACGGATGTGTAGGTGAACATTTGCAGCTTTTAGTTAATAGCCTTCTATATAAGGTATGTATAGGGCTATGTATGGAGAGCCATTAGTGGCTGTTTGTATCTTAAAGCCGTGTTATTGGCTTGTTGCATTGCCTAATGGGGGCAATAGAGAGTGATAACGGCTCTTGGTACATAGCACTAGTAGTGTCTGCTAACAATATCAGAAAGATAATGATCAGAATCAAAGATGCACAAATGCACAATTTTATTGAAATAAATTATAAAATGAATCATATTTGTGTGTGAAGGTTCTCATTCATCCAGGTCATGGTATATCTGTTGTATTCAATTAGATCAACTGGACTTGAAGTTTAGTTCTTGAAGACGTTTCGCTAGTCATCCGACTGGCTTTCTCAATTCAGATGGAAAGCCAGTCGGATGACTAGCGAAACGTCTTCAAGAACTAAACTTCAAGTCCAGTTGATCTAATTGAATAAAACAGATAATGAAATTGAATATTTTTTTTGTTATATTACAAAACATGACCAGTTGGTCAGTTACCTTATTGTTTGGATGAGCTCATCTTGGCTAAAAATGCAGAGCATTGCTATTCATTAACAGTTTAACATACACAGATTGGCATTCTAAAGCTGTGTAAACATGTACGGTAAGATAAATATAACAGAATGATTGTTAGTTCTGTTTAATCATCATTTATTTTACTATACCCATTAAGAGTGGCTGCCTGGTAGTTTGAAAACTACTGAAATGTGCTTTGATTTCAGAAACAGAAGTTATAAATATTGTTGTAATAGAATTGTGACTGATTGTGTGATAAATTGAAGGCAGATTTACCTTTTGCAACAATGTTGGACTGTTTCTTTACTACACCACCATGTGTTTTTTTTTTCATGTCTGATCCCATTGCTTTATCTGTATGAAATATTTGAAAGGCCAGAATAATGTACCTTATCACAAGAATAAATAATGCAATTATTTTTTTATAATATAGCAGTATTAGCACACTTTAATGCCCAAGGTCTCCCTAATCTATAGGGGAAAAAAATACGAGGTCAAAAAAAAAAAGAAAAACAACTTTTAGAGCAGGGTATATCTTATAAAGGGCAATGTCTTGTTTATCATATAATGGTATAAAATAAATTTGGGGTTTTAGCATTTTGAACTGTTTGACCCATAGATTCTAATCTTAGAAGAATCACAGAAACTAAAGACCTCCTTAATCTTGGAAGAATTTTTATTAAACATCTTTGAACTGCATACCCAGAATGCAACATTGCTTATTTAAAGGGTACGTATTACTAGCTAGCTAACTTAGGTTTTAAATGTAAAGAGCATTGGGGTTTTTTGGTTCTAGGACCCTCCTATATCGTACCTTTAGTCTTTCAATCGTCCTCCTTCTGTCCTGTGTAGTGTTCAGCTCCGCCCCCTCGAGATTGACCAAATCTCGTTGCCAGGGAAAGAGTGTTCCCGTCCGTAGAGCGCACGCCTGACGTCACTACGCACATGAAGTGTCCTGCGCTGAACACTGCACAGGACAACTTTGAAAGACTAAAGGTAGGGTATAGGAGGGTCCTAGAACAAAAAAAACCTGCACTTTACATTTAAAGCCTAAGCTAGCTAGTGATATTAATTTGAATTTCCAGTATACATTCGCTTTAACATTTGAATGGATCAGGCCATGGGATCTAATAGATTAAAATGTCCATACTGTATATTGTGTTGCATTATTTAATACCACATATACTATCTTTGATTACTGATTTTAAAGAATAAAGTTATATTATTAAAAACTTACAAATGATATTTATTATATTTCCCTCTCTATATTAAATCTACTTTATATTAACACAAAAATAGTTAGTGACAGTGACTTACATCAACATGTAGAACAAAGTAGGCCTGTTCCAAAACCTGTGGCAATACAATTTGGTCCAATTGCTATTGAAAATGCACTTTATAATTAAGATATAAATTCAGAAGGTATGATCAAAATGTATTTGCGTAATTAAATAAAAAAAACTAATTTAATTTTTAAAATAGGAAAGAGAATATTTAAAATAAATAGGTCATAGGTGTTATTTAAACTAATCATTTTTAAAAATAATGATATGTTCCACTGAACATTCAGTTTAAAAGGCAACTTTGGTTAGCAAAAACAGAATATACCACAGCGATACTTTAGGTGGCAAAAATGACTGGCTTACTAAATACGGTGAAAATAATGTTCTTTGCCATTGCGATATCCTGCAATAGTTAAATGGCGAAGATGGCGATCCTTTCTAAATATGGCCATTAAGGCTTAGACTACACTGCGAGCGCGCTGGAAATGGGCATGGTTGCGCATATGTTTGCCATGTGCCATAATTGTGCAATGCTGTGCTATCGGAATGCATGCGTTTGTGCTAAAAATGTGGATCAAAGGCATGTTTCGTACCAGGTGTGGCACTTCATCTGATGATTTTTAAACTGTGTCCCAGTGTTTGTTAAATAAAGACTTTTGTATATATGTACGTTGGACTCGGCCTTGGGTGTTTTCCAGCCTGCCTTCTCTCAGTGATTCTCTGCTTTGAATATGGACTTTGCAAGAGGTCTGAGGCTATGGGTAGCACCTGGACCACGTACTGCGATCGGTGAGTGGGGTCTCCTTCATGGTTTAATACTGGGAGCGCACGCTGATATGCTTGGGTCCGGGGGAGTGTCCACTCGGCCCACCACAAAAACATGTGTAAGTACTACTAGAAATTAACACTTAATCCTTTTCCTGCTTAAGTACCACCTGTCCCCTCATACTTCTCTTTCGGGAGAAAGTTTATTGTTTTAGCTTGTTCACCTCTAGTGGTGGTTCTACTTATCAGAGTGTTTATACGAATTTTGTAACTTGCATACAATCATTCTATAGTTTTAATAAATGAGAGTTTCAAAACAGGTTGTGGGTCTGTTTTTTTATGGTGCAGGTTACTTTGGGAGCAGGACGGATCATAGAGTGGGTTTGCTTGCAGGTCTTTTTAATTTTGGGTGCAGGATGGGTTACGGTTCTGACTATTTGCAGGTTGGGACGGTGCAATTATGGAACCCATCAGTAAGTGGGTACAGTCAGGTGTGAATAATAGTTTTACAGTGGCACGCCAGGTCTGAAAACTTAAACCTGCATGTTTGAGTGTGTGTAACCGTTTTGTGGGTGCAGGTTGGATTGCGTGTCTGTTTAATTTTTTTGGTGAGAAGAGCGGTTTTACTGGTGCCGAATCAAGTGATCACACACTGAGAAAATGAGTTTAAGGTTTTGATTGGAAAAAAACAGGTAATACAGAGAACTCTGCTAGAATCTTGTAGAAGTTAATGATACGTAGTAGACATTTTTAGTAGGAGATATATGAAATCACAGGAAATAATTTGCTTAAGTTTTAGTAACCAATTGAGAAATAAATGGAAGCATTTGGCAATAAAAAAAAAATAGTGACAAGGTGACACATGCAAAGATAGATGTGTTACAGATAAAATAGTTTCTAACATGGGGCTTGTGTTTTATTTCCCAGCATTTCATTATCTCATAGTGAGGTCACTAACCACTGTGTTCTTTTACATGCCCAGTTCTAAGCTACAGCAGGAACTTGTTACAGCCACTCGTAGTCTTTTGCCAATCCTTTTACATTCCATATTAAACATTGGACCAGGTGATTTTAGTCTCTAGATGTGGCCAAACAGTGCACATACACAGTTATCTTCAAGGGATTACATTAACTGACACTGAAAAGGTGGTCATTTACAGTTTTATTGGTATACATGGGGGTAATGCTTTCAAGTAATGGAGTTTAAAAATTTTAAGGTTGGTTACACACAGACAAATTTTAACTCCTGACCAAGTGTTCACAGATAGCGAGCAGTCGGCCAGGACAAATCGTCCAGGACAAATCACTGCGACTAACTGTGCAGCCCATAGGAGACCACCCGATTTTCGAACCGACCGTCCGATACACGGAAATAAAGTTCAGTTTAGCCAAAAAATCTGCTTGTGTGTACCTGACGTTAGTATTATACACATTCCATTGATACTAGAAATCTATTTAGTATTTGACCCTCATTTAAGGGGTCATGTTGTCAGAAATAAAGGTTCTATACCATAGTTCCCCCTACTAAATTTCTTGATTAAAAATCTGTATTAGAGCATCAAACCCCTTTCCCCTGACCAGGGGCACGAGACAGGGCTGCCCCCTCTCCCCATTACTGTAAGCCCTGGTCATTGAACCCCTAGCAATTAAATTGAGAAACAACATAAACATAGAAGGCCTGAAGATTGGTTCCCAAAAAGAAATTATTAGTTTATATGCAGACGATATCACTGAACAGAAACCTTACTCTCATAAATGAATATGGTAAATACTCTGGACTTGCTATTAACTAGGATAAATCCCAGATCCTCCCAATCGATGCCTTTCCACCCACCATAGAAAGCGCACAACAAGTACTATCCAGAACAAACACAATAAAATATCTGGGCTTACAGATTTCCCCAAACCCTTCAGACTATATTAAATTAAACATAGAACCACTTATAACAAAAAACAAAATCCAAATATGGAGCAGATTACCCCTAGGAAGAGCACATTTAATAAAAATGATCCTCCTGCCAAAAACACTATACATCCAATGGCAGGCCCCAATATATATATATATATATATATATATATATTTCCTGCTGAAATACTTCATTAGTCATTACTAAAATCAGCTGGGAAACACTCAAAAGGCCCACACACCTGGGAGGGCTAGTCATACCTCTACTACATAGCCTCCCAGTTGTCCCACATGCATCATTGGTATAACACAGAACCAAACAGAACTCTAGAAATGATGGGAATACCGCACGTAACCATATACCCGGAACCCCTTTACCTAATCTCTAGAGGCCAGAAAGGGACAGGCCTAACCCTACAAAAACACACACTCCAAAACGCCCTGAAAATATAGGACCTAGCTCTCAAAAAACTGAAAATCCCTATTCTCCACAAACAAACCCCATTATGGGAAAATAAACCTCACCATACCTCAATCCACCCAATTGTTCAATTACGGAATCTACCAACTATTATACATTAAAACACCCTAAAAACATTTGATCAACTCAATGAAGAATTCCATCCCCCGAACCATATGTTTTTTCAGTACCTCCAGATCAGACATGCCCTCCAGACCCAATTCAAAGATCAAATACCAGAACTAGTTACTAATTTTCTGCCAAAGGTCTCAACAAAACTAATTTCCATAATATATCAAGCCATCCACACAACAAAAATCACAAATCATAAGAGTGTCTCATCCAAGGCCTCTGACAGACCAACACAAATTTATATAATAAATAGAGCTTACTTAACTCCCCAACAAATCTCTAAATATAAAACAAGTCGTAGCCCGAATTGCCCCAAATGTCAATATCTCCCTGGTACCTTTTACCACATGTTGTGGACATGGCCCCAAATACAATCTTACTGGCAACAGGTTATACAGTTCCTACACGATGAGATGGGAGCCCCTGTGGGCATGGACCCTAAAATATGTTTACTAAATTCTGTTGATTCACTACCATAATCCCCCCACTACTGGCCCCACTCTGTAGTGTAATAAAATCCTTACCTTACATCCCAGCTCCAAATGGTTCTCCTGTATTGTCCCCCCAAAGTCCCAAAAACTGGCCACGAGGAGGATAGCAGAGTCCATATAGGACTCTGCCTCCTGTCTCCCCTCCGGGAGAAGTTTGGTATGCGTACTGCAGCCCTTCTCCCCTTCCCTCTCCCTCTCTCTCCTTCCCTCTCCCACCCGCTTTGGTCTCCCTCCCCCTAGCGTAAATCCCTTTTAGTATATTGTAGCCCATGTTCCCCCAGCCCCAACCACTATAATTACAGTCTCAGAAAGTCCCCTGATCATTACTTACCTTACCTCTCTCCTTCGCCGTTCTGTGCAGCCGGCAGCTGCGTCCGTGATTGGCTGCTTCTCAGCCAATCACAGACGCGACTGCTGGTCCCGCCCCCTGCTTGCAGTTTCGTGCAAGCAGAGGGCCGGAGCATTACGGCGAAGGAGGGAGGTAAGGTAAGTAATGATCGGGGGACTTTCTGAGACTATAATTATAACAGTTGGGGCTGGGGGAACATGGGCTATAATATATTAAAAGTTTCTATAACAAAAAGTAATGCATATTGTCCAAAAATTGCTATGTTTGTTATATGTTAAATTCCAATGTATGCAATATTTTATTTTTTACCTCAATAAAGTTCGTCTCTAGGGAGGGGATTTAAAAAAAAAAAAAATCTGTATTAGAGAGACCATAACAGGCCAGACCCAAGCTTAAAATAATCAGCTACCAAACTACGTGCTTATAATGTAATTCGTAGTATTGTTAGCATCATTATAAACAAATGCAGGGCCGCCTCACTAATGAAGCAGGGTGCAGCACAATGCAGAGCGGCACCCTGTAGCTAAGCGGCACCCTGTAGGGAAGGCAGAAAGAATTTTTTTTTTTTAACTGGAGGCCGGTGTCTGCCCCACTGCCTAATCGGTCCAGGGGGGGGAAGGGGGGGGGCGGTGCTACCGGATGAATTCTGGCTGCATTCTTCTGGACTGTCTGCATCCCGATCTGTCCAGTCACCGGTACCAGAACTGGCAGTGGCAGCTTCCTGGATCAACGCGGCTGCTTCCTGGATAATCGGCGTGCACTGCATCAGCACTGAAAGAGCGGTAGTTCGGCCTGTGCAGGACCAGTACAGGCTGCTTTCCTAGCAGAACCAGCGCAGCATTGTCGCCTACAAGTCGGAGTGTCCAGTGTCCAATTCTAATCTCCTCTTAAGGAAAGGCAACTACATCCATAATTGATTGATCTTATCATCTTAAACCTGTAACTAACAACTGTAATAGGGATGGGTTCTGACTATACCCCACCCCAAGTGCCCAATTTAATTTTCCAGGGCTTGAGCCCTTCCTGCATGGTTCTAGCTGGTGGGGGGGGGGCACAGTGGTTATAACTAGCTAGCACCATGCACTATCAGCACAGGTTCCCCTCATGATGGCACAGTCACTCACAGAAACGTTTGGCAGTGGGCAGATAGATAGATAGATAGATAGATGATGATAAATAAATAGACAGATAGATAGATAGATAGATAGATAGATAGATAGATAGATGATAGATAGATAAATATATAGACCAGATTATAGATAGATATAGATAGATAGATAGATAGATAGATAGATAGATAGATAGATAGACAGATGATAGATAGATAGACAGATGATAGATAGATAGATGATAGATAGATAGACAGATGATAGATAGACAGATAGATGGATGATCTTTTGGGGATGCTATTCTAGAGGGTGGGTTCTTCAATGTATTGTAAATAAATGGAGGAATGATATGTAAATACAATGATAATGACACAAGTTAAATCAACGTGTATAAAGCCCCTCCCACATCTGAACAAGCCACATCCCACTTCCAGACAACACACCACCCACTTCCAATTATAAAACCACACCCCTTCCGGCAGCGAGGGGGGCAGCATTTAGAGTTTTGTGTCAGGTGGCAAAAAGTCTAGAGACGGCCCTGAACAAATGAATACATTTTGAGCAGAGATAAGAAATTTCTTCAGTGTATAGGATTGATTTTTAATTATCCATTAAAGGGAATGTCCACCCCTCTTTTCAAAAATGAATATATTATAGATTACCCCCCAAAACCTAAAGATCGTTTTAGTCAAAAGCTTTAAATCAGCTCCCAGACAGAGTTATTATACAAGCTCCTCGCTCCACCGCAGCTTCCGGGTTCCTCACTCAGTCTTCACTGTGGCTGCGCTGTTCTTTTTGTGTTCTTGAGCAGCCGCAGTGGAGACTGGTCCGGGAATGGCAGTCAGTGATTGGCTGTGATGTCACTAAACGAACTTTAGGTTTTGGGGGGTTATCTACACTATATTCATTTTTGAAAAGAGCGGGTTTTGAAATTTCGTGGACCTGTCCAAACTTTCAATGGTGCAGAATTGAATTGATTCAATCAACTCCTGTGAGTGGACATCGGTCGAGCCCCTCCTACGTGCTCGGAAAAAAAAGGCAGAAGGTGCCGAGGAAACGAAGGCTGGTAAGTAGATTTGGGGGCATCTTTGGTAGCTGTAAACCTCGCAAGGTCGAGGTTTACAGCCTTTTCCAAGCTAATACTAAATTTTCATTTAAGGCGTGGACATACCCTTTAAGTATACAAGTGCTTGAATTATGCACATGAGTAAAGAACTCGTGCAGTGTAATTTAAAACAATGATGTGCTGGTGCTCTGAGAGGTACAGATTCTAAATCCACTGTGTAGTTCTCCTGCATGGCTGCACTATAGTCCAGGAAATGGAAGAGTAAGAACCTTTTCCTGGTGTAATCCGTTTCCTCCCATAGGTTTCTCTCATGTGCAGTGGGGTTCCCCTCCTCCCTCCTACTGCTGCTCCGTGCACACATCTTTATGAAGTAAAAATCAGCTATTGCACTTGTACTGCCCAATTACCAGGACCTGTTAGGTCTATTTCCCCAAATTCCAAATGTAAATTCACTTACCAGCCCTCATTCCAACACTCTCCTTCTGCTGCTTTTCCCAGTCGAGGAAACAGCAGAAGGAGCCAGCCCGGCAGCCACTCAGTGAATGGCTGAGACTCGGAGATATGTGACTTGATGTCAGGACAATACATGCAGATGATACTTAAAGGCTATGTCCACCCTAAAATTTATTTTTTCATATAAGATCCCCCCTGGGCTCCCAGCCCCAACCGCTATATTTTTTTTTTTAGAAAGCCCCCCAAACTCTACTTACCTCCCCTCGATCCTCCGCCGCGCTCCCGGCCCTCTGCTTGCAAGGAAATGCAAGCAGAGGGGCGGGACCGGCAGCCGCGTCTGTGATTGGCTGAGCGGCAGCCAATCACAGACGCGGCTGCCGGCAGCTCACTTCGCCGGCAGGAAGAGGAGAGGTAAGTAGAGTTTGGGGAGCTTTCTAAAAAAAAAAATATGCGGTTGGGGCTGGGAGACATGGGGGAAATCATTACTGAAGGGGTTTTATGCTAGGGGGAGGGATAGTAGAACGGAGGGAGAGGGAGGGAGGAGAGGGAGGGGGAGGGAGGGGAGAAGGGCTGCAGTACGCATGGCAAAAATCTACCTGAGGCCAGCTAGCAGGCTCCTATATGGACTCTGCTAGCCTCCTGGTAGTCATTTTTGGGACTTTGGGGGGGGACTACAGGAGAACCCTATGGAGCTGGGATGTGAGGTAAGGTTAAACTACACTACATGTGGGGCCAGAGTTGGGGGATTATAGTTTTGGGGGTGGACATGCCCTTTAAAGGGTATATACACTGTAAAATCTATTTTAGCTTATTGGATAGCTTTGGCTTTAAATCTAAAGTTTTTATGTTCTTCTATTAGTCTCCCATACCTTTATTGCATGAGTCTTGCTGACTTCCTGGTCCTCTGAAGTCAAGTTTTGTGGACTGCTCTCATAAATTGTCCACATCTATATCACTTTCACTTCGGAAAACCAGAGCGCAACTGGCGGACTGAGCACAACTAGCTATACTGGAAGTTTCAACGTGGTACAGGAAGAATAAGAAGAATCAGGAAGGAGCTTTGGTCAGTATGCAGAAAATCTGTTAATGAGGTACAATAGGGATAAGAAGTGGCGTAGTCAGGGCATGGTCAGAGGTCAAGGCAGGCCTTAAACAATCATAAACATGAGACAAGCAGAGATCAGAACCAAGAAAACACATCATGAGTAATGGCGCACCAGAAACTATAATGGGCAAATAAGGCACCAGAAACCAATCAAAATCAGCAGTGAAGCAAGCAAAAACAGATAGGCAGTTTAGATTTGAATTTGCTGCCTAAGAAAGAGCTGCCAATGAGAAAAGCTGATCATCTCTGAAAACATGAGAGATAGCCAAGGATGCCCAAAGTTGCGCGGAAGTGGAGAGCTGAACAGGATTGGAGAAAGGGTAAATGAGTTTGGGGATTTCTAACATTGTGTCCATGCTTGTTGGAACAAACTTATTTACCAGTAGTCACAACTGCATCTTTTTTCTAACCCCTTTACCGTGGCTTTAACAATTTTGCAAATAGCACCTTTCCAGCTGCCACATGTATTTTTGTGTAAATTTTTAATCATAGGTAACTAGAAAAATATTTTGATTACAAGTTTTTAACAATTTTTTTCAAAAACACTGAGCTTTGGTACATGTTCACATGGCCATTTCCCTGGTCCCTATGCAATTTGTATAAAGGTAATATGTATGTATGTAACAATATCAATATTAACTTTGCACAAATTGAATTGGGTCCTGGGAAATTGCCTGGGGACATGTACCAAAACACTGTTTAAAAAAAAAAGTTAGATTTAACACTATGAACTTATTTCAAACTTATTCTAAAGTAGAGCTTTCTGCAGAGCACACAAGCCTCTTTAGCACCTGCTTTTGGATGGGTGACAATCCCAGGACAGCAATTGTGTATATATATTTATATTATTATAGTAATATACTAGCAAAAGTGTGCCCGTTGGTGCCCAGTGGAAATTATGTGTGTATGTTTAGCTATGTGTAGTTGCAGTGCTCACAGGAACCATCAGGAAACATCCAGGGGGGCAATAATAAAATTAGTCTGAAGGTCCTAAAAAAAAAACATATAATCGCATCATATTAAATGAACAAACACACACTTATATCCTCCCTTAACTATACTACCTGACAGCTAGAATATAGAGGGTCTATGTGGAATAAACCTGCAGGTCTGAGAACTGAGCCAGGCAATCTAAACAGCACCTTTGGCAATCAAAAGCAGCCCATACATAAAACCAGATTTTACTTTCCCGACCGAGCGCTCCGGCGACATTAGACTGTTCCTGCCAGAACCGCCTGTTGGTGATATAGAAGAATGGGAAAGGTGGTTCTGGCAAGATCAAACCAACATTGCATGAGCTTTTGGGTGGATAAGTAAAATTGGATATATGTATAGCCACCTTAAATCCTATACAGTATCCTGATTAACATGCAAGGTTCATATTTATTAGTATTTACCACAACAATTTCCAGATTTAACTAACCTATGGGGTTAGGACTTGGGAGCACAGGATACTGATTGAATATACATGTTAGGGAGAGGTGTGGATAGAGGAGCTAAAAGCTCCACACAGTATAAAATGAAATAGAGCCTTCTTATAACAGAAGGTACCTCATAGAGTCGTGTTATTATAATAGCATTGCCTTAATAATCTAACATATAAACACATATTTCTCACTTAAAGAAATGGGTGGGGACATGCAAAGTATCTTATTTATTGCCTGTGGCAAAAGCATGTGTCTAGATATAATACAGCCTAATGGTATAGAGCAGGCGTGTTTAACTTGTGACCTTTTACGTGTTTGAAAACCACAATTCCCAGCATTCTGTTTGCAGTAAGTTTTTTCTTAATATCCTGTAGCTATTAGTCTACATCTAATACAGCCTAAGCTTGTGATCTTTCACATGTTTGAAAACTACAAATCCCAGCATTCTCTGTTTTGCATTTAGTGTCTTCTTAATGAACTTTTCACATATTTAAAACTACAACTCCCAGCATTCCCTAACTGCACAGAATTCTGGAAAATGTAGTTTTCATACATCCTGACATCCTGACTTACAGACATTAAAAGCCCACGGTCATGCTTTAGCGCTTCCTACCCAAGGGTCTGAACATGCAAGTGATTCATCTGCCCTTTCCTTACATCCATAGCTATTAGACTATTGGATTAGGGAAGCATTATATGGGTTGATTGGTTGGCGCAACATTAATGCCCGATTTGCGGCGGCAGCGCGTGTACCAGAAGAGGCACTTGTGCGGCCGTTTCAAAGTAATTTACCAGAGGTTGCGTGCCTCATTACACGTAAGTATTAAACACCAACTAATAGCTGGCGATCCCATACGGGAGATTTGCCCAGAGAGCTTGTGCCTCTGGGTGAATCTCTCTGTTAGAGTCATAAATTTTACCATATTTGCACTCACTTCCAAATACCACCTACCTGGCAATTATAATCTATAAAGTCTAAAGGTTCGTGCACACATGCAATCGCCTGTGCGGACGCATGACGTGTGCGAATGGCCGTTTCAGATTATATTCGTGCCGTGTATCGACAGAACGGCCACTTTAGCCGATAAAGTGCCCATACATGTGCCCATACATGGCCCGTTCGTACACATCGTGCGTCACAGGTTGGTACTCGTGATCGCATGTGTGTACGAACCTCAAGGCTGGGTAAACACCAGTAATGAACCAATAGTGCCACGGATTAGTCGGCTGGAAATATGTGATAGTGTGGGTCGGCCAGCCACGACCAAGTTCGGTCGTCCGTATCAGACAAATGGGTCAGTTAGTAAATCACGGTCAATCATGCAGTTCCCTATGGTACCACATGATCAGTCTGTCACATGCGCTGCTGGCTGCAGCCACTGTTACTGTGACCAACAGTCATCTGCCTTGGCCGGTCTCTCACACAAAGCAGATGCTCAGTTGGGACACATGTATTATATGTATCCAGACAAAATGGTATTAACCTGCAGATCTGAACACAGATCCAGGCAATCCTGCCACAATGTGCAATTCAATCTGAACAGCTCTATTGGACATCCTGAGACCCTATACAGGATCCAGAATAACATGCTAGGTTCATACTTACTGGTAATTACCACAGCAAGTTCCAGATTTACAGTCACTATAGGGTTAGGAAACACAGGATTGTGATTAGCTTGACAAGTTATGGAGAGGTTTGGATAAAGGAGCTAAAAGCTCCCCACAGGGTATATAATGAAGCTTTTAGAGCCTTCTTATAACTGAAGGTACCTGACAGCCTCATGTTTAATATATTAATATTGGGGAAAAAATGCCCATTTCTCTAAGAATGCTGGGTAGTTTCAGAGACATGCAAAGTCATTTAATCATAAAGAGACACTTCCTGTCTAGCAAACAGAAACTGGATTGTCTCATTACTTTCTATGGAGAGGGGAGGGGAGAGTAAATGTGAGAGTCTGAAGATTTTTTCTTATTGGCTAAGACTGTCACATGTTTTACAAACAGCACATAACTGGGTGTAATACAGGAACTTCCTTACACTTCCTGTCTTGTCCTGGACAGTGCCTAAGAGAATTTTTTGATTTGCTACAGTGGAAGATTAGAACCTCTCATTGGATGTTAGTAAATTCCACTTCCTTTTAGTGTCTACATGGAGACCCTGTAGAAATCCTGGAGGTGTGTCTTAACCTATCATTTTGAGTTTTCCATTCAAACTAGGGGTGTCCAGTAAAGTAGTTTAGTTTATTAATTGTATATAAATTGTTTTGTAATTCAGTAGTAGGTAGTAGTGGTGTTATTTCTTATGGTGATTTTAATTAAATAGTGCTAATTACACACATACATATGGACCTTTCCTATGTGTAATAATGCATATACCCCCACCTAGTTAGTTGCTCCTAAAAATTCAATGCAATCTCCCATAAAAATATAAATTTATTTATATGATATAAGGGATTTTTGCCAAAGTTTTCTGTATACTGTTCCAACTGAAGCTAGGTTTATTGAAATTCCAATATTAAATTCATTTTCCTTGCAGCATTTAATTAACCATTTTGTACCTCACAGCTTTTGGTAAACACTAGGAGTATAGAAAGTGGAAAAGGTACAAAAGCAATCAAATAGCAATAAAAAGAACATTAAAACAATATTTTGGAGCATTAATCCTAGCCAGTGCTTTTTTTCCATTAATAAGTGATCAGTTTAGCAATCGAGTATTGATTTTATAGCATTAGCATATGAACTGGTACAGTTTGCTTTTAGATTAGCAAATTTTTTCTTGGCTAGAAAACCAATTCTTGTGTTCAGCATCTATTTTTTTTTTTTTTATCATATCTGGTGTCAACTAGACACCCCTAAACCTGTAGTATGAAAAGGCCTTTTGAAAACTTACCTTTTAGGTAATATGAAACTATGACATTTTAAAAAAATGTACCTATACTCTGTATACTCTATACTATACTATAATTTTGCTGACTTGGCAACTACTTTCAGACCCAGAAAAAAAGATAAGCTACTTTTACAAACCATCCGTTACCCCTTTTTTTAACCCCCTTTCAGTTAATTTGAAATGAGATCTAACCTTTGTGCGGCCATCTGTTAGGGTGAGGCCACACTGCAACGCACAGGAATCGTGCACCAAATCGCGAGAGGTATCGCACACGATTGTGTGCGCGATTCTTGCGCGTTTTGTGTCCACGTTTTGCGCATGCGTTTTCGCCATTTTGCGTTATGGAAACGCATGCAGTAATGCACCAAAAACGGTGAACCATGCGTTACCAAAACGCAAACGGACACGCAATCGCATGCCATCGGAAATCATGGGAATTTTCGCGTTCCCGCGATTTTCCATTTTAGCGAAAATCGTGGACGCAATTGTGAACGCAACGGTGTCGCAAACGCGCTAGTGTGGCCTAGCCCTTACAGAGTGATCACCGCTGAGAAATGACTGAGTCCCAAGGCTTTGATTGATAAAAACAATACAACACTGGGTACTCTGCTATGTATTATTATGCGGTAGGAATTAGTATTGTTTTCCTTCTTATATTCTTTCTTTGCAAAACAGCAAAAATGTGGATGAGAGCATAAATGTTAGTAGTAGTTGCATCTTTAAAGTAGAACTAAACCCAAAATTACTGTCACTTATAAAACCATTTGTCTCTCACTTCTGAATTCAGCTTCTTACTGTAGAAATCATTTATAGAGCATTTCTGAGTACTGGCAATCTATGATGTCACGGCTGTCTAGTGTCTAGCCTCTCCTGGTGGTCCAGGTACCATATACCCCCACCTAGTTAGTTGCTCCTAAAAATTCAATGCAATCTCCATAAAAATATAAATTTATTTATATGATATAAGGGATTTTTGCCAAAGTTTTCTGTATACTGTTCCAACTGAAAGCTAGGTTTATTGAAATTCCAATATTAAATTCATTTTCCTTGCAGCATTTAATTAACCATTTGTAACCTCACAGCTTTTGGTAAACACTAGGAGTATAGAAAGAGTGGAAAAGGTACATAAAGCAATCAAATAGCAAATTAAAAAGAACATTAAAACAATATTTTGGAGCATTAATCCTAGCCAGTGCTTTTTTTCCCTATTAATAAGTGATCAGTTTAGCAATCGAGTATTGATTTTATAGCATTAGCATATGAACTTGTACAAGTTTGCTTTTAGATTAGCAGAATTTTTTCTTGGCTAGAAAACCAATTCTTGTTTCAGCATCTATTATTTTGTTTTTTTTATCATATCTGGTGTCAACTAGACACCCCTAAACCTGTAGTAATGAAAAGGCCTTTTGAAAACTTACCTTTTAGGTAATATGAAACTATGACATTTTAAAAAAATGTACCTATACTCTGTATACTCTATACTATACTATAATTTTGCTGACACTTGGCATACATACATTTCAGACCCAGAAAAAAAAGATAAGCTACTTTTACAAACCATCCGTTATCCCTTTTTTTAACCCCCTTTCAGTTAATTTGAAATGAATCTAACCTTTGTGCTGCCATCTGTTAGGGTGAGGCCACACTGCAACGCACAGATCGTGCACCAAATCGCGAGAGGTATCGCACACGATTGTGTGCGCGATTCTTGCGCGTTTTGTGTTCACGTTTTGCGCATGCGTTTTCGCCTTTTTTGCGTTATGGAAACGCATGCAGTAATGCACCAAAAACGGTGAACGCATGCGTTACCAAAACGCAAACGGACACGCAATCGCATGCGCATCGGAAATCATGGGAATTTTCGCGTTCCCGCGATTTCCATTTTAGCGAAAATCGTGGACGCAATTGTGAACGTGAAACGTGTGCGCAAACACGCTAGTGTGGCCTAGCCCTTACAGAGTGATCACCCCCCTGAGAAATGACTGAGTCCAACAAGGCTTTGATTGATAAAAAACATACAACACTGGGTACTCTGCTAGTGTATATTATTATGGCAGTTAGGAATTAGTATTTGTTCCTTCTTATATTCTTTCTTTGCAAAACAGCAAAAAATGTGGATGAGACATAAATGTTAGTATAGTTGCATCTTTAAAGTAGAACTAAACCCAAATATCTGTCCCTTAGTAAAACCATTTGTCCTCTCTTCTAATTCAGCTTCTTACTGTAGAAATCATTTATAGAGCATTTCTGAGTACTGGCATCTATGATGTCACGGCTGTCTAGTGTCTAGCCTCTTCCTGGTGGTCCAGGACCAAAATTCCTTCTGCACATGCTAACTAGCTACCTTGTTTTTTTTCCCACTCCCCTTATGCTAACTGCAGTAACAGTTGAACTCAGAGTCCCCACCTCCCTGTGTCTCCCAGCCAATCATCAGAGATAGCATTGAATATTATTAGCAGATTTTCCTGCTCAAACAGAGTAAGAGTTAACCCTTTTCATATGTATTTAGGAAGCAACTGGTTAACCCTTTATATTTGTGAGCATTTCTGCAAGACTGTGTCTTTGTATGTGTTTATTTCTGCATTCTACCATTTTATATAGGTGTGTGTATTGCTGAAATGTACATTTAGGGCACGGCCACACTGCAACGCACCTGAATCACACACATTTACATGTGTTTGCGCTTGCAATTTGTCCGTTGTCATTATAAATCGCATGCGATTGCACAAAAAGCGCATCTTACCAAATTGCTGACACATGCGTGCAAGATTTTGGTGCGTTGCTGCGATTTTAATACAATTGGAAAAAGAAATCGACTGAAAAACGTGATTGTGTGACCTAGCCCTTAGAAGTGTAAGCAAGCTGCATTGATTCAGTTTAGCCATATAGCATGTATTTAATGCAATGGAACTTAGCAATTTCCTGGGCTGTGGTCCCACTTAATTGCAATTGGACCCTAGCAGACAGCATGCAATACAGACAAAAAAATGGTGATCGCATGCACTCCAATAGCACACGGAAAGGCATCGCATGTAGTGGGCTGGTCCCATAGGCTTTTACATGCCTGCACTCCCACTAGCACAATCGTATCACAAACCGCAATCCAAAACGTGCTACAGGGAGCAGCCCTAAGAGTTTGAGTCTTAAAGGGAAAGGTGGCAACCCCAGTAGAATTGAACTGACCATTTTACAAGGTACACTTATAAAAACAAAACAGCTCAGACTGCAGGTGCAGCATATTGACTGAACATGGTCTTAGCACAGCTCTGTGCAATGCACTTTAAAGGGGAATGTTGGAGCCTGGAGTAGTGTAAAGGCAAAGGCCACCTTTGCCTTTAAGACCCAACCCGTATTAAATATATATTGCATTAAATACAAACCAAGTACCATTGCATTAAATACAAACTTATCAGCCTGCATCATGCTTCTAAGAAAATACTAACAACCTTTTTGTGTAGCTATTATCAGGCCTATGTCATAAAAGTTTTTATGCTAAAATCTGATTGGTTGTGGAAAAATTTGCACAACTTTTAATACTAGGCCTGTATATGTGTTCGGGTCTTAAAGGCAAAGGTGGAACCCAGTTGGAAGATTGATTTAATTTATGCTAAACTTCCCACAGGCAGCCTTTCTGCTGCATTAATTTTATGGACATTTTTGCGTTCCCTCTAACATTGCCCCTTTAATTGGCATTCCCTCCAATAATTCCTATTAATATTTACTTTATATAAACAACATGGTGCAGAGCTGCAAATGGCATACCCTCCAACATTCCCCTTTAATATGTACACTTATGGAACAGGTGCATCCAGAATTATGTTTTAACTGAGCATGCTTCTCCCCCGGCAGAAGAACGGGGCAGTGGTCAGGTTATTCACGCAAAACTGGAACAGGAAGTTTGAACATTCAATGCAATATAATTTCTCACAGGCTGAAGCCAAGTGGTATGATTGTTTGGCACTGTACACAGTACATGCACATGCTCTGTAGTGCTCAACAGATAAGAACAAGGAATCTGCAGCTTCATAGAAGCTGACAAACAATTATACAACATAAAGCTGAAGTTGGTTCTATTCAGTTTTTTTCTTTTTTGCAGGCTGAAGTTGGCTTCTTATTCGGATTTGAATAAGAAACTGGTATTTTGCAATAGGTAAACCACTTTGGGCCACTGAAAAAACATGGCAGACAGACACGTACATACCCCTGACATATAATTCAGTCGAATCCATCCAATTGGTTTGCTGTTCACGTTTAGGGAAACCGCATTGAGTTTGAATCTGTTGGCAGTTGGTTTCAGGAAGCAAGGTAGTTTGTAAATAAATAAACTTTTGTCATTAATCCAAAATAATGTTCAGTGTCTAAGGCCCCTCACACTAAATCACACTATGGCAGATAAAGGGTAATGTTACTAAAGGGCATGTCCACCCCAAAACTATAATCCCCCCAACTACTGGCCCACCATGTAGTGTAGTTTAATCCTTACCTCACATCCCAGCTCCATAGGGTCTCGTAGTCCCCCCCAAGTCAAACCAAAACTGACCACCAGGAGGCTAGCAGATCCATATAGGACACTGCCTGCTACCTGGCCTCCCGGAGATCATTGCCATGCGTACTGCAGCCCTTCTCTCCCCCCTCTCTCTCTCTCTCCCTCCCCCTCTCCCCCCTCCCTTCTCTCTCTCCCTCCTCTCTCTCTCTCCCTCTCCCTCCCGTTCTGCTATCCCTCCCCTAGCATAAATCCCCTTTAAAGTATATATCCCCCATGTTCCCCCAGCCCCAACCGCATAATTTTTATTTTTATAAAGCTCCCCAAACTTTTACTTACCTCTCTCTTTCCTACGCGAAGTGAGCTGCCGGCACCGCGTCCGTGATTGGCTGCCGCTCAGCCAATCACAGACGCGGCTGCCGGTCCCGCCCCTCTGCTTGCATTTCCTTGCAAGCAGAGGGCCGGGAGCGCGTCGGAGGAAAGAGGGAGGTAAGTAGAGTTTGGGGGCTTTATAAAAATAAATAATGCGGTTGGGGCTGGGAGCCCATGGGGAATGGCATACAAAAAAGAATTTTAGGGTGGACATGCTCTTTAATGTAAAAGTAGTTTGAACTGCAGCTCCTTTGGAATCACATATGTCACTAAAATGAATGGGATGTCGCAGGAACATCGGAAGGTTAGAACCACGCTCCTGGAAAAGCACTAGATAGATATTAGATTAGACCAACAAATGTCTAATCTATCTAATGTCTGCCTAGTGTGTGTTACTGTGATTTTGGCTGAGAGTGTCAGGTACTTACTTTTTCCTGAGGCCAGGGCCCTTCACCGGCGGTCGCGCGCAGGGCCTGCCAGCGGTCATCTTCTTCCGGCGCGCACGCAGGCCGGTGGACGCTCACGGGGTTGCGCGTCGAGCAGTGATGAGGTCACTGGGGCCTATTTAGGCCCCTCCTGGCAGCTTGCCTCTTGCTGCCAGTTCAGAGTTTGTTTTGCTCTGAACCCAGCTCTTCTGTTATAGCCTGTCTAGTTCTTTGGGAATATCTTCCACAGCTCCTACCACCGGTCCGAATATCTACCACAGCTCCTACCTCCAGTTATCTCCGGTCTGCATATCTTCCACAGCTCCTACCACCGGTCCGAATATCTACCACAGCTCCTACCTCCAGTTATTTCTGGTCTGCATACTTCCACAGCTCCTACCCATCCAAATATCTACCACAGCTCCTACCTCCAGTTATCTCCGGTCTGCATTCTTCCACAGCTCCTACCACCGGTCCAATATCTACCACAGCTCCTACCTCCAGTTTTCCTCCAGTCTGCATATCTTCCACAGCTCCTACCACCGGTCCGAATATCTACCACAGCTCCTTCTTCCAGTTACCTCCAGTCTGCATATTTACCACAGCTCCTATCTCTGGTCTGCATATCTACCACAGCACTTGTCTCCTAGTCTTCATACCTTCTACAGTTCCTGCCTCCTAGTTACTCCCATCTCCAACTCTGTTGCCTCTCCACATTGTGGATTGGCCTTTGTGGTTCTCTCCTCTGGAGTCGCGTCTGTAACATAGAGTTATAGATCATCACAGCTCTAACGTCTTGGGATCTTATACAGGATGTCACTGTAGATAGGAATACAGGCAGTTCAACTTAACTTTTCCCGAGGCCAGGGTCCTTCACCGGCGGTCCGCACGCAGGGCCTGCCACGGTCATCTTCTTCCGGCGCCACGCAGGCCGGTGGACGCTCACGGGTTTTGCGTCCAGCAGTGATGAGGTCAATGGGCCTATTTAGGCCCTCCTGGCAGCTTGCCTCTTGCTGCCAGTTCAGAGTTTGTTTTGCTCTGAACCCTATCTCTTCTGTTATAGCCTGTCTAGTTCTTTGGGAATATCTTCCACATCCCTACCACCGGTCCGAATATCTACCACAGCTCCTACCTCCAGTTATCTCGGTCTGCATATCTTCCACAGCTCCTACCACCGGCCGAATATCTACCACAGCTCCTACCTCCAGTTATTTCTGGTCGCATATCTTCCACAGCTCCTACCACCGGTCCAATATCTTCACAGCCCACCTCCAGTTATCTCCGGTCTGCTGCTATCTTCCACAGCTCCTACCACCGGTCCGAATATCTACCACAGCTCCTCCCTCCAGTTATCCCGGCCTGCGTATCTTCCACAGCTCCTACCACCGTCCGAATATCTACCACAGCTCCTACCTCATTATCTCCAGTCTGCATATCTTCCACAGCTCTACCACCGGTCCGAATATCTACCACAGCTCCTTCTTCCAGTTACCTCCGGTCTGCATATTTACCAACACGCTCTATCTCTGGTCTGCATATCTACCACAGCACTTGTCTCCTAGTCTTCATACCTTCTACAGTTCCTACCTCCTAGTTACTCCCATCTCCAACTCTGTTGCCTCTCCACATTGTGGGATTGGCCTTTGTGGTTCTCTCCTCTGGAGTCGCGTCTGTAACATAGAGTTATAGATCATCAACAGCTCTAATGTCAGGAATACAGGCAGCTATGTTCAACTATAACTCTCATTGTGCCTGGGTAGGTTTTGCAGAGATCACTGGGTAAAAACCAGCTTTGCTGGAGGTTGAATGGGGGGTTGTTCTGTCACCCTCTATTTTCTGTGAGGTCAGACCGCTAGCCACCCCCCTTAACAGTCGCCTTCCCCTGCAGTAATTTAATTGCACTGAGCATATTTCTACCAGAGCAGTGTCTGCATGAAAACAGAAATCCCTCTGTCTGTAATGATCTTTCTATGGGACATGGAAGGTCTACGGAGGGTAATACCATCTACCACATGTCAAGGTTTGTAGGTAACTACAGCAGTGATGTGAACCTCCAAATGATTGAAATCTAAATTCCCAAACATTCCACAACACAGGGTGCACTGGGGATGCTCGGATTTGTAGTTGTATTTACTCCCATATAGGATGAGATTTAATTTTTATTTTACAAATGGCATTAAATCCTGGACCAGTTAATGGGGTCTGACTTGTGCCCAGTAATGTAGAGACAGATGGTCAAATATCAATAGACTCTCCTTCCATAATGTCTGGATGGTAGATATTAATATAAACCTTCTATATATCTATAGAAATCATAGCACAGGACAAGTTTACACCATACTGAATAAATGGGACCAGGCTGAATAAGGATTCTAATGCAGAAAAGGATTGGTGATTTGCAAGGGTTAAATCTCTATGTATAGTCTGGAGTGAATACATTGTATACCAGGGGTCTGTATCTTATATATGAAACTGCAAGAAGTTGACCTATATTAATAGGGTGAACACGTCTTTAAGACAGGATTTTACCCATCGACTTTGGCTGAATGGGGCTTTTTATCCCTTATTATACATGAGTGTACTAAGGGTTTCCTGACCTTTATTAATTAGCCTGTGTGCTTGTACCTTTATGTGGAACTCCTACTGTGACTTTAATATCCTTATAATTTTGGTAGATACTTTTTTCTATAATACATGAATGCCCTCTGGGTTTTCCGATCTGCTGCCTGTGTCCTTGTACCTTTAGGTACACAAATCAGATATTTCTATAACCTTATAATTTACAGAAGGGGTTGATAAATGTAGGCAATGCTCTCGTGCTGCTTATACTTCAAAAGGCTCTGTGTTAATGAATCAGTGGGAAAGGATCCTGGAGTTTTGGTGGATAAGAAAGTTCATTGTAACAAGCAGTGCCAACAGTAACAGCTAGAGGCAGCATATATTGTCTTGTATAAAGAGGGTATGGATTTAGGGAGAAAGCACTGTGTGGGAATATGATCACTGTGTATAAATCATTGTTGATAGATGAAGTTGGATGTCAGGATGATTTTTCCCTCTTCATATTGTTTTTCCTTCCTCAGGATGAACTTTTGACTAGACCAAGGGTGTCAAACTCCAATCACATGAGGGGCCCAAAATCCAAAAGACGGGATAAATGTTTCCATGAAGATATTCAGAATTGGGACTCTGTCTCGCTTTGTACCTAGTGCTGGGCCTCATCAGCAAAGGGTGTATAGTATGTATGTTTCATTTATATAGCGCCACTTGGGGGCGGGATTTACTAACATCTAATGAGGTTCTGTGGCCGCGGGTCATGGACAGAATCGGACTTCTGATGCGCCTTTACACTGTTGGCAATCAAAAATTCTCTTTGTACATGACAAGACAAGAAGTTCCTGTATTACACCCAGTTAGGTGCTGTTTATAAAATGTGACAGTCTTAGCCAATTACAACTTCTCACATTTGCTCCCCCCTCCCCTCTCCATAGAAAGTATGGCAATCCACTTCTGTTTGCTAGACAGAAGTGTGACTGTATATGATGAAATTAATTGGCATATCTTGGAAACTACCCAGCATTCTTAGAGAAATGGCCAGTTTTCCCTATAAATATATTAAAGGGCAACTAAAGCCACATAACACTGAACCAGAAGGCAGAACACCTTGATATAAAACCAATAATCTGTGTCTTCCTTTATTTTGATACAGGCGCGGGGAAATTTACCTAAATAACATATGGTTTGTGCTTAACTTCTCAGCTTCAATTATCAGACAGTTTGGTCAGCGACCATTATGTTCTGCACATGCTCAGTCCTTAGCTTTGGCACAAACTTGTTACAGTTAGTCACACCCATTAATAATATCTTGCCAACCCTTTTGTAGGACAGATAAAGCAAGGAAGCAGTGTGACTGAGGTCAGGAGGTGTGGTCTGACACTGCACATACACACAGATACTTCATCCAGTTCTTAACAGGCTTTGATTTTACTTTAACAGTTTACTAAAGTGCCATTTTATAGTTTATTGGTGTTTTAGGGAGGTTTTTTCAGATTCTGGAGTATAAAAAATTGGGTTTAGTTCTCCTTTAATAACATGAACTGTGAGGTACCTTCTGTATAAGTAGACTCTCTGTGTGGAGCTTTTAGCTTCCTTTAACCCCAGCCTTACCATAATTTATTAAGCTAACAGTATCCTGCACCCCCAAGTCCACAGTCACTGTAAATCCGAAACTTTCTGTGGGAAATACTAATAAGGAGGAGCCCAGCATGTTAATCCAGATTCTGCATTGGGTCCCCGTTCCCCAATGGTGCTGGTTAGAGTGAACTGGACATTGACCAGGATTGACTGGGTCTGTTCTCAGATCTGCAGGTTTTATTCCATTTAGACTCCATAGATTACAGCTGGCAGGTAGGTGGAATATGAATGTGAGCGAAAGTTTCGGTAAGGATTGTAACTCCTACTGCCTTAAAGGATATGTACACTGTAAAACCAACTTTAGTTGAGCAGATAGCTGTGGTGTTAAGAGTAAATATGTGTAAATTTTTTCCCTACCCCCTCCCCAAAGCCTACCATGCCTACTTGAATGTTGCTGCTTACTTTTCTTGGGTATGTCTGCTGGAGCTCCACCCCACGAGATCTTCCATGTATCCATCCCAGGTGGTCGGTGCAGGTAAGGATTTGTGTAGTGTGCACGCAATGTGACGCCATGTTGGGTACATTGATGTTCATATTATGAGCATAGACAGATAAAAAAAATACTGTGTATAGTGTGTGGTAATTACACAATAGTCCTGTAGTAAATATACAGCTGGGCACAATTGCTTTGCCAATTGTGTGTCACTTTGAAAAAATAAAAATCATAGAAATGGCAGTTGGTGACATCATAAGGCTGAGTGATGAAAATGGCAGTTGGAATTGCCACTATCACCTGCATGGGGAACACACCCACACAATTTTTTTAGCAGTGAAACAATTTATTCATAAAACACTATTGGGTGTAGAATCAGAGGATGGTATGTAACCTATTCCTGTAAGTTTTGGGGATCTTAGTGGCTATTGGAGTTTATAGCTCTGCTACATTTGCAAATACTAATAGAAGACAGTGAATGCACGCTCCTAATGGCCATTTACTGTATTCGTTCTATTTCTAGATTCACACAGTGTTGATGTTATTTTTGCCTCCACTTGATCTTCGTCCTATGATTGGTACATGGCTTAGACCTGTTATTACGTGATTGTGAGGTCCCCTTTGATACCATAGTCTGATCAGATTAAACAATATTTGATGCATTCTGTAACAATTAGAATACAAATTAAAAACATTTACCTTGCCCTTTTAATCTTACATTTAATCTTTACCATGTATAATGCCTGTATATATAATTGGTTCTTGTCATTATGTCAAAAACCCTGTCAAATGTGTTTGGCTTTTGCAATTGAAGTTATAATTTCAGAGCAAAGTCTTCACTTCTCTTTAATTGTGTCACTATATTTACTGAGTGTGAATTGTATCACAGGTGCTGGTATAAAAATATTATTCACAGTTACCAGCACTGTATATTATGTTTTAAAGGCTCCTACCACCGGTCCGAATATCTACCACAGCTCCTACCTCCAGTTATCTCCGGCCTGCGTATCTTCCACAGCTCCTACCACCGGTCCGAATATCTACCACAGCTCCTACCTTCAGTTATCTCCAGTCTGCATATCTTCCACAGCTCCTACCACCGGTCCGAATATCTACCACAGCTCCTTCTTCCAGTTACCTCCGGTCTGCATATTTACCACAGCTCCTATCTCTGGTCTGCATATCTACCACAGCACTTGTCTCCTAGTCTTCATACCTTCTACAGTTCCTACCTCCTAGTTACTCCCATCTCCAACTCTGTTGCCTCTCCACATTGTGGGATTGGCCTTTGTGGTTCTCTCCTCTGGAGTCGCGTCTGTAACATAGAGTTATAGATCATCAACAGCTCTAATGTCAGGAATACAGGCAGCTATGTTCAACTATAACTCTCATTGTGCCTGGGTAGGTTTTGCAGAGATCACTGGGTAAAAAACAGACAGTTAATGCTGGAGGAAGTTGAATGGAAGGGGTTAAAGTTCTGTCACCTCTATTTTACTGGTAGAGGTCAGAACCAGCAAAGTAAGAACCACCCATTAAACAAAGTCTGCCTTCACCTGCAGTTACATTTAATTGCACTGAGCATATTTCTACCAGAGCAAGTGTCTGCATGAAAACAGAAATCCCTCTGTCTGTAATGATCTTTCTATGGGACATGGAAGGTTCTACGGAGGGTAATACCAATCTACCACTTGTCAAGGTTTGTAGGTAACTACAGCAGGTATGTGAACCTCCAAATGATTGAAATCTAAAATTCCCAAACATTCCACAACAGCAGGGTGCAGACTGGGGATGCTCGGATTTGTAGTTGTATTTACTCCCATATAGGATGAGGATTTTAATCTTTATTTTACAAGATGGCATTAAATCCTGGACCAGTTAATGGGGTCTGACTTGTGCCCAGTAATGTAAGAGACAGATGGTCAAATATCAATAGACTCTCCTTCCATAATGTCTGGATTGTAGATATTAATATAAACCTTCTAGATATATCTATAGAAATCATAGCACAAGGACAAGTTACACCAATACTGAATAAATGGGACCAGGCTGAATAAGGATTCTAATGCAGAAAAGGAATTGGTGATTTGCAAGGGTTAAATCTCTATGTATAGGCTGGAGTGAAATACATTGTATACCAGGGGTCTGTATCTGTATATATGAAACTGCAAGAAGTTGACCTATATTAATAGGGTGAACACGTCTTTAAGACAGGATTTTAGCCCATCGACTTTGGCTGAATGGGGCTTTTTATCCCTTATTATACATGAGTGGTACTAAGGGTTTCCTGACCTTTATTAATTAGCCTGTGTGCTTGTACCTTTATGTGGAACTCCTACTGTGACTTTAATATCCTTATAATTTATGGTAGGGGATACGTTTTTCCTTATAATACATGAATGCCACTCTGGGTTTTCCGATCTGCTAGCCTGTGTCCTTGTACCTTTATGTACACAAATCAGATATTTCTATAATCCTTATAATTTACAGAAGGGGTTGATAAATGTAAGGCAATGCATCTCGTGCTGCTTATACTTCAAAAGGCTCTGTGTTAAGTGAATCAGTTGGGAAAGGATCCTGGAGTTTTGGTGGATAAGAAAGTTCATTGTAACAAGCAGTGCCAGACAGTAACAGCTAGAGGCAGCAATATATTGTCTTGTATAAAGAGGGGTATGGATTTAAGGGAGAAAGCACTTGTGTGGGAATATGATCACTGTGTATAAATCATTGTTGATAGATGAAGTTGGATGTCAGGATGATTTTTCCCTCTTCATATTGTTTTTCCTTCCTCAGGATGAACTTTTGACTAGACCAAGGGTGTCAAACTCAATCACATGAGGGGCCCAAATCCAAAAGACGGGATAAATGTTTCCATGAAGATATTCAGGATTGGGACTCTGTCTCGCTTGTACCTAGTGCTGGGCCTCATCAGCAAAGGGTGTATAGTATGTATGTTTCATTTATATAGCGCCACTTGGGGGCGGGATTTACTAACATCTAATGAGGTTCTGTGGCCGCGGGTCATGGACAGAATCGGACTTCTGATGCGCCTTTACACTGTTGGCAAATCAAAAAATTCTCTTTGTACATGACAAGACAAGAAGTTCCTGTATTACACCCAGTTAGGTGCTGTTTATAAAATGTGACAGTCTTAGCCAATTACAACTTCTCACATTTGCTCCCCCCTCCCCTCTCCATAGAAAGTAATGGCAATCCAGCTTCTGTTTGCTAGACAGGAAGTGTGACTGTATATGATGAAATTAATTGGCATATCTTGGAAACTACCCAGCATTCTTAGAGAAATGGCCAGTTTTCCCACTATAAATATATTAAAGGGCAACTAAAGCCACATAACACTGAACCAGAAGGCAGAACACCTTGATATAAAACCAATAATCTGTGTCTTACCTCTTATTTTGATACAGGCGCTGGGAAATTTACCTAAATAACATATGGTTTGTGCTTAACTTCTCAGCATTCAAGTATCAGACAGTTTGGTCAGCGACCATTATGTTCTGCACATGCTCAGTCCTTAGCTTTGGCACAAACTTGTTACAGTTAGTCACACCCATTAATAATATCTTGCCAACCCTTTTGTAGGACAGATAAAGCAAGGAAGCATGTGACTGAGGTCAGGAGGTGTGGTCTGACACTGCACATACACACAGATACTTCATCCAGTTCTTAACAGGCTTTGATTTACTTTAACAGTTTACTAAAGTGCCATTTTATAGTTTATTGGTGTTTTAGGGAGGTTGTTTTCAGATTCTGGAGTATAAAAAATTGGGTTTAGTTCTCCTTTAATAACATGAGACTGTGAGGTACCTTCTGTTATAAGTAGGCTCTCTGTGTGGAGCTTTTAGCTCCTTTAACCCCAGCCTTACCATAATTTATTAAGCTAATCAGTATCCTGCACCCCCAAGTCCACAGTCACTGTAAATCCGAAACTTTCTGTGGGAAATACTAATAAGGAGGAGCCCAGCATGTTAATCCAGATTCTGCATTGGGTCTCCGGTTCCCCAATGGTGCTGGTTAGAGTGAACTGGACATTGAGACAGGATTGACTGGGTCTGTTCTCAGATCTGCAGGTTTATTCCATTTAGACTCCATAGATTACAGCTGGCAGGTAGGTGGAATATGAATGTGAGCGAAAGTTCGGTAAGGATTGTAACTCCTACTGCCTTAAAGGATATGTACACTGTAAAACCAACTTTAGTTGAGCAGATAGCTGTGGTGTTAAGAGTAAATATGTGTAAATTTTTTCCCTACCCCCTCCCCAAAGCCTACCATGCCTACTTGAATGTTGCTGGCTTACTTTTCTTGGGTATGTCTGCTGGAGCTCCACCCCCACGAGATCTTCCATGTATCCATCTCCAGGTGGTCGGTGCAGGTAAGGATTTTGTGTAGTGTGCACGCAATGTGACGCCATGTTGGGTACATTGATGTTCATATTATGAGCTATAGACAGATAAAAAAAATACTGTGTATAGTGTGTGGTAATTACACAATAGTCCTGTAGTAAATATACAGCTGGGCACAATTGCTTTGCCAATTGTGTGTCACTTTGAAAAAATAAAAATCATAGAAATGGCAGTTGGTGACATCATAAGGCTGAGTGATGAAAATGGCAGTTGGAATGTTCCACTATCACCTGCATGGGGGACACACCCACACAATATTTTTTAGCAGTGAAACAATTTATTCATAAAACACTATTGGGTGTAGAATCAGAGGTATGGTATGTAACCTATTCCTGTAAGTTTTAGGGGATCTTAGTGGCTATTGGGAGTTATAGCTCTGCTACATTTGCAAATACTAATAAGAGACAGTGAATGCACGCTCCTAATGGCCATTTACTGTATTCGTTCTATTTCTAGATTCACACAGTGTTGATGTTATTTTTGCCTCCAGCTTGATCTTCGTCCCTATGATTTGGTACATGGCTTAGACCTGTTATTACTGTGATTGTGAGGTCACCTTTGATACCATAGTCTGATCAGATTAAACAATATTTGATGCATTCTGTAACAATTAGAATACAAATTAAAAACATTTACCTTGCCCTTTTAATCTTACATTTAATCTTTACCATGTATAATGCCTGTAATATATAATTGGTTCTTGTCATTATGTCAAAAACCCTGTCAAATGTGTTTGGCTTTTGCAATTGAAGTTATTAATTTCAGAGCAAAGTCTTCACTTGCTCTTTAATTGTGTCACTATATTTACTGAGTGTGAATTGTATCACAGGTGCTGGTATAAAAATATTATTCTACAGTTACCAGCACTGTATATTATTGTTTAAAGGGCAATTCCAGCCCTAAAATGAAAACTTACATACAGGTAAATCACCCCCAAAACCCTAAACGGTAATAGTTTGAAATGTGAAATATATAAGTATATATACAAATATCCTGTTTTCCTTGTTTCTGATTCCTGGTTCTTCTAGTTAGTAACTGTCAGTTATGGATTTGACAGTTGACATCACAGCCAATGACTGAATGTTAATCCCCTATCTGCCTCTTCTGAGCATGCCCAGGCTCAGTACCTGCTCAGTACAGGTTTCTAAATTGCTCAGTTTCCATGAGGCATCCAGAAGCATAGCAGGCATAAAGTAATGAATTCATAGGACAAAGTATGATATATCAACATATTTTAAAGAGGCCGTTCTTTGTAAAAGATGTCCTTATGAGGGTGGTGTTGTACTTTTAAAGGGCATATCCACCCTTAAAAGAAACTGGTCACATGTTGGCTATCTGCCCCCAACCCCAATTGATACAGTCAGCACATCATTAGATGTATTATCAACCGGATATTAAAGGATAATTATTGCCTCTATTCTGGCAGAGGATGCTGGCTCCTCCCTCCATGCAGTCAAACAAAGCTGTGTTGGCTGACATCATAAATGAGCTTATAGAAAAGTTTATTTGCATGTAATAAACTAGTAAAAATAGCAATTAAATTTGTGGGCAGATAATTAACAAGTCATAATTTTTTTTGCTTTAAGGGTGGATATGTCCTTTAAATGACAAGAGAGTAGAGAGTGATTTACTGTATACTAGAGGTTAACCAGAAGGTAAAGTAATAACAGATTTGACTTGCCCTTTAACCTCACAATTTTCATTAATATGTGCAACACCTGTGATAGTATAAAATGATTACATTGTATTAGTATTAAAATAGCCCCATTACTAAACTAACCTATACTGTTACACACAGTTTTAGATTAGTACAATCAGAATCATATAGAGCTACCAATGTCCAAAATAGTAAAAAAGAGATAATCTATGTACATATAAGGATCTAAGGGATAGCTGGATATTTTTATTCTCTGAGCTGACCTCCTTATCCTTTATCTGTCCCTATACAGTTTGTCAGTCAAGAATTTAAGCAATTTTATTGTGACGGAGCGATATTGTGGAATAGCACGGACATGGGTGTTTTCAGATGCAAACCAATAAGATGGCAGTAAAGTTACTTACATTTTATTTTTGCGACCAATAGAATAAGGTTGGTCTGTGGGAAGGGTTATAAATAAAGAGACCCTCTCATTCCTAATAAATTGAATGGATATCCTAGGTGTGCCCATGAAACCACTTTCTCACCCTAAAGTACAGATCCTATTTGATCCCATAGTTTGACCATTACCATTTCCATAGATATTAATCAAGTTGATTGAGATGTTATGTATGATAAATATTACAAATTAATATCTAGAATCTCCATTTGGCTCATTACGTTTCTTCATTCTTTCTAGGAAAATGATAGCATCTTAGGGTCGACATTGCACAAAACACATATATATGGGTGAGGGCATGCCCTCCAATAATTCTACTATAATAGTCACATTTAATAACAACATGGTGCAGAGCTGCAAATGGCATACCCTCCACACTTCCCCTTTAATATGTACACTTATGGAACATGGTGCATCCAAATTATGTTTAACTGAGCATGCTTCTCCCCCGGCAGAAGAACGGGCAGGGGGCGGTTATGTCACGCAAAACTGGAAGCAGGAAGTTTGAACATTCAATGCAATATAATTTCTCACAGGCTGAAGCCAGTGGTATGATTGTGGCACTGTACACAGTACATGCACATGCTCTGTAGTGCTCACAAGATAAGAACAAGGAATCTGCAGCTTCATAGAAGCTGACAAACAATTATACAACATAAAGCTGAAGTTTGGTTTCTTACAGTTAGTTTCTTTTTTGCAGGCTGAAGTTGGCTTCTTATTCGGATTGAAATAGAAACTGGTATTTTGCAATAGGTAACCACTTTGGGCCACTGAAAACCATGGCAGACAGACACGTACTACCCCTACATATATTTCAGTCGACCATCCAATTGGTTTGCTGTTCACGTTTAGGGAAACCGCATTGAGTTTGAATCTGTTGCAGTTGGTTTTCAGGAAGCAGAGTAGTTTGTAATTAAAATAAACTTTTGTCTAATCCAAATAATGTTCAGTGTCTAAGGCCCCTCACACTAAATCACACCTATGCAGAATAAAGGGTATGTTACTTAAAGGGCATGTCCACCCCCAAAACTATAATCCCCCCACTACTGGCCCCACCATGTAGTGTAGTTTTAATCCTTACCTCACATCCCAGCTCCATAGGGTTCTCCTGAGTCCCCCCCCCAAAGTCCCAAAACTGACCACCGGAGGCTAGCAGATCCATATAGGACACTGCCTGCTACCTGGCCTCCCGGAGATCATTGCCATGCGTACTGCAGCCCTCTCCCCCCTCTCTCTCTTCTCTCCCCTCCCTCTCCCTCCCTCCCTCTCTCTTCTCTCCTCCCCTCTCTCTCTCCCCCTTCCCCTCCGTTCTGCTATCCCTCCCCCTAGCAAATCCCCTTTAAAGTAGTATCCCCCATGTCCCCCAGCCCCAACCGCATAATTTTTATTTTATAAAGCTCCCCAAACTTTACTTACCTCTCTGCTTTCCTACGCGGAAGTGAGCTGCCGGCAGCCGCGTCCGTGATTGGCTGCCGCTCACCAATCACAGACGCGGCTGCCGTTCCCGCCCCTCTGCTTGCATTTCCTTGCAAGCAGAGGGCCGGGAGCGCGTCGGAGGAAAGAGGAGGTAGTAAGTTTGGGGGGCTTTATAAAAATAAATAATGCGGTTGGGGCTGGGAGCCCATGGGGAATGGCATACAAAAAAATGAATTTTAGGGTGGACATGCTCTTTAATGTAAAAGTAGTTTGAACTGCAGCTCCTTTGGAATCACATTCCCAATATGTCACTAAAATGAATGGGATGTCGCAGGAACATCGGAAGTTAGAACCACGCTCCTGGAAAAGCACTAGATAGATATTAGATTAGACCCAAATGTCTAATCTATCTAATGTCTGCCTTGTGTGTTACTGTGATTTGGCTAGAGTGTCGTTACTTACTTTTTCCTGAGGCCAGGGCCCTTCACCCGTCGGTCGCGCGCAGGGCCTGCCAGCGGTCATCTTCTTCCGGCGCGCACGCAGGCCGGTGGACGCTCACGGGGTTGCCGCTCGAGCAGTGATGAGGTCACTGGGGCCTATTTAGGCCCCTCCTGGCAGCTTGCCTCTGCCTGCCAGTTCAGAGTTTGTTTTGCTCTGAACCCTAGCTCTTCTGTTATAGCCTGTCTAGTTCTTTGGGAATATCTTCCACAGCTCCTACCACCGGTCCGATATCTACCACACAGCTCCTCCCTCCAGTTATCTCGTCTGCATATCTTCCACAGCTCCTACCACCGGTCCGATATCTACCACAGCTCCTACCTCCAGTTATTTCTGTCTGCATATCTTCCACAGCTCCTACCACCAGTCCAATATCTACCCCAGCTCCTACCTCCAGTTACTCCGGTCTGCATATCTTCCACAGCTCCTACCACCGGTCCAATATCTACCACAGCTCCTACCTCCAGTTTTCTCCAGTCGGCATATCTTCCACAGCTCCTACCACCGGTCCGAATATCTACCACAGCTCCTTCTTCCAGTTACCTCCAGTCTGCATATTTACCACAGCTCCTATCTCCGGTCTGCATACCTACCACACACTTGTCTCCTAGTCTTCATACCTTCTACAGTTCCTGCCTCCTAGTTCCTCCCATCTCCAACTCTGTTGCCTCTCCACATTGTGGGATTGGCCTTTGTGGTTCTCTCCTCTGGAGTCGCGTCTGTAACATAGAGTTATAGATCATCAACAGCTCTAACGTCTTTGGGATCTTATACAGGATGTCACTGTAGATAGGAATACAGCATTCAACTATAACTTTTCCCGAGGCCAGGGTCCTTCACCGGCGGTCGCACGCAGGGCCTGCCAGCGGTCATCTTCTTCCGGCGCCACGCAGGCCGGTGGACCTCACGGGGTTTTGCGTCCAGCAGTGATAGGTCAATGGGGCCTATTTAGGCCCTCCTGGCAGCTTGCCTCTGCTGCCAGTTCAGAGTTTGTTTTGCTCTGAACCCTATCTCTTCTGTTATAGCCTGTCTAGTTCTTTGGGATATCTTCCACAGCTCCTACCACCGGTCGAATATCTACCACAGCTCCTACCTCCATTTATCTCCGGTCTGCATATCTCCACAGCTCCTACCACCGGTCCGAATATCTACCACAGCTCCTACTCCAGTTATTTCTGGTCTGCATATCTCCACAGCTCCTACCACCGGTCCAATATCACCACAGCTCCCCTCCTTATCTCCGTCTGCATACCTTCCACAGCTCCTACCACCGGTCCGAATATCTACCACAGCTCCACCTCCAGTATCTCCGGCCTCGTATCTTCCACATCCTACCACCGGTCCGAAATCTACCACAGCTCCTACCTTCAGTTATCTCCAGTCTGCATATCTTCCACAGCTCCTACCACCGGTCCGAATATCTACCACAGCTCCTCTTCTTCAGTTACCTCCGGTCTGCATATTTACCACAGCTCTACTCTGTGTCTGCATATCACCACAGCACTTGTCTCCTAGTCTTCATACCTTCTACAGTTCCTACCTCCTAGTTACTCCCATCTCCAACTCTGTTGCCTCTCCACATTGTGGGATTGGCCTTTGTGGTTCTCTCCTCTGGAGTCGCGTCTGTAACTAGAGTTATAGATCATCAACAGCTCTAATGTCAGGAATACAGCAGCTATGTTCAACTATAACCTCTCATGTGCCTGGGTAGGTTTTGCAGAGATCACTGGGTAAAAAACAGCAGTTAATGCGGAGGAAGTTGAATGGAAGGGGTTAAAGTTCTGTCACCTCTATTTTACTGGTAGAGGTCAGACCAGCAAAGTAAGAACCACCCATTAAACAGTCTGCTTTCACCTGCATGTACATTTAATTCACTGAGCATATTTCTACCAGAGCAAGTGTCTGCATGAAACAGAAATCCCTCTGTCTGTAATGATCTTTCTATGGGACTGGAAGGTTCTACGGAGGGTAATACCAATCTACCATTGTCAAGGTTTGTAGGTAACTACAGCAGGTATGTGAACCTCCAAATGATTGAAATCTAAAATTCCCACATTCCACAACAGCAGGGTGCAGACTGGGATGCTCGATTTTTAGTTGTATTTACTCCCATATAGGATGAGGATTTTAATTTATTTTACAAGATGGCATTAAATCCGGACCAGTTAATGGGGTCTGACTTGTGCCCAGTAATGTAAGAGACAGATGGTCAAATATCAATAGACTCTCCTTCCATAATGTCTGATTGTAGATATTAATATAAACCTTCTAGATATATCTATAGAAATCATAGCACAGACAAGTTACACCAATACTGATAATGGGGACCAGCTGAATAAGGATTCTAATGCAGAAAAGGAATTGGTGATTTGCAAGGGTTAATCTCTATGTATAGGCTGGGTGAAATACATTGTATACCAGGGGTCTGTATCTGTATATATGAAACTGCAAGAAGTTGACCTATATTAATAGGGTGAACACTCTCTTAAGACAGATTTTAGCCCATCGACTTTGGCTGATGGGGCTTTTTTATCCCTTATTATACATGAGTGGTACTAAGGGTTTCCTGACCTTTATTAATTAGCCTGTGGCTTGTACCTTTATGTGGAACTCCTACTGTGACTTTAATATCCTTATAATTTATGGTAGGGGATACGTTTTTCTTATAATACAGAGCCACTGGTTTTCCATCTGCTGCCTGTGTCCTTGTACCTTTATGTACACAAATCAGATATTTCTATAATCCTTTAATTTACAGAAGGGGTTGATAAATGTAAGGCAATGCATCTCGTGCTGCTTATACTTCAAAAGGCTCTGTGTTAAGTGAATCAGTTGGGAAAGGATCCTGGAGTTTTGGTGGATAAGAATTCATTGTAACAAGCAGTGCCAGACAGTAACAGCTAGAGGCAGCAATATATTGTCTTGTATAAAGAGGGTAATTTTAAGGAGAAAAGCACTTGTGTGGGAATATGATCACTGTGTATAAATCATTGTTGATAGATGAAGTTGGATGTCAGGATGATTTTTCCCTCTTCATATTGTTTTTCCTTCCTCAGATGAACTTTTGACTAGACCAAGGGTGTCAAACTCAATCACATGAGGGGCCCAATCCAAAAGACGGGATAAATGTTTCCATGAAGATATTCAGGATTGGGACTCTGTCTCGCTTGTACCTAGTGCTGGGCCTCATCAGCAAAGGGTGTATAGTATGTATGTTTCATTTATATAGCGCCACTTGGGGGCGGATTTACTAACATCTAATGAGGTTCTTGGCCGCGGGTCATGGACAGAATCGGACTTCTGATGCGCCTTTACACTGTTGGCATCAAAAATTCTCTTTGTACATGACAAGACAAGAAGTTCCTGTATTACACCCATTTTGTTGCTGTTTTATAAAATGTGACAGTCTTAGCCAATTACACCTTCTCACATTTGCTCCCCCCCTCCCCTCTCCATAGAAAGTAATGGCAATCCAGCTTCTGTTTGCTAGACAGAAGTGTCCTGTATTGATGAAATTATTGGCATATCTTGGAACCTACCCAGCATTCTGAGAATGGCCATTTTTCCCACTATAAATATATTAAAGGGCAACTAACCACATAACACTGAACCAGAAGGCAAAACACCTTGATATAAAACCAATAATCTGTGTCTTACCTCTTATTTTGATACAGGCGCTGGAAATTTACCTAAATAACATATGGTTTGTGCTTAACTTCTCAGCATTCAAGTATCAGACAGTTTGGTCAGCGACCATTATGTTCTGCACATGCTCAGTCCTTAGCTTTGGCACAAACTTGTTACAGTTAGTCACACCCATTAATAATATCTTGCCAACCCTTTTGTAGGACAGATAAAGCAAGGAACATGTGACTGAGGTCAGAGGTGTGGTCTGACACTGCACATACACACAGATACTTCATCCAGTTCTTAACAGGCTTTGATTTACTTTAACAGTTTACTAAAGTGCCATTTTATAGTTATTTGGTGTTTTAGGGAGGTTGTTTTCAGATTCTGGAGTATAAAAATTGGGTTTAGTTCTCCTTAATAACATGAGACGTGAGGTACCTTCTGTTATAAGTAGGCTCTCTTGTGTGGAGCTTTTAGCTCCTTTAACCCCAGCCTTCCCATAATTTATTAAGCTAATCATATCCTGCACCCCCAAGTCCACAGTCACTGTAAATCCGAAACTTTCTGTGGGAAATACTAATAGGAGGAGCCCAGCATGTTAATCCAGATTCTGCATTGGGTCTCCGGTTCCCCAATGGTGCTGGTTAGAGTGAACTGGACATTGAGAGGGATTGCCTGGGTCTGTTCTCAGATCTGCAGGTTTATTCCATTTAGACTCCATAGTTACAGCTGGCAGGTAGGTGGAATATGAATTGAGCGAAAGTTCGGTAAGGATTGTAACTCCTACTGCCTTAAAGGATATGTACACTGTAAAACCAACTTTAGTTGAGCAGATAGCTGTGGTGTTAAGATTAAATATGTGTAAATTTTTTCCCTACCCCCTCCCCAAAGCCTACCATGCCTACTTGAATGTTGCTGGCTTACTTTTCTTGGGTATGTCTGCTGGAGCTCCACCCCCCGAGATCTTCCATGTATCCACTCCAGGTGGTCGGTGCAGGTAAGGATTTTGTGTAGTGTGCACGCAATGTGACGCCATGTTGGGTACATTGATGTTCATATTATGAGCTATAGACAGATAAAAAATACTGTGTATAGTGTGTGGTATTACACAATAGTCCTGTAGTAATATACAGCTGGGCACAATTGCTTTGCCAATTGTGTGTCACTTTGAAAAAATAAAATCATAGAAATGGCAGTTGGTGACATCATAAGGCTGAGTGATGAAAATGGCAGTTGGAATGTTCCACTATCACCTGCATGGGGGACACACCCCACACAATATTTTTTAGCAGTGAAACATTTATTCATAAACACCTATTGGGTGTAGAATCAGAGGTAGGTATGTAACCTATTCCTGTAAGTTTTAGGGGATCTTAGTGGCTATTGGGAGTTATAGCTCTGCTACATTTGCAAATACTAATAAGAGACAGTGAATGCACGCTCCTAATGGCCATTACTGTATTCGTTCTATTTCTAGTCAGATTCACACAGTGTTGATGTTATTTTTGCCTCCAGCTTGATCTTCGTCCCTATGATTTGGTACATGGCTTAGACCTGTTATTACTGTGATTGTGAGGTCACCTTTGAACCATAGTCTGATCAGATTAAACAATATTTGATGCATTCTGTAACAATTAGAATACAAATTAAAAACATTTCCCCTTGCCCTTTTAATCTTCCATTTAATCTTTACCATGTATATGCCTGTAATATATAATTGGTTCTTGTCATTATGTCAAAAACCCTGTCAAATGTGTTTGGCTTTTGCAATTGAAGTTATTAATTTCAGAGCAAAGTCTTCACTTGCTCTTTAATTGTGTCACTATATTTACTGAGTGTGAATGTATCACGTGCTGGTAAAAATATTATTCTACAGTTACCACACTGTATATTATGTTTTAAAGGGCAATTCCAGCCCTAAAATAAACTTTACATACAGGTAAATCACCCCCAAAACCCTAAACGGTAATAGTTTGAAATGTGAAATATATAAGTATATATAAAAATCTGTTTTCCTTGTTTCTGATTCCTGGTTCTCTAGTTAGTAACTTGTCAGTTTTGGATTTGACAGTTGACATCACAGCCAATGACTGAATGTTAATCCCCTATCTGCCTCTTCTGAGCAGCCCAGGCTCAGTACCTGCTCAGTACAGGTTTCTAAATTGCTCAGTTTCCATGAGGCATCCAGAAGCATAGCAGGCTAAAGTAATGAATTCATAGGACAAAGTATGATATATCAACATATTTTAAAGAGGCCGTTCTTTGTAAAAGATGTCCTATGAGGTGGTGTTGTACTTTTAAAGGGCATATCCACCCTTAAAAGAAACTGGTCACATGTTGGCTATCTGCCCCAAACCCCAATTGATACAGTCAGCACATCATTAGATGTATTATCAACCGGATATTAAAGGATAATTATTGCTCTATTCTGGCAGAGGATGCTGGCTCCTCCCTCCATGCAGTCAACAAAGCTGTGTTGGCTGACATCATAAATGAGCTTATAGAAGTTTATTTGCATGTATAAACTAGTAAAAATAGCAATTAAATTTGTGGGCAGATATTAACAAGTCATAATTTTTTTTGCTTTAAGGTGGATTGTCCTTTAAATGACAGAGAGTAGAGAGTGATTTACTGTATACTAGAGGTTAACCAGAAGGTAAAGTAATAACAGATTTGACTTGCCCTTTAACCTCACAATTTTCATTAATATGTGCAACACCTGTGATAGTAAAATGATTACATTGTATTAGTATTAAAATACCCCCATTACTAAACTAACCTATATGTTACACCAGTTTTAGATTAGTACAATCAGAATCATTATAGCTACCAATGTCCAAATAGTAAAAAGAGATAATCTATGTACATATAAGGATCTAAGGGATAGCTGGATATTTTTATTCTCTGAGCTGACAACCTTATACTTTATCTCTCCCTATACAGAAAGAATTTAAAGGATAAGTGCACTGTAAAATCAAGTTATGTTCATTTGGAAGCTGCAGCTTTAAAAATACCGTTGCCATATTTTTTTTTTACCTATGCCCCTCCAGAGCCTAACTTTGTGCCTTGGAGTTGCTGACATCTTTTTACTGGTTTGCTGAATGTTAGCGCCGCCCCTCTGAGATTTCCTCTGCTTTCTCCTGCTTGAGCCTCAAACAGTAATGCTTGCTCAAGCAGGGAAAGCAGAGGAAATCTCAGAGGGGCGGTGCTTAACATTCAGCAAACCAGTAACAAGATGTCAGCAACTTTCAGCACAAAGCTAGGCTCTGGAGGGGCATAGATAAAAAAAAATATGGCAACGGTATTTTTAAAGCTCCTGCATCCAAATAAACATAACTTGATTTTTTACAGTGCACTTATCCTTTAAGCTATTTTATTGTGACAGAGCGATATTGTGAAATAGCACGGACATGGGCGTTTTCAGATGCCAGAGTCCTAGATGCTAACCAGTAAGATGGCAGTCTTAAAGAGACCCTCTCATTTCTAATAAATTGAATTGATATCCTAAGTGTGCCCTAAAGTACAGATCCGATTTAATCCCATAGTGTGACCATAACCATTGCTCCTTTAAATTAGATATTAATCAGGCTTGTGGGATTTTATAACTAAGTTGATTAAGATGTTATGTATAAATAGTACAGATTAATATCTAGAATCTCCTTTTGGCTCATTACATTTCATTCTTTCTAGGCAAATGATACCATGTTGTTTTCCGATGTGATGTGAGGAGATTAGTGGGTGATGTGTGTGACTTCCAAATACTGGGAGGGTGTTTCCCAATTATCAACACTCCTGGTGATGAATTATCCATCCGTGATGTAAAAGACAGATTGGTGTTTAAGTTAAGTGACCTAACCAGATCTAGAAAGTATACAGTCCTCTGCACTCTATCCAAGTCTGGGTGCTCACACCTCTAAATCCAACCCTTGGTGGATCATAGGCATCCAAAATAAATACAGTTGAGGGTTGCACTCCAAATCAAGAATTATATTTATTTGTGACCACACATCATGTATGATATGATGTGTGGTCACAAATAAATATAATTCTTGATTTGGAGTTCAACCCTCAACCTAACCAGATCTACCCTACTGTGATTTATTCTACCCCATCTATTTCATTACTAGAGTGTAATTAGCTACTAGCAGGAGTCTCCAGCTTATTCATTTGGCTTGAAAAGCCAAATTTGGGCTCTTTCTATTTCTTCTTCCATTTTAGTCTTCTGCTTTTTTGAACTGTATCTTCTCCCACAGTTTTCCAGCTGGAGATTTGAAATTCGGTACAGATGTGCGGGACACATAGGAGAAGTGTGCTCTTACCTAGCTAAGGAATCCACAGAAGCGTTACCATGTTATCTGCAAACTAGGACATTTTTGAGGTTTCAGGGTCAAGTAAACAAAATGGGTTTATGGTCACAAATAGAAATGTCTGAACTTCCTGAAGTTTAGTTCGTTTCTGAACTATAGAACTTTAGTAAAAGTTCTAACGTTCTATTCATTGGCAAGAACAGGATTTTCCAGGGGGGGGGTCCTGAATGGGTTACCACTGAACAAGTGCCCCCACACAACTCAGTAAGCCTGCGCATACAGGTTAAAGGGGAACTGTGGTGCAATATGATTTTGTCTGAATATGTTCCTAAGGATGCACTTACCCCTTACTCAACCCCTCGATTTTTTGTCCATTTGCTCCTCCATTTCTCAGATACTGGGAACAGCCATGTTTCTTATAGGCACTTCCTTTTCCCATTCTAGGATTCCTCTCTTCTAGTGATATCATCTGGGAGGTGTGGCACACTCCTGTGCAATCAGCAGTATCCCATGAATTTACCCTCCTTAAAGGATAAATACACTCAAAAAACAAATTAAGTTATTTAACTAACCACCCCCTTTCTTTAGGTCCCTTCAGAGCCTACCTGTGCCCCAGTAAAGTTCAGGACATCTTGAATCATGTATTTAGTTAGCTAAGCTCTGCCCCGAGACTTCCTGGACCTCATTGCAGACTTGTGTCAAAAAAAATGTCGTGCACACAATGACACAGCCATTAGATCAGGTGGTGTACAAACTTCTCCACAACTATTCAGTGTGATGCTTGGATCTGTACAATACACGGGGTCCTAGACCACCTAGTTTTCCCATGCACAACTCTAACCAATCATCAATCCCTCATAGAGTAACAATTCTATGGTAGAATTGATATTCAAATGTTAATGCTATTATTATTTCAGTGATTTAGAGATAAATGTGAGAACTGCAATGTTTAAATTAGAATCTCGCTAAATATTTCTTCCTTTAACTCTTGATGTTTGGTCTTTCTAGGTTTCTGCGATAAAGAGAAGATCTAAGGGAACTGAAGGTCTATGGGATCTACGGGAATTTGAAAGATCCAGCAGCAAACAGAGAAGAAGGGAACAGTAGGGGAGACCAAAGGAACATCCAACTGTGACTAACTATACAGGTATGTGCATATGTATGTAGTGGGCCCACATCTATATTCTTTATCTATTTCTAATATCCTCCTTTACTCAGAGTTAAAGGGATTAGCCATTCCTTGTCAATGCTACTTTTTCACCAGCCTTGTTTGTTTAAAGTATTAAGGAAGTTTTCAGTTACTTCCTTAATACTTATCTAGGGTCGTACACTCGTAATCAATTTGGGGTACCAGACAGAAGCTGGTAAAGGATCCATGCTTTATGACTCTTTAGCTAAAATATATAGTAGCATTTCTCCTCCTGAGACAGCATCTCACTACCCCACTGAGCTAACTGGTGGGTGTTTTGGTTTGTCAACAGGGATGGCAAGCATGCCTAAGTGGTTCCTTTATGCTATGCTCCCCTTGCAGGGCCCCCGTTATGGTTAGGATTAGCGTTAGGATAGGGGTTAGGGTTAGGCTTTAGGGTTAGGTGTTAGATTAGGGTTAGGTTAAGGGCTAGGGTTAAGTTAGTTTAATTTTTTACTTAGAGGTTATGGTTTAATTTTGCCATTTCAGCACCACAGCAGTGGTGCAAGTGCGAGGAGAAACATAACAAACTAGGGTAATGTTTAGGTTTAGCTTAGATAAAGGGTGGAGGTTTAGGCTTAAGGTTTGGTTAGAGTTTTATTAGTGTAAGGTTAATCTTTAGGTTTAGGATTAGGGTAGGGGTAAGGGTTAGAATTTAGGGTTAGTGTTAGGTTAAGGTTTAGGGTTATGGTTAAGGGTTAAAGGAGTAGTAAAGCACAGGGTTAAAAGAAAGTGATCGTAAAAAAAACTAATTAAAAAGCCTCTGACATTCCTTTTTCACTTGTGCACGGAGCACAGTTCATCTTCCACTTCCTGGTTTGCTGAAATCCTTGCTCTTAAACTTAAACCCTAACCTAATCATTAACCCTAACCCCTAGTCCAAACCTAAACCCTAACCCCTAGTCCAAACCTAAACCCTAACCCCAACCCAACACTAAACCTTAACTAATAACTCTAACCTAACCTTAACCCCAACCATAACCAAATCTAACCCAAAACCCTAATCTAACCCTAAACCTACATCCTAACAACCCTAACCCTTACCTTAACCCTAAACCCAAATCTAACCACTAACCTTAAAGGAGCAGTAAAGCCCATTCCAGCAAAGGGTTAAAAGAAAGGATTATCGTAAAATAATTAAAAAGCCTCTTACATTCCTTTTTCACTTCTGTGCTGAGCAATAAATCTTTGAAGTTCATGGAGCACAGTTCAGCCCCTACTTCTTCCTGGTTTGCAGAAATCCTTGCTCTCACAGGCCCGGTGACTTAAGGGGGCACGGCAAGGATGAAAGAAAACAGAAAACAGAATGCGAAGTACTTTCAGGGCGATGCGTGAAGAGGAGCTATGGGCTCTCCCGTGCAATCGTTCTGGTGATGCTACATTCGTATAGCGCCTCTCAGTGCTTTCCGAAATGGAGTCTTACCACAGGTTAGGTGCTATGCGAATATAGCATTGCTTGCGGCACCTGCATGGTTAACTTCCGCGTTAACCACGCAGGCGCCACAATGATGGAGTTTAAGTCACGATAACTGATGTAACATACCTCTTGGTGCATCTGGCAGCTTATCTCAGTTGCACACCCCCGTGACCTGAGAGGAATTTCGACAGCTGTTTTGCTACTCCGCTCGGCTCTTCTGTCTTGTCAGAAACTGCCTGTAAACTTGGAAATGGCTGATTTTGTGTGCTGGAGAGTTATAGTGCCTGTGCTTGGGGGGGGTTGATGTCTAGGAGGGGCAGTAAGGGTATGGTGCCTGTGCTTGGGGGGGAGATGGCAAGGGAGGGCAAAGAGGGTATGAAACATGTCCATAAAGAACACATTATAAAGGACGCTTTTACAAGATTATATTCTTACCTCTCTCATCTTCCATCTTGTTGCTCCCGCATATCCTACATTAGGTGCCTTTCTCCATCTAACATAATCAGCTTGACTAGTAGACTGCTTATTAGATGGGCCCACTGTTCTCCCAATGCAGGTTAGAGGAATCTATGTCTAACAGAATATATGGGTGTAGGAAACTATAAACTAGTTACCCTTTAGATTTCTTGTTCTGGCAGGATTTGGCCAGCAGGGGCCACTATGTAAAATTATAAAAGGGAGAACCCTCATGTACTCAGCCTCTTTCTATTTCCTGGAAATAGAAATAGGGGAAGATCCTGGGATAACAGAGAGGCCCAGTTAGTGTGAGAATAGTCTCTATTATAGATCACTCTATGAGTCATATATAGGAGTAGGATAGCTATTAAGCCTGAGCTCAAACAAGGAGATTTAGTTAATACTAGAGTCCTGGGTATACCACCCAAGAATAGGGATATAGTACCAGATATAAGGTAAGAACATTCCACAACAGTGACCTGAGAGCTGGGGTGGCACTAACAAGCTGATTGCTATTTATGCTGTTTCTGATTCCTCTAGTTTGTGAGGAAACTGTGCCATGCTATGCCACCTCTGTTGTGCTAATTGCAATGCCTTACTAATATTGTTCTGTTTAAGTTCAAAAACCACTGGCTGCCATTTATTGCATTCTCTCTTGCCCCATTCTCTTTATTGCATTCTAGCAACACCCTGCCTCCAACATATATGAGGGCCCACTCCTGATAAATAAGTCTTGTACATAGAATTTGGGTAAGGCTGACAGTCTCTAGAGTAATTGGGTAAACTCCATTTTACTATCGCCTTACAGGGGCAATATATGTCTAACAGAATGTGGTGAACAATTTGCAAATATAGATCCAATCCCATATTGCAGAATGAACCCTACATATGACATGTCTTTTTTTTCTACTTTATATCAACCAGCACTAGATGTGGGCCTATTATGTGTATGCACATGTCTGTATAGTAAGACATAGGGTTTGTAGCAAAGATGGATCTCAATGTCACTGTTGCCCATCCTATTGGTCTCACCTTCCCAGTTTAATCTTTTCTCTCCCTTTCTCTGTCTGCTGCTGCTGATATTATTGATGAACCCTAATATTGTTTTATTCTGTTCTGTATTAGTTATTATTGTATGATTTATGTATTAGGATATTGTATTGTATGAAATATTCCTGACATTAAAGGGCAAGTCCACCCCCAAAACTAACTTTTTATATTTATTTGGCCTAAATAAGTGCTCCAAAACAAACTTTACAGCATGTCAAATCGGTCCAGATGGTCAAAAGTTACCAGACCTTTGTAGCGGCTTAATCCTGCAGCATGGACCAATACAGCGATGAACAGAGACAGGTTACATTACCTTGCCTCTGTTCTTTTCATGTTCTTGAGCATGTCTGTTAGCATCCAGCAGTGAGAACAGAGGAAGTTGCATCAGTAATGGTCTGACCCCTGGATCCATGTTTTTTCCCTCTCAACCAATCACAGCTGTAAAGTTATGTGTACTGAAGAAATCCAGGATCAACAGCTTGCAGCCAGCCAGCCCAGAGAGAGAGAGAGAGAGAGAGACACACACAAACACAGGCAAGAATTTTTTTTTTTCTAAGCTGCAGCTCGGGGTCATCTAAAGTGGAAGTGGAGAGGAAGTGCAGCCTGATATATATCTCATTAAATATCAGGCAAAGCAAATGATTTTGAGAAAAATGAACATGGCGTTTGAGGTTGGTGCTATTATATAAAGAACATATAAAAAGTTTATTTTTGGGTGGACATACCCTTTAAATATGTTAACTGTATTACTTACTCTGTGTGATCTCTGTTTGGGTAACACCAGTAGTTTTTCTATTGAGGGTCTAGAAAATAGAAATAATGACATTTTACTTACTGTAGCACCAGCTTGGGAGCCATAACATGGAGAGTGTGTGTGTGTGTGGGGGGGCGAGGTGTGTCATTTTGCTAGTGTCAATGGTGCATTAAAGTGTCACTGTACTCCCTGAAACAACTTTACATTATCTGAAACTACAATTTGAGAGAAGTAAAATGGTGGTACTTGCTGTGCTTGCTTTGTTATTAAATTATTAATGTTTAGTGAGTGCTCCTAATTTCCCCCACCCTCCTTACTGACTGCCTTCTTTTATTGTCTGCGACGCTTCTAAGTTCTGTACAGCCTCACCATAGACCCTGCTCTGCTTACATCTTACATCTCCCCTCCCTTCCCCTGCCTTCTTTTCACTGCTGATTCTCTTAATTGTTGAAGACAGTGTACTGTCAGACAGTTAAGATCCTAGTAAAAGGTCATTAATGGGTCACATATTACAGTATCCTTTACACAAAAACAAAACAATACTGTAAAATAAATGTAGAGATGCAGAATATTAAATAATTGCTGGCTTTATTCCATATGTTGGGGTGTAATTTCCTGGGAGTCCCAGGAAAGTCCTAAGTCCCTGTGTGATAGGGAGGTTGAATCAAGACATATGTCCATCTAGTGTAATCTACCCAGCAATACCCACATTTCCTGCATAACAGTGGCAATTGGAAATATCCCTGGATCAACTCAGTTCACAGTGAAAAACCCTTTCCAAACTTGTAAACTAAACTTATTTTCTTCCAGTCTTAAAGGGCATGTCCACCCCCAAAACTATAATTCCCCCCACTCCTGGCCCCACTCTGTAGTGTAGTAAAATCCTTACCTTACATCCCAGCTCCAAATGGTTGTCCTGCAAACCCCCCCCCCCCCCCCCCAAAGTCCACAAAAGTGGCCACCAGGAGGATAGCAGAGTCCTCCTGTCTACCCTCCAGGAGAAGTTTGGCATGCGCACTGCAGGCCAGCCCCTAGTGTAAAACCCTTTTAGTATGTGATAGGCAATGCTTCCCCAGCCTCAACCGCTATAATATTAATGCCAGAAAGTCCCCCAATCATTACTTACCTTACCTCTCTCCTTCACCATTCTGAACTGCCGGCAGCCGCATCCGTGATTGGCTGCCTTTCAGCCAATCACAGACGCGGCTGCCGGTCCCGCCCCCTGCTTGCAGTTCCATGCAAGCAGAGGGCTGGGAGTGTGCGGCGAAGGAGAGAGGTAAGTAATAATCGGGGGACTTTCTGGCAATAATATTATAGTGTTTGGGGCTGGGGAAGCATTGCCTATCACATACTAAAAGTTGTATTTAAGGGTGGACATGCCCTCTAAAGGGTATCTCCACTGGAAAAAATAAAAGTTTGGGCATTTATATTTATTGAAGAACGGGAGGTAAAGGGGCTGTGTCTTACCTCCCGTTCTTCAATAAAACTTGCAGGAGCCAGGAGAGAAGGTAAGGTACTTACCCGATTGCTCGCTCCTCCACCGCATAGTCTGACAGTTCGCCACATGCTCTGTCTTTTATGTGCATGCGCAAATATGATGTGCATAGAAGACCGAGTCTGTCAGGACCTGTCGGAACTACGTGGAGGAGTGAGCGATCGTTTAAGTAGCTTACCTTCTGTCCTGGCTTCTGATCGTTTTATTGAAGAACCAAGAAGCTACATCATATTACATTTTTATAGAAGGGATGGACATTTAAAGGAACTGTAAACTCAACATTTGAAGTCTTTGCCCTCCATTTGTATTATTCACAGGGAGGTGAGAACACTTACTCTCACCTCCCTGTGAAAAATATTTTGCTCAGGGGACCGGGAACTTACCTTCGATCCGCTCGCAGCCGCTTCTGCACAGAACAGCTGTTTTGTCCCGATCGCGCGCCCTATCTCTTGTATTGGCGCGCATGCGCCTAAGAGAGCGCGCATGGTCGGGGAAAGCGGTTGTTAGAATAGGAGCGGCTGCGAGCGAAGCTTAGCGAAGTTAAGTTCCAGTGTCCCCTGAGCAAAATATTATTCACAGGGAGGTGAGAATAAGCGTTCTCACCTCCCTGTGAATAATACAAACAGAAGGCAAAGACTTCAAATGTTATGTATATGGGTTTACAGTTCTTTTAAATTACTCCTAATACATAAATAGATCAAGCCTTCTGATACTTCAGAGTGAGGAATATGGGAGATCGAGAGAAGAGAGGTAAGTGAACGCCCTGACGTGTTTTGTGACTGAGAGTGCCTCTGATAAAGTGTAAGACACATTGTTGCATGCTGGAAGTGGAGTCCGTTCTTTGACAAACACCTATTGACCTACCCTTTCATTTCTGTGGCAGCCATACTTAAAGGGGAAGTTTAGTGCAAATACATATGCTTTTCAGAAAAAAGAGCAGTATTTTTTCATCCCAATGACCTTAATCTGCCAATTCAGCATTTTGTCTGTGTATAAATAACTGCAACCAAAATACTGAATTCCTGTTTTCAGGACCCCTAGTAGAGACCGTTATGGTCTTGCCCTTGACCCAGCACCTGGGTTGACACAGTTGCTCAGTAGAGATCTGAGCATCTTTGACCCATCCAACAGCCAATCAGTAGAAATTACTGTTAGGAACATTCCAAGGAAGTGGTGCATCCTGGGAAGAAGAAGGACTGTTAGGGCTAGGCCACACTGAAACGCAAACGCAAACGCAATCGCAATCGCATGCGATTTCATGTGCGATTTTTTTGCGTTTGCGCTTGCGATTTCTTCAATAAGTATAGGAAATCGCATGCGATTGCGATTAAAAATGCAGAACGCAAAACGCAAACGCAAACGCATCGAAAAACGCGCGTTTTTTTTGCGTTGCCGCGTTTTCAATAATTTCGAAAAATCGCAAGCGCAATCGCAAACGCAAACGCAAGCGCAAACGCAAAAAAAACGCAGCAGTGTGGCCTAGCCCTTAGAACCTAAAATGTCAGCTCACTAATGTCAACAGCAGGGAACAGCAAAGGGTATGAAATAAACTGATTTTTCAAAATGGGAGAAAATATGTAGAACAAATCTTGATAATTTCCACTGAACTGTCCCTTTAAAGGGTAACTAAAGTAAATTTAAAAAAGTGTCCTCTTTCATTGCCATTATTTAGTTTTAAAACCTGCACCATAGATACACACATTCCCTTCCAATATGCAGCCATTTAAGCCAAATTCAAAGTTTATCCTTAAACTTTCCCCTTCTAGTTGCCTAGTGCTGTTTGTAAAATCCAGGCTTCCATTCAAAGAAGGAATCGTTCCACAAAGAAACAATCAGAATAGGATTGGAAGGAGACTCCACACAGTATTCCACTACAAACAACTTTTATTTCAGTGCTCTTTGCAACATGTTTTGTATCCCAAAGCCATGCAGGGTGTTAGCGTATTTAAGTCAGCATTATATACATGCTAAGCAGGGGGGACTGTAATGTTCTACACAATTAAGGTTGGGATACTATAGCCAAGTAATAACACAAACACGGGCTCCTTCGAACCCAATCATGCTTCACCCTGACAGCCTGTGGTCCACTGACATCACAGGTGAAATGCGTGACGGTCCATTTGGTCCATTGCCAAGTGTTTGTAGTTCCCTGAGTTCCCACCTATATTAACAGTTGGATGGAGGAAGCAGCGAGTACGCAGCATTGGACGGGATAAACTTCTTAAGCAGTTGGCTTCATGTGGATGAAGATGGGCGAAGGGAGCCCTAGATTAGATATTGGATGCTACCAGTGACGCAAGGGTATTTTTGTGTAACTTTTTAATGCATCAGGTAACTAGACCCCAGAATATTATATTAATTACAAGTTTTTAACCGTTTTTTTTCAAAACTCTGAGCTTTGGTACATATTCCCAAGGCCATTTCCCAGGTCCCTATGCAATTTGTATAAAGGTAATATGTATATGTATTGATATCAATATTAACTTTGCACAAATTGAATTGGGTCCTGGGAAATTGCTTGGGGACATGTACAAAGTTTTCTGTATACTGTTCCAACTGAAAGCTAGGTTTATTGAAATTCCAAGATTAAATTAATTTTCCTTGCAGCATTTGATTAACTATTTGTAATCTCATCTCACATTTTTGTGAAGGTTCTCATTCATCCAGGTCATGGTATATCTGTTGTATTCAGTTAGATCAACTGTTCTTGAAGACGTTTCGCTAGTCATCCGACTGGCTTTCTCAATTCAGAATGACTTGTACAAGAATCTGTGGCAATTATGTACCCTGGAAAATCCCAATTAGCATATCACAGCCAGGTGTTAAGGGCGTGATTGCATAGTGGCTAAGAGGTGTTATAGGAACGCCCAGGGTAAGGTGTCAAAACAGCATTGTACATGGCAGACAGTTGGTGTCGAACCCCCCCCCCACCTCTATTTAGGCTTGGTTTCTTTATTTTCACATAAATGGCCTCCTTGACACCTCTCTTGAACCAGTCACGGCAAAAGGGCCGCTCTGAAATTCCCGACTGCTTCCTGCTTCTGTTACACTATAACGCGCATTATCGGGCATGCGCATTATAGCGTTAACAGAAGCAGGAAGCAGTCGGGAACTGTCAGAGCGGCACTGCTGGATCGCGTGAAAGGTAAGATTTTCAGAAGTTCGTTCCTGGCTATCCAAACATTGATTGAAGAACGGGATAGCTCCTTAACCTCCCAGGCTTCAATCAATGTAGAAAAGAAATAGTTCACTATTGCAGTGAACTATTCCTTTAAGCTATGTACACATTGTAGATTTTTTTTGTAGCAATCTGAATTACAGTCTTATTTTTATTAAGATAAAAATTTGTTTAATCTCCCTCTCCAATATATTATATAATATTAGAATCTATTATATAATATTAAGATTCTAAGCTTCTAAAAAAAGTAATGTCATGTCTTGGATCCATAAAAAAAAAAAAAAACAGCATGTACAACTGTATTTTTATGTCGTTTTATAATTCCCCGCACTCCGATTAATTTTGTTATTGATGGTGCTGTTTACCCAAATTCCGCTCACCATGCAGTGTGTATTCTAGTAATAAATGTTAGCAGGGAAACGCACTCTTTCAAATATTCAATCGTTATTTGTGACATGCTGGTTCACACAAACGTTTGGGGTCCTCCCCCTTCCTGAGGTGCACCTGAGGAAGGGGGGGACCCCGAAACGTTGTGTGAACCAGATGTCACAAATAAACTGATTGAGATTTGAAAGAGTGGGTTTCCCTGCTAACATTTATAACTGTATTTATCTTTACTACAGCACTGAATGTAGCGCTGTTTATTGCCTAGTGCTGTTGTAAAATCCAGGCTTCCATTCAAAGTAGAAAAAAGTTCACATACTAGGTTGTAGAGCGTGAGCGGTACCATGTGCCTCCATTTTGCTGGCTGCTATCCCTGCTTGCTGTGCTCTTCCTCCAAAAACGAGGTCCAGTACAGTCCAGCGACAACTTACAAACTTGAAACACCAATGGAGGTCAGCCGCTCCAGAACATGGGACATCAGACTTAGTCATGTAACCACATCAAACTTTATTTGAAACAGTCAATCGTAAAACTTACATCAAATCACAAATGTGCACCAACAGAAACCTATACAAAGGGGAGATGTTAGACAGTCTGACACGTTTCACGGTGAGAACACCACTTCATCAGAGACCAGATCCCTCCCTCTTTTATACCCATAAATCCTATAAGACACACTAACCCCATAAGTGTTGAACAATTAAAATGATCGAACTAAAAACCATATTGCACATATGAAAATGGTTATACTATCAACCGTGTCAACTTCTATAAAAGCCTTGACCAAGCGAGGAGCTGCAGGTCTGAGTGTTTAATCCAGGCTCTTTCTTCAGGACCGAAACCTTTCCAGTGGACCAGATACTGAAGAGATCTCCTAAAGAATCTAGAGTCCAATACCTTCTCGATCTTAAATTCTTGTTGACCATCAACAGAATTTGGGCAGGAGGTAGGAGGGGCATGGAAATTGATTAGAGCTTACCGGTTTAATGAGAGAAATATGAAACACGTTAGGAATCGCATGTTTGCAGGTAGCTGAAACAAACAGCAACTGGACCCCCAATTCCAGAATGGGAAAAGACCAATGAATTTGGACCCAACTTGGAAGAAGGAACAAAAGGTTTATATGAGCAGAGGAGAGCCATACCTTATCTCCAACAGAATAAGATGGAGGTTATTTACGTCTCCTATCGGCTGCAGCTTTTTGTATTAGAGCAGATTTCTGAAGGCAGACCTTAGTAGAATGCCAGGTAGCCAACATCTGGGCAGCAGAGTCTTTGGCAGCAGGTACTTGAGTAACAAAAGAAATCTTGAGGAAAACATCTTGGATTAGTTCCAGGACACACAGAAAAGGAGATTTTCCAGAAGATGCTGGAAGCATTATTATGGCAAACTCGGCCCAGGGCATAAGGTGAGACCAATCATCCTGAGTATAGGAATGTAACACGAAGATATTGTTCAAGAGATTGGTTAGTGCGTTCAGTAGCGCCATTGGACTGTGGTGGTAAGCTGAGAGAAACTAACTTAATTCCCATGGATTTACATAGCAAAATTTAGAAATGAATTGATACCTCTGTCAGACACTATTTCAATAGGAAGTCCATGTATGTGGAAAATGTGAGAAATAAATAATTGAGCAAGCTCCACAGCTAGCTTTGGTAGGGGAACGAAGTGGGCCATTTTGCTGAAGCAGTCCACCGAGAGGCTAGGACTTTATTGTCAGATAATGGGACCCTTATCTTGATTATAAGAGTCTGAAGCAACAAATGATCTGAAAAGGGCCTCTGCTTTTTATTTGTGGAGCCAGGTTGGTAGGTTAACAAAGTTGAACCGGAGAAGAATAAGGACCAACGTGCTTGGCTGGATTTAACCTCTTAATATTCTGAATGTATTTGAGGTTCTTATGATCGGTAAAGATGGTAAAGGTAAAGGGGTGCCTTCAATAAGTGACTTCATTCCTCGAGGGCTACCTTGATGGCAAGAAGTTCCCGGTTACCGACATCATAATTCCGCTCGTTGGGAGGGAACTTTTAGAAAATAAGCACAAGGATGCAGTTTCCCTTTGACACTTTGTCTTTGAGAAAGGACAAGTCTGACCCAAGTCGGAGGCATCAATTTCAATATAAAAGGGATGCTGGGATCCGGATGAACTTAAACTGGTGCACAGGCAAAAGCTTCCTTAATTGTTTGAAGGCTTCAGGCTGCAGGGGACCATGAATTAGGCCTACCACCTTTGCTGATGAGGGCTAGAATAGGAGAAATTATAGACAAGAACCTTATGAACTTCGTAATAGTTGGCAAAGCCATGATCTTGTATGGTTTTAGTTCCATTGAAGAGACACTCTTGAATGCTGAAACTTAGCAGGCATCAGGATCTGGCAACACATATAGCCAAGAAAGGATACTGAGAAAGTTCAGGGCACTTTCAGCTTGGCATCAGATTATTTTCTTATTCGTATTACACTTGTTTAACATGAAGACGATGTAAGGTAAATTTTGTGAGAAATTAAAATTTCATCAGATATACAACTACTGAGATACCTAACAAATCACGGAAAATGTTGTTCATGAAGGGCATTACAAGATATTCATATGTGACCATCCCGAGTGTTAAGGCGTTTTCCACCCGTCACCTTTAGGTTGTATGCCCCACGAAAATCAAGTATAGTGAATATTTTAGCACCCGTTGATCTGATCGAACAGTTCAGAGATGAGGGGAAGAGGATAACGGTCTTAATAGTGATCTTGTTTAGACCCCGGTAGTCGATGCAGGGACGTAGACCTACATTCTTCTTTTCAACGAAAAAGAAACCAGCACCAGCTGGGAAAGTGGAAGGTTGAATGAATCTCTGGGACAAATTTTTCTTTAATGTACTCTTTCATGCTTGCATTTCTTAGCTGGAACAAAAGAGTAAGTGCGTCCTCAAGGAGGCATAGTACCAGGGAGGAGATCTATGGGGCAGTCATAGAATTGGTGAGGTGGTAATTTCTCAGCCCGTTTTTTTACAAAAAAACTTAAAAAGTCATGATAGTATTGAGGAAGAACTTCCACAATTTATTTACAGTTAATGGACGAGCAATGAATAGGTTAAGTAGGAAGGCAATTTCCAAAACAGAACGGACTCCAGATTTAAGTTCATTGTTAGTCTATGACAGGGTTATGTAATCGGAGCCATGGAAGACCGAGGATAGCAGTGAAGATGGACTTTGGATCACGAGAAATATAAATATTCTTGATGGAAAATGCCAACATGGAATAAAACTTCAAAGTAGAGTGGTAGATAAATTCCGAGGCCAGGGGTTTATTGTCTATAGCCAGGACCCGAAGAGGTTGATGTAGATGAAACGGGAAGACCCAGTTGTGATGCAAAAGTGGAATCAATGAAATTTGCAGCTGCTCCGGAATCCTGATAGAAAATGATTGAAAGGATAGTGACAGGCAGGAAAAGTCTGAGCGGTTCACATCTGGCAGGATACTTAAAATTACCTAGAAGGAGCTCCTCCTTGGCTTCTAGGTGCTGGAGTTCCCAAATTCAGGGGACAATTTTTGATAAAGTGCCCTTGTCCGGCACAGTAAAGGCAAAGTCCATTAGTACTCTTCGTATTTCTCTTTGGGGAAAAGATGGGTGCCTCCAGTCTGCATAGGCTCTTCCACAGAGGGAGCTATGGGTGGAGAGGGTTGGACAGGACGAGTGAAGGTTTAGGAGAATTGAAGCGAGCAGTAGATCTTTCAGCCTGTTCTTCATAGAAACATGTGTGTCAATCTGGAGACAGAGGGTGATCAGTTCCTCCAAAGGGGTAGGCATTCCCTGGAGACTAGATCTCTTTGAGACGGTCTGAGAGTCCCTGCAAAAAGGCAGCAGTAAGTGCTTCGTTATTCCAGGAAGTTTCTGCCGCAAGATTGCGGAATTCAATGGCGTACTGTCCCCACAACAAGAGCCATGACGGAGTTGTATCAACCGGGAGGAGGCAGCCAAAGTTCTTCCCGGAGCATCAAAGACCTTCCGCATTATTCCAAGAAGGCGGTAATATTGTTGACAATGGGATCGTCCTTTTCCCATAAGGGGAAGGCCCAGGCCAGAGCTTGCCTTAGCGATGTCATCGAGGGCATGCCGCAACCTTGGCCTGGTCAGAGACAAAATGAGAGAACGAAGTTCAAATAGAATCCGACACTGATTTAAGAATCCCCGGCAGGCTAAGGAGTTATCATCAAATGGGAAGGATAAGGTATGCGGGTTTCACTACTGGGTGCAGGGTTAATGGACCAGGCAACACTGAGCTGGTGTAGGAACAGGAGCCGTAGCCGAGGGAAGCTGTGCAGCAAGAGAGTCCATGTATTGGGCCAACTGCCCTTGATGGTGTTCAAATACATCCATGCATTTTACCAATGCCTGTAGGGTTTTACCCACATCCACTACGGCCTCCTCAAGCGCTTTCATGGCCTATTTGTACTGTAAGAGTTTCAGCCGGATGGCCGGGTACTTGTGTGCTTTCGGAGGAGACCACAGGCTGAAGGACTGGACACAGAGCAGAAGAGGCTGATGGGAACTGTAGTCAGGATACCGAGGTGCTGCTGGGATATGGATGCTTGATAGCAAGGTAAGAATAGTAATAGAAAAAAAGTAATAGCACACTTCTCCTATATGCCCCGCACGACTTACTGAATTTCATGTCTCTAGCTCGAAAACTGTGGGAGGAGATACAGTCCAAAAAAGTGGAAGAATAAACGGAAGAAGAAAAAATAGAAAGAACAGGAATTTCTTCAAGCCAAATTAAGAACTGTAATTTGGCTCTTCAAGCCAAATTAATAACATTTTCCTTGCACACTGTTTGAAGGATAATAGTTCTTAATACTTTTTATATACAAAGAACACTTACGTACAAATAATAATATTGACACCTATTTATATTATTTAGAAATAAGCTGGAAGTGTTATTATAGTAAGTTTTATACTGTGTGTGTCTTCTATGTACCTGAATGTTTTGAATTTTCATATTTGTTTTAGACTGTGCTAAGATGGAATGTGCACTTTATCACTTATCTTGATCCAGGATGAACAAGAGAATTTTAAATGGTTTAAAATTAAGCATGGTTAACACTGAAATGGGTGTACACCCAAAAGGGAAGTCCTACTAAGCACTATGTGTGGGGAAGGTCATTTGTGCACAACCTGATGAAGGGGAAGGAGCCCTTGAAATGTTATGTGACATATGTTTGATCTGTCTTCATAATGTAACTAGTTGAATCCTTGGGGTACGATCTTCCATGATTTTTGGTGAATTATTCTTTGTTAAAGGGTATCTCCACTCGTTTTTCTAAGTTTAAGTCCCTTTCATCAGGTGATGAAAGGGACAGTGTGTCCCTGAAACGTTGTGTTGATGTGATCTAATAAAGACTTTTGTATTCACGGAAGAGTGGCCCTCTCATGAACTTTGTTGCTTGATTTATACCAGGGGGTCCATATTTTACCAAAATTGTTCAGTGTACCTCTTTTCTTTTTTATCTTTGAGGTTCTGACCCGTTGGGCCTCCTCTGTTTTCTGAGCTAGGGGACTCAGAGGTATCTGCTGGATTTTTTGCTGCCACGTACATGTTTTAGTATTCAGTGTACCTCGCCTAAGTATATTAGTCTGATTAATGGTAATGGACTTAATCATGGCTTTCCAGGTTCCGCACTTGGGCACCTGTTGGGACATGCAAGTGAGTACTATAGTACGTCTGGCATAAAAAAAGGAACTACGTAGTACTTTAATGTTGTATTTGTCCAGTCTCCGGCTCATCAACTCCCAAGATACCGGCACTGGAGTATTTGTGTTAAGGTTCTTATTACCCTATTCCAGAAAGCTAGATCTTTGGGCAAGTCCACATCAGGTGCCAAAAATCTGCTGATGGCACTTGGGGCACTCTGAATTATTATTTGGGGACATATGTGCTAGTCTGCGCGGAGTTAGATACACCTGGTATAAATGTAGAATTGTGTTACCCTATGATTAGCCGATGGGGATCCTGTATGTGTGATTGGGCGATTTTCTTCCAATCGGCCCTACACTACAGAATATGATTTGTAAATAAAATTCGACAAGGAAGTAGCAGGCAACTGATTATAAACAGACAGCACGCAGATGCCGGCTATTGAGAGCGCCGAGGAAACGAGGTGGGTAAGTCTATTTCTGGGAACTTTTAAAGTTAACCTAGAGTTTGGGTGGCCCTACACTACAGAATATGATTGTAAATAAAATTCAACAAGGACAAGGAAGTAGCAGGCAACGGATTACAAACAGACAGCTCCTACTCTTCACTTTTATTGTACCTTAAGTATTATTCTTTGCTCTAGGTTTCGACAGAACAAGCAAACATATAATCCACAGATACCAATGCTCTTGTAGCTGCTGTAGCATTTGGAAAAGGACTTTCAAATCGTCGCCCACCAGGACCGGGGTCCGATGGTTCCAGGACAGGCAGGAACAGGTGGCATACTCAAAATGCTTCAGGATGCAACAGGTTCCAATGCAATTACCTACAAACCACAGCACTTGCTGGGGTATCAATGGCACACAGGCAGCCAGCCAGGTATATTTTATTACGTCTTCACACCTAAACATACTGCAGCTTCTTATCTTTATCTGTACTGTACAGTTTTATTAGCTGTAAGTGATGTTCAATATCTTTCCACAGGTAAAATACCCAGTAGCATCAAAACACAAATCAAATCTGCCTCTATGCACCCTATCAGCGATGAAACCAACTTCAACATTAAGCTGATGATCCATATTTCTATAGAGGAACACTGATGCAATTTTTAAAACCAGAAAAGCCACATACATATTTCCATCTGTGACTAGATCCATTATTTATATCTGAGGCAATTGAAAATATTCAGAAACACAAAAATATTGTGCAGTGGTAAAAGGATTGTATTGTATTACTGGTTTTTTTTAATTTTTTTTTTTTAGTATATTAATCTTTTAAAGGACTTGCCTGTTTTTGTCCAAAAAACTGTTACTGGCTTGATGAACACAAACTTTGGTACCAAAAGGACTTCTGTATATATGAAGTGTACATCTATAACAAATTGTAGTGTGTGGCTTAGAAGTCATGATGATGTACATATCTGTGCTTGTAGATTTAAGTTTCCGGGGGGGGCTCTTCATTAATTAATAGCCACTTTGAAATAGTTGAAAATATGAAGCAGCTGACAGGTCTCGTGAATAAACAATATAATGCATTGCATGTTGCTTCTTGTTTCTTTGTGGAACATTCCTACTTTGAATGGAACATGAAATGCAACACCAATGGAGGTCAGCCGCTCTGGAACACGGGACATCAGCCTTAGTCATGTGACCACACAAACTTTTTGAGACAAAGTCAATCGTAACACTTACATCAATCACATGTGCACCAACAGCAACCTATACAAAGGGGAGACGTTTCCAGTCTGAGCGTTTCACAGTGAGAACACCGCTTCATCAGAGACCAGATACAAGAGAGAGGAATTCCCTAGATCCCTCCCTCTTTTATACCCATAAACCTTATAAGACACATTAACCCCATAAGGGTTGGACAATTAAAATGATCTAACCAAAAACCATATTGCACATATGAAAATGGTTATACTATCAACCGTGTCAAACACTAAAGCATACATGTATACTAATAAAGAAAGTGCCTTAGTTTCAATGTGTAAACATTATTTATATCACTAAATAAAGTGACTGTGCATAAATTGTGTGTGACTCCAAAAAATCTATAACCGTTACATGATAAAATAGTAATATATATGCCCTGTAAGGCAATGTGTGTACATGATATACCATTATCCCTCAAATGCAAATCTAATCTTAATAGTGAAAAAATACAAAAAAGGGGATATATAACAATTATTGTTCCAATAAGTTAAAGATGGTGTATAAAATAATTTATAGACAGTGTAATTCTTATAATAAAACCTAGATCCCATAAAGACAGTCATATCGTGAATAATAATTAATTAAACCTTCCCATGTGGCAAATACCAATAATTTACAATAAACATGTAAAATCCCAGAAACGCTAAATATCATGCAGAGAAACAAATTGTCTGATTAGTAACAACTGTGTTCACATTCCAAGTTAAGGCCATCAGGCACCAATGTTTTTAGTCTAAAGATCCAGAACGCCTCCTTTTTTAACAACATTTTATGTAGACCAGTTTTACGTACATGCTGTCTAATCTTATCAATAACCTGAAAGGAAATCCTCTGGCTTTTGTCATGACACTCCACCATATGTGCAGAAATAGCTGTTTTCGTATCTCCCTTCTTTATAGCATTAACATGCTCCATGGCACGGATTGCAGCAGATCTTGTGGTTTTTTCCCCATTCCAGTATCTTACCAAGTTGTTCAAAGGGGTAGTAGCAGCTGTTTTCTATACCGGCAATCAGAGAGCATCATATGATTTTCTAAAAAAGCGCTTAGTGGCTCCGGTTTGATTTTTATAGCACATATAGTGTGTGTAAGTGGAGATGACCAATAACCTATGGATAGATCACACAGCAACAGGGGAGCAAAAGGGGAGAGCGTTCCAATTAACCCTATAGACTTGGACACTATGGAGTATAGGCTTAAGCAAGCAGATACTATATTTTCTATGATGGAAACTGATATGGACAATGTTATGTCACGGGATGTGGATTTATCGTCTTAACTCATTTAAGGATTTGGAAAAACACATGTATAAAGAACTGAGACTGTGGTGGGACATTACAACGTTAGAAAATTATATTAAAGTGAAACGTATACCCAGGGGACTAAGGATCAAGAAATTTCCTACATTTTCATCTATTACTGAGGAGTTTAAGCAATCATGGAACTGTATACTAAACGAATGTTCCTTTCGGTTAATGCAATTAATTACGGAGTATAATGGGAATAGACAAAGAAATGGTACAGCATATAGAGGTTATTAAAAAGGATTTCAAACTACGATAGTAATAAAGTGTATTTGTGGAGGGATAGTAATGATGGCCCTAACTTTAAATACAGTGGTTATGCACAATATAATTATAATTGTTATAATTATGCACTGTCACTTTGTAATTTTACAGGTATCACACAGATACCTTTTTTAATTATTATGGAGTCATATACAGTTTATGCACAGTCACTTATTTAGTGTTATTAATAATGTTTACCACATTGAAACTAAGGCACTTTCTTTATTAGTATCATGTATGCTTTATGTGTTTAAAAACCATATTGCACATATGAAAATGGTTATACTATCAACCGTGTCAAACACTAAAGCATACATGTATACTAATAAAGAAAGTGCCTTAGTTTCAATGTGTAAACATTATTTCCATCAAATCCCGTGACTTGATCCCCCCTCCCTCTCCTGTAATAAACTATAGATAACAGCATTAGCAGGGGGAGAAAGGTAACTTTGATGTTGATATAATGGCTGCACTTGACCCCCCTCTTAATAGCTTTCACTGATGGATGATGGGTCACAAAGAGAGATCGTAAACTGTACTGATCTCCTTCTTCCTGTCTCCAGGACACTTACTTTCTATTTGGCCACTTCCGTGGGTGTGTTTTTTCAGGATGTTTGAACTTTAACTCCTACTGCACATAAAACTTGTCGGTTAGCCGAGCTGAGACATGGAGGAGTAACAGAGGGGAGGGAGAAGGTGGGAATGCTGCACATAGATCTGACACCAGTGTTAAACAGAGTCAGTGACAGATATAGGATTAAGGCGCACAGAGTACATGAATTTACCTTTGCAAAGGTGCAATGTGTTTTTTTTTTCACTATAGATGCCCTTTAACTAATAACTAACCTTAACCCCAACCATAACCAAATCTAACCCAAAACCCTAATCTAACCCTAAACCTACATCCTAACAACCCTAACCCTTACCTTAACCCTAAACCCAAATCTAACACACTAACCTTAAAGGAGCAGTAAAGCCATATTCCAGCAAAGGGTTAAAAGAAAGGATATCGTAATAATTAAAAAGCCTCTTACATTCCTTTTTCACTTCTGTGCTGAGCAATAAATCTTTGAAGTTCATGAGCACAGTTCAGCCCCTACTTCTTCCTGGTTTGCAGAAATCCTTGCTCTCACAGGCCCGTGACTTAAGGGGGCACGCGCAGGTAAAGAAACAGAAAACAGAATGCGAAGTACTTTCAGGGCGATGCGTGAAGAGGAGCTATGGGCTCTCCCGTGCAATCGTTCTGGTGATGCTACATTCGTATAGCGCCTCTCAGTGCTTTCCGAAATGGAGTTTACCACAGGTTAGGTGCTATGCGAATATGCATGCTTGCGGCACCTGCATGGTTAACTTCCGCGTAACCACGCAGGCGCCACAATGATGGAGTTTAAGTCACGATAACTGATGTAACATACCCTTGGTGCATCTGGCAGCTTATCTCAGTTGCACACCCCGTGACCTGAGAGGAATTTCGACAGCTGTTTTGCTACTCCCTGCCGGCTCTTCTGTCTTGTCAGAAACTGCCTGTAAACTTGGAAATGGCTGATTTTGTGTGCTGGAGATTTATGTGCCTGTGCTTGGGGGGGGTTGATTTCTAGGAGGGGCAGTAAGGGTATGGTGCCTGTGCTTGGGGGGAGATGGCAGAGGGCAAAGGGGTATGAAACATGTCCATAAAGAACACATTATAAAGGACGCTTTTACAAGATTATTTCTTACCTCTCTCATCTTCCATCTTGTTGCTCCCGCAATCCACATTAGGTGCCTTTCTCCATCTAACATAATCAGCTTGACTAGTAGACTGCTTATTAGATGGGCCCACTGTTCTCCCAATGCAGGTTAGAGGAATCTATGTCTAACAGATATATGGGTGTAGGAAACTATAAACATTTTACCCTTTAGATTTTTGTTCTGGCAGATTTGGCCAGCAGGGGCCACTATGTAATTATAAAAGGGAGACCCTCATGTACTCAGCCTCTTTCTATTTCCTGGAAATAGAAATAGGGGAAGATCCTGGGATAACAGAGAGGCCCAGTTAGTGTGAGAATAGTCTCTATTATAGATCACTCTATGAGTCATATTAGGAGTAGGATAGCTATTAAGCCTGACTCAAACAAGGAGATTTAGTTAATACTAGATCCTGGGTATACCACCCAGAATAGGGATATAGACCAGATATAAGGTAAGAACATTCCACAACAGTGCCTGAGAGCTGGGGTGGCACTAACAAGCTGATTGCTATTTATGCTGTTTCTGATTCCTCTAGTTTGTGAGGAAACTGTGCCATGCTATGCCACCTCTGTTGTGCTAATTGCAATGCCTTACTAATATTGTTCTGTTTAAGTTCAAAAACCACTGGCTGCCATTTATTGCATTCTCTCTTGCCCCATTCTCTTTATTGCATTCTAGCAACACCCTGCCTCCAACATATATGAGGGCCCACTCCTGATAAATAAGTCTTGTACATAGAATTTGGGTAAGGCTGACAGTCCTCAGAGTAATTGGGTAAACTCCATTTTACTATCGCCTTACAGGGGCAATATATGTCTAACAGAATGTGGTGAACAATTTGCAAATATAGATCCAATCCCATATTGCAGAATGAACCCTACATATGACATGTCTTTTTTTTCTACTTTATATCACCAGCACTAGATTGGGGCCTATTATGTGTATGCACATGTCTGTATAGTAAACATAGGTTTGTAGCAAAGATGGATCTCAATGTCACTGTTGCCCATCCTATTGGTCTCACCTTCCAGTTTAATCTTTTCTCTCCCTTTCTCTGTCGGCTGCTGCTGATATTATTGATGAACCCTAATATTGTTTTATTCTGTTGTATTAGTTATTATTGTATGATTTATGTATTAGAATTGTATGTGAAATATTCCTGACATTAAAGGCAAGTCCACCCCCAAAACTAACTTTTTATATTTATTTGGCCTAAATAAGTGCTCCAAACAAACTTTACAGCATTGTAAATCGGTCCAGTGGTTCAAAAGTTCAGACCTTTGTAGCTGGCTTAATCCGCAGCATGGACCAATACAGCGATAACAGAGACGTTTACATTACCTTGCCTCTGTTCTTTTCATGTTCTTGAGCATGTCTGTTAGCATCCAGCAGTGAGAACAGAGGATTGCATCAGTAATGGTCTGACCCCTGGATCCATGTTTTTCCCTCTCAACCAATCACAGCTGTAAAGTTTGTGTACTGAAGAATCCAGGATCAACAGCTGCAGCCAGCCAGCCCAGAGAGAGAGATAGAGGAGAGACACACACAAACACAGGCAAGAATTTTTTTTTTTCTAAGCTGCAGCTCGGGTCATCTAAATGTGGAATGGAAGGAAGTGCAGCCTGATATATATCTCATTAAATATCAGGCAAAGCAAATGATTTTGAAAAAAATGAACATGCGTTTGAGGTGGGTGCTATTTAATAAAGAACATATAAAAAGTTTATTTTTGGGTGGACATCCCTTTAAAATGTTAACTGTATTACTTACTCTGTGTGATCTCTGTTTGGGTAACACCATTAGTTTTTCTATTGAGGGTCTAGAAAATAGAAAAATGACATTTTACTTACTGTAGCACCAGCTTGGGAGCCATACATGGAGATGTGTGTGTGTGTGTGTGTGGGGGGCGAGGTGTGTCATTTTGCTAGTGTCAATGGTGCATTAAAGTGTCACTGTACTCCCTGAAACAACTTTACATTATCTGAAACTACAATTTGAGAGAAGTAAAATGGTGGTACTTGCTGTGCTTGCTTTGTTATTAAATTATTAATGTTTAGTGAGTGCTCCTAATTCCCCCCCACCCTCCTTACTGACTGCCTTCTTTTATTGTCGCGACGCTTCAAGTTCTGTACAGCCTCACCATGACCCTGCTCTGCTTACATCTTACATCTCCCTCCCTTCCCCTGCCTTCTTTTCACTGCTGATTCTCTTAATTGTTGAAGACAGTGTACTGTCAGACAGTAGATCCTAGTAAAAGGTCATTAATGGGTCACATATTACAGTATCCTTTACACAAAAACAAAACAATACTGTAAAATAATGTAGAGATGCAGAATATTAAATAATTGCTGGCTTTATTCCATATGTTGGTGTGTATTTCCTGGAGTCCCAGGAAAGTCCTAAGTCCCTGTGTGATAGGGAGGTTGAATCAAGAATATGTCCATCTGTGTAATCTACCCAGCAATACCCACATTTCCTGCATAACAGTGGCAATTGGAAATATCCCTGGATCAACTCTGTTCACAGTGAAAAACCCTTTCCAAACTTGTAAACTAAACTTATTTTCTTCCAGTCTTAAAGGGCATGTCCACCCCCAAAACTATAATTCCCCCCACTACTGGCCCCACTCTGTAGTGTAGTAAAATCCTTACCTTACATCCCACTCCAAATGGTTGTCCTGCAATCCCCCCCCCCCCCCCCCCCCCAAAGTCCACAAAAGTGGCCACCGAGGATAGCAGAGTCCTCCGGTCTCCCCTCCAGGAGAAGTTTGGCATGCGCACTGCAGGCCCCCCCTAGTGTAAAACCCTTTAGTATGTGATAGGCAATGCTTCCCCAGCCTCAACCGCTATAATATTAATGCCAGAAAGTCCCCCAATCATTACTTACCTTACCTCTCCCTTCACCATTCTGAACACTGCCGGCAGCCGCATCCGTGATTGGCTCCCTTCAGCCAATCACAGACGCGGCGTGCCGTTCCCGCCCCCTGCTTGCATTTCCATGCAAGCAAAGGGCTGGGTGTGCGGCGAAGGAGAGGGTAAGTAATATCGGGGGACTTTCTGGCAATATATTATAGTGTTTGGGGCTGGGGAAGCATTGCCTATCACATACTAAAAGTTGTATTTAAGGGTGGACATGCCCTCTAAAGGGTATCTCCACTGGAAAAAATAAAAGTTTGGGCATTTATATTTATTGAAGCGGGAGGTAAAGGGGCTGTGTCTTACCTCCCGTTCTTCAATAAACTTGCAGGAGCCAGGAGAGAAGGTAAGGTCTTACCCGATTGCTCGCTCCTCCACCGCATAGTCTGACAGTTCGCCACATGCTCTGTCTTTTATGTGCATGCGCAAATATGATGTCATAGAAGACCGAGTCTGTCAGGACCTGTCAAACTACGTGGAGGATGAGCGATCGTTTAAGTAGCTTACCTTCTGTCCTGGCTTCTGATCGTTTTATTGAGAACCAAGAAGCTACATCATATTACATTTTATAGAAGGGATGGACATTTAAAGGAACTGTAAACTCAACATTTGAATGTCTTTGCCCTCCATTTGTATTATTCACAGGGAGTGAGAACACTACTTCTCCACCTCCCTGTGAAAATATTTTGCTCGGGGACCGGGAACTTACCTTCGATCCGCTCGCAGCCGCTTCTGCACAGAACAGCTGTTTTGTCCCGATCGCGCCCCTATCTCTTGTATGGCGCGCATGCGCCTAAGAGAGCGCGCATGGTCGAAAGCGGTTGTTAGAATAGGAGCGGCTGCGAGCGAAGCTTAGCGAAGTTAAGTTCCAGTGTCCCCTGAGCAAAATATTATTCACAGGGAGGTGAGAATAAGCGTTCTCACCCCCCTGTGAATAATACAAACAGAAGGCAAAGACTTCAAATGTTATGTATATGGGTTTACAGTTCTTTTAAATTACCCAATACATAAATAGATCAAGCCTTCTGATACTTCAGAGTGAGAAATATGGGAGATCAGAGAAGAGAGGTAAGTGAACGCCCTGACGTGTTTTGTGACTGAGAGTGCCTCTGATAAAGTGTAAGACACATTGTTGCATGCTGGAAGTGGAGTCCGTTCTTTGACAAACACCTATTGACCTACCCTTTCATTTCTGTGGCAGCCATACTTAAAGGGGAAGTTTAGTGCAAATACATATGCTTTTCAGAAAAAGGCAGTATTTTTTCATCCCAATGACCTTATCTGCCAATTCAGCATTTTGTCTGTGTATAAACTGCAACCAAAATACTGAATTCCTGTTTTCAGGACCCCTAGTAGAGACCTTTATGGTCTTGCCCTTGACCCGCACCTGGGTTGACACAGTTGCTCAGTAGAGATCTGAGCACTTTGACCCATCCACAGCCAATCAGTCGAATTACTGTTAGGAACATTCCAAGAATTGGTGCATCCTGGGAAAAGGACTGTTAGAACCTAAAATGTCAGCTCACTAATGCAACAGCAGGGAACAGCAAAGGGTATGAAATAAAATGATTTTTCAAAATGGGAGAAATATGTAGAAAACAATCTTGATAATTTCCACTGAACTGTCCCTTTAAAGGGTAACTAAAGTAAATTTAAAAAAGTGTCCTCTTTCATTGCCATTATTTAGTTTTAAACCTGCACCATAGATACACACATTCCCTTCCAATATGCAGCCATTTAAGCCAAATTCAAAGTTTATCCTTAAACTTTCCCCTTCTAGTTGCCTAGTGCTGTTTGTAAAATCACAGGCTTCCATTCAAAGAAGGAATCGTTCCACAAGAAAACAATCAGAATAGGATTGGAAGGAGACTCCACACAGTATTCCACTACAAACAACTTTTATTTCAGTGTCCTTTGCAACATGTTTTGTATCCCAACCCATGCAGGGTGTTAGCGTATTTAAGTCAGCATTATATACATGCTAAGCAGGGGGACTGTAATGTTCTACACAATTAAGGTTGGGATACTATAGCCAAGTAAACACAAACACGGGCTCCTTCGAACCCAATCATGCTTCACCCTGACAGCCTGTGGTCCACTGACATCACAGGTGAATGCGTGACGGTCCATTTGGTCATTGCCAAGTGTTTGTAGTTCCCTGAGTTTCCACCTATATTAACAGTTGATGAGGAGCAGCGAGAACGCAGCATTGGACGGGATAAACTTCTTAAGCAGTTGGCTTCATGTGGATGAAGATGGGAAGGGAGCCCTAGATTAGATATTGGATGCTACCATTGACGCAAGGGTATTTTTGTGTAACTTTTAATGCATCAGGTAACTAGACCCCAGAATATTATATTAATTACAAGTTTTTAACCGTTTTTTTTCAAAACTCTGAGCTTTGGTACTATTCCCAAGGCCATTTCCCGGTCCCTATGCAATTTGTATAAAGGTAATATGTATATGTATTGATATCAATATTAACTTTGCACAAATTGAATTGGGTCCTGGGAAATTGCTTGGGGACATGTACAAAGTTTTCTGTATACTGTTCCAACTGAAAGCTAGGTTTATTGAAATTCCAAGATTAATTAATTTTCCTTGCAGCATTTGATAACTATTGTAATCTCATCTCACATTTTTGTGAAGGTTCTCATTCATCCAGGTCATGGTATATCTGTTGTATTCAGTTAGATCAACTGTTCTTGAAGACGTTTCGCTAGTCATCCGACTGGCTTTCTCAATTCAGAATGACTTGTACAAGAATCTGTGGCAATTATGTACCCTGGAAAATCCCAATTAGCATATCACAGCCAGGTGTTAAGGGCGTGATTGCATAGTGGCTAAGAGGTGTTATAGGAACGCCCAGGTAAGTTCAAAACAGCATTGTACATGGCAGACAGTTGGTGTCGAACCCCCCCCCACCCACCTCTATTTAGGCTTGGTTTCTTTATTTTCACATAAATGGCCTCCTTGACCCCTCTCTTGAACCAGTCACGGCAAAAGGGCCGCTCTGAAATTCCCGACTGCTTCCTGCTTCGTTTACACTATAACGCGCATTATCGGGCATGCGCATTATAGCGTTAACAGAACAGAAGCAGTCGGAACTGTCAGAGCGGCACTGCTGGTCGCGTGAAAGTAAGATTTTCAGAAGTTCGTTCCTGGCTATCCAAACATTGATTGAAGAACGGGATAGCTCCTTAACCTCCCAGGCTTCAATCAATTAGAAAAGAATAGTTCACTATTGCAGTGAACTATTCCTTTCGTATGTACACATTGTAGATTTTTTTGTAGCAATCTGAATTACAGTCTTATTTTTATTAGATAAAAATTTGTTTAATCTCCTCTCCATATATTATATAATATTATATATAAGAATCTATTATATAATATTAAGCTTCTATATAAAGTAATGTCATGTCTTGGATCCATAAAAAAAAAAAAAACAGCATGTACAACTGTATTTTAATGTCGTTTTATAATTCCCCGCACTCCGATTAATTTTGTTATTGATGGTGCTGTTTACCCAAATTCCGCTCACCACTGGCAGTTGTGTATTCTAGTAATAAATGTTAGCGAGGAAACGCACTCTTTCAAATCTCAATCAGTTTATTTGTGACATGCTGGTTCACACAACGTTTCGGGTCCTCCCCCTTCCTGAGGTGCACCTGAGAAGGGGGAGGACCCGAACGTTGTGTGAACCAGCATGTCACAAATAAACTGATTGAGATTTGAAAGAGTGGTTTCCCTGCTAACATTTATAACTGTATTTTTATCTTTACTACAGCACTGAATGTAGCGCTGTTTATTGCCTAGTCTGTTGTAAAATCCAGGCTTCCATTCAAAGTAGAAAAAAGTTCACATACTGGTTGTAGAGCGTGAGCGTACCATGTGCCCCATTTTGCTGGCTGCTATCCCTGCTTGCTGTGCTCTTCCTCCAAAAACGAGGTCCAGTACAGTCCACGACAACTTACAACACTTGAACACCAATGGAGGTCAGCCGCTCCAGAACATGGGACATCAGACTTAGTCATGTAACCACATCAAACTTTATTTGAACAGTCAATCGTAAAACTCCATCAAATCACAAATGTGCACCAACAGAAACCTATACAAGGGAGGATGTTAGACAGTCTGACACGTTTCACGGTGAGAACACCACTTCATCAGAGACCAGATCCCTCCCTCTTTTATACCCATAATCCTATAAACAACTAACCCCATAAGTGTTGAACAATTAAAATGATCGAACTAAAAACCATATTGCACATATGAAAATGGTTATACTATCAACCGTGTCAAACACTAAAGCATACATGTATACTAATAAAGAAAGTGCCTTAGTTTCAATGTGTAAACATTATTAATAACACTAAATAAAGTGACTGTGCATAAACTGTATATGACTCCATAATAAATTAAAAAAGGTATCTGTGTGATACCTGTAAAATTACAAAGTGACAGTGCATAATTATAACAATTATAATTATATTGTGCATAACCACTGTATTTAAAGTTAGGGCCATCATTACTATCCCTCCACAAATACACTTTATTACTATCGTAGTTTGAAATCCTTTTTAATAACCTCTATATGCTGTACCATTTCTTTGTCTATTCCCATTATACTCCGTAATTAATTGCATTAACCAAAGGAACATTCGTTATATCAGTTCCATGATTGCTTAAACTCCTCAGTAATAGATGAAAATGTAGGAAATTTCTTGATCCTTAGTCCCCTGGGTATACGTTTCACTTTAATATATTTTCTAACGTTGTAATGTCCCACCACAGTCTCATTCTTTATACATGTGTTTTTCCAAATCCTAAATGAGTTAAGACGATAAATCCACATCCCGTCATAACATTGTCCATATCAGTTTCCATCATAGAAAATATAGTATCTGCTTGCTTCCCTATACTCCATAGTGTCCAAGTCTATAGGGTTAATTGGAACGCTCTCCCCTTTGTTGCTGTGTGATCTATCCATAGGTTATTGGTCATCTCCACTTACACACACTATATGTGCTATAAAAATCAAACCGAGCCACTAAGCGCTTTTTAGAAAATCATATGATGCTCTCTGATTGCCGGTTATAGAAAACAGCTGCTACTACCCCTTTGAACAACTTGGTAAGATACTGGAATGGGGAAAACCACAAGATCTGCTGCAATCCGTGCCATGGAGCATGTTAATGCTATAAAGAAGGGAGATACGAAAACAGCTATTTCTGCACATATGGTGGAGTGTCATGACAAAAGCCAGAGGATTTCCTTTCAGTTATTGATAAGATTAGACAGCATGTACGTAAAACTGGTCTACATAAAATGTTGTTAAAAGGAGGCGTTTCTGGATCTTTAGACTAAAACATTGGTGCCTGATGGCCTTAACTTGGAAGGTTAACACAGTTGTTACTAATCAGACAATTTGTTTCTCTCGCATGATATTTCGTTTCTGGGATTTTACATGTTTATTGTAAATTATTGGTATTTGCCACATGGGAAGGTTTTAATTAATTATTTATTCACGATATGACTGTCTTTATGGGATCTAGGTTTTATTATAAGAATTACACTGTCTATAAATTATTTTATACCATCTTTAACTTATTGGAACAATAATTGTTATATATCCCCTTTTTTGTATTTTTTCACTTTAAGATTAGATTTGCATTTGAGGGATAAGGGTATATCATGTACACACATTGCCTTACAGGGCATATATATTACTATTTTATCATGTAACGGTTATAGATTTTTTGGAGTCACACACAATTTATGCACAGTCACTTTATTTAGTGATATAATAATGTTTACACATTGAAACTAAGGCACTTTCTTTATTAGTATACATGTATGCTTTAGTGTTTTTGCAAGACGGTTGATAGTATAACCATTTTCATATGTGCAATATGGTTTTTGGTTAGATCATTTTAATTGTCCAACCCTTATGGGGTTAATGTGTCTTATAAGGTTTATGGGTATAAAAGAGGGAGGGATCTAGGGAACTTCCTCTCTCTTGTATCTGGTCTCTGATGAAGCGGTGTTCTCACTGTGAAACGCGTCAGACTGGCTAACGTCTCCCCTTTGTATAGGTTGCTGTTGGTGCACATTTGTGATTTGATGTAAGTGTTACGATTGACTTTGTCTCAAATAAAGTTTGATGTGGTCACATGACTAAGGCTGATGTCCCGTGTTCCAGAGCGGCTGACCTCCATTGGTGTTGCATTTCATGTTCCATTCAAAGTAGGAATCGTTCCACAAAGAAACAAGAAGCAACATGCAAATGCATTATATTGTTTAGTCACGAGACCTGTCAGCTGCTTCATAATTTTCAACTATTTCAAAGTGGCTATTAATTAATGAAGAGCCCCCCCCCGGGAACTTAAATCTACAAGCACAGATATGTACATCATCATGACTTCTAAGCCTACACACTACAATTTGTTATAGATGTACACTTCATATATACAGAAGTCCTTTTGGTACCAAAGTTTGTGTTCATCAAGCCAGTAACAGTTTTTTGGACAAAAACAGGCAAGTCCTTTCAAAAGATTTATTATATACTAAAAAAAAAAAATTAAAAAAAACCAGTAATACAATTACAATCCTTTTACCACTGCACAATATTTTTGTGTTTCTGAATATTTTCAATTGCCTCAGATATAAATAATGGATCTAGTCAACAGATGGAAATATGTATGTGGCTTTTCTGGTTTTAAAAATTGCATCAGTGTTCCTTCTATAGAAATATGGATCATCAGCTTAATGTTGAAGTTGGTTTCATCGCTGATATGGGTGCATAGAGGCAGATTTGATGTTGGTTTTGATGCTACTGGGTATTTTACCTGTGGAAAGATATTGAACATCACTTACAGACTAATAAAACTGTACAGTACAGATAAAGATAAGAAGCTGCAGTATGTTTATGATGTGAAGACGTAATAAAATATACCTGGCTGGCTGCCTTGTGCCATTGATACCCCAGCAATGTGCTGTTGGTTTGTAGGTAATTGCATTGGAACCTGTTGCAATCCTGAAGCATTTTGAAGTATGCCACCTGTTCCTGCCTGTCCTGGAACCATCGGACCCCCTGGTCCTGGTGGGCGACGATTTGAAAGTCCTTTTCCAAATGCTACAGCAGCTACAAGAGCATTGGTATCTGTGGGATTATATGTTTGCTTGTTCTGTCGTAAACCTAGAGCAAAGAATAATACTTAAGGTACAATAAAAGTGAAGAGTAGGAGCTGTCTGTTTGTAATCCGTTGCCTGCTACTTCCTTGTCCTTGTTGAATTTTATTTACAAATCATATTCTGTAGTGTAGGGCCAACCCAAACTCTAGAGTTAACTTTAAAAAGTTCCCAGAAATAGACTTACCCAACCTCGTTTCCTCGGCGCTCTCAATAGCCGGCATCTGCGTGCTGTCTGTTTATAATCAGTTGCCTGCTACTTCCTTGTCCTTGTTGAATTTTATTTACAAATCATATTCTGTAGTGTAGGGCCGATTGGAAAGAAATCGCCCAATCACACATACAGGTATCCCCATCGGCTAATCATAGGGTAACACAATTCTACATCTTATACCAGGTGTATCTAACTCCGCGCAGACTAGCACATATGTCCCCAAATAATAATTCAGAGTGCCCCAAGTGCCATCAGCAGATTTTTGGCACCTGATGTGGACTTGCCCAAAGATCTCAGCTTTCTGGAATAGGGTAATAAGAACCTTAACACAAATACTCCATGTGCCGGTATCTTGGGAGTTGATGGAGCCGGAGACTGGACAAATACACACCTTAAAGTACTACGTAGTTCCTTTTTTTATGCCAGACGTACTATAGTACTCACTTGCATGTCCCAACAGGTGCCCAAGTGCGGAACCTGGAAAGCCATGATTAAGTCCATTACCATTAATCAGACTAATATACTTAGGCAGAGGTACACTGAATACTAAAACATGTACGTGGCAGCAAAAAATCCAGCAGATACCTCTGAGTCCCCTAGCTCAGAAAACAGAGGGAGGCCCAACGGGTCAGAACCTCAAAGATAAAAAAGAAAAAGAGGTACACTGAACAATTTTGGTAAAATATGGACCCCCTGGTATAAATCAAGCAACAAAGTTCATGAGAGGGCCACTCTTCCGTGAATACAAAAGTCTTTATTAGATCACATCAACACAACGTTTCAGGGACACACTGTCCCTTTCATCACCTGATGAAAGGGACTTAAACTTAGAAAAATGAGTGGAGATACCCTTTAACAAAGAATAATTCACCCAAAAATCATGGAAGATCGTACCCCAAGGATTCAACTAGTTACATTTTATGAAGACAGATCAAACATATGTAGCACATAACATTTCAAGGGCTCCTTCCCCTTCATCAGGTTGTGCACAAATGACCTTCCCCACACATAGTGCTTAGTAGGACTTCCCTTTTGGGTGTACACCCATTTCAGTGTTAACCCATGCTTAATTTTAAACCATTTAAAATTCTCTTGTTCATCCTGGATCAAGATAAGTGATAAAGTGCACATTCCATCTTAGCACAGTCTAAAACAAATATGAAAATTCAAAACATTCAGGTACATAGAAGACACACAGTATAAAACTTACTATAATAACACTTCCAGCTTATTTCTAAATAAATATAATAGGTGTCATATTATTATTTGTACGTAAGTGTTCTTTGTATATAAAAGTATTAAGAACTATTATCCTTCAAACAGTGTGCAAGGAAAATGTTATTAATTTGGCTTGAAATTGGCTTGAAAGCCAAATTACAGTTCTTAATTTGGCTTGAATGGAAATTCCTGTTCTTTCTATTTTTTCTTCTTCCGTTTTATTCTTCCACTTTTTTGGACTGTATCTCCTCCCACAGTTTTCGAGCTAGAGACATGAAATTCAGTAGTCGTGCGGGGCATATAGGAGAAGTGTGCTATTACTTTTTTTCTATTACTATTCTTACCTTGCTATCAAGCATCCATATCCCAGCAGCACCTCGGTATCCTGACTACAGTTCCCATCAGCCTCTTCTGCTCTGTGTCCAGTCCTTCAGCCTGTGGTCTCCTCCTGAAAGCGCACAAGTACCCGGCCATCCGGCTGAATCCGTTACAGTACAAATAGGCCATGAAAGCGCTTGAGGAGGCCGTAGTGGATGTGGGTAAAACCCTACAGGCATTGGTAAAATGCATGGATGTATTTGAACACCATCAAGGGCAGTTGGCCCAATACATGGACTCTCTTGCTGCACAGCTTCCCTCGGCTACGGCTCCTGTTCCTACACCAGCTCCAGTGTTGCCTGGTCCTATTAACCCTGCACCCAGTAGTGAACCCCGCATACCTTATCCTTCCCATTTTGATGATAACTCCTTAGCCTGCCGGGGATTCTTAAATCAGTGTCGGATTCTATTTGAACTTCAGTTCTCTCATTTTGTCTCTGACCAGGCCAAGGTTGGCTATGACATCGCCTAAGGCAACGCTCTGGCCTGGGCCTTCCCCTTATGGGAAAAGGACGATCCCATTGTCAACAATATTACCGCCTTCTTGGATAACTTGCGGAAGGTCTTTGATGCTCCGGGAAGAACTTTGGCTGCCTCCTCCCGGTTGATACAACTCCGTCATGGCTCTTGTTCTGTGGGACAGTACGCCATTGAATTCCGCAATCTTGCGGCAGAAACTTCCTGGAATAACGAAGCACTTACTGCTGCCTTTTTGCAGGGACTCTCAGACCGTCTCAAAGATGATCTAGTCTCCAGGGAATTGCCTACCCCTTTGGAGGAACTGATCACCCTCTGTCTCCAGATTGACACATGTTTCTATGAAAGACAGGCTGAAAGATCTACTGCTCGCTTCAATTCTCCTAAACCCTTCACTCGTCCTGTCCAACCCTCTCCACCCATAGCTCCCTCTGTGGAAGAGCCTATGCAGACTGGAGGCACCCATCTTTTCCCCAAAGAGAAATCACGAAGACGTACTAATGGACTTTGCCTTTACTGTGCCGGACAAGGGCACTTTATCAAAAATTGTCCCCTGAATTTGGGAAACTCCAGCACCTAGAAGCCAAGGAGGAGCTCCTTCTAGGTAATTTTAAGTATCCTGCCAGATGTGAACCGCTCAGACTTTTCCTGCCTGTCACTATATCCTTTCAATCATTTTCTACTCAGGATTCCGGAGCAGCTGCAAATTTCATTGATTCCACTTTTGCATCACAACTGGGTCTTCCCGTTTCATCTACATCAACCTCTTCGGGTCCTGGCTATAGACAATAAACCCCTGGCCTCGGAATTTATCTACCACTCTACCTTTGAAGTTTTATTCCATGTTGGCATTTTCCATCAAGAATATTTATCCTTTCTCGTGATCCAAAGTCCATCTTCACTGCTTATCCTCGGTCTTCCATGGCTCCGATTACATAACCCTGTCATAGACTAACAATGAACTTAAATCTTGGAGTCCGTTCTGTTTTGGAAATTGCCTTCCTACTTAACCTATTCATTGCTCGTCCATTAACTGTAAATAAATCTGTGGAAGTTCTTCCTCAATACTATCATGACTTTTCTGAAGTTTTTTTGTAAAAAAACGGGCTGAGAAATTACCACCTCACCAATTCTATGACTGCCCCATAGATCTCCTCCCTGGTACTATGCCTCCTTGAGGACGCACTTACTCTTTTGTCCAGCTAAGAAATGCAAGCCATGAAAGAGTACATTAAAGAACATTTGTCCCAGAGATTCATTCAACCTTCCACTTTCCCAGCTGGTGCTGGTTTCTTTTTCGTTGAAAAGAAGAATGTAGGTCTACGTCCCTGCATCGACTACCGGGGTCTAAACAAGATCACTATTAAGAACCGTTATCCTCTTCCCCTCATCTCTGAACTGTTCGATCAGATCACGGGTGCTAAAATATTCACTATACTTGATTTTCGTGGGGCATACAACCTAAAGGTGACGGGTGGAAAACCGCCTTTAACACTCGGGATGGTCACTATGAATATCTTGTAATGCCCTTCATGAACAACATTTTCCGTGATTTGTTAGGTATCTCAGTAGTTGTATATCTGATGAAATTTTAATATTCTCACAAAATTTACCTTTACATCGTCTTCATGTTAAACAAGTGTTAATACGACTAAGAGAAAATAATCTTGATGCCAAGCTGGAAAGTGCCTCTGAACTTTTGTCTATAATTTCTCCTATTCTAGCCCTCATCAGCAAAGGTGGTAGGCCTAATTCATGGTCCCCTGCAGCCCTAGAAGCCTTCAAACAACTTAAGGAAGCTTTTGCCTGTGCACCAGTTTAAGTTCATCCGGATCCCAGCATTCCCTTTTATATTGAAATTGATGCCTCCGACTTGGGTCAGACTTGTCCTTTCTCAAAGACAAAGTGTCAAAGGGAAACTGCATCCTTGTGCTTATTTTTCTAAAAAGTTCCCTCCCAACGAGCGGAATTATGATGTCGGTAACCGGGAACTTCTTGCCATCAAGGTAGCCCTTGAGGAATGAAGTCACTTATTAGAAGGCACCCCTTTACCTATTACCATCTTTACCGATCATAAGAACCTCAAATACATTCAGAATATTAAGAGGTTAAATCCCAGCCAAGCACGTTGGTCCTTATTCTTCTCCCGGTTCAACTTTGTTATCACCTACCAACCTGGCTCCACAAATAAGAAAGCAGAGGCCCTTTTCAGATCATTTGTTGCTTCAGACTCTTATAATCAAGATAAGGGTCCCATTATCTTGACCAATAAAGTCCTAGCCTCTCGGTGGACTGCTTCAGCAAAATGGCCCACTTCGTTCCCCTTACCAAAGCTAGCTGTGGAGCTTGCTCAATTATTTATTTCTCACATTTTCCACATACATGGACTTCCTATTGAAATAGTGTCTGACAGAGGTACTCAATTCATTTCTAAATTTTGCTATGTAAATCCATGGGAATTAAGTTAGTTTTCTTCAGCTTACCACCCACAGTCCAATGGCGCTACTGAACGCACTAACCAATCTCTTGAACAATATCTTCGTTGTTACATTTCCTATACTCAGGATGATTGGTCTCACCTTATGCCCTGGGCCGAGTTTGCCCATAATAATGCTTCTCATGCATCTTCTGGAAAATCTCCTTTTCTGTGTGTCCTTGGAACTAATCCAAGATGTTTTCCTCAAGATTTTCTTGTTACTCAAGTACCTGCTGCCAAAGACTCTGCTGCCCAGATGTTGGCTACCTGGCATTCTACTAAGGTCTGCCTTCAGAAATCTGCTCTAATACAAAAAGCTGCAGCCGATAGGAGACGTAAATAACCTCCATCTTATTCTGTTGGAGATAAGGTATGGCTCTCCTCTGCTCATATAAACCTTTTTGTTCCTTCTTCCAAGTTGGGATCCAAATTCATTGGTCCTTTTCCCATTCTGGAATTGGTGGGTCCAGTTGCTGTTTGTCTTCAGCTACCTGCAAACATGCGGATTCCTAACGTGTTTCATATTTCTCTCATTAAACATTAAACCGGTAAGCTCTAATCAATTTTCCATGCCCCTCCTACCTCCTGCCCAAATTTCTGTTGATGGTCAACAAGAATTTAAGATCGAGAAGGTATCGGACTCTAGATTCTTTAGGAGATCTCTTCAGTATCTGGTCCACTGGAAAGGTTTCGGTCCTGAAGAAAGAGCCTGGATTAAACACTCGGACCTGCATGCTCCTCGTTTGGTCAAGGCTTTTCATAGAAGTTTTCCAGACAAACCTGGTCCGTTGGGGGTGTGTGTGTGTGTTACTGTCAAAAACTTACCTGCCACTCCCATCCGGTGCCACTCTTTTGACAGACGCGCACTTCTGTGTGGGCGGCGTCATGACTGCAGTGCGAAGTTTGAAAGGCCGGCGTCCCCCTGCAACCGCCGCCTGTTTGTAGCTTTCGCTACACTGGCTGCTAGGCTATTTACCTAGCCCGATCCTGTAAGACTACTTACATTGCCCGATCCAGTAAGACTACTTACCTTCTGCTCTGTGTCCAGTCCTTCAGCCTGAGGTCTCCTCCTGAAAGCGCACCAGTAAGTACCCGGCCAAATCCATAAGACCTAGCTAAGGAATCTGCGGAAGCGTTACAGCATTACTGCAGAATTTCGGGACATTTTTTCCCATAGACTATAATGGTAACAATCCTCAAATGTGAATATTTCAAAACAGTTTGTTTCATGGTCATAAACACAAACGCTGATACTCCCAACTCCCCACACAGACACAGGTACACCCACCTTTCCATTCCCATGGAAGCCATACTTAAAGGGCATGTCCACCCCCAAAAGTATAAGTTAACCCACTACTGGCCCCACTCTGTAGTGTAATAAAATCCTTACCTTACATCCCTGCTCCAAATGGCTGCCCTGCAATGTCCCTCCCAAAAACTGGCCACCAGGAGACTGGCAGAGTCGATATAGGACTCTGCCTCCTGTCTCTCCTCCAGGAGAATTTTGCCATGTGCACTGTAGCCCCCCCTCCCCCATCCCCAACCGCTATATTATTATGTCCACAAACTCCCCCGATCATTACTTACCTTGCCTCACTCCTCCGGCCCCCTGCTTGCAGTTTCATGCAAGCAGAGGGTCGGGACAGTACGCCGGAGGAAAGAGGTAAGTAACGATTGGGGGAGTTTCTGGACATAATAATATGGTGGTTGGGCCTCGGGGAGGTTGACCCACTATACCCTAAAAGTAAAAAAGTAAAAAAAAAAGGGTGGACATACCCTTTAAAGGGTAACTATAGTCAAAAAACTAATTTTGATTAATTATCAATAAAAGTTAGTTATATGATCATACATGCAAAAACATATACTCCCTACCTCACACTAGTACACACACATACTGACCTAGCCTTCTATTTCCGTGGCAGCCATACTTAAAGGGTAAATAAAGTAAAAAAAAAATAAAAAAAATTTGATATATCCTCAATAAAAGATAGTTTTATTATTGTAAACACACACACAAAAAAAAGACATACCCCCAGGCCCAGGTACACACACCTAATGACCTACCTTCCCATTTCCGTGGCAGCCATACTTAAAGGGTAACTATAGTCAAAAAACAAATTTTGAATATTCATTAAAAAAGTTTGTACCTGTGTCAGGTTGGGGGTTAAAAAAACCACACACCTACTGACCAACTTATCCATTACTGTGGCAGCCATACCTAAAGGGTAACTAAAGTCAAAAAAACTAATTTTGATCAATAATCAAAAAAAGCTGTTTTTTTAACTTTCAACCTGATACAGGTACACACGCCTACTGACCTACCATTCCATTTTCATGGCTGCCATATTTAAAGGGTAACTATAGTTAAATAACAATTTTGACTAATCATCAACAAAGTTTGTTTCTTTTAACCCCCAACCTGAGACAGGTAAACACACCTACTGTGGCAGCCATACTTAAAGGGTAACTAAAGTAAAAAAAAAAATTGTGATCAATAATCAAAAAAGGTTGTTTTTTTTAACCCCGCAACGTGACACAGGTACACACACCTATTGACCTACCCCTTCATTACTGTTGCAGCCACACTTAAATGATAACTAAAGTAAAAGAAAAAAATTTTGACCAATAATCAAGAGTTTATTTTTTTTAACTTCCAACCTGACACATGTGCACACACCAAGTGATCTACTTATCCATTACTGTGGCAACCATACTTAAAGGGTAACTAAAGTTTAAAAAAAATGGTTTTGATCAATAATCAAAAGAGTTTGTTATTTTAACTTCCAACCTGATCCAGGTACCAACACCTACTGTCCTACCCTTCCATTTCCATGTCAGCCATTTTTAAAGTGTAACTATAGTAAAAAAAAACAAACCCCTATTTTGACTAATCATCAGTTATTGTTTTTTTTTTAACCCCCAACCTGACCCAGGTAGACACAACTACTGACCTACCCTTCCATTACTGTGGCAGCCACAAAAAACAACAATGTCCTCATCATTGGCATTTTAAAATTATTTTTAAAATCTGCAGTACAAACACACACATTCACTTTCAAAATGTGGCCTTTCAAGCCAAATTCAGGGTTTATACTTCTTCTGTTTTATTCTTTCACTTTTTTGGACAGTATCTCCTCCTAGTTTTTGAGCTAGAGACATGGAATTCAGTACAGATGTGCGGAGCATATAGGAGAAGTGTGCTTTTACCTAGCTAAGGAATCCGCGGAAGCATTGTGGCGTTATCTGCAAATTTTGGGCCATTTTTTCCCATAGACTATAATGGTAACAATCCTCAAATGTGGATATTTGAAAACAGTAACATAAATACAAACGGTGATACCCCCAACCCCCCCACACAGACACAGGTTCACCCACCAACTAACCTACCTTTTCATTCCCATGGAAACCATAGTTAAAGGGTAACTATAGTCAAAAAATGAATCATCAGTCATAAAAAAAGTTAGGCATATGGTCATACATGCAAAAACATACCCCAAACCTCACACGGGTACACACACCTACTGACCCAACCCTCTTCCATTTCCGTGCCAGACATAAAAAGTTTTATGGTTGTTAACACAAAAAAGACATAACCCCTCAACCAGACCCAGTTACACACACCTACTGACCTACCCCTTCCATTTCCGTGGCAGCCATACTTAAATGGTACCTATAGTCAAAACATTTTTTTGACTAATCATTAAAATTTTTTGTTTCTTTAACCCCCAACCTGACACAGGTACACACACCTACCTATCTACTTATCCATTTCTGTGGCAGCCATGCTTAAAGGGTAACTATAGTCAAAAAACAAATCTATTAATAATCAAAGTTTTTTTTTTAACCCCCAACCGGACACAGGTACACACACCTACTGACCTACCCCTCCATTACTGTTGCAGCCATACTTAAAGAATAACTAAAGTTAAAGACCAATCATCAAAAAAGTTTGTTTTTTTAAACTTCTAACCTGATCTAGGTACACACACCTTCTGACCTACTCTTCCATTTCCATGGCAGCCATATTTAAAGGGTAACAATAGTCAAAAAAATGTTTTGACTAATCATCAACAAAGTTTTTTTTTTTTTTAAACCCCCAACCTGACCCAGGTACACATAACTATTGGACCTACCCTTCCATTTCCGTGGCAGCATAATTAAAGGGTACCTATAGACAAAAAACAAATTTTGACCAATAACCAAAAGAGCTTGTTTTTTTAACCCCCAACCTGACACAGGTACATTGATCTAACTTTCCATTTCCGTGGCAGCCATACTTAAAGGGTAACTATAGTCAAAAAACATTTTTTTTTTTTTTTTAACTTCAAACCTGACACAGGTACACACACCAATTGAGCTACCCATTTATTCATGTGGCAACCATATTTAAAGTGTAAGTATAGTAAAAAAAAACACATTTTTGACCAATCATCAAAAAAGTTACAGGGTTATTCAATAAAAGTTCTTATCGTTTAAAATGGTGCTAATTTTGCCAGCTAATCAAATGTTAGCTTTCAAATGTTAAATAAGATCTGATTTGTTGGGGCAAAATTAGCACCATTTTAAACGATAAGAACTTTTATTGAATCTCCCTGTTTGTCTTTTATCCCCCAACTAGACACAAGTACAGACACCAACTGACCTACCTATTCATTCCGGTGACAGCTATATTTTAAGGGCAAGTAAAAAACAACAATGTTCTCATCATTGCAATTGTTGAGTTTTAAAATCTGCAGCACAACATTTCTATTGAATAAGGCACTATCATAATTTGTTATTACAGTTATACTAAAGTTCACATATATATGTACATAATTCTAACATGGTCTCTTAATCTACTACCACAAATGCATCACCTGATGAAAGGAGAGGAGCCCCCCGAAATGATGTGTGCTACAGACGTTTGATGGTTCTTGATGGTAAAAATTTACCATGTTGAATCCTCGGTGTGCGATCTTCCATGATTTTTGAGCTTAATGCTTTCGCTATTAGAACACTGTGAAATGTATCGTTGCTGTCATATGTGAATCAATTGTTAAAAACCAATACATTTATTAGTGTACTGCTAAAGGGTATGTCCACCCTAAAAATAATTTTTTAATATAAGATTCCCCCTGCCAGCCCAGCCCCAACCACGGACGCGGCTGCCGCTGAGCAGCAGCCAATCACGGACGCGGCTGCCGGGAGCTCATTTCGGCGGAGGAAAGAGGAGAGGTAAGTAAAGTTTGGGGAGCTTTCTAAACATATAAATATAGCGGTTGGGGCTGGGGGGACAGGGGCAATATTATATTAAGGGTTTTACACTAGGGGGAGGGAATCCTGAGAGGGAGGGAGGGGGAGAAGGGCTGCAGTACGCATGCCAAACTTCTCCCGGAGGCCAGGTAGGAGGCAGTGTCCTATATGGACTCTGCTATCCTCCTGGTGGGCAGTTTTTGGCGACTTGGGGGGGGGGGGGGACTACAGGAGAACCATATGGAGCTGGGATGTGAGGTAAGGATTACACTACACTACATGATGGGGCCAGTAGTTGGGGGGATTATAGTTTTGGGGGTGGACATGCCCTTTAAGCTCTAGAGTCAAATTCAGCTGACGAAGGGGATCACCCCGAAACGTTGTGCACACACAATAAAAGACTTAAAAAGGTTCTGAGTGCGTCCTCATTACTTACTAATTCAGCTTAACGTGAGAAACTTTTTATAAAATACTTATCAACAAATAAAAGTGGGTATTTCATTTTAGCTGTGGGACACATACAGCATGTAGTGCAATGTAGCATTATATTTATTGATTTAACGTTACGTAACTACAGTATGCACTACCCAGCTCCAGTAGCGATGCCTCATCCCCCTTCTGATTAGACCAACACCAGATGAAGTAGAATATATGAGTTCAGAGACAATTAATAGAAATAAATACAAAGGATAAAGAACAATTGCTTTATCTGGGTTCAAGAAAATGGGCCCAAGCAGAGGGGATAGGTTGTGTCAAATAAATGTGCTTAGATTGTAAGCTCTTCGGGGCAGGGCCTGATGTGAATGTATATATGTAATTGTAAAGCGCTACGGAAGATGTTGGCGCTATAAAAATCCACAATAATAATAAATATTGATGTGGTTATGAATATTGCTCCTCTGTAACTGGTAACACCATCCATGAGGCCAAAACTTTATTTGACAACAGTTTTATAGACTTAAAATGGGCTGGCATCCCCTGCCCAACAGAGAAAGTAAGGCATTATAAAATATAGAAATGCTTTTAAAGTACAGAACATAAAGAATCACATACACTTTCTTTATAGACTAATTCGACTTTAATGTGAGCAACAATTCACTCTACCTGCTGCTACAGTTGCTGCTATTACATTTACCCAAATACCTACTTCCAATTTCAGATTCTCTTTCCTCCTTGATTATTTTCTCCAGTAGACTGGAGCACATCTTATTCATGCTTTGAACTTGTTTCTAGAAAATGAAAACCTAAATTAGCAAAAACGTTACTTAGGATAATAATAATAAAAATAACAAAACATATTTCTACCTGCGCTGCCTCTGGGGTTAATCGAGCTGCTTCAGCACTAAGCTGCTTCTCTAATTCTTCTACCTCAGGGTCTGGCTTTGTCCTTAACTGGAAAAAGTACAATTATGTTAGCTGGAGAAAAGTGCTTGCGTGGGGATATGATACTGTGTATAAATACATTAACGGGCCATAGAAAACTATCTGGGGCATTGTTCACTATAGAGCATGTCAGAGGACACGTGACATCCCTTAAGACTGGAAGAAAAAAGGTTTGGACTTAGAAGTTCGGAAAGGGTTTTCACTGTGAGAACGGTAAAGCTATGGAACTGTCTTCCATTGGACGTTGTTATGACAGGTTCATTGGTCAGTTTCAAAAAGAAGCTGGATATTTTCTGCAACAAGGAATGTTCAAGTTACTGGTATCATACATAAAGTAAGTTGATCCAGGAAATTTCCGATTGCCACTTGGTCAGGAAGGAATTTTTTTCCCCTTTATAAATTTGTGGGGTTTTTTGCCTTTCTCTGGATCAACAGTTAGGCAGGAATGAGGATATTGCAGATGGGTTGGACTGGATGGACTTATGTCTTTATTCAACCTCAAATACTATACTATACTATATACGGAAGTCCCGATAAGACTTTGAAAGCTGCTTGTTACCCTGCAGTTTTTTTTCCAGCCAGAAACCATCACATGCAGGGTAAGACAGCTTTATCAGGGACTTGCCTTTTAGTGTGTAGACATCTGTATAGATAAAAATGTGTATAATGACAGTGAATACAGGGGCCATGGGTCTTTGATGACTACATGGGCTGTGGATTGTACTGGCAACAACATGGTATCCTTCTTAGTTACAAATATGTTTCTTACATGTACTAAATGAACTTAATAGAGAAGAACTTCCAATTAATAGGTGTTCTGGGAAGAAATGCATTCAAATTAAAGGGCATGTCCACCCCCACATATAATCGATTCGATAAAAGTTGGTGATCGCATGCGCAACCAAAAACGGATAACAGTGCACACAGTGTGGCCACCCACATGGTGTGCATTCCCACAGCAAAATGCAACCATAAGTGTGGCATAGCTCTTAGGGAACATAACATAGCCTCACTTTCGCGTTTTTGAGCTTGCGATTTGATTGTAATGGAAATCCGGGAACCCAAATCCCTGATTTCCGATGCACATGCCATTGCGCATTACTCCATCGCGTGCAATACGTTCACGATTGCGTGCACGATTTGGTGTGTTGTAGGCCTCAGCCTAAACCTTTTCAAGTTAAGCTTCTTTTCCAAGTAGATTTAAAGGAATAGTTGGAATAGATAGAGTAGATAGAGCCACCAAGAAATGGCCCACGTGACTAACCAATCATTGATGATGACAGCCCTGGAACTTGATATTAGTTAGACTTTCGAGAAAGGAGTCACATGACAGCATATCTAACCGTGACACGTAAACGCTAGGACCGCCTTATCATAAGTCTTCTCTCTCTCTCTTACCCACAACTCCTACAATTCCTTTTACACCTAAGAACAGCAACAGCTGGAGATTTTACACACAGCTTAGCCGTAAGGTGCAGACTATTTGTAGGGTTTATTTATTTAAATCGTTTGTACCTCTGCGTCTCCTTTTTCCTCCATGTCCCCTGACGCTTCCCCCCTACACCCTTTCCTTTCGGGTCTGGGGGAAAGATAGGATTTGTATTCGCTCTTGAAGTGCTCACGCCTTCCCCCCAACCCGGAAGAAACAGAATTTCCCCTGAAAGACTACGACGTGACCCGGAAATATTAGTTCGTCATCGGCACAATAGGGGTTTAGTGTGAGATGCGGTAGGAACAATGCGAGATACAGTTTATTATTGTTAATGGTATTGGAGCGCAGATGTAACAACATCTATTAGAACACATTTTGCTCTCCACACAGCTGTCTTGCTGGGAAGTATTGTAACTAAATCATGTCATACACCGCTTCAATGTGGCCTTGGCCAATATAAATTCTAGGTATAGACTTTAGTATCTGTACTAAAAGATGCAAATGTTTTGATAATTTAATCCGATTGTTGGCCAGTCTAAAGGTGCCCATACATTACAGCTAATCTTGCAGACCGATCCACAACATGTAATCATTTCAGAGGAACCGCCTTCCGGATTGCAAAATAATGGTAATGAACGGGACCTAACGATCATATGTTGGCTGGAAATTAGTTCCTCCAAAATTGAATTGTATGTCGTTGATCGGTCTGCCAGGTAAGCTGTAATGTATGGGCATCTTAATGTGGGTGAAGGCCTGCTCAATTTTATGTCATCTGGATAACAGGAAACTGCAGGGGGTAGCAAGAAATACATTTTTGTAGAGTAGTATACATTTTATTTAGAAAGGTAAGTTTGTGTTATATTTTTTGTCAAAGATAAATTGTACATTTTTTTTATAGAGAAGAGAAGCAGCTTGAGGCTTGTCTGGATGCTCTTATATCACAAGTATGTGATATCAAAAACTCTCTGGTTGGCTTTATACACAACTGGAAAATGAATATGACAGACTTACATGGAAGTTATAAGCTGATTCAAGGATATCATTTATTATTATATGGATTTATATAGCGCCAACATTTCAGTGGCAAGTTAAAATTAAAATGATACATATGACAACTTTTATGACACATGCACATTGGGTAAATGAGAGGGGTAATATTATATAGTGAATAATGTACCCCATACTGTAATTATAAGGATATTAGAAGTCACAGAGGAGTTCCGTGACCATATAAAAGCACGAGGCCGCAGGCCGAGTGTCTTTTTTACAGGCAGGCACGAACTCAGAGGTGACTCTAATATCCAAATATTTTTCAGTAGGGGGTACATTTTCAATATAATCCACCCTTTTCTTTTACAGTTTTTCCAGGTATTACCTGTCTGCAACCCCCCATTGCTTTAACAAATCCCAAATCATAAACACATACACTAGTCTCCACATACACCCCCCATCAGGATCCCCATGCTTACCCCCCCAGCTCTCCTTCCTGGGACATATTCCATGCCGAGCTTTTGTCTGGCTCTCCCTGCTCACAATCACATTCACATCCACCCCTCTCCTTTCATGCAGTGATGCACGCTGTCAACTCCAAACCTTATCTTGCAGCAATTTCCTTTTATTACCTCCGGTTCCATTCTGTGTTTCATTAAAGCCCGGCAATCAGTGTGGACATGCCCCTCTGCCCTCCTCCTCCTTTGTGCATCCTGTACACAGCGTAACCCTGCCTGAGAGTTAACTGTCCTGACTGCTTTGAGAAACACTGGCAAGGCACAGTGAGTAAAGGGGGAGCAACTTCCGGGTTATAATCGGCGCGCTACTGCGTAGTAGAGCGCCTGTTATAGGAATATTATTTACAGAATGGCCCTTGACATTGATGAAGGGGTGGATTATAGGTTACTTATTTTTGCCTGAAGAAGTTAGTTTAGAAGCTGTGTTTCAAAACATAAAGTACTGAAAGCAGGTGTGGGGAAGAGCAGAGTAGGGTGTATGAGGAGAGCAGAGTGGGGTAATGCCTTGCATGGTAATCTGTGGATCAGCTCTGAGCTGTATGAAGGGGCTGTATAAGGTTTGCTTGTAGGATAGGGTAGGCAGCTTCAATTGGATCATTTTTGTGATGGGCAGTCAGTGTAAAAAGGCCAAGGCCAGCTGTGGCTTGGGAAAAAAAAGGCCGGGTGAGCCCCCAGCTAAAAGATGTGAGGGAGAACACTAAAGACATTGCACTATCAAAGATCTGCTGCCCACCCTGCTGGCAGAAAACCCTGCTGTGAACAGCTGCTCTGTCAGAATAGCGGTTGTGATTATCCCTGAGATATTTACGTCAGAAAATTTTCCTGGCCTTTGTGCAGATCTTTTGGTCCGGGGGGATGACGACACGTTGTTCGCCACGCACCGTGCGTAGTTGCACCAGGTGAGGGGTGCGCATCGTGATATTGTGCTGCAAGGAAACACAGACCTGTCTTGCAGTACCCATGCACCGCTTCTGCTCTTCTTTTACCACTTAATTGTAAGTAAGAACACTGGATACCTACATATTTGGAATATTATATACTAGTTTCATAATATTATTACTGGTACCTAGTTACTAGTACTATTATTACTGGTACTAGTATATGATATTCCAAATATGTAGGTATCCAGTGTTCCTACTTACATTGGTACTAGTATATAATATTCCAAATATGTAGGTATCCAGTGTCCCTACCAGAAGATCGCACAAAGACCATAAAGTATATGTACGAAGGAAAAAGTTACTGATGTCAGTTTGATCACACAGCTTTTCTCGCATAAAGCAGTTGATCACCCACTAGAATATGCAGGGGAGAACACGGGAGTGGAGTCAGAGAAGAGCAGCGTTTCAGAAGCGAGAAGAGATATGAATGAGCCTGGAAGCAGCGTTTAAAGGGCATGTCCCACCCCAAAACTATAATCCCCCCAACTACTGGCCCCACCATGTAGTGTAGTTTAATCCTACCTCACATCCCAACCAATCTGGTTCCCTGTAGTCCCCCCCCCAAGTTCCAAAAACTGCCCACCAGGAGGCTAGCAGGTCCATATAGGACACTGCCTGCTACCCTGGCCTCCCGGAGATTCCTGCCATGCGTGCTGCAGCCCTTCTCCCCCTCCCTCTCCCTCCCGTTCTACTATCCCTCCCCCTAGCACAAATCCCCCTTAATATTGTGCTCCCCCATGTCCCCCAGCCCCAACCGCATGTTTTTTTTTTTAAAAGCTCCCAAACTCTTACTTACCTCTCCGCTTTCCTCCGCTGCACTGAATGACCGGCAGCCGCGCGTGATTGGCTGCCGCTCAGCCAATCACAGACGCGACTGCCGGCCCCCCTCTGCTTGCTTCTCGCAGCAGAGGGCCGGCAGTGCGGCGGAGGATCGAGGGGAGGTAAGTAAGAGTTTGGGGGGCTTTTAAAAAAAAAAACATGCGGTTGGGGCTGGGGGACATGGGGGAGCATGATATTAAGGGGGATTTGTGCTAGGGGGAGGATAGTAGAACGGGTATTTTAGGGGTGACATAGCCTTTAAGATGGATTGAAGTGTAGCCAGGGTGCTTGTGAAACCACATAGAAGGTTGTTACAGTAGTCAACCAGGATATGATTAGGCCATGAGCCAACAGGAGTTGGTTAGTGTGTTAATATTAAAAGTAAGCTGCCATCGGGTCCATAGTTACTCCTGGCAATGTATGTGAGGATTTAGGGATATCGGTGTGTTAATATTTATTTCTATTCTAGGTAGGGGAAAGATCTGGAGGTGGGAGAAGGACAAGTTCACTACTGTCCATATTCACCTTTAGGAAGAGAAGTGCATGAAAGCAGAGATGGCACTAAGCAGTTAGGGGCCTGGGTGTCACTGTAGTGAGATCTGCAGAGAGGTAAATTTAGGTATTATCAGCATACAGGTAAAACTTAATCCTAATTTTCTATCCAAGACCGAAGGTGTGAACGAAGAAAAGAAGGGGTCCAATTACTAGGCCTTGCAAGGGTTTATTCTAGTATAGGAAACATAGTCCATTATTTTGGACAGAATCCATTTTGTTTTCATAACACATGCAGTTATCAGAATTGGTGCATATCACTTTTAATTTAAATCTAGAGATTGTTAAAATACTATAGCACTTAATTAGGTGGTTTCCCTTTTTTAACCTATATCCTTTCTAGTAATAAAGAACTTTTAGTAGATATGATGTAGAGTGTTGCAGCCTGTATCTTTTCTATCATGATTTTGATATGTTAAATGCACAAAAAACATCTTGAAATAGTCGCTCCGGCTGTGCAGGTGTCTTTTGTGATACTGTACAGTAGCTTTAATATTGATTAGCGCAACTTAAACTCCTTTAAATACTGCTGCATCCCTGGTTAAATGAGCCTGAAAACTTTATATTCTAATTTGAGTAGTGAACTTTGTAAGTTTTGTGTGGATAGGTGAGGGTACGTGATATGTACACGCTAATTTTAATTATTGAGTATTGCTATATATTATGGAAGCACTTGGTTACCAGTATTGCTGATTGGAACCCTGGAGCTAGTTATTTAAACATCTGTTTGTATCTCTGATATATGCACACTTACTTCATAAGTATAACATGAATAGGTTATATAATTAGTACCAAGGGGTACTAATTAGATGTGGGAGAAGGGGATAAGTAACTATATTTACTTTAATTTCAAGAAATTGTGATCGTTTCATTTTAAAATAATTTTTACAGGCCTTCTGTACTTGATAGTTTGCTCTGCTATCTGGGCAGTTAAACACCCTTAACAAAGTTCGAAAATGAGAAGACACCTCTGCTAAGAATCAGTTATCATTCCTCTTCTTTTATCTCCTGATAGAGACGAGGAAATTATGGTAAGCTCATTTAATACTGATATTGTACTTAAAATACAAGACTGAACTGTTTTGAAACTTTGGTTAAAATTTCTTTTCTCACCACAGCGTTTGACAGAAGGTAGGGTTCCAGTGTTTAGTCATGAAGTGGTGCCTGATCACCTATCAGGAGATAAAAGAAGAGGAATGATAACTTGATTTCTTAGCAGAGGTGTCTTCTCATTTTTCAGAACTTTGTTAAGGGTGTTTAACTGCCCAGATAGCAGAGCAAAACTATCAAGTACAGAAGGCCTGTAAAAATTATTTTAAAATGAAAACGATCACAATTTCTTGAAATTAAAGTAAATTATAGTTACTTATCCCCTTCTCCACATCTAATTAGTACCCCTTGGTACTAATTATATAACCTATTCATGTTATACTTTCATGAAGTAATGTTGCATATATCAGAGATACAAACAGATGTTTAAATAACTAGCTCCAGGGTTCCAATCAGCAATACTGGTAACCAAGTGCTTCCATAATATATAGCACATACTCAATAATTATAAAATTAGCGTGTACATATCCACGTACCCTCACCTACTCCCACACAAACTTACAAAGTTCACTACTCATAATTAGAATATAAAGTTTTCAGGCTCATTTAACCAGGGATGCAGCAGTATTTAAAGGAGTTTAAGTTGCGCTAATCAATATTAAATGCTACTGTACAGGTATCACAAAAGACACCTGCACAGCCGGAGCGACTATTTCAAGATGTTTTTTGTGCATTTAACATATCAAAATACTGATAGAAAAGATACAGGCTGCAACACTCTACATCATATCTACTAAAAGTTCTTTATTACTAGAAAGGATATAGGTTAAAAAAGGGAAACCACCTAATTAAGTGCGTATAGTATTTTAACAATCTCTAGATTTAAATTAAAAGTGATATGCACCAATTCTGATAACTGCATGTGTTATGAAAACAAAATGGATTCTGTCCAAAATAATGGACTATGTTTCCTATACTAGAATAAACCCCTTGCAAGGCCTAGTAATTGGACCCCTTCTTTTCTTCGTTCACACCTTCGGTCTTGGATAGAAAATTAGGATTAAGTTTTACCTGTATGCTGATAATACCTAAATTTACATCTCTGCCCCAGATCTCACTACAGTGACATCCCAGGCCCCTAACTGCCTTAGTGCCATCTCTGCTTTCATGCACTTCCTCTTCCTAAAGGTGAATATGGACAGTAGTGAACTTGTCCTTCTCCCACCCTCCAGATCTCTTCCCCTACCTAGAATAGAAATAAATATTAACACACCGATATCCCTAAATCCTCACATACATTGCCTAGGAGTAACTCTGGACCCGATGGCAGCTTACTTTTAAATATTAACACACTAACCAACTCCTGTTGGCTTCATGGCCTAATCATTATCCTGGTTGACTACTGTAACAACCTTCTATGTGGTTTCACAAGCACCCTGGCTACACTTCAATCCATCTTAAAGGCTATGTCACCCCTAAAATACCCGTTCTACTATCCTCCCCCTAGCACAAATCCCCCTTAATATCATGCTCCCCCATGTCCCCCAGCCCCAACCGCATGTTTTTTTTTTTAAAAGCCCCCCAAACTCTTACTTACCTCCCCTCGATCCTCCGCCGCACTGCCGGCCCTCTGCTGCGAGAAGCAAGCAGAGGGGGGCCGGCAGTCGCGTCTGTGATTGGCTGAGCGGCAGCCAATCACGCGCGGCTGCCGGTCATTCAGTGCAGCGGAGGAAAGCGGAGAGGTAAGTAAGAGTTTGGGAGCTTTTAAAAAAAAAAACATGCGGTTGGGGCTGGGGGACATGGGGGAGCACAATATTAAGGGGGATTTGTGCTAGGGGGAGGGATAGTAGAACGGGAGGGAGAGGGAGGGGGAGAAGGGCTGCAGCACGCATGGCAGGAATCTCCGGGAGGCCAGGGTAGCAGGCAGTGTCCTATATGGACCTGCTAGCCTCCTGGTGGGCAGTTTTTGGAACTTGGGGGGGGACTACAGGGAACCAGATGGTTGGGATGTGAGGTAGGATTAAACTACACTACATGGTGGGGCCAGTAGTTGGGGGGATTATAGTTTTGGCGGTGGGACATGCCCTTTAAACGCTGCTTCCAGGCTCATTCATATCTCTTCTCGCTTCTGAAACGCTGCTCTTCTCTGACTCCACTCCCGTGTTCTCCCCTGCATATTCTAGCTGGGTGATCAACTGCTTTATGCGAGAAAAGCTGTGTGATCAAACCTGACATCAGTAACTTTTCTCCTTCGTACATATACTTTATGGTCTTTGTGCAGATCTTCTGGTAGGGACACTGGATACCTACATATTTGGAATATTATATACTAGTACCAAATGTAAGTAGGAACACTGGATACCTACATATTTGGAATATCATATACTAGTACCAGTAATAATAGTACTAGTAACTAGTACCAGTAATAATATTACTGAAACTAGTATATAATATTCCAAATATGTAGGTATCCAGTGTTCTTACTTACAATTAAGTGGTAAAAGGAAGAGCAGAAGCGGTGCATGGGTACTGCAAAGACAGGTCTGTGTTTCCTTGCAGCACAATATCACGATGCGCACCCCTCACCTGGTGCAACTACGCACGTGCTGTGGCGAACAACGTGTCGTCATCCCCCCCGGACCAAAAGATCTGCACAAAGGCCAGGAAAATTTTCTGACGTAAACTTTATCTCAGGGATAATCACACCGCTATTCTGACAGAGCAGCTGTTCACAGCAGGGTTTTCTGCCAGCAGGGTGGGCAGCAGATCTTTGATAGTGCAATGTCTTTAGTGTTCTCCCTCACATCTTTTAGCTGGGGGGCTCACCCGGCCTTTTTTTTCCCAAGCCACCCAGCTGGCCTTGGCCTTTTTACACTGACTGCCCATCACAAAAATGATCCAATTGAAGCTGCCTACCCTATCCTACAAGCAAACCTTATACAGCCCCTTCATACAGCTCAGAGCTGATCCACAGATACCATGCAAGGCATAACCTCCACTCTGCTCTCCTCATACACCCTACTCTGCTCTTCCCACACCTGCTTTCAGTACTTTATGTTTTGAAACACAGCTTCTAAACTAACTTCTTCAGGCAAAAATCATAATGTAACCTATAATCCACCCCTTCCATCAATGTCAATAGGGCCATTCTGTAAATAATATTCCTATAACAGGCGCTCTACTACGCAGTAGCGCGCCGATTATAACCCGGAAGTTGCTCCCCCTTTACTCACTGTGCCTTGCCAGTGTTTCTCAAAGCAGTCAGGAGCAGTTAACTCTCAGGCAGGGTTACGCTGTGTACAGGATGCACAAAAGGAGGAGGAGGGCAGAGGGGCATGTCCACACTGATTGCCGGGCTTTAATGAAACACAGAATGGAACCGGAGGAATAAAAGGAAATTGCTGCAAGATAAGGTTTGGAGTTGACAGCGTGCATCACTGCATGAAAGGAGAAGGGGGTGGAATTGTGGAATTGTGAGCAGGGAGAGCCAGACTAAAAGCTCGGCATGGAATATGTCCCAGGGAAGGAGAGCTGGGGGGGTAAGCATGGGGATCCTGATGGGGGGTGTTATGTGGAGACTAGTGTATGTGTTTATGATTTGGGATTTGTTAAAGCAATGGGGGGTTGCAGACAGGTAATACCTGGAAAAACTGTAAAAGAAAAGGGTGGATTATATTGAATAATGTACCCCCTACTGAAAAATATTTGGATATTAGAGTCACCTCTGAGTTCCGTGCCCTGTATAAAAGACACTCGGCCTGCGGCCTCGTGCTTTTATATGGTCACGGAACTCCTCTGTGACTTCTAATATCCTTATAATTTACAGTATGGGGTACATTATTCACTATATAATATTACCCCTCTCATTTACCCAATGTGCATGTGTCATAAAAGTTGTCATATGTATCATTTTAATTTTAACTTGCCACTGAAATGTTGGCGCTATATAAATCCATAATAATAATAAATGATATCCTTGAATCAGCTTATAACTTACCATGTAAGTCTGTCATATTCATTTTCCAGTTTGTGTATAAAGCCAACCAGAGAGTTTTTGATATCACATACTTGTGATATAAGAGCATCCAGACAAGCCTCAAGCTGCTTCTCTTCTCTCTATAAAAAAAATGTACAATTTATCTTTGACAAAATATATAAACACAAACATTACAATTTCTAAATAAAATGTATACTACTCTACAAAAATGTATTTCTGCTACCCCCTGCAGTTTCCTGTTATCCAGATGACATAAATATTGAGCAGGCCTTCACCCACATTAAGATGCCCATACATTACAGCTTACCTGGCAGACCGATCAACGACATACAATTCAATTTTGGAGGAACCTAATTTCCAGCCAACATATGATCGTTAGGTCCCGTTCATTACCATTCATTTTGCAATCCGGAAAGGCGGTTCCTCTGAAATTGATTACATGTTGTGGATCGGTCTGCAAGATTAGCTGTAATGTATGGGCACCTTTAGACTGGCCAACAATCGGATTAAATTATCAAAACATTTGCATCTTTTAGTACAGATACTAAAGTCCTATACCTAGAATTTTATATTGGCCAAGGCCACATTGAAGCGGTGTATGACATGATTTAGTTACAATACTTCCCAGCAAGACAGCTGTGTGGAGAGCAAAATGTGTTCTAATAGATGTGTTACATCTGCGCTCCAATAACCATTAACAATAATAAACTCGTATCTCGCATTGTTCCTACCTGCATCTCTCACACTAAACCCCTATTGCCCGATGACGAACTAATATTTCCGGGTCACGTCGTAGTCTTTCAGGGGAAATTCTGTTCTCTTCCGGGTTGGAGGGGAAGGAGCTGAGCACTTCAAGAGCGAATACAAATCCTATCTTTCCCCCAGACCCGAAAGGAAAGGGGTAGGGGGGAAGCGTCAGGGGACATGGAGGAAAAAGGAGACGCAGAGGTACAAACGATTTAAATAAATAAACCCTACAAATAGTCTGCACCTTACGGCTAAGCTGTGTGTAAAATCTCCAGCTGTTGCTGTTCTATAGGTATAAAAGGAATTGTAGGAGTTGTGGTTCAGAGAAAGAGAGACAGACTTATGATAAGGCGGTCCTAGCTGTTACGTGTCACGGTTAGATATGCTGTCATGTGACTCCTTTCTCAGAACGTCTAACTAATATCAAGTTCCAGGGCTGTCATCATCAAATTGATTGGTTATGTCACGTGGGCCATTTCTTGGTGGCTCTATCTATCTCTATCTATTCCAAACTATTCCTTTAAATCTAACTTGGAAAAGAAGCTTAACTTGAAAAGGTTTAGGCTGAGGCCTACAACACACCAAATCGTGCACGCAATCGTGAACGTTATTGCACGCGATGGTAATGCGCAATGGCATGTGCATCGGAAATCAGGGATTTTTGGGTTCCCGGGATTTCCATTACAATCAAATCGCAAGCTCAAAAACGCGAAAGTGAGGCTATGTTATGTTCCCTAAGAGCTATGCCACACTTATGGTTGCATTTTGCTTGAGGAATGCACACCATGTGGGTGGCCACACTGTGTGCACTGTTATCTGTTTTTGGTGCGCATGCGATCACCAACTTTTATCGAATCGATTATATGTTTGGGGGTGGACATGCCCTTTAATTTGAATGCATTTCTTCCCAGAACACCTATTAATTGGAAGATTCTTCTCTATTAAGTTGCATTTAGTACATGTAAGAAACATATTTTGTAACTAAGAAGGATCCCATGTTGTTGCCAGTACAATCCACAGCCCATGTAGTCATCAAAGACCCATGGCCCCTGTATTCACTGTCATTATACACATTTTCTATCTATACAGATGTCTACACACTAAAAGGCAAGTCCCTGATAAAGCTGCTTCTTACCCTGCAGTTAATTTACAAGTCAGTGTGAGTTTCTGGCTGGAAAATAAACTGCAGGGTAACAAGCAGCTTTCAAAGTCTTATCAGGGACTTCCGTATAGTATAGTATAGTATTTGAGGTTGAATAAAGACATACGTCCATCCAGTCCAACCCATCTAGCAATATCCTCATTTCCTGCCTAACTGTTGATCCAGAGAAAGGCAAAAAACCCCACTAAATTTATAAAGGGGAAAAAAATTCCTTCCTGACCAAGTGGCAATCGGAAATTTCCCTGGATCAACTCTACTTTATGTAGTGATACCAGTAACTTGCAACATTCCTTGTTTGCAGAAACTCATCCAGCTTCTTTTTGAAACTGACCAATGAACCTGTCATAACAACGTCCACTGGAAGACAGTTCCATAGCTTTACCGTTCTCACAGTGAAAAAACCCTTTCCGAACTTCTAAGTCTAAACCTTTTTTCTTCCAGTTTAAGGGATTCCACGTGTCCTCTGACATGCTCTATAGTGAACAATGCCCCAGATAGTTTATTGTATGGCCCGTTAATGTATTTATACACAGTAATCATATCCCCACACAAGCACTTTTTCTCCAGCTAACATAATTGTAATTTTTCCAGTCTCTCTTCATATTCAAGCTCCCCTAATCCCCTCATTAATTTAGTGCCCTTCCTAAACCCTTTCCATTTCAAGATGTCCTTTTGTACACAGGATTCCAAAATTGCACTGCATATTCCAAATGAGGCCTTACCACTGTTTGTTAGAGTGAGAATAACATTTTCCTCCCTTGAATCCATACCTCTCTTTATACAAGCAATACCATGCTGGCTCTGGCTGTTGCCACCTGGCACTGCTTGCTACCTTTAAGTTTGTTATCCACCAAAACTCCAAGATCCATTTCCAACAGGATTCACTTAACACAGAGCCATATAGTATAAGTAGCACACAGGATTTTTAAGTCCAAATGCATCACCTTACATTTATCAAAATTGAATCTCATCTGCCACTTAGCAGCCCAATGCGTTAATCATTCTAGATCCCCTGCCAAAGATTGAACATCCTCTGAAGTTTTTAATGGTTGACAAAGTTTTGTGTCGTCAGCAAACACAGAAACCTTTCTGACAATACCCACTTCCAAATCATGTCCACCCCCAAAACTATAATCCCCCCAACTACTGGCCCCACCATGTAGTGTAGTTTAATCCTTACCTCACATCCCAACTCCATCTGGTTCTCCTGTAGTCCCCCCCAAAGTTCCAAAAACTGCCCACCAGGAGGCTAGCAGGTCCATATAGGACACTGCCCTACCTGGCCTCCCGGAGATTCCTGCCATGCGTGCTGCAGCCCTTCTCCCTCCCCTCCCTCCTCCCTCCCGTTCTACTATCCCTCCCCTAGCGAAAAACCCCCTAAATATTCTGCTCCCCCAGTCCCAGCCCCAACCGCATGTTTAGTTTTTTTAAAAAGCTCCCCAAACTCTTACTTACCTCTCCGTTCCTCCGTCTGCACTGACATGCGGCAGCCGCGTCCGTGATTGGCTGCCGCTCAGCCAATCACAGACGCGACTGCCGGTCCCGCCCCCCTCTGCTTGCATTCTCGCAGCAGAGGGCCGGCAGTGCGGCGGAGGATCGGGGGAGGTAAGTAAGAGTTTGGGGGGCTTTTAAAAAAAATAACATGCGGTTGGGGCTGGGGACATGGGGGACATGATATAAAATTTTATTTTAGGGGTGGACATAGCCTTTAAAAATAGATTAAATAGAAGCGGCACCAACACAGAACCCTGTGGCACCCCACTTAGGACTTTAGTCCATAATGATGAAGCCCCATTAACAACTACTCTCTGCATCCATTCATTAACCAATTTTCTATCCATGTACAAATGTGCCTCCCCAGACCAACAGACCTTAGCTTATTTAGTCGCCTATGGGGACTGTATCAAAAGCTTGCAAATTCACAAGTAAACTACATCTACTGCTATGCCAGAGTCTAAATTTATACTTACTTACTCATAAAATCCAAGCAAGTTAGTTTGACAAGATCTATTCCTCCTAAATCCATACTTGTTACTACTTATAATGTTAGTCCTTGAAACATACTCTATTTAAACTCTTATTAAACTTTCCAGTATATTCCCCACCACTGAAGTTAAACTTACAGGCCTGTAATTACCCGGCTGTGTGCGACTATCCATACATTTAAGGGTAATTATTGCCCCCATTCTGGCAGAGTAACCTGGGTCCTCCCTCCATGCAATACATCAAGGCTGTGACTGCTGGCATTATAGACAATGATTTCCCCTACTTCCAGCTCTGCCTTACCTACCATTCTTCAATCAATTCACCAGGAGCGACGGATGAAGAAAGAAGAAACTTACCTTACACAGGATCCTCCTCCGCAGCAGTGGAAATTCATGACTGCTTCTTGTTCAGAGTAACTATAGCGCTTATTATTGGCATGTGCGCAAGAGTAACTCTGAACCAGTAAGCATTTGGGACCTGTCACGGATGCTGTGGTGGATTGTGTGTAAGGTAAGTTTCTTCTTTCTTCGCCGTTTGCTCCTGTGAATTGATTGAAGATGGGCGGTTCAGTTTATGATTTTACAGTTTATTCTGAAAGGAAGATGGACACCTGTAAACCAGACCTTGCAATGCATATAACTTCATTGAAGTCAAAATTTTTTTATCCAAATGCCAAACTTTTTATTTTTTAAAAACGCAGCAGCTGATCGTATCTATCTGCCATTCCACACTTTACCCTAAAGCGTCCCTAAAGCATCTACAGTGTCCACGTTACCACAAATTTTCCAAGGGACATAATCCTAACTTACCTCTGCCCCATATGTATTTTACCTGATTGAATTCTCATAAATACAAAATATATCTGTTGTCTAATATACAGTGCAAATACTTTTGTCCTAATAGTTACATGCTGCTTTTTTGTATTATGTGATACGTAATTCGGAGAGTATGGAAACTGTTTTTTTATTACTCAAGGAGAAAAATTAATAATTTAATGAAAAATTAAAGTGCTACAGTTTCAAAAAATAAAACAAAAGCGTTTTATGAATTGTTAATTTTTCTGGTCTTTAAAGGGCATTGTCCACCCCCAAAACTATAATCCCCCCCACTACTGGCCTCATCATGTAGTGTAGTTTAATCCTTACCTCACATCCCAGCTCCATAAGTTTCTCCTGTAGTCCCCCCACCAAAGTCCCAAAAACTGCCCACCAGGAGGATAGCAGAGTCCGCCTCCTACCTGGCCTCCGGGAGAGTTTTGCATCGTACTGCAGCCCTTCTCCTCCCTCCCTCCTTCTCCTCTCCCTCATTAGGATTCCCTCCCCCTATGTAAAACCCTTTCAACAAAGATTCCCCCTGTCCCCCCAGCCCCAAACTGCTATGTTAGTATTATTAGAAAATGCCCGAAACATTACTTACCTTTCCTCTTGCCTACGCCGCACTGAACTCCGCAGCACCGCGTCCGTGATTGGCTGCCGCTCAGCAATCACAGACGCGACTGCCGGTCCCGCCCCTCTGCGGGTCTGGCCAGCACGGCGGAGGCAAGAGGTAAGGTAAGTAAGTTTCGGGCATTTTCTAATAATTCTAACATAGTGGTTGGGGCTGGGGGACAGGGGGAATCCTTGGTGAAAATTTTTTTTAAAGGGTGGACATACCCTTTAAATGCGATTTGTAATTTTTTCACTAGTAGATTTTTAGGATTAGTTTATTTGTATAAACTGTTTTTAGTATGTTTTTGTTATTTTGTTTGTAAAAGCTGGTTAGATACATGATTTTATATTAAACATGTTTGTTGAATAATAATGACGGAAGTATTTTTATGTGTTATGTTCTATTTGCCTTTAAGTTTCTATAGCATTGTTTTAATTTTTTTAATCTTCACAAATGTGACAAAACATATAAGGGATTACTAGTTTTGTCATACGTGTGTGAAATCATTGGGTTTTGTTACCCTTTTCGCGATAGGAATGTTTTATTGTTTTATCCCAGAGTTCTGGGTGAAACTACAGTATGTAATCAAGAAAACCATAATAGTAAGAGTGATGAATATGTGATGCTTCACACACACATTGTACCCAGGGTGAGGACCTAAACCATCAGGTCGTCACCTCTGGGTTCTTCTTTTTGAAGGAGTTATTCTTGCCTTAGCTGCTCTTTCTATTGCTGAATTTCTCTCCATCTCCTTCAATCCATCGGTAACAAGGCCAATAAGAAGAACAATATCAATACAAGATATCTAAATGAATACCACAGATACACCTAGGTTCATAAATATTTGGAAAGTGACAACTTTTTTTTCTAATTTTGGATCTGTAGATTATCACAATTAATTTTAAATGAAACAACTCAGAGGTAGAATACATTGGGCCCCTAATTGTGTTAGAAAAATTGCCTCACATTTTCATCTAAAGTTCATTGTGGTAATGTACAAAACCAAAAATACAAGTTGTCTCTGTCCAAATTTTTATGGACCTATACCATAACCTGGATGAATGAGAAGATTCACAAACAAGTTAATTGAGCATCTAAAGCGCATTATGACTAACATTAAGATCTCAGTCCAACTCACAGCTACAAAATCGCTAATTATTGTAAACGCAATTTAACCAAAGTTGCTTATTATCTAGTACACCAATGGTCAAATACTTATAAACATTAAAAATATCTAAACATTCCAGTTTTTAGGTCAAAGAGGAATGTCTTTTATTCTGGTATTCAGATTTTGTTCATTTTCCACACTTTTTCAGTCTAGTCAGAACAATTACTTTGTCATCCCTCTCTCTCTTTTTTTTAAAGCCATTCATTTCATTAGTTAATGCTTTATCTTAAGAACATATTTCTATTCTTTCACATTGATTCTTGGCAGGAGATTGGTTCAAAGTACTACTGGTGAAGTGTTTGTAGAGTGAGGTGGCACCAGCAAGAGATAATGTGTGTAATTAAAATTTTTATTATCTGTATGCGTTTATTGATTGTATTGATCTGGTTCTAAATGGCTTCTTATGCCACTGGTTCTAAAGGACAATTATACTCACCTTCCCTCCGCTCCAGATCTTCATGCAGTAGCTTTTACCCGGTGAGGACCTGAACCGCTAGGTCCTCACCCCGGGATTCACGAAACCTACAGCAGCGTGTTGCAGCAACGCTGCAACGCCTAGCGGTTCAGGTCCTCACCCTGGGTAAAAGCTACTGCATGAAGATCTGGAGCGGAGGGAAGGTGAGTATAATTGTCCTTTAAGGTTTTTCAAACTATGGTACACTTGGAATTCTGTTGCAGCACACCTTTGTTCTTAATGCGGGATTCTTGTATAATTTCCCATCAATTTTGATAATTTTATACTCTATCCAGTTTATTTGTACATCTGTGTGTGCAGCCAAACGAATAGTTGGTCGGGACCCATTCATTGGTTACTTACCTCTATTTAAACTGGCGAGAGTCTCCCCTAGTGGTCTCTGATGAAGCGGAAGTAACCGCGAAACGCGCCAGGCCACGCTCCCTCCCCCTCTGGCTTTTTCCCTGTTTGTGAAGTGTCATGCAGTGTTATCGATTGTTGCTTTTAACAAACCGCAATAAATGTAAAGTTTTATCTGGATAAACACCGTGATACATGTGCTATTTCGGATGCATCTCGCCGCTCTCACTACTTATTGCTTTACTACTTATCGTCTGAAGAGGTCGGACGGACTATTCGGCGTCTGGAGATCCCGGTAATGGTACCGACACATGCGGTGTAGCTCCCCACAGTGAGTAGATCATATACTTCATCTATCCAGTTTATACATCTGTCAACTTGAGGGCAAGGTTGCAGCTTCTTTGTTTTGATATGCTGTGCACTAGAGTGCATGTAAAGTGAATTGCGCACACTTTCACCATAACTAGTATCCATATCCTGGTGGCTTTAGTTCCCCTTTAATAAATGAGTGCCTTGATCTACTGAAGCAGCTTAGTCTAGGGTTTCTCAAATGCTGTGCTGGGCATGTAAACTGCAAAATCATTTTCTAACTAATCACACAATAAAAAGGATTGATTACAATTTGCCACTAACCTTCCTCAGAACAACACTCTTTTAAAAGGAAGAATACTTTAATATAAGCTGTAATCTGTGTCTCTCATTTTGAAATGGTTGTTTGGAAATTTACTTCTCTAACCTGGGGTTTGTGTTTTATTTCCCAACATCCCATTATCACACAGTGTGGTCACTGACCATTATGTTCTTTACACATGCTCAGTCCTAAGATACTGCATGAACTTGTTACAGTTGGTCACAGCCCACTAGTAGCCTCTAGCCAATCCTTTTAGTGGCCAGACACTGTACATATACACAGTTATTTCATCCAGTTCTTCAGAGGGTTACATTTACTATAATGATATTTACTGTAGTGGGATTTTACAGTTTATTGGTGTTTTAGAGGGGATATTTTCACATTCTGTAGTGTACAAATGTGGGTTTAGTTCTCATTTAAGAGGCATGTCTACCCTTAACACAAAAAACTGGTGACTTGTCATTTACCTGCCCATAATCACAACTGATATATTTAGAACATTGTTAGATGTATTACTAACTAGATGTTTTATGATAATTATTGCCTTCATTATTGCAGAGTAAGCTGTCTCCTCCCTCCATGTAGTCAATCAATGCTGCGACTGCTGACATCACAGGCAATGATTGACAAATCTTTCCCTTGCTTCCTACTCTGCAAATGCTCAAGCTATTAAAAAGCTCATTGAGCAGACGTAGGAAGCAGATACCTTTTCCAGAACATAAATTATCATTAAATACTAGGTTACAAATGCATGTAATAAACTGGTAAAAATAACAGTTGGGGTTGTGGGCAGATAACTGCCAAGCTTTTTGTTTCAAGAGTGGACACAAACTTTAAATCTGCTCCTCTTGCCCTTCTCTGACGCTCCTTTCTCTTATTTTTAGCTCTTAGAATTTTATTAAGAACCACTGGCTTAGTCAATGTACACTACAGTGCGTAGTAATATGCATTTGTGCTGCAATTCCACCAATATCCCATTATTGGAGGGCATGTGATTCACAAAAATATGGTGATTGCATGTGCTCTGGAAACAGATCACATGGCACACAGTGTGGCCATTGATATTGTGTTAGCGTGGTGTACAGTGTTGCAAAAAAAAGTGCACGTGCTAGTGTGGCCTAGCCCTAAAAGGATGCTAAACTGGACTTTTTATCCAGCTGCATCTATTGAGACTTGTACAGATGTTGGATTTGATGGTCAGGTGCATTCCACAGGCGTTTTGATAGTTAATCACGCATGTATATACATTTGCTAATGCATACATATGCAACTTAATGGCCTTTTGACACGGGTGTCACCCACTCGGGCGTCTAGCCTTGTTCACCTAATGGGCAATCCAGGGTTAGACTTAAATCCACTCGATGCTTCCCAAAAGCTGATGGCACACTGTCTCAACCAGCTCCTGTTTTTTACGCATGTGCGCCTATTATAAAAATAGGAGGAAGATCGGGACACTGCCCCATTCAGCTGTTGAGAAATTTCCAGTGAAGTTTAACCCTACATTGCCTGGGTTTTATGAATAATTTATGTATCTGGAAGCTAGACTATTATTATTGTGGATTTATATAGCGCTAACATATTCCGTAGCGCTTTACAATTACATGTATACGGTCACATCAGGCCCTGCCCTGAAGAGCTTACAATCTAAGCACATTTATTTGACACATACAACCTATCAGTATCTCTTTATGATTGTGGGGAAACCAGAGCGCCTGGGGGAAACCCACGCAACCACGGGGAGAACATAGAAACTCCTTACAGATGTGCCCAAGGGTGGATTTGAACTCAGGACTTCAGTGCTGCAAGGCATCAGTGCTAACCACTGAGCCACTGTGCTGCCCAATAGATTAAAGTCTAGTTTTGTGTCCGTTTAAAAACTGCTGTTATAACCTTTATAGTTTTTAAGAGGGATATTGGGTGGAATAAAGAGTGCTGATGCTGATGAAAAATGTAGTGAAATTAGATACTGTTCTAAGGGCTAGGTCCCACTATCACGCACAACAGCGCATGCAGTATTTTTGCAATACACTGCTGTGGGTGAAACTTCATGTGAGCTGTGTTACAGGCCATATCAATGTTATTGGCACAAAGGTGATCGTGCACACATACGAACCAATAACTGACAGGAGTGCAGTGCTCATAGTGGTAACTGCCCAATAGCATTTCATTAGCAATTTGAACCGGAACTGTGAACAGAGCGCAAATCACACTGTGACGTGAAAATGGGGTTTGGGGGGGTGCTCTACATCAGGGGTCGACAACCAGTGGCTTGCGATCTACTGGTTGATCGCAAAGAGCTACACCCCTTTATTTAGGCCACACGCCCCCAAATAATTGCCATGCACTATGTGGGCGGCTTTGTAGTGATCTTTCCCTCCTGCAGGTTGGAAATGTAGATCTCCACCTCTTCAAAGTTGACTGTAAAAAGTTTTTTTTTTATGCTGGACATTCAGCAACATTTAAAGATGAGGATGGCTTACTCCAGGTGTGGTAGATACTGTATATACTCGAGTATAAACCGAGTTTTTCAGGCTGTAAAATCAGCCTGAAAACTTGGACTTGGTTTATACCCGAGTCACTACTTACTTTGGAACTCCGGCAGCCGCACAATCATTCCCTGTACTGGCGCGCCGGCCGACGCCACTGCCTGGCGCCAAGCCCGGCGCCAATTAGTGACGTCAGCCGGCGCGCCAATACAGGGAATGATCGCGCGGATGCCGGAAATGGAAGGACGCATGCTTACCTGATTGGAATGCTGATCTTCAATGCTGGCACACATCCCAACAGGAAGCTCAAGTTACTGGATGGAGGAGAGCCCACAGGTACAAACTAAACTGGGTGGGAGGGTGAGGGTGGCATTCAAGATGTTTGGAAACTACACTCCCAGCATGCTTTTTTAGCTGGGAATTGTAGTTTCCAAACATCTTGAATGCCAAGTTTCTACCCTAGGTTTATACTCGAGTCAATGACTTTATAGATTTTTAGGGAAATTGGGTATCTCGGTTTATACTCGAGTAATTACGGTAAGTCATTATTGTGTTCTTGGATTTTGGTTTGGGGGTTGGAGGTTAGTAAGAATTTTTTTTGTGGGGGGGGGGTCGTGCAGGGTGGATAAAAACCAATGATTTTTTAAAAAAACATTTTTAAAAAATCTGATTTTTTTTCATTTAAATCGGATTTTTTTCATTTAAATCGGATTTTTTTTTTAAAATAAAATGTTTCAGTTCAATAAATCTTTTTAAATTGTTTTTATTCTGAAAATCTTCATCTACTTGCATGTTAAGGTTATACCAGCAAGAATTACGGTAGTCTTTACAGCATGTAGAAAACTATGATTTAAATCAAGCCATACTGACTAGTGATTTAAATCATGATTTAAATCAAATCCACCCTGGGGTCATGCATTTTAAACTGGGTAAACACACACAATAGTTGTTGCATATTAAATCAGATTCCACTAGAAATTACCTCCGCTAACAGCGATAGTTTGTTTGCGAGTCTTAGTCATTTTCATACAATACACATGGATGGTAATGAGCTATTCCCGTTGGATCTTAGGGAGTTTCTCAATGTTGTGAAGCTCTATACACATGCTCGATTTGCTGTAAGACACCTGACAAATGAGCGATAAATGGCAGGTTGGACCACCAAAGAAACCCAACTAAACAGCTACACACATGCAATTATCAAATGAAGCGCCCTTTGACACACGCTTGTTCATACATTGGGTGTCATACAGCATGTGTCAATGGAGCTTTAGTCTTGACTCAAATTCATATCCTGAATTCATTGCTGTGGTAATGATCTCTTAAAAGACGACTAGGCATGAGGAGAGAGATGGTAGTTGGTGTGGGACCTCAGGATTTATTATTCATTTATTATGTTAATAACCTGAAAAGTAAAAAATAGAATTTAGTTATCCTTTAAATAAGCAGTCACCCCAATATTACATATATACCAACATTCTACTAGTTGAAGCCCTGACCATTCCACACTCCTTATCATCTTCATTAACTAGCAACCCTGGCCACCTCTCTTTCCCTGCATTTTGCTGGTTCTTAACTAAAAATCTGCTGAAAAAAATTGTCTGGTCCTGTATGTTTTAATTATAGCTCTATAGATCTGTTGGTTGTAAATTATATGCAGTAGTTAGTCTTTGTGTACCTAGCCTAACACAGGGAGAAGGTTGGTAGATGTGTATTATCTACAGTATATATAGGTTTTATTTCACACAGAAGTGGGACAATGTCGGCAATAACCATTGGTGGTTACAAGTAAACATACAATGCCCTATATTGTACCTGTGTTTCATGCCAAACAAAGTTTCTCCTGAATTGGCTGCCTCTTATACAAATGTAACATTCTCGGTGGCATGCTTGGGGAGGGATTTCTGGTGCCTGGAATCTTCTCCTGGTGCCCATACATTGTTACATGGAGTGTTACATTGGTACATAATAGCATTTTTTTGTTTCAAAAAAGTATCTAGTCTGCTGATTGACAGCAGCATAGAGAATTGTATCCGTAAAATAAGACTCTCTGAGGATGTCTTTACGATGCTGGTTTATTCACATAACATGTTTCGGGTTCAAGACCCTTTCTCAAATGTGAGATTTAAGAAAGGGTCTTGAACCCGAAACATATTATGTGAATTAAACCAGCAACATAAAAACATCTTCTGAGAGTCTTATTTTCCGGATACTGCTCATCCACATTTTTTCTCTTGATTTATCCTTTGGGACAGAACCAACGCAGTTACCAGGAGCATTTGGAAGTATAGGAGCTTTTGTACGTTACTTAGCCTGCAGCTGCCTGAGGCAAAGGCTGAGACTGGATTTTACATACAGTAATTTACTGTATCATTCCACAGTGATGTGAGCAGAATTGGACATTGAGATATCCTGGTGGTATAGTATTATGTGTGTAGCAATGTATGTATAAGTGTATGTAAAGTTGACTTATCATTGCAAATACACAGGAGAGTTAAGCTTGGTACACAATTCGAGTAGAATATAGAGCAGAGGAGCACACTACTTAGGTGAAAACTTCATTTATAGGTGCAAAAACATAACATACAATGTTTCGGGACACAAGGTCCCTTACTCAGTTGTACTATATTTAGAAATATTCCTTTTATATTAATTTCCCTTGGACAAAAAAACCCAAAATATACATATTCTAATATCAAAGTGCTAAAGTGCAAATATAAATAATAATAAAAATCCACATTTAAAGCAAAATTCTCTAGTAAATAGTCCATGTGACATGTACCCCACCTCACCACAAACGAATGGTAGGTATGGCTAGTGACTCATGAGCACCCCTGGGGACGCGAACAGCTCCACTGTAGGCTCCACATATAGAACTCTGGGACTGAAGAACACGCTGGCCCCTGAAGGTAGCAGACTCCGACTATCTGTGGAGCCTACAGTGTAGCCGTAGCTACCATTCGTTTGTGATGAGGTGGGGTATCATCTTTCGTCTGATCTGACTTGAATAATATTTTCTATATTTACATATAGTTACGTGTCACATGGACTATTTAAGAGAGACTTTTGCTTTATTTATGGACTTTTAGAATTATTTATATTTGCACTTTAGCATTTTTAAATTAGTATATGTATGTTTTGTTTTTGTTGTCCAAGGGAAATTAATATAAAAGGAATCCTTTTATACATAGTACGTTTATTGGCATTCGGAGTACTTATTCTATTTGTTCATATATTTTAGACTGGGTAGTGGTTAGTTACTCAGTTGTGGCAAATAACTAGGAACCCATTCTGGATAGGTACTCAGTTGGAGCATTTACCCACTTGGATTTTATAGAATTTATTGCATTCCCATATAGCTTCTAGTGTGAACACCCGAATTGCTAATCAAATATATTCACTAGAATAGTTTATAGACAGAAATTGCCTTTCTTAGTAATTGCTAACCAAAAATAAAGTAGATAATGTACCCCCCAATGTAAATGATAAGGATATTAAAAGTTTTTAAGGAGTTCCATGACCATATAAAAGCAAAAGGCCACAGAACTCTGAGGCGACTTCTAATATCCAAATAACTTTTTATAGGGTGTATATTATCAATTATAATCCACCCCCTCATTTAAAGACATTTCTTGCACATTTTTCTTCTTCTATCACATTTTGATAAACATTTTGATAAACAGACAGTCACTCAACTGTCCCCTCAAAAACAACAAAAAAAAAACTCCAACTGCCAAATAAATAATCTACCCTCCATTTTCACTTATTTTCCCCCTCAATTTTTCACTCACTTATATATCATATATATGTCTGAGGAAGGTGCTCTGCACCGAAACGTTATATAAAATGTGTCTAAACCCTTACTCAATATAAGAAAGACTCTTGTCCATGTTCTGGTTGCTATGTTATTATTATTATTGTGGATTTATATAGCACCAACATCTTACGTGGCGCTTCTGTGTTACATACAAGGGTGCTTGCATGTAATACTGCATGTAATACAAACTGCAAATAATTCAAATGCTGGTCCAGCAGAATTCAGTGTGGTAAGTTACAGCATTACTGTGGTACAATAGAAAGAAGGGCCCTGCTGAAGAGAGCTTACAGTCTAGAGGAGATGGGGATGAAACATAAAGTGAAGCAGATAAAGTGAACCAGCTGTAACTGGTTGCCAGTGGAGTATAACTAGCAGGCCTGTGATGGGTCATTAAGAGGGTTAGAAGTGTCCAGGTCCAGAATGTAATGTTACCATGTAGTTAAACAGTGATAGTTGTTGGCAGCTAGCAGTACCCAAAGCTTTACATGTAAAAAGAGGGAAAAAAGTACTTTCACCTAGTAGGCATGCAGCAGAGGGTCACAAGTGTAAAATACCTACAATTTTGGGTAGATTGTTTTTAGTGGGTCATTTATTTTTAGTTAAGTTAAAGCAAGAACAAATGTACAGTACAATGCTCCCCCTTATTAGAGATTATGGTGTTTTGCATAATGTTAGCTAGCAGATGTCCGTTTTGCCACACTTAAGTTGCATATATAAATTATTCTCCTGTGCTTAAAGGAGAACTAAAGCCCAAGAACTAAAGTCCAGTTAATCTAACTGAATTCCCAGCCAATAAACACAAATATTGAGTTGAAATGATTGCAATGAAAATTATGCTTTTATTTTCTTTTATCTTCCTTATTTTTGCAGATTGAAGAGGCTGGCCAGGTATTCCTGCTTATGAAGAAAGACTATAGAATTTCTCGAAATGTTCGTCTTGCTTGGTTTCTTGCTCACCTTCATCAGCCTATTTTTGTTGTTCCAGAATCTGAACTGGTAGGTGTATAACAAATTGCAGTACAAATGTAGTTAAACAGTGACAGAATTCCCATACACGAATCCCATACAGTAATAGCCATCCAGTACCAGTAACCCCCAATTTCTTGGCACTCCATATGTTTGAAACTACAACTCACAGTATGCTTTGTTGCTGGGAGTTTCAGTTTCTAAACATGTGGAGTGGCAAGGTTCAGTAAACTTTTAATTAAGCTTACCATCATTTACAATTCTCCTGAACCCTACATTGTAATAAAGGGCACTCTGATCCCAATAGTTAAAAATGTCACCTGAGTTGTAGTTTCAAGCTGTCATTTGCACTGTACTAGCAGCTGTTTTTTGCCCCAAACTGAGGAGACCCATCAGATTTACAGCATCCAGATGAGCAGTGACAGTGAGTCCAGCAGCCAGACTACAGGAAGCAGGAACAACTGTAAAGGCAAGAACAGCTCCTGTAACTTTCTATGCAGGTTAACACAGCGCCACCTACTGGTTACTATCCGCAATTGCAGAATTTGGATCTAAATTAGGACTTAACCCGAGTATAAGTCGAGGTTAGGTTTTTAGGCTAACTTTAAAGCCTGAAAAATTCGACTTATACTCGAGTATATATGGGTATTTCGCTTAGAAGGCATGCACCAGAGTGTCACAAGTGACACAATTATAAAATAATTACAATTTTGGGTAGATTGTTTTTAGTGGGTCATTTATTATCATATATGTTAAAGCAAGAACAAATGTACAGTACAATACTTCACCTTATTAGAGATGATGATGTTTTGCATAATAGTAAAACAGCACACATTTTTTGCCCCAATTGACCGATACACTAAAGTATTGGTTGATTGACCCGAAAAATCTGCCTGCGTGTTCCCAGCCTATGTTATGTATAATTTTATTGGAGATGGTAGGCATTTGGGATTGCAATAAAGATACGTTTTTAGGGACAATAGCTGTTCTAGCTTGGTATTGGTGAAGAAAATGGTATCGTTCAGCAAGTGACTAATATGTCTGGCCATTGTTGCCAGATTCTATAAAGGAATATTGGGTATTTCAAAACAGGTTGAATAAATATAAAGTCCAACTTTGATCCAACTTCTAATCAGCCGGGCCTATAGGGTATCACAATGCTGAACGGGTTTCCCTCCTCCAAACCGTGGTCCCCACTTGAAGGGGTATACACTGAGCCTCCAAGGGCTGACCGTACGATCATTGCTCCTCGGCCGGGGCACAGCCTGCCAACATGGGCGTTCCTCCTCTTTGCACACAGTCAGAGATAGGGCATTACTCCTCTACTCCTTCAAATCTATGTACAATGGCGTAATTACTGCCCCCGCTATCCCCACAACCGCATGATCAGATGATCGTGAACCTCTGGGGAGAGGTGGGTCTGGGGCCTGGCCTCCAATCTTGCAGGGGGCACAGGGCCCCTGCAGTTACGCCCCTGTAGACCTAAAATGCACATGAAATGAATATAATATATCATACTTGATTCTGGATGAATGTGAAATAAGAAAGATCTATATCACAGATTATATCTGAAAAACAATTAGTGAATGGAGTGCGAACATAGCCATGCCGCTGAGGTTGGATATTTTCAGCAGTTCCCATGTGTGCTTTTGCATCTGTCCCCAAAGTTAGTCATGTGACGCCCCATCTGATAGGACGTGGAAAGGAAGCGATTAGCCGGGATTCGGTTACTGAGCTGGAGGAGAGTCTGGGGAAATGCTGGCCAAATATGTGCAATATTACTTTAGTGGGAAGTTCAAGTTATGCTAACTAAAGAGTATTACTTAGTGGGTTGTGTAAGAATAATATATCCTACACTGATCCAACCTAGAAACTTGATGCCTAGTCTTAGAACATTGAAAAATCCTCACAGCTGCGGAAGATAGAATCGAGACACACACAGGGCATGTTCTGAACTCTATCTCAGTTTATTTAGTTCATACGTTGGCATATATGAAACAAAGGAAAAACTTTGCAAGACAAAAAGGGGCTTTACCAGACTTTATGTCTGCAAATAATATAATAAAACATGTCTTGGAATGTGAAAATAGAGTCAAGTTGACATATAATGTAGGAGGCAGAAGACCTTGAGATAACGTATTATCTATGGCCATGAGAAACAGCATGGGCTTGGTACATTTTGAGAAAAACAGACTAAGTAATATGGACACAAAATGGCGTTGAAAAACAAAATGGCTGCTATTAGGCTAAGTGATTATACAGAATATATAAAAACCTAACAGTTTGCTTCTGTAAAACAAGACTAAAGCTCTATACCTTGAATTCAATATTTATATATGTATTTAATAAAGGGATAGATGGGATTGTTTTTATATATTATCTGTGATATAGATCTTTCCCATTTCACATTCATCCAGAATCACGTGTGATACAGTTTATATTTATTTCATGTTCATTTTAGATCTATATAGATTTTTATTGTATGGGTTATTCTTCAATGTTACCAGAAAATGATGATGGTATAAATTATTAGTCTATATGCAGTGATGCTCTGATCTCTGACTGCTTTATTACATTTTATAGTGATATTCACTCAGATAGAGGTATATTGAATTATCGTCTGGATCCTATTTAGTCCAAATTTTTTATTGAATGTTGGGTATTTCCATGCCCCCCATAACCCTAAAAAGTTTTTCAAGTGATATTCTGTGTTTCCTCTCTGCCCATAAAAAGCTAGTAAAAGCAGCAGATTTTTCAAATGTCCTTATGTCAGAGAAAAGGTGGGATGGTCTGGATGGGATATAGCAGTCTTGAAAGACTGACATTTTCAAGAGATTGATTCTACCCATCAGGGAGAGGGGGAAAGAGTTCCATCTTTTAAATGACCTATTCCTAAGTAGGTGATAAAGAATATAGGGATATGGATTTCTACTAGCTTGCATTGGACTTTCACTAAGGTGGTATTCTTCATTAGGTAAAGGCACTCACATTTGGATCAGTTGATACAGAAGCCCGAGTCTTATAGGAGTAGTGAAATGGGATTTAAATTTTTGGTTACATCTTCAAAAAGTAGGTTATTGGCATGTAAGGCAGCCTGGACCTCAGTGTTGCATATTTTGCCTCTATATGGTATGGCTTTTTGGAGATATTGGGATGGGGTTTGTAAGGCTAGATTGAACAACAGGGGTGAGTAAACTAGGTACATAATATCTGCATTTGAAGCTATCTTCCCAGTGTAGCCCCTGCCACGTGTAACTATATTTGTTCAGAGACTGTGGTCTTCCCATCTGATGTCTGTGTGTATCTTACTTGTCAGTTTTGGGCCTATTTCTCCATTTCAGATATTTTGGGTAAGAGAGGAAAAATTCCCATTTGTGCTATATTTTTGTAAACTTGGAGTGCAACCTCTAGCAGTATATATTACTCTCTTAAATGCAAGCGTAACATTAACTTCAGTTTTCCACTGCTGTAAAGTGGGTACAGTTGCCTGCATCCACATCTTTGCTACTACTTTTTTAGCTAAAAAAAGGCCTTCACTTATATATTAGAGAATCTGTCTAATGACCGGTATTCCATTATGCCTAGAAGACACAGCTTAGGATCTAGCCCCACTGGGCATACCATGTGGCTGTGCAAGAATGCCAGCATCTGCCGCCAATATCCCTGTAGATAGGGGCAGCTGCATATCATACAAAAATTAGAAGCCTAGTGCACATCCAATTGATTAGCTTACATTTTACTTTACCACGGTAATGCGACTTAAATAGCCTGCCCTTCTCTATGGATAAATTAAAGCAATTAGTTCAATAACTTGGCTTCTTAGGAGACTTAATTCTCAAACTTTATCTTTACAGATTATAAGTACCTGCTTTTTTTGAAAAGTCCCTGGTGCTCTTACGCTTGCTTTCTTGGGACTAGTTCTCCAGCTTTCAGTACTTGAACACATGACCCACTGTGGGTGGAGTACACATTTCCCAGAGGCTTGGTCAAGCACCCAATGCAACAAGCAATATATATATATATATATATATATATATATATATATATATATAATATTGCTTATTGCATCTCCATATCATATGATAAAAGGTGCCCAGAGCGCTGTTGCATTTGGGGCACTGGGGACCTCTATCTGGTTTGTATTTTGCAATTTGAATGGGTGTCAAATAAGCTCTATGGAGTACATACAGATGGGTCATTTTATCAGAGGCTTTTGGAGAGGCCAGTTTCATTGCTGTTAAAGCTTCTTCCCACTCCTCACCTTCCATCTTTCCCAGGTCTTGCTCCCAAATCGTTTTTTTGGTAGTAGCTAGTTTACAAGAGCTAGGGATATGAGGAAGGCCATAGATTTGTGATATCAGCTTGGCTGGGCTGTTTGTCTGAATTAGATGTATGATAGGGTTATTTAGTAATTCTAAAGGTTGACCTCGGAATTGAGTGCCAAATACGTTTATAAGCTGTAAGTGTCTATAAAAGCAAGAGCGAGGTAACTGGAACTCCTGGCACATTTGGTCGAAAGTTTTAATATTATTCTCCTGGAGCACATGGGAGAGTCTGGATATTCCAAACTTGCACCAAAGTTCAGGCTGGTGTTTGGTAGTAAACTTCATTAGAAGCTTATTATGCCAGATTGGGGTTTGTTTGTTAACATAGGGGATTTTCATATTTTGCATAGCCAATTCCCAGACCTTTAATGCTTGCAAATAGAGGGAGTGGGATTTGACCAGAGGCAACGTTCCCCTGAAGCAAAGGATGATTGTGGGCCTCCCTTGATTCTGGGGTCTCCATGAGCGTGAGAAATCTGTCAATTTCACTTTTGGTCCAGTAATATATATATATTTGTGAGGCAACGTAATATAATCGGAAGCTTGGAAGTGCCATTCCTCCCAAATCTGTAGGACGGAACAGTATTGACCAGTGAAGTTTATTTCTGTTGGCTCCCCATACAAAGAATCAAAGGAGAGAGACAATTATTTTAAAATATCGTAGGGGTATAAATATATAGAAAATTTTGTGTAGGACTGTGCCCTTAAGGGGGAGTTTGGACCAAATTTGGATTTTTTGTTTAATCAGTCGAATTAGGGGTTCAAGGTTGAGCTCAATGTAGTCCTCTGGGCTTCTAGAGATATAAAGTCCCAGATATTTAATAACATTAGTTCTAATTAGAGGGATGGTTTTACAAGGTTTGTTGGAGAGAATAGGTCAAGTGGAAGTATCTCTGATTTTGTCCAGTTAACAGAGAGGCCCGAATATTCTCCAAACTCCTTTATTGATTGCAATGCGGATTCTAATGATTTGTTTTGATTGGCTAAATATAGCAGCATGTCATCTGCATATAGATTAATAGTTTCAGTGAGGTTTTGTACCATTAGGCACTTGATTGTTGGTTGGGAGTGGAGTTTAATTGCCAGTGGCTCCACCACTAGTGCATATAACAGGAGTGAAAGAGGACATCCCTGTCATGTGCCTCTGGATAAGGGACAGTGTCCCAACATTATTGTGGCTTGTTTGCAAGTTCATGAGTAAACGTCTGGTGTTAAGTGAGGTGTTTTTACCTGGGATGATTCCAGATTGGTCAGTGTGTATTAAGGGATTGTATTACCCGGTTAAATCTTAGAGAAAGCAATTTTGCTAGGATTTTAACATCTACCTCAAGAAGGGAGATGGGTCTATAAGATTCAGTAATATGTGGGTCATTGCCCGGTTTAGGGATAAGAACAATCAATGCTTCAGACATTGACGTGGGCAGCACATGTGTAGAGATCATAGTCTTGTATACTTCCAATAGCCTAGGGGCCAATTCCTCTATGTACCTGTTATAAAATGCAACTGGAAGACCGTCTGTACCTGGGGATAGTGTATTTAATTTCCACATAAGATATAGGTGCCTCTAAGAGCAACAGTTCATCATTGGTGAGTTGGGGAAGCATACCCTTGGCGAGATATGTCTCCAGTTCTTGTAATGTGTGATTTGTACAGGTTGGTATAGTGGGTGGCAAAATCTCTGCTACTTCTGAAGGTTCTGTTATAGGTTGTCCAGTGGGACTGGTGAGTGTTATGACAGTTGGGGGTTTGTGCTCATTGTTTGGCTCAAAAGTTTTCCACAGTTTTCAATACAATACAATAACATTTGTAAAGCGCTTTTCTCCTAAAGGACTCAAAGTGCATAGATATGTCTTGGATCAATACAGTCTGTGTTACAGAGGAAATAGTCAGATGTTCATAAATGCCAGACTAAACAGGTGGCTTTTTAGTTTGGATTTAAATGTAAAGATCATAAGGAAGGGGCCCCACTAAGACCTATAGTCAGCACATCAACTCGTAACATACAAGGTGGCAACATTTCTAGCTAACATCTTGGACCTTTGGTGGGAAGTTCTAAGCATCACATCCAGAACTCTCAGGATTTCACCAACAAGATTGAAGATATAGTACTCGGTGTAGAAGAAACCTATGGTGTCCTGATGTGACATCTCTCTTCACTTGTATACCCACCAAGGAGGCTGTTGACATGGTGAGAAAACGGCTGGGCCAAGACAGCACTCTTACCAGCAGAACTGATCTCAACCCAGAACAGTGTGTTTCCTTATTGGACTTGTGCCTGAATACCACTTATTTCAAATACAGGGATAAGTTCTATAGCAAAAAACATGGATGTGCTATGGGATCTCCAGTTTCACCTATTGTGGCCAACCTTTACATGGAGGAGGTAGAAACACAGGCGCTTAATACCTTTAAGGGCATAGCACCCAGCCACTGGTTCAGATATGTTGATGACACCTGGGTTAAAATCCACCAAAGGAAGTACAAGCTTTCACAGAACCATTAATGCGGTGGACCAAAACATTAAATTCACAAGGGAAGAGGTACAAAACACAAACTGGCTTTCTTGGACTGCTTGGTAGAAGTTAGGAAATGGTAACTGGAAGTAGAGGTTTACAGAAAACCACACACACAGATCATATTTGATGTTTGACTCCCACCACCCTTTAGATCACAAGCTGGGGGTCATCAGAACCCTGCAACACAGAGCCGAGAACATCCCCACTAGCACAGAGGCAAGCTAAAGAAATGAAACATCTCAGAGGAGCCCTTAAAACTTGTGGATATCCAGACTGGGCCTTTGTCAAAAGAATAGAAGGAAAGAAAAGAACACGAATACCAACAGTGAAGGGGAAAAGCAAGACAGGAGGAAGAACATGTGCATCCCAATGTAGCGGGGTCTCCGAGAAATTAAGAAGAATTTTCAAAAAACATCGTACCCCTGTCTGCTTTAAACCGCAACACACACTGAGGGCAGCAATTGGTACATCCGAAAGACCCAATCCCAAAACACAAGAAAGCGACTCATATATGCAGTGCAGTGCAGTGAAGAATGCTCTGATTTGTATGTGGGGGAGACCAAACAGCAACTGCATCAACGTATGGCCCAGCACAGAAGACCAATTCCTCGGGTCAGGACTCAGCCGTGTATCTGCATCTTAAGGATAAGGACATACCTTTGAAGATTGTAATGTTAACATACTGGCGAAGGAACGTGACTGGTTCAAGAGAGGTGTTAAGGAGGCCATTTATGTAAAATAAAGAACCAAGCCTAAATAGGTGGGGGGGTTCGACACCAACTGTCTGCCATGTACAATGCTGTTTTATAACACCTTACTCTGGGCGTTCCTATAACACCTCTTAGCCACTATCTAATCCACCCCTTAACACCTGGCTGTGATATGCTAATTGGGATGTTCCAGGGTACTAATTGCCACAGATTCTTGTACAAGTCATTCTAATTGAGAACCAGTCGGATGACTAGCGAAACGTCTTCAAGAACTACATTTCAGAGCCTTTGATCTAATTGAATACAACAGATATACCATGACCTGGATAATGAGAACCTTCACAAGCATATTATTATTGAACTTTACAGTTTAAACACTGGACTTAAGTGATCCATGGATATTGATGGATCAACCATTGGATATTTAAGTTATGATAAAACACGATTTTTTCACCATGTGGTATGATTGACCACTACCCCAGATTTGGGAAAGGAGGGGCTTCTCACTGTGTGGCTTTAAAGGGCATGTCCACCCCCAAAACTATATCCCCCCAACTACTGACCCCACCATGTAGTGTAGTTTAATCCTTACCTCACATCCCAGCTCCACAAGGTTCTCCTGTAGTCCCCCCCAAATTCCCAAAACTCCCACCAGGAGGATAGCAGAGTCCATATAGGACCTTGCCTCCTACCTGGCCTCCGGGAGAAGTTTGGCATGCGTACTGCAGCCCTTCTCCCCCTCCCTCCCCCCCCTCTCAGGATTCCCCCCCTAGCGTTAAACCCTTAAGATATAGGATTCCCCCTGTCCCCCCGCCCCAACCCGCTATTTATACTCTTGAAAGCTCCCCAAACTTTACTTACCTCCCCTCTTTCCTCCGCCGCACTGAATGACCGGCAGCCCATCCGTGATTGGCTGCCGCTCAGCCAATCACAGACGCGACTGCCAGTCCTGCCCCTCTGCTTGCATTTTCTCGCAACAGAGGCCGGTAGCGCGGCGGAGGAAAAGGGAGGTAAGTAAGTTTGGGAAGCTTTCTAAGAGTATAAATAGAGCGGTTGGGGCTGGGGGGACCGGAGGAATTTAGGGTGGACATACACTTTAAAAAGGGAGGTGGTTTTGCACTTGGGTTACACCCTGATGAAGGGGACATCAGTGATCCGCGAAACGTTGTATAGGTGATTTAATAAATACTTTGTGATTTACACTTCAAGTGTGCCCCCTCACAGTTTCTTTGCTTCCAAAAAAAGACCTGTACCGCCTGCAACTATTACAGAATGCCACTGCAAGGCTACTAACAAGCCAACCCCACCATTGCCACATACACCAACCATTCGCTCCTCCACTGGCTAAAAAAAAAAAAAAAATGACATTTTAAAAAAATGTACCTATACTCTGTATACTCTATACTATACTATAATTTTGCTGACACTTGGCATACATACATTTCAGGACCCAGAAAAAAAGATAAGCTACTTTTACAAACCATCCGTTATCCCTTTTTTTAACCCCCTTTCAGTTAATTTGAAATGAGATCTAACCTTTGTGCTGCCATCTGTTAGGGTGAGGCCACACTGCAACGCACAGGAATCGTGCACCAAATCGCGAGAGGTATCGCACACGATTGTGTGCGCGATTCTTGCGCGTTTTGTGTTCACGTTTTGCGCATGCGTTTTCGCCATTTTGCGTTATGGAAACGCATGCAGTAATGCACCAAAAACGGTGAACGCATGCGTTACCAAAACGCAAACGGACACGCAATCGCATGCGCATCGGAAATCATGGGAATTTTCGCGTTCCCGCGATTTCCATTTTAGCGAAAATCGTGGACGCAATTGTGAACGAATTCACAAAATTATGAAGAGTGCTATTTTGAAATAAAGAATATTGCATATGTATCTTACAACTCCATTTTCCTTGCCTTTCCCAACAATCATACTAACTATTGTTTTACTGTATCTGATTGGCCATTATTCCAATCATTATTATTAAAGGGCAAATCTCACACACCTCAAATGAAACTTACATACAGGTAATAGTTGGGAATCTGAATATATGTCTACACTGAACTATCCGCAATGTCCACATGTCATGGTTGCCCATAAGTAATAGATGCTGAACTTTCGAAGTTCAGTCCGTTTTCAAACTTTCGAACTATATGGAAAGTTTGAAAACTGACCCATTAAAGTCAATGGGAGTCAAATAGTCAATGGTAACTGGTAATGTAACTATAATGTAAAATGGTCTGTGGGACATGTGAAATGGTCTCTAGGCACATTTTTGAATATCCAAGGACTTTTTTTGAAAAAATCGTTTACTCTCACGGATTGCTATTTTTGAGCTCTCGCGTTCGAACATTCAATAATTATCCCAAGAAACGACTCGCAGATTTGATAATTCTATTATTACTCACCGCTTATTGGTATATAATTACGACATTTTACTCGTCGGGATTCCAATAATTTGATAGTTATACTCTGTACTGCTGGTATTAGGATAAGACATTTTATTTGCAGATTCAATAATTCGATATTTACTCCCGTATTGCTTAATAGACATTTTACTCGCATAATTGGCTGCCTCGAATGGTCGAACATTCGATAATTATCGAAAGTCTTGGAAAATATCGAAAGTCCGAGAAAATCCGGATCCGGAGTAGTTTTAGAAGTCCGAGTCCATTTAAACACTCGAATAGTTCGGCTCGAACTCGTCCCCTCTACATACAGTATTGATTCATATGGGACAAAGTAGATATATCACATATAAATCGGCATTCTTTCTAAAGATGTTCTTATGAGGTGGGGTTGTCCTTTAAAATGCTATGAGACGGTAGAATTGCAGTCAGTTCTACACAATGCTTCTGATTTCAGAGGTGAGACGTGAGAGGTCTAGCTATCTGTTAGTATTAGTTGTTTTTTTTTTTGTTTTTTTAAATATTAACAAAGTTTATCATTCATGCTTAGCTCCCATAATACAGCAGCACACCTTACACAGATTGACAGACTGGCTATTAACTCCTTGCCACAAATACCTTTGTTTTATTTTTTTTAAGTTTCCCCCCCCCCACCTACTATTAATTTTGGGTTTAAAACTTGCTGTCTCTAGTACATTCCTGGTTCCAAGGAAACAGGGCTTAAAGCCAAGAAGGGCTTGATCTGGTGAATTGATTTAAGGGAAGAATGGTAGTTTATGTACCTTATAGGTAAGGTAGAATAAACATGTGGTTGAAGTGTGTGAGAGGCTGTATGTAGATAGTGTCAATGGGACGTTAAAAATAAAGTGAACATACCAACTGAGGAGGGGGATAGCAGACATAGTTATAAACATGCCTCCTTGTAGAAATGCAATACCATATTGTAAAAAAAAATCTGATCAATTTTGCACACAATTCTGCGTAACCACATACAGTAAAAATACAACTAAAGACATTTCAGACAGCTGTCACTGCTATACCTTTTATACATCATAACATTATGGGGGGTGTTTATCGTCGCAAACAAAACAATTCCTTTTGTGTCAAAGTCGTCCTAATCCATTTACTTAGGGTTTTTGGAAATCTTACCCGCAAACAATATACGTTTGCTGTGAATTTTTGTTCTGAACATTTTTAACACACACCACTTGGCTACGGTGTAGGAGTAAACTAAAATAGAATTTACCTAGACCGCAAACTATATTAAATTAGCTCTACGGGTGTGTAGGTGAACATTTGCAGCTTTTAGTTAATAGCCTTCTATATAAGGTATGTATAGGGCTATGTATGGAGAGCCCTTAGTGGCTGTTTGTATCTTAAAGCCGTGTTATTGGCTTGTTGCATTGCCTAATGGGGGCATAGGAGTGATAACGGCTCTTGGTACATAGCACAGTAGTGTCTTGCTAACAATATCAGAAAGATATGATCAATCAAGATGCACAAATGCACAATTTTTTAAATAAATTATAAAATGAATCTATTTGTGTGTGAAGGTTCTCATTCATCCGGTCATGGTATATCTGTTGTATTCCATTAGATCAACTGGACTTGAAGTTTGTATTCTTGCAGAGTTTCGCTATTCATCACTACTGGCTTTCTCAATTCAGAATGGAAGCCAGTCGATGACTAGCGAAACGTCTTCAAGAACTAACTTCAAGTCCAGTTTGATCTAATTGAATAAAACAGATAATGAAATTGGAATATTTTTTTTTTGTTATATTACAAACAATGACAGCTGGTCAGTTACTTATTGTTTGGATGAGCTCATCTTGGCTAAAACTGCAGAGCAATTGCTATTCATTAACAGTTTTAACATACACAGATTTGCGCATTCTAAAGCTGTGTAAACATGTAGGTCAATAAATATAACAGAAGATTGTTCAGTTCTGTTTAATCATCATTTATTTTACTATACCCATTAAGAGTGGCTGCCTGGTAGTTTGGAAAACTACTGAAATGTGCTTTGATTTCCAGAAACGAATGTTATAAATATTGTTTAATAGAATTGTGACTGATTGTGTGATAAATTGAAGGCAGATTTACCTTTTGCAACATGTTGGACTTTTTCTTTACTACACCCACCATGTGTTTTTTTTTTTCATGTCTGATCCCATTGCTTTAATCTGTATGAAATATTTTGAAAGTGCCAGAATAATGTAACCTTATCACAAAGAATAAATAATGCAATATTTTTTTATAATATAGCAGTATTAGCACACTTTAATGCCCAAGGTCTCCCTAATCTATAGGGGAAAAAATAAACGAGGTCAAAAAAAAAAAGAAAAACAAACTTTTAGAGCAGGGTATATCTTATAAACGGCAATGTCTTGTTTATCATATAATGGTATAAAATAAATTTGGGGTTTATAGCATTTTGAACTGTTTGACCCATATATTCTAATCTAGAAAATCACAGAAACTAAAGACCTCTTAATCTTGGAGAATTTTTTATTAACATCTTTTGAACTGCATACCCAGAATGCAACATTGCTTATTTAAAGGGTACGTATTACTACTAGCTACTTGGTTTTAAATTTAAAGAGCATTGGGTTTTTTGGTTCTAGGACCTCCTATATCGTACCTTTAGGTCTTTCAATCATCGTCCTCCCTTCTGTCCTGTGTAGTGTTCAGCTCCGCCCCCTCGAGATTGACCAATCTCGTTGCCAGGGAAAGAGTGTTCCCGTCCGTAGAGCGCACCCTGACGTCACTACGCACATGAAGTGTCCTGCGCTGAACACTGCACAGGACAACTTTGAAAGACTAAGGTAGGGTTATAGGAGGGTCCTAAACAAAAAAAAACCTGCACGTTTTACATTTAAGCCTAAGCTGCTAGTGATATTAATTTGAATTTCCCAGTATACATTCGCTTTAAAACATTTGAATGGATCAGGCCATGGGATCTAATAGATTAAAATGTCCATACTGTATATTGTGTTGCATTATTTAATCCACATATACTACTTTGATTACTGATTTTAAAGAATAACAGTTATATTATTAAAACTTACAAATGATTTTATTATATTTCCCTCTCATATTAATCTACTTTTATATTACACACAAAAATCATTTAGTGACAGTGACTTCTCAACATGTAGAACAAAGTAGGCCTGTTCCAAAACCTGTGGCATACAATTTGGTCCATTGCTATTGAAAATGCACTTATAATTAAGATATAAATTCAGAAGGTATGATCAAAATTATTTGCGTAATTAAAAAAAAAACTAATTTAATTTTAAATGAAAGAGAATATTTAAATAAATAGGTCATAGGTGTTAATATCACAACTAATCATTTTAAAAATAATGATATGTTCCCCTCGACATTCAGTTTAAAGGCAACTTTGTTAGCAAACAGAAATATACCACACAGCGATACTTTAGGTGGCAAAAACTGACTGGCTTACTAATACGTGGAAACATAATGTTCTTTGCCATTGCGATATCCTGCATAGTTTAAATGGCGAAATGGCTGATCCCTTTTCTAAATATGGCCATTAGGCTTAGACTATACAGCGAGCGTTGCTGGAAATGGGCATGGTTGCGCATATGTTTTGCCATTGCCATGTGCTGCAATTGTGCAATGCTGTGCTACATCGGAAGGCATGCGTTTGTGCTAAAAATGTGGATCAAGGCATGTTTCGTACCAGGTGTGGCACTTCTCTTGATGATTTTTAAACTGTGTCCCGTGTTTTTTGTTAAATAAAACTTTGTATATATGTACGTTGGACTCGGCCTGGGTGTTTTCCAGCCTGCCTTCTCTCATGTGATTCTCTGCTTTGATATGGACTTTGCAAGAGGTCTAGGCTATGGGTAGCACCTGGACCACGTACTGCGTCGGTGAGTGGGTGTCTCCTTCATGGTTTAATACTGGGAGCGCACGCTGATATGCTTGGGTCCGGGGAGTGTCCACTCGGCCCACCACAAAACATGTGTGTACATCTACTAGAAATTACACTTAATCCTTTTCCTGCTTAGTACCACCTGTCCCCTCATACTTCTCTTTCGGGAAAAGTTTATTGTTTTAGCTTGTTCACCTCTAGGGTGGTTTCTACTTATCAGAGTGTTTTATACGAATTTTGTAACTTGCATCCAATCATTCTATAGTTTTAATAAATGAGAGTTTCAAAACAGTTGTGGGTCTGTTTTTTTATGGTGCAGGTTACTTTTGGGAGCAGGACGGATACATGAGATGGGTTTGCTTGCAGGTCTTTTTAATTTTGGGTGCAGGATGGTTTACGTTCTGACTATTTGCAGGTTGGGACGGTGCAATTATGGAACCCATCAGTAAGTGGGTACAGTCAGGTGTGAATATAAGTTTTACAGTGGCACGCCGGGTCTGAAAACTAAACCTGCATGTTTGAGTGTGTGTAAACCGTTTTTGTGGGTGCAGGTTGGATTGCGTGTCTTTTTAATTTTTTTGGTGAGAAGAGCGGTTTTACTGGTGCCGAATCAGTGATCACACACTGAGAAAATGAGTTTTAAGGTTTTGATTGGAAAAAAACAGGTAATACAGAGAACTCTGCTAGAATCTTGTAGAAGTTAATGATACGTAGTAGACATTTTTAGTAGGATATATGAAATCACAGGAAATAATTTGCTTAAGTTTTAGTAACCAATTGAGAAATAAATGGAAGCATTTGGCAATAAAAAAAAAAAATAGTGACAAGGTGACACATGCAAAGATAATGTGTTACAGATAAAATAGTTTCTAACATGGGGCTTGTGTTTTATTCCCCAGCATTTCATTATCTCATAGTGAGGTCACTAACCACTGTGTTCTTTTACATGCCCAGTTCTAAGCTACAGCAGGAACTTGTTACAAGCCACTCGTAGTCTTTTGCCAATCCTTTTACATTCCATATTAAACATTGGACCAGGTGATTTTAGTCTCTAGATGTGGCCAACAGTGCACATACACAGTTATCTTCAAGGGATTACATTAACTGACACTGAAAGGTGGTCCATTTACAGTTTTTGGTATCCATGGGGGTATGCTTTCAAGTAATGGTTTTTAAAAATTTTAAGGTTGGTTACACGACCAATTTTTAACTCCTGACAAGTGTTCACAGATAGCGAGCAGTCTCGCAGGACAAATCGTCCAGGACAAATCACTGCGACTAACTGTGCAGCCCATAGGAGACCACCCCCGTTTTTCGAACCGACCGTCCGATACACGGAAATAAAGTTCAGTTTAGCCAAAAAAATCTGCTTGTGTGTACCTGACGTTAGTATTAATACACATTCCATTGATACTAGAAATCTATTTAGTATTTGACCCTCATTTAAGGGGTCATGTTGTCAGAAAATAAAGGTTCTATCCCATAGTTCCCCCTACTAAATTTCTTGATTAAAATCTGTATTAGAGCATCAAACCCCTTTCCCCTGACCAGGGGCACGAGACAAGGGCTGCCCCTCTCCCCATTACTGTAAGCCCTGGTCATTGAACCCTAGCAATTAAATTGAGAAACAACATAAACTAGAAGGCCTGAAGATTGGTTCCCAAAAGAAATTATTAGTTTATATTGCAGACGATATCACTGAACAGAAACCTTACTCTCATAATGAATATGGTAAATACTCTGGACTTGCTATTAACTAGGATAAATCCCAGATCCTCCCAATCGATGCTTTTCCACCCACCATAGAAGCGCACAACAAGTACTATCCGAGACAAACACAATAAAATATCTGGGCTTACAGATTTCCCCAAACCCTTCAGACTATATTAAATTAAACATAGAACCACTTATAACAAAAAAAAAATCCAAATATGGAGCAGATTACCCCTAGGAAGAGCCATTTAATAAAATGATCCTCCTGCCAAAAACACTATACATCCAATGGCAGGCCCCAATATATATATATATATATATATATATATATATATTCCTGCTGAAATACTTCATTAGTCATTACTAAAATCAGCTGGGAAACACTCAAAAGGCCCACACACCTGGGAGGGCTATCATACCTCTACTACATAGCCTCCCAGTTGTCCACATGCATCATTGGTATAACACAGAACCAAACAAACTCTAGAAATGATGGGAATACCGCACGTAACCAATACCCCGGAACCCCTTTACCTAATCTCTAGAGGCCAAAGGGACAGGCAACCCTACAAAAACACACACTCCAAAACGCCCCTGAAAAATAGGACCTAGCTCTCAAAAACTGAAAATCCCTATTCTCCACAAACAACCCCATTATGGGAAAATAACCTCACCATACCTCAATCCACCCAATTGTTCAATTACGGAATCTACCAACTATTATACATTAAAACACCCTAAAAACATTTATCACACTCAATGAAGAATTCCATCCCCCGAACCATATGTTTTTTCAGTACCTCCAGATCAGACATGCCCTCCAGACCCAATTCAAACATCAAATACCAGAACTAGTTACTAATTTTCTGCCAAAGGTCTCAACAAAACTAATTTCCATAATATTCAAGCCTCCACACAACAAAAATCACAAATCATAAGAGTGTCTCATCCAAGGCCTCTGACAGACCAACACAAATTTATATAATAAATAGAGCTTACTTAACTCCCCACAAATCCTAAATATAAAACAGTCGTAGCCCGAATTGCCCCAAATGTCAATATCTCCCTGGTACCTTTTCCACATGTTGTGGACATGGCCCCAAATACAATCTTACTGGCAACAGGTTATACAGTTCCTACACGATGAGATGGGAGCCCCTGTGGGCATGGACCCTAAAATATTTTACTAAATTCTGTTGATTCACTACCATAATCCCCCCACTACTGGCCCCACTCTGTAGTGTAATAAAATCCTTACCTTACATCCCAGCTCCAAATGGTTCTCCTGTATTGTCCCCCCAAAGTCCCACAAAACTGGCCACGAGGAGGATAGCATAGTCCATATAGACTCTGCCTCCTGTCTCCCCTCTGGGAGAAGTTTGGTATGCGTACTGCAGCCGCTTCCTCCCCTCCCTCTCCCCCTCCCTCTCTCTCCTTCCCTCTCCACCCGCTTTGGTCTCCCTCCCCCTAGCGTAAATCCCTTTTGTATATTGTAGCCCATGTTCCCCCAGCCCCACCACTATAATTACAGTCTCAGAAAGTCCCCTATCATTTACTTCCCTTACCTCTCTCCTTCGCCGTTCTGTGCAGCCGGCAGCTGCGTCCGTGATTGGCTGCTTCTCAGCCAATCACAGACGCGACTGCTGGTCCCGCCCCTCTTGCAGTTTCGTGCAGCAGAGGGCCGAGCATTACGGCGAAGGAGGGAGGTAAGGTAAGTAATGATCGGGGACTTTCTGAGACTATAATTATAACAGTTGGGCTGGGGGAACATGGGCTATAATATATTAAAAGTTTCTATACACAAAAGTAATGCATATGTCCAAAATTGCTATGTTTGTTATATGTTAAATTCCAATGTATGCAATATTTTATTTTTTACCTCAATAAAGTTCGTCTCTAGGGAGGGGATTTAAAAAAAAAAAAATCTGTATTAGAGAGACCATAACAGGCCAGACCCAAGCTTAAAATAATCACTACCAACTACGTGCTTATAATGTAATTCGTAGTATTGTTAGCATCATTAAAACAAATGCAGGGCCGCCTCACTAATGAAGCAGGTGCAGCACAATGCAGAGCGGCACCCTGTACTAAGCGGCACCCTGTAGGAAGGCAGAAAGAATTTTTTTTTTTTAATTGGAGGCCGGTGTCTGCCCCACTGCCTAATCGGTCCAGGGGGGGGAAGGGGGGGGGCGGTGCTACCGGATGAATTCTGGCTGCATTCTTCTGGACTGTCTGCATCCCGATCTGTCCAGTCACCGTACCAAACTGGCAGTGGCAGCTTCCTGGATCAACGCGGCTGCTTCCTGGATACGGCGTGCACTGCATCAGCACTGAAAGAGCGGTAGTTCGGCCTGTGCAGGACCAGTACAGGCTGCTTTCCTAGCAGAACCAGCGCAGCATTGTCGCCTACAAGTCGGAGTGTCCAGTGTCCAATTCTAATCTCCTCTTAAGGAAAGGCCCTACATCCATAATTGATTGATCTTATCATCTTAAACCTGTAACTAACAACTGAATAGGGATGGGTTCTGACTTACCCCACCCCAATTGCCCAATTTAATTTTCCAGGGCTTGAGCCCTTCCTGCATGGTTCTAGCTGGTGGGGGGGGGCACAGTGGTTTAAACTAGCTACACCATGCACTATCAGCACAGGTTCCCCTCATGATGGCACAGTCACTCACAGAAACGTTTGGCAGTGGGCAGTAGATAGATAGATAGATAGATGATGATAAATAAATAGACAGATAGATAGATAGATAGATAGATATATAGACAGATATGATAGATAGATAGATATATAGATAGATAGATAGATAGATAGATGATATAGATGATAGATAGTATAGATAGACAGATGATAGATAGATAGATATATAGATAGATAGATAGCTAGATGATAGATATATAATAGACAGATGATCGATAGATAGATAGATAGATGATAGATAAGATAGATAGATAAATAGACAGATGATAATAGATAGACAGATGATGATAGATGATGATAGATAGATAGACAGATGATAGATAGACAGATAGATGGATGATCTTTTGGGGATGCTATTCAGAGGTGGGTTTCTTCAATGTATTGTAAATAAATGGAGGAATGATATGTAATACAATGATAATGACACAAGTTAAATCAACGTGATAAAGCCCCTCCCACATCTGAACAAGCCACATCCCACTTCCAGACAACACACCACCCACTTCCAATTATAAAACCACACCCCTTCCGGCAGCGAGGGGGGCAGCATTTAGAGTTTTGTGTCAGGTGGCAAAAAGTCTAGAGACGCCCTGAACAAATGAATACATTTTGAGCAGAGATAAGAAATTTCTTCAGGTGTATAGGATTGATTTTTAATTATCCATTAAAGGGAATCCCCACCCCTCTTTCAAAAATGAATAATTATAGATTACCCCCAAAAAACCTAAAGTCGTTTTAGGTCAAAAGCTTTAAATCAGCTCCCAGACAGAGTTATATACAAGCTCCTCGCTCCACCGCAGCTTCCGGGTTCCTCACTCAGTCTTCACTGTGGCTGCGCTGTTCTTTTTGTGTTCTTGAGCAGCCGCAGTGGAGACTGGTCCGGGAATGGCAGTCAGTGATTGGCTGTGATGTCACTAAACGAACTTTAGGTTTTGGGGGGTTATCTACACTATATTCATTTTTGAAAGAGCGGTTTTGAAATTTCGTGGACCTGTCCAAACTTTCAATGGTGCAGAATTGAATTGATTCAATCAACTCCTGTGAGTGGACATCGGTCGAGCCCCTCCTACGTGCTCGGAAAAAAAAGGCAGAAGTGTGCCGAGAAACGAAGGCTGGTAAGTAGATTTTGGGGCATCTTTGGTAGCTGTAAACCTCGCAAGGTCGAGGTTTACAGCCTTTTCCAAGCTAATACTAAATTTTCATTTAAGGCTTGGACATACCCTTTAAGTATACAAGTGTTGAATTATGCACATGAGTAAGAACTCGTGCATGTAATTTAAACAATGATGTGCTGGTGCTCTGAGAGTGCAGATTCTAAATCCACTGTGTAGTTCTCCTGCATGGCTGCACTATAGTCCAGGAAATGAAGAGTAAGAACCTTTTCCTGGTGTAATCCGTTTCCTCCCATAGGTTTCTCTCATGTGCAGTGGGTTCCCCTCCCCCCTCCTACTGCTGCTCCGTGCACACATCTTTATGAAGTAAAATCACTATTGCACTTGTACTGCCCAATTACCAGGACCTGTTAGGTCTATTTCCCCAAATTCCAAATGTAAATTCACTTACCAGCCCTCATTCCAACACTCTCCTTCTGCTGCTTTTCCCAGTCGAGGAACAGCAAGGAGCCGCCCGGCAGCCCACTCGTGAATGGCTGAGACTCGGAGATATTTGACTTGATGTCAGGACAATACATGCAGATGATACTTAAGGCTATGTCCACCCAAATTTATTTTTTCATATAGATCCCCCCTGGGCTCCCACCCCAACCGCTATATTTTTTTTTTAGAAAGCCCCCCAAACTCTACTTACCTCCCCTCGATCCTCCGCCGCGCTCCCGGCCCTCTGCTTGCAAGGAAATGCAAGCAGAGGGGCGGACCGGCAGCCGCGTCTTGTGATTGGCTGAGCGGCAGCCAATCACAGACGCGGCTGCCGGCAGCTCACTTCGCCGGAGGAAAGAGGAGAGTAAGTAGATTTTGGGAGCTTTCTAAAAAAAAAAAATATGCGGTTGGGGCTGGGAGACATGGGGAAATCATTACTGAAGGGGTTTTATGCTAGGGGGAGGGATAGTAGAAACGAGAAGGAGAGGAGGAGGGGGAGGGAGGAGGAGAAGGCTCATGTACGCATGCAAAAATCTACCTGAGGCCAGCAGCAGGCAGGTCCTATATGGACTCTGCTAGCCTCCTGGTATCATTTTTTGGACTTTGGGGGGGGGAACACGGAGAACCCTATGGAGCGTGGGATGTGAGGTAAGGATTAAACTACACTACATGGTGGGGCCAGTAGTTGGGGGATTATAGTTTTGGGGGTGGACATGCCTTTAAAGGGTATATACACTGTAAAATCTATTTTAGCTTATTGGATAGCTTTGGCTTTAAATCTAAAGTTTTTATGTTCTTCTATTAGTCTCCCATACCTTTATTGCATGAGTCTTGCTGACTCCTGGTCCTCTGAAGTCAAGTTTTGTGGACTGCTCTCATAAATTGTCCACATCTATATCACTTTCACTTCGGAAAACCAGAGCGCAACTGGCGACTGAGCACAACTAGCTATACTGGAAGTTTCAACGTGGTACAGGAAGAATAAGAAGAATCAGGGAGCTTTGGTCAGTATGCAGAAAATCTGTTAATGAGGTACAATAGGGATAAGAAGTGGCGTAGTCAGGGCATGGCAGTCAGAGTCAGGCAGGCCTTAAACAATCATAACATGAGACAAGCGAGATCAGAACCAAGAAAACACATCATGATAATGGCGCACCAGAAACTATAATGGGCAAATAAGGCACCAGAACCCAATCAAAATCAGCATTGAAGCAAGCAAAAACCAGATAGGCAGTTTAAGATTTGAATTTGCTGCCTAAGAAAGAGCTGCCAATGAGAAAAGCTGATCATCTCTGAAAACTGCAGAAGATAGCCAAGGATGCCCAAGTTGGCGGAAGTGGAGAGCTGAACAGGATTGGAGAAAGGGTAAATGAGTTTGGGGATTTCTAACATTGTGTCCATGCTTTGTGGGAACAAACTTATTTACCAGTAGTCACAACTGCATCTTTTTTCTAACCCTTTACCGTGGCTTTAACAATTTTGCAAATAGCACCTTTCCAGCTGCCACATTTATTTTTGTGTAAATTTTTAATGCATCAGTAACTGAAAAATATTTTATTACAATTTTTTAACAATTTTTTTCAAAAACACTGAGCTTGGTACATGTTCACATGGCCATTTCCCTGGTCCCTATGCAATTTGTATAAAGGTAATATGTATGTATGTAACATTATCAATATTAACTTTGCACAAATTGAATTGGGTCCGGGAAATTGCCTGGGACATGTACCAAAACACTGTTTAAAAAAAAAGTTAGATTTAACACTTGAACTTATTCAAACTTATTCTAAAGTAGAGCTTCTGCAGAGCACACAGCCTCTTTAGCACCTGCTTTTGGATGGGTGACAATCCCAGGACAGCAATTGTGTATATATATTTATATTATATAGTAATATACTAGCAAAAGTGTGCCCGTTGGTGCCCAGTGGAAATTATGTGTGTATGTTAGCTATGTGTAGTTGCAGTGCTCACAGGAACCATCAGAAACATCCAGGGGGGCAATAATAAAATTAGTCTAGGTCCTAAAAAAAACCATATAATCGCATCATATTAAATGAACAAACACACACTATATCCTCCCTTAACTATACTACCTGACAGCTAGAATATAGAGGGTCTATGTGGAATAAACCTGCAGGTCTGAGAACTGAGCCAGGCATCTAAACAGCACCTTTGGCAATCAAAAGCAGCCCATACATAAAACCAATTTTACTTTCCCGACCGAGCGCTCCGGCGACATTAACTGTTCCTGCCAGAACCGCCTGTTGGTGATATAGAAGAATGGAAAGTGGTTCTGGCAAGATCAAACCAACATTGCATGAGCTTTTGGTGGATAAGTAAAATTGGATATATGTATAGCCACCTTAAATCCTATCAGTATCCTGATTAACATGCAAGGTTCATTTTATTAGTATTTACCACACAATTTCCAGATTTAACTAACCTATGGGGTTAGGACTTGGGAGCACAGGATACTGATTGAATAAATGTTAGGGAGAGGTGTGGATAGAGGAGCTAAAAGCTCCACACAGTATAAAATGAAATAGAGCCTTCTTATAACAGAAGGTACCTCATAGAGTCGTGTTATTATAATAGCATTGCCTTAATAATCTACATAATAACACATATTTCTCACTTAAGAAATGGGTGGGGACATGCAAAGTATCTTATTATTGCCTGTGGCAAAAGCATGTGTCTAGATAATAATACAGCCTAATGGTATAAGCAGGCGTGTTTAACTTGTGACCTTTACTTGTTTGAAAACCACAATTCCCAGCATTCGTGTTTGCAGTAAGTTTTTTCTTAATATCCTGTAGCTATTAGTCTACATCTAATACAGCCTAAGCTTGTGATCTTTCACATGTTTGAAAACTACAAATCCCAGCATTCTCTGTTTTGCATTTAGTGTCTTCTTAATGAACTTTTCACATATTTAAAACTACAACTCCAGCATTCCCTAACTGCACAGAATTCTGGAAAATGTAGTTTTCATACATCCTGACATCCTGACTTACAGACATTAAAAGCCCACGGTCATGCTTTAGCGCTTCCTACCCAAGGGTCTGAACATGCAAGTGATTCATCTCCCTTTCCTTACATCCATAGCTATTAGACTTTGGATTAGGGAAGCATTATATGGGTTGATTGGTTGGCGCAACATTAATGCCCGATTTGCGGCGGCAGCGCGGTGTACCAGAAGAGCACTTGTGCGGCCTTTTCAAAGTAATTTACCAGAGGTTGCGTGCCTCATTACACGTAAGTATTAAACCCAACAAATAGCTGGCGATCCCATACGGGAGATTTGCCCAGAGAGCTTGTGCCTCTGGGTGAATCTCTCTGTTAGAGTCATAAATTTTACCATTTTTGCACTCACTTCCAAATACCACCTACCTGGCAATTATAATCATAAAGTCTAAGGTTCGTGCACACATGCATCGCCTGTGCGGACGCATGACGTGTGCGAATGCGCCGTTTCAGATTATATTCGTGCCGTGTTCGACAGAAACGGCCACTTTAGCCGATAAAGTGCCCATACATGTGCCCATACATGGCCCGTTCGTACACATCGTGCGTCACAGGTTGGTACTCGTGATCGCATGTGTGTACGAACCTCAAGGCTGGGTAAACACCAGTAATGAACCAATAGTGCCACGGATTAGTCGGCTGGAAATATGTGATAGTGTGGGTCGGCCAGCCACGACCAAGTTCGGTCGTCCGTATCAGACAAATGGGTCAGTTAGTAAATCACGGTCAATCATGCAGTTCCCTATGGTACACATGATCAGTCTGTCACATGCGCTGCTGGCTGCAGCCACTGTTACTGTGACCAACATCATCTGCCTTGGCCGTCTCTCACACAAAGCAGATGCTCCGTTGGGACCATGTATTATATGTATCCAGCACAAATGGTATTAACCTGCAGATCGGAACACAGATCCAGGCAATCCTGCCACAATGTGCATTTCAATCTGAACAGCTCTATTGGACATCCTGAGACCCTATACAGGATCCAAATAACATGCTAGGTTCATACTTACGGGTAATTACCCACAGCAAGTTCCAGATTTACAGTCACTATAGGTTAGGAAACACAGGATTGTGATTAGCTTGACAAGTTATGGAGAGGTTTGGATAAGGAGCTAAAAGCTCCCACAGGGTATATAATGAAGCTTTTAGAGCCTTCTTATAACTGAAGGTACCTGACAGCCTCATGTTTAATATATTAATATTGGGGAAAAATGCCCATTTCTCTAAGAATGCTGGTTAGTTTCAGAGACATGCAAAGTCATTTAATCATAAAGAGACACTTCCTGTCTAGCAAACAGAAACTGGATTGTCTCATTACTTTCTATGAGAGGGGAGGGGAGAGGGGAGAGTCTAAAGAATGTCCTTATTGGCTAAGACTGTCACATGTTTTACAAACAGCACATAACTGGGTGTAATACAGGAACTTCCTTACACTTCCTGTCTTGTCCGGACAGTGCCTAAGAGAATTTTTTGATTTGCTAACAGTGGAAGATTAGAACCTCTCATTGGATGTTAGTAAAATTCCACTTCCTTTTAGTGTCTACATGGAGACCCTGTAGAAATCCTGGAGGTGTGTCTTAACCTATCATTTGAGTTTTCCATTCAAACTTAGGGGTGTCCAGTAAAGTAAGTTTAGTTTATTAATTGTATATAAATTGTTTTGTAATTCAGTAGTAGGTAGTAGTGGTGTTTATTTCTATGGTGATTTTAATTAAATAGTGCTAATTACACACATACATATGGACCTTTCCTATGTGTAATATGCTAATACCCCCACCTAGTTAGTTGCTCCTAAAAATTCAATGCAATCTCCATAAAAATATAAATTTATTTATATGATATAAGGGATTTTTGCCAAAGTTTCTGTATACTGTTCCAACTGAAAGCTAGGTTTATTGAAATTCCAATATTAAATTCATTTTCCTTGCAGCATTTAATTAACCATTTGTAACCTCACAGCTTTTGGTAAACACTAGGAGATAGAAAGAGTGGAAAAGGTACATAAAGCAATCAAATAGCAAATTAAAGAACATTAAAACATATTTTTGGAGCATTAATCCTAGCCAGTGCTTTTTTTCCTATTAATAAGTGATCAGTTTAGCAATCGAGTATTGATTTTATAGCATTAGCATATGAACTGGTAAGTTTGCTTTTAGATTAGCAGAATTTTTTCTTGGCTAGAAAACCAATTCTTGTGTTCAGCATCTATTATTTTGTTTTTTTATCATATCTGGTGTCAACTAGACACCCCTAAACCTGTAGTATGAAAAGGCCTTTTGAAAACTTACCTTTTAGGTAATATGAAACTATGACATTTTAAAAAAATGTACCTATACTCTGTATACTCTATACTATACTATAATTTTGCTGACACTTGGCATACATACATTTCAGACCCAGAAAAAAAAGATAAGCTACTTTTACAAACCATCCGTTATCCCTTTTTTTAACCCCCTTTCAGTTAATTTGAAATGAATCTAACCTTTGTGCTGCCATCTGTTAGGGTGAGGCCACACTGCAACGCACAGATCGTGCACCAAATCGCGAGAGGTATCGCACACGATTGTGTGCGCGATTCTTGCGCGTTTGTGTTCACGTTTTGCGCATGCGTTTTCGCCTTTTGCGTTATGGAAACGCATGCAGTAATGCACCAAAAACGGTGAACGCATGCGTTACCAAAACGCAAACGGACACGCAATCGCATGCGCATCGGAAATCATGGGATTTTCGCGTTCCCCGCGATTTCCATTTTAGCGAAAATCGTGGACGCAATTGTGAACGCGAAACTTGTGCGCAAACCGCTAGTGGTGCCTAGCCCTTACAGAGTGATCACCCCGCTGAGAAATGACTGAGTCCAACAAGGCTTTATTGATAAAAACATAACAACCTGGGTACTCTGCTAGTGTATATTATTATGGCAGTTAGGAATTAGTATTTGTCCTTCTTATATTCTTTCTTTGCAAAACAAAAAAATGTGGATGAGACATAAATGTTAGTATTAGTTGCATCTTTAAAGTAGAACTAAACCCAAATATCTGTCCCTTAGTAAAACCATTTGTCCTCTCTTCTAATTCAGCTTCTTACTGTAGAAATCATTTATAGAGCATTTCTGAGTACTGGCATCTATGATGTCACGGCTGTCTAGTGTCTAGCCTCTTCCTGGTGGTCCAGGACCAAAATTCCTTCTGCACATGCTAACTAGCTACCTTGTTTTTTTTCCCACTCCCCTTATGCTAACTGCAGTAACAGTTGAACTCAGAGTCCCCACCTCCCTGTGTCTCCCAGCCAATCATCAGAGATAGCATGTGAATATTATTAGCAGATTTTCCTGCTCAAACAGAGTGGGGGAAGAGGTTAAAAACCGCTTTTCATATGTATTTAGGAAGCAACTTGTTAACCCTTTATATTTGTGAGCATTTCTGCAAGACTGTGTCTTTGTATGTGTTTATTTCTGCATTCTACCATTTATATTAGTGTGTGTATTGCTGAAATGTACATTTAGGGCACGGCCACACTGCAACGCACCTGAATCACACACGATTTACATGTGTTTGCGCTTGCAATTTGTCCGTTGTCATTATAAAATCGCATGCGATTGCACAAAAAGCGCATGCGTTACCAAATTGCTGACACATGCGTGCAAGATTTTGGTGCGTTGCTGCGATTTTAATACAATTGGAAAATAGAAATCGACTGAAAAACGTGATTGTGTGACCTAGCCCTTAGAAGTGTAAGCAAGCTGCATTGATTTCAGTTTAGCCATATAGCATGTACTTAATGCAATGGAACTTAGCAATTTCCTGAGGCTGTGGTCCCACTTAAGTGCAATTGGACCCTAGCAGACAGCATGCAATACAGACAAAAAAATGGTGATCGCATGCACTCCAATAGCACACGGAAATGCATCGCATGTAGTGGGGCTGGTCCCATAGGCTTTTACATGCCTGCACTCCCACTAGCACAATCGTATCACAAACCGCAATCCAAAACGTGCTACAGGGAGCAGCCCTAAGAGTTTGAGTCTTAAAGGGAAAGGTGGCAACCCCAGTAGAATTGAACTGACCACTTTACAAGGTACACTTATAAAAACAAAACAGCTCAGAGCTGCAGGTGCAGCATATTGACGTGAACATGGTCTTAGCACAGCTCTGTGCAATGCACTTTAAAGGGGAATGTTGGAGCCTGGAAGTAGTGTAAAGGCAAAGGCCACCTTTGCCTTTAAGACCCAAACACGTATTAAATATATATATTGCATTAAATACAAACCAAGTACCATTGCATTAAATACAAACTTTATCAGCCTGCATCATGCTTCTAAAGAAAATACTAACAACCTTTTGTTGTGTAGCTATTATCAGGCCTATGTCATAAAAGTTTTTATGCTAAAATCTGATTGGTTGTGGAAAAATTTGCACAACTTTTAATACATAGGCCTGTATATGTGTTCGGGTCTTAAAGGCAAAGGTGGGAACCCTAGTTGGAAGATTGATTTAATTTATGCTAAACTTCCCACAGGCAGCCTTTCTGCTGCATTAATTTTATGGAACATGTTTGCGTTCCCTCTAACAGTGCCCCTTTAATTGGCATTCCCTCCAATAATTCCTATTAATATGTACATTTATATAAACAACATGGTGCAGAGCTGCAAATGGCATACCCTCCAACATTCCCCTTTAATATGTACACTTATGGAACATGGTGCATCCAGAATTATGTTTTAACTGAGCATGCTTCTCCCCCGGGCAGAAGAACGGGGCAGTGGTCAGGTTATGTCACGCAAAACTGGAAGCAGGAAGTTTGAACATTCAATGCAATATAATTTCTCACAGGCTGAAGCCAAGTGGTATGATTGTTGGCACTGTACACAGTACATGCACATGCTCTGTAGTGCTCAACAGATAAGAACAAGGAATCTGCAGCTTCATAGAAGCTGACAAACAATTATACAACATAAAGCTGAAGTTGGTTTCTTATTCAGTTAGTTTCTTTTTTGCAGGCTGAAGTTGGCTTCTTATTCGGATTTGAATAAGAAACTGGTATTTTGCAATAGGTAAACCACTTTGGGCCACTGAAAAAACATGGCAGACAGACACGTACATACCCCTGACATATAATTCAGTCGAATCCATCCAATTGGTTTGCTGTTCACGTTTAGGGAAACCGCATTGAGTTTGAATCTGTTGGCAGTTGGTTTCAGGAAGCAGAGGTAGTTTGTAAATAAAATAAACTTTTGTCATTAATCCAAAATAATGTTCAGTGTCTAAGGCCCCTCACACTAAATCACACTATGGCAGATAAAGGGTAATGTTACCTTAAAGGGCATGTCCACCCCCAAAACTATAATCCCCCCACTACTGGCCCCACCATGTAGTGTAGTTTAATCCTTACCTCACATCCCAGCTCCATAGGGTTCTCCTGTAGTCCCCCCCCCAAAGTCCCAAAACTGACCACCGGAGGCTAGCAGATCCATATAGGACACTGCCTGCTACCTGGCCTCCCGGAGATCATTGCCATGCGTACTGCAGCCCTCTCCCCCCTCTCTCTCTCTCTCCCCTCCCTCTCCCCTCCCTCCCTCTCTCTCTCTCCTCCCCTCCTCTCTCTCCCCCTTCCCTCCCGTTCTGCTATCCCTCCCCCTAGCAAATCCCCTTTAAGTAGTATCCCCCATGTCCCCCAGCCCCAACCGCATAATTTTTATTTTATAAAGCTCCCCAAACTTTACTTACCTCTCTGCTTTCCTACGCGGAAGTGAGCTGCCGGCAGCCGCGTCCGTGATTGGCTGCCGCTCACCAATCACAGACGCGGCTGCCGTTCCCGCCCCTCTGCTTGCATTTCCTTGCAAGCAGAGGGCCGGGAGCGCGTCGGAGGAAAGAGGAGGTAAGTAAGTTTGGGGGGCTTTATAAAAATAAATAATGCGGTTGGGGCTGGGAGCCCATGGGGTGGCATACAAAAAATGAATTTTAGGGTGGACATGCTCTTTAATGTAAAAGTAGTTTGAACTGCAGCTCCTTTGGAATCACATTCCAATAGTCACTAAAATGAATGGGATGTCGCAGGAACATCGGAAGTTAGAACCACGCTCCTGGAAAAGCACTAGATAGATATTAGATTAGACCACAAATGTCTAATCTATCTAATGTCTGCCTAGTGTGTGTTACTGTGATTTGGCTGAGAGTGTCGTTACTTACTTTTTCCTGAGGCCAGGGCCCTTCACCGCGGTCGCGCGCAGGGCCTGCCAGCGGTCATCTTCTTCCGGCGCGCACGCAGGCCGGTGGACGCTCACGGGGTTGCGCTCGAGCAGTGATGAGGTCACTGGGGCCTATTTAGGCCCCTCCTGGCAGCTTGCCTCTCTGCCAGTTCAGAGTTTGTTTTGCTCTGAACCCTAGCTCTTCTGTTATAGCCTGTCTAGTTCTTTGGGAATATCTTCCACAGCTCCTACCACGGTCCGAAATCTACCTCTACCACAGCTCCTACCTCCAGTTATCTTCGGTCTGCATATCTTCCACAGCTCCTTACCACCGGTCCGAATATCTACCACAGCTCCTACCTCCAGTTTTCTCCAGTCTGCATATCTTCCACAGCTCCTACCACCGGTCCGAATATCTACCACAGCTCCTGCGGAGAGCTACCAAAAGCGCGGATGGGGGGGGGGGGGGGGGGTTTGTACCTCCAGTTATTCTCGGTCTGCATATCTTCCACAGCTCCTACCACCGGTCCGAATATCTACCACAGCTCCTACCTCCAGTTATTTCTGTCTGCATATCTTCCACAGCTCCTACCACCAGTCCAAATATCTACCACAGCTCCTACCTCCAGTTATCTCCGGTCTGCATATCTTCCACAGTCCTACCACCGGTCGAATATCTACCACAGCTCCTACCTCCAGTTTCTCCCAGTCTTGGACAT